>CM033325.1:85715686-86315686 GCA_019359835.1 Pharus latifolius
ATCTCAGTAAAAATCATTTCGCCCCTAGCCTCTTATCTCTGTTTTCTTTTGACTTCCTATGTTTGTTGTTCATGCAGGGTCTGCTAGAGAACACGGAGGACAGAGTCAGGAGGTTAATTAGACTAAAACCTCCAATTGAGCCATGATTTGGTTGCGTGTACCAGTGTAATCCAATCTTATTGTAGGATAAATCTTTCACACCTGCTTCGGTTCCTGTTTTGTATCTACAAGATCAACACCTGTTTATTTGAGGATATTGTGTGTGCGATATTTTCAAAACAATAACCATGATATGTGAAACTACTGTGTTGTTTGTTGTTATCTCATTGATGATATTGTTGCTTTACAACTGCGCTTTTGTAGTACTTATTTACTTAACTATGATGTATGATAATATGGTCTTCACTTTTGTAGTATTTGTAACAAAGTTTGATGCAAATGCCATTTTTAGATTTACAATCACAATTTTTTGATTTGGCTAAGAGATAATGAGTCTAGATTGTTTCAAATTTTTCTTGAATTTTTTTTTGACTTTTCGGAATTTTTCTGTTTTTTGGATGGTCGGGATTTTTATCTCTTCCTTCTCAAACCAAATACAGGTCAGGATAAATTTATCGGCAGCATTTTTTTTCGAGGGGATTTTTATATTACCAAAAATTCTACCGGAAATTTTATCCCTAACACCTAAATAGGGCCTAAGAATTGCTGCAAGACCGTAATAAATTTGCAGTTACCTACCTTCATCTTTTGTGGTGGTTTATTTCGCAATTAGATTGAATAATTTTGTTAGTGTGTCCATTATTAAAATTAGATCATACCACCAATCAAGAAGAAAAAAGATTAGTAATCTAATAAGCCACTCCACTCCACCTTTGATTTTTTTTTAATTTTTTTTGAGAAATATACAACCTTTGATTTGCTAGCACACAACGATTTACATTTATTTTGCAAGCATTCTTGTGCATACATTTCTTGTAACCAAATCACCCTCACGTGCAACAGTTCACCGAGAGCATTCTCATCAGTCACCTCACCAGAAACCTCTTTTACCGGCTAGTTACCAGCGGCGGACGAAGCCGGTGCACCAGTCCTTGATCCACCGGAGGCCCCTCCGGAGGGATCCCTTCACCCTCGCCTCAACGGCGTACACTTTGTACGCCGCAACCCTCCGCCAACGTTTTGCCTCATGGTCACCGAACCACCATGACAAGGATCTCATCTCGGTGCTGGACTCCGGGCGCCCACGAGTGTCCCGGGGTGGATGGCCTCTGAATTCCTCCAGATCCCTCATTTTTTGTTCTACCGAGTAAATGTAGAATTTTTTTTAATAAATAACTCAAAATAAAAAAATAATTGTGAAAATAACCAACAATTGTAAAAATGACCTGATTGGAGGCGATAAATCAATTATCGCAGCTATATGATATGTGACAGAAACTCTAAACTTTCTAAAAATATGTTTCCATCTTTTCCATTTTCAAAACACGACAGAAAACAAAAAAAAATCAATTTCTCGCGAATACTAATGATGAAGAGAATAACTCTCAATTCTAAGTGGCGGTTTATTAGCGCAGACCCTAGAATAAGAACAAAAACTTCTCTGAAAATATTTGTGTATTTAATTCATGATTTTTTTTATCTAGTGCGCAACACCTTACATTATATAGGGTCAAGAAAGAGTTGATATAGGTTTTGATATGATTAGTTTGGATCATTAACGAGTTGACACAATTAGCATGGTTAGTTAAATAGGTTAGGTTTGGATCATATTGGTGTCATTGGTGTCATTGGTGTTGTGTTCGATCTTGACAACTCTATACTCCACACTTCTGCTGCATGGCATTTTGTCACCTCATGTGCGCTATGCTAGCATCGCTACTTTCCTTGCTTGTGTGTTATTTTATGGAACTCCAAGTTATTTTTATATTTTTTTAAGGACATGGCTCACATAAAAACATTTTTGTATTATATTACTTTCACTTTTGATATCAACTAATAGATCTTGATGTAATGACTATTAGTTTGATCCAATAGATTTTAGGCTGTCGTATTTTCTTAAGCTTTTCGTATTATGTCATTTTATGTTGTCATATTTTCTCATTTTAAATTCTCATTTTTTTTATTTTTAGGTAGTTGCATTTTTTATTTTAGGTCATCGTATATTCTTATTTAAAATTGTCGTATTTTTATTTTAGGTTGTTGCATTTTATTATTTAAGTTGTGGCATTATCTTACTTAAGATTGTTGTATGTTTATTTTAAGTTGTTGTATTTTCTTAAAAAAATTTATATGTAAATAGCCATACCATTTTATAATTAGATCATTTTATAAAATTTTATATTTTGTTGGCCTCACTCATAAGACACTACAACTAGTCCCTCGTTTTGACTTTTTTATTAATAACCCAAAATAAAGAAAAAAATTGAAAAATAACCAACAATTTACCAAAATTACAAAAATGACCTAGTTAGATGCGATAAGTCAATTATCGCGGTCTGAAACCGCAAGAGGACAAATTGGACACTTATCAGGCCTTAGAGGCGTGAAGAAACATTTTCCCCATCCCATTCACGACGAAAACTGGTTGAATGGTTGAAGCGTACTCGACCACCCGACCACTCAACCAGTATTTATCGCAGATGAGGTGGGGAAAAGATTTCTGTCGCGCTTATGAAGCGCGATAAGTGTCCGATTTGTCTTCTCGCGGTTTCAGACTACGATTAAGTGAGCTGGCGAGTTAGTTTCGTAATTTCAATGAAATGTGAGTTATTTTTTCAAATTATTTTTTTATTTTGGGTTATTAATAAAAAAATATCCCCTCGCTCCGTGCACGCCCAAAAAAAGTCATTTTTTTTAACCCCACGAAATTACCGGCTCCCTTCCCCTCCCCTCTTCCTGTTATAATAATAAATAAATAAACCGCTAAGATTTATTTCCTTTTATTTTCAACCGCTAAGATTTGTTTCCTTTTTTTTAGCGACCTTTGAAGCGGAGCCCTATCTCGCATTCGGACTCGAGCCCGCGTACCCTCCAAGCAATTACCGCCGTAACATTCAATTAAAATAACATTTTTACAATCACGTCATTTTTAGCTTTTTTTTTTTTATAAATAACTCACATAAAATAATCAATTACAAAAATAACCCACAATTCGAAAATTTTACAGAAATGGATCGCCACATCAGCTTGTCTCGACAAGAGCACAAGGCTACTCAACCAGGTGACTCGAGCAGCCCTTGTCGAGTCCTCAGGCAAAAACATTTTGCATTGCAGCAAGCAGGATTCGAACTTGGAACAAGGGCTAAAAGACTAGTATCTTAACCAGCTAGGCTAGGACACATGACTGAGATTTGTTGCAATTGGTTTAGTAATACTTTATTTCTTGCCAGTCACTTGTCAAAGAAAATTAATACTTCATTATTTTGACCCAGTTAAAATATATACAAACCAATCCAATTTGAATTAATTCAAAATTTAATTTCAAATTATAACCCAGTGAATTTATCCTTTTGTAATGTAATTACTAAATTTTTTTGATCATGAAGTAAAATATAACTAACTAAGTCAATCTAATTTAACCAAGTGATTTTTCTAAAATGAACTTCAACCATCTTATTCTCTACTCACTTTTCCATTTAGCTAATCTCCTTATAAATCGAACCCTAATCTTCATTTTTTATTTTACCATATTCTGTTTCTGATGTCAGATTCATCCTGTTTGTTTAATTTTATCAAATGCTTAGATTTGACCTACTTCAGCCATTCAGCCTCATTACCTAACCCTAGTCTTCATCCTCGATCTTCTCATATACTGTTTCTGATACCAGATCTATCTTGCTTATATGGTGCCATCACTTAATTGGGCTAAAACTACCCCATCTATTTTGCCTCATCATCCAACGAAACCTAACTCATTTCATCTAATCATAACCATCACCTAATGAACTGGACCCATTTCATCCAATCATAACTTAATTGGGCTAAACCTAACCTTTTTTTGACAAGTGACTAGCAATATATATATATATATATATATATATATATATATATATATATATATATATATATATATATATATATATATTTGGATCATATTACAATTCAGAAACCTTTCCGAAGACGGTTAAGGTCGCGAAGCCGTATGGGACTCGACCAGGTTGGTCGAGTGGAGAGAACTTGTCGACACATACATGCAAGCACCATACATTGCATCGCATACGTACATACATACATTGCTTGCTTGCTTACTTGTCTCGGAATTTGTGTGAGCGTTTTGGCAGAGACACACGGCAGCCGAAGATGGGGAGGCGAAGGGACGCCAACCGCCGGGAGGCAGAGGATTGAGATACGGCGAATCGAATCCGACAAGTGGTGACAAGTGGCGTTCTCGAAGTAGCGCGATGGGCTGTTCAAGAAGGCCAGCGAGCTCTCAGTGCTGTGCGGCGCCGATGTGGCGGGTGTGGTGTTCTCGCCCGCTGACTGGGCATTCTGCTTCGGCAGCCCCTCCGTCAACCACGTCGTCGCGCGCTACCTCCACCTCAGTGATGGTGACGGCGACAACAATGGCATTGGCATTGGCATTGGCAATGCCAAATGTGGCTCCGATGAGTTATGACAACGGCGCGATGGCGGGATGCGGACGGGGGGTGGAGGAGGCTCGAGCGACGGTGGCGGCGGAGCAGGCTCGGCTAGACGCTGCGACCATCGCAGTAGTGGTGGCACAGGAGGCGAGGCGGATGTGGAGAGGCTCATGATGGACGCATTGGTGGAGTTCGAAAAAGCGCTCTGGCAGCTACGCAACAACGTCGAGCGCCACGCTAACACGCTGCCTCTCAGAGCGGAGGCAGCACTAGTTTTTTTGTGTGAATCAACTCTATTGAATCATTTGGCTTTGTATTTTGATCAAATCAGTTGATTTGGAATAATATTTATAAATAATTCAAAATAAAAAAAATAATAGCGAAAATGACCAACAATTTACTGAAATTACAAAATGACCTGATTGTGTGTGATAAGTCAATTATCACGACTGTGATATGTGACAGAAACCCTAACCTTCAAAAAAAATATGTTTTCATCTTTTTTATTTTAAAAACATGACAGAAAGATATTTCTCCTCTTTTTCATTTTGAAAACGCGACAGAAATAAAAAAGTGAGTACTAATGATCAAGTGTCTGTGGTCTTCAATACTAGTGGCCCAGCACTCGACAAGTCCTTGTTGAGTCTCTAAGACTCAACAGGTTGACACGACGGTCTATGTTTGTAAAATTTCAAAATTATGAGTTATTTTTATAATTAATTTTTTAATCTTAGTTATTTATAAAAAAAACTCCCCGATGTATGTATACTCAATAAATATTGCATGACATCCTTACCTAAAATTTCGCTGTGTGGCGCGGGCACGGTACTAGTTGAAACGAAAATACAAAACTACATGTGACACGTCGTCCCGAGCCACACCGACCAATAGAACGTAGCTACGTACACCCAAACGCCACGTGGACGAGCCACGCAAGCAGCCCTCGCGCAACAGTCCACCGTCCAGATCACGACCAACGGTCAGGATGATCCAACGTAATAAACAAAACAAAACAAAATTTCTCTCTCGTAATAAAATCCAGAGGCAAACCTAACCCGAGAGTTCATTAATTAATTAATTAATTTTTTCTTCTCCTCCTCCTTTTCCTCTCTGCTTCGAATGGCGACTCCTCCCCCGAAGAAGCTTCCACTCGGCTCCCACTAGCTGTTTCTAGAAGCTTCCAGAAGGTTATCGACCAGGTATCCCGACATGGCCGCGCCCTTCTTCTCGACGCCCTTCCAGCCTTACGTCTACCAGGTCCAAATCCCTCCCTTGCACGATCTGATCCAATTTCATATGGTCTCCTCTTCGCTTATTAGGGACTAGCGTTAGGTTCGAGTGGCTGAGCTCGTGGTGTTGGATCTACACGGTGGCCCCAATCTGGCGTGGTTTAGCGTTTGGTTTTTACTCGAATTGTTTCTGATCCAATCTGATAGCGTAAAATTAGCTTGATCTACTAGGTTTTACACCAGTACAAGATGATATGCTTACAAGTTGGCAATTATCTGAGGCTTCTTCTTCTCGAATTTTACAGAAATTAGAAAATGGTACCAAGTACTGTAATTTCATGAACACTGCTATGATGATGGAACACACAACTTCTCAGATTTGAGTGTGTTTTGACATAGTTCTTTTACTTGTCGGATGTCTGAACTAGCTTCTCATTGAGCAGGGGTATTTATCTGTGGTATTTTACAATTGAATCCTTGACTCCTTGCTGAATGTTTCTGTTTTTTTCAGAGCCAACAAGGATCTGTGACAGCATTTCAGATATCTGGTGGCGATGCGCAGGTCGTGCAGGTAGTTTCCCATGCTTAAACCTTTTCTTTTATCAACCTTCTCTTCAGGTGAACCATATTTATTCATAAAAATCAAAAATATGCTTTTAGGTTATGGTCAAGTCACAAGAGAAGTTGACTGTCAAACCAGGTAACTTAATTGACTCTCTTATGCAGCTGATATCTTTCCAGCTTATCTGGTGACCCATTGCATTTATAGGTGATGCTGAATGAACCGTCTTCTAGTAACATACATCTATTAAATCATGAGGCAGGTGTTAAGATATCACCATTCCATCAGCTATGTGTTATGTTAAAAACCATCTAGAAGGAAGGATCCTTAGCCATTCTCACCAAATCATAAACTGTCCATAATACACTGTATCAAACAATTAATTTGATGCCCAACTTGTCCTATGTTATTTGTGAGCCATTTCGTTATGATTTGTTCTTTATATTTTGTAACCATAAACTACCCCTTAAATCATTTTGAAAGTATTGTGTTTTGCATGAATCAACCATGGTTGGTTAGTTCTTGTAAATATTTCACTATATTGCTTGTGGCCGTGACATTTTTAGAGTGTCAATATATGATTTTTCATCTTTGTATACTATCTAGGTACAATGTGCTACATGTCCGAGAACATGCAGATGAACAATAATTACTTGCCTGAAAATGAGGGAGGTGTTTGGCAATGGATTTTTGGGAAAAGTATAAGCAGTACAGTCTTTTTCAATCCTGGCCTTGATGATGGATATGTTGGAATTGCTGCGCCATTTCCTGGAAGGATACTGCCTGTTAGTACTTGTTAGTAATGTTATTATTTTGTTTACAATAGCACTGATCATTTACTACTGACTGAGCTCCACATGCCACAAAGTTATGGTTTATTCATGTGGTAGCACTATATATATTTTCTGTTATAGTATCTGCAGGTATGAATATCTTTTTATGAAGTGTTTGGATTCTCCTTTGGCACTTGTGCTTTATTAGTTGGATCTGAAACAGTACATCTTGATTCTTGACAACCATCAATTAATGTCTTCTTATCATTAACTACACTATATATGTTACTAAAGGAACTACTATTTGTGGAAGTGTTGAGATTCTTTTGCGATTCTGGTTGATAAATTTAACTTTTTGCTGATGTTTCATTAATTCTTTCATTCAGTTTAAACCGTTTTTGTCCAACTTACTCAATATTCGCCAATTTGTTGCCACTTGCCACCCAAATGTACGATTTACTAACAGCTGCCTACAGGAGTATCCCTATGCTATTTAGCGAACTAACAGTGCCTGCGTATATTGGATACTTCTGCTTTAGTTGTTTAGAATTAAAACATAGTCTTACACAGGGCTCGGCCATCATAATAAGTTAATGACCTACATAAGAAGTCTATTTGTGAACATTGGCTGTATGTCCGCACTGCTAAATTGTTCTTGAGATAGAAGTCTTAAGTGTGACATTATCATGTTAACCAGCAAACCAACAGCATTTTTTAACTTTTCGTAGATAATTTTACTTAATATAGTGGTTTTGTTATATCAGCAAGTAATCACAAAGTAATACTGAATAAAATTGCTTTCTAACTCTCACTATACTCACTTACTTTTGTTTCAGATAGATCTAGCAAACTTTGGTGGAGAACTTCTTTGCCAGGTAAAATCTCTCTTAAGATGGTCAATCAATGATGTGCTTCAGTAACAGTCACAACTCACGTGAACATCATCATGTACCAAATTATTGTTGTAGGGGGATGCATTTCTGTGCTCAGTCAATGATGTGTCTGTCACAAGTACAGTTGATCAGAGACCACGAAACATTGAGATTGGTGCTGAGGTAAGATAATCATTGGGGCTTGTTGATTTTTAAATTGTATTGCAGCTTTTGCAGTTCTTTCGTATGCACCCTGGCTTGCAAAAACTAACATTTCTTCTGCAGGTGATCCTCAAACAGAAGCTTAGGGGTCAGGGGATGGCTTTCCTTGTCGGTGGTGGATCTGGTACAATACTCTTCTACTGCCATGTCATAATGTTGAACTGGAGATTAGTATATGAAATTGCAATACTTTGAATCCTAATCTCAACGCAAGATTTTGAGATACTTCCCAATTATTCCAAGGTTTTCAACTCTAGCAATGCAAATTGGATAGAGGGCATAACTTTTAGGATGTGTTGCATTAGCACAAATAGGTTGGAATATTGTAAAAGGTTAGGAATTTTTAAAGATAAATGATTTAAATGTATAGTAAATTTTGATGCAACATTATGTCGGAATGAATGTAACATTTTTTTATATAATTACTGTAACATCTAAAAGCAGCAAATCTGTATTGTTATTTACATTGATACGAGCAAGCTATTTTTCACCTTGGTAAAATGTGGATGGAGTCTTCTAACTTTGGCAGCTTTTGCTTTCCCTTTTGCTAGTCATGCAGAAAATTCTGAGTCCCCAGGAGGTAATTACTGTTGATGCTTCTTGTATTGTGGCTATGACAACAACTATCAGCTTCCAGTTGAAGAGCCCCAACCAACTGAGAAGAGCAGTCTTTGGGGTGAGTAGATCGGTCTATTGTTCCCCAACTGTTTGTTTCTTCATGCTGCTACATTGTAATAAGTTATAGCATTACTCATTTTACTTGCACTAAGAAGCATGGTCTCATGCAGGGTGACAACCAGTTAACAGCTTCTCTGACTGGGCCTGGTGTGGTCTTTATACAGAGTCTACCATTCCATCGACTTTCACAGCGTATTGCTAGGTAAGACGCCACGATACATCTTTTGCACCATTTCTCGTTGGTTACTAGATGCAACTGAATCGTGTTTTTCGTTCCAAGCAGCAGATCAGCGGCGGCCCCAAGCTTGAGGGAAAACCCCAAGTTCTTCATCCAGATCGTCATGTTCTTCTTCCTGGCCTATGTCATGATTGTATCATCCATAATTTTGACAGATGTTTAGATGCCTCTCCTTTTGCCCATCTTTGGTGTAATTCCTAGAGAAGCTCCTTGAAGACCTGTTACAAGCATTCCCCCCCTACCCCTTGTAGATGCTCCCGAGTAACTTTGACAGAAGAAGAAAACATTACAAACTGTTGTTAGAAACTTTATAGTTTAAAGTTCATTGTTTTTTGGGTAATAGCTCGTAGTGGTGTGGCCTTGGCTGTGTGTACACTCCCATATCTATTGAAAGTTTCGTCAGGTACTGACGAAGATTGGAACACAGCATACATGAATACCGCAGGGGGCGCAACATACGGTGAATATACATTTGTTTTAACCTTGTCTAAGCCGTGCTTGTATTTTCGATAACCCTATCTATATTCTTGTTTGTGCACCACATTTTTTTCATTCCCTGCGCTGATCTATCATCTATCCGTGTGTAGGCTTGTATGTTTCTTTTGTCCTTTATATTTTTCTTGTTCTTTGTAATTGTTTCCTACGGCACATGAGCCCGTAATCTGCTCTCATTATCCAAATCAATACACGATAGATAGAAATACAAATAAACACAAAAAAAAAACCTATACCAAAAAGGAACACAGACAGATATAAAGAAAGAATAAGCAAGTTGCGTGATGAGGTCTTACCGTTCAACACTGCGTTGTGTTTTGCTGTATTTGGGATTATGATGAGGCCTCAACTAGCATAGTAATAAAGTTACTTTTAGAAAGCTAATGTAAATAAAATGTTACCAGTTTGTATTGTATAGCTCTATTGTGGTTTGATGACAAAACAATGTGCCAAAAATAATTTAAAATAGAGATTTTATTGGTAGTCTAAAAGTATGTCTATCACTGTTTTTATAGGTCCATTATTTTTTTCAATTGTTTTATAAACAAGCAGTAAAAATATCTCAAACAAATAAATTCAATAAATTGAAATCAGTTTTGTTGAGAACCACCCCGAAATCTTACTTAAGTGTTTTTCTTAAAGGACATGTTGTGATAAATCTTTTGGAATATATGGCCCTCAAGAAGAGATTTAGCCCCCAAGGCAACTAAGGTCCCTGAACAATTAGTTACAGACCTAGAAGTCATTCAAAATAAAAATCCTCACTAAGGGACTTAACCTCTAGGGTGCTAAGGTCCTTAGAGAGGTCGGCTCTACACCTCTAGAAGACCCCCAAGTTCCCTAGAAAATACTCAACATTCGAGGTCTCAAAGATTTCTAAGCTAAGGATCCTGGGCCTCCAAGACCCAAGTATCTGAAAAGGAGATTAGCCTTTGGGCCAAAGATTTTCAAAAGTATTGGCTCTAGGCCCCAGGACAAAAGATCTTTGCAAAAAAATTAGTCGTGGAGAAGTCAAGACTTTCGGGGAGTGTTGTTTTCAGACCCCGAGACATGTAAGACCCCAAGGTCTCATGGGAGTGTTGTCTACATACCTAGAACACTAGAATTCAAGGTCTCTAAGAAGACAAGATCTCAAAAGAGTATTGTCTTCAGGTTTTAGGTGTCTAAAAACTTCGCACCCTAAGTCTTGAACCTTAGAGGCCCAAGATCTCTAGAAGATTCTGAGAGTTTTGTCTCTGGGCTTCCATGACCCAAAGTCACTAGAAAATGATTTTGTCTTTAAGAAGATAAGGTCTCCCCAAAATTATTGTCTCCAAGTCCCAAATCTCGAGTATTTGGGACCTTTTGATTCGAGATTTGGGACCTCCTCGACCCAAAGTCTCCCAAGACTATCATCTCTGTACCGCACGTTCTTGGGATCCAAAATCACTGGAACAGACTTTGTTTTGAAGAAGCCAAGATCTTCTCGGAATTGTTTTTTTTTTTTTTTTTTTTTGAGGCTTGGGCCTCTTGTCCCTATTACCTTTAGGAAACTTGGACCCCAAAATTCCTAGAGACTCTTCGAGAACTGTAGGGTCTATCGCATGAAAATTGAGTCTCATCCGTATGAGACCGATGAAGATACTTGTTAACAATATACTATATCCCAAACATTGAACAATCCAAATATTGTTCCACCCCAATCAAAAACTAAAAGATGAGCATTCAAATCATTTTAGATTATCATGAGTTTGTATATATCCCTTCTATTACCTTATTTATAATCTCTCTTTACTTATTTGCTTATAAAAAACACTCCATCTGATTTCAAATTAAAGAAATCACCCAACTGATTTCAAATTAAAGACACTGAATGAGACTAGATATCCCTCAAAAACCAACTCTCCCGACCCCCACCCCGACCAATAAATTTTCTCGCTTGTAGAGAGTACTTTCCAATACTTTATTCAGAAATGCCGATCTCGGTATAGATCGAAATCATTGGGCCCCATAGGAGGAGCACTGATTTCGTATCGGGTCAAAATCTGAGAGTTTAAATAGCATTACAGAAAGAGCAGCCAGAGCCTACCCCAGTTAGCCAGATCGTCACTCGAAGTAGCCAGACCATCACACGATTACTTGGAGTCCTCGATTAGTTGACTTGTAAAACCTCACTGTTAGACACTGAGCCAAAAAAGACACTGACAAAATATTTGGTGACAATATATAGTTTTCATTTGTGTATTTTAACCGGGCTGACATTACAAGAGACGACTACTACAAAACATGCAAAAAAACAGCTGATATAGAACCTCCGGTCCATCCATTTTAGAAAACAAACACAGCAGTTTATTATTCATAAACCACACAACTACTGCACGCGCGCACGTCCGTGTTGGCTTCTGACTTCAAACGGAGCCTAGGAGCGCGTCTGATTGAGCTGCGCTGCCGTGGTCACCGCAGCTGCCACGCCGCCTGGCCTCGTCGTCATCTTCGACGTGTTGCGCATCTCCGCGGACACAACCCTCTCAGCGTCTTGTATCGTCGCTCCCTTGTCTGCCGGCAGCTTATCCTTCGCATGCTGCAAACGCTGAAACCTCACACAATTAGTCGTTACAACTTACAATTGCCAGTTAATAGATAGCTACAAGAGATCAAGAAACAAATGAGACGAGTGGTGTACAGAGAGCACGTCCCGCAGCTTGGTCTTCTCCTCGTCGCACACAGCGCGGGCGTTCTGGTCAGCCGCCGACTGCGCGGCGGCGGCGATGCCTCCCGGGACGGTGAGGTTGGACCCCGTGGCGCACATCTCCGCGGCCTGGATGGCCGCCGCGTCGCTCTGCTCAACCGGCTCGTGTCCGGCACTCATTGCCGCCTCCTCCATCGCGCAGCCGATCGTGGTGGCGTCCTTGTTCAATGCGCCCGACGGCTGGTTCGCCACCACCGGCGCCGGCGTTACAAACTGGCAAACTGCCCCACCACCTAACCAAGAAGCCAAACCGGAACACCTACTCAGTTTCAAAGCTGTAGTTAAAGAAGTTCAGAATCCTATGTAAAAGTTGCTATTTACCGAGAAATATTAATAAATAATCCAAAATAAAAAAATAATTTAAAAAATGACCTACAATTTATTGAAATTGCAACAATGATTTTTTTGAACGCGATAAGTCAATTATCGTTGTTTGAAACCGTGAGAGGACAACTCCAACACTTATCGCGAGTCACAGGCGCAACAGAAATCTTTTCCCTAACCCATCCGCGACAAAAATTGGTCGAGTGGTCAAGCGGTCGAATGATTGAGTAGTCGAGCGTTGAGTGGTTTAGTGATTGAGCGGTTGAGTAGTTTGGTTGTCGACAACTGGACCACCTGACCAGTTTCTATCACGAATGGGGTGGGAAAAAGGTTTCTATTGCACCTGTGACTTGCGATAAGTGGTCGATTCGTCCTCTTGTGGTTTTAGACCGCGCTAATTAACTTATTGCCCACAAAAAAATTATTTTTGCAATTTTAGTAAACTATAAGCCATTTTTCAAATTATTTTTTTTATTTTGGTTTATTAATAAAAAAATTCATGCATTCACGCCCTTTATATTATCCAATGCCTATTTGCTAGCCAAATTGTGCTTATTTTAATTGTCTGCCGCTCATCACGTCCTGAGGTACATAAGAATTTTTGCACAAGTAATCACCCTGGCTTCAATGCATGAAATGAAATTAGGATGAAGAAGATTGTCCCAATGCTCGTGAACACTCCAGCCGGCAAGTCGGCATACTAGAGGACGAACACCAACACCTTATGATATCCATCAAGTTCGCGTTACATCACAAGAGTCATTCATTTAGTACCACACGCACCTTAGCAAAATGGGTCTGGTAACGGGCACATAATGAGCCACCACCTTGTGATCAATTGCTATTAAGTGCTCTCTGAGTGAAATAGAATGAGTTACATTACACCATTTCTCTTAAACTGCACGCGCTACTTGATAAATAATGTTTTCAGTACATCTTTAATTCTGTATACATGAATAAATGAGTACAAAATTGCCTCTCCTGGACCAGTTCTAATTTAATTAGGAACCAGTGTTACAAAGTGAACTATTGTAACATACAAAACTTTCAGTGCTCCAACACTGCTGCGGCATGTTAACAGTGAATCAGGCGGCTCAGTCTTGTCGACAATATTAGGAGAGAGCACCCTTCCCTTGGTTGGGGAGACCTGACAATGACTCCAGCCAGACTTGTATTACAAGTATAAAGATGCTGCGAATACGATATCCCTCTTAGTCTTGCTAACCGCCACCTCAAGTTTTGCTTCCAATTGGGTTTCCCCTATCGACTTGAACGCAAGAATTAGCTCTTGCAGAACCTCCTCAATTCTCTTGATTGCCCTGATAAGCTGCCTTCAAACACTTGAGTCATCTCCATGATCTCACAAAATTTGGACCCTCTTGCCCAGGAATATACAGCTTCCATGATATCAGGTCGGAAGGAATTCACAAAACTCTCAACGTCAATTTGGATCTGTCATAAGAGGAACATAGCAAGTTATCAGCAATAAGATCTGAATCCCAAGCTAATGTCGCTTTCTAATTTTAACAGAGGACTGCAAGTCACCGATCTTTCTAATAATATACCCATAGACATTTGGAATCATGTATACTATTGTTAAGTACCTTGCATTCAAGCTGAAGATTAGCAACGTTTCTTGCTATCTCCTGCAACTGGGAAAAGAGCAAGTCAAGCTCCTCCCTTGGTTTTGGTGCATCGTGAAGCTTCTCCTGCCAAACAAAGCATGAGAGCAGTGCCACCATCTGTTCAATGGTAGTAGCATCCTTGAAAAACACCGTTAAACATTAGTTCTCTCAATGTTAGTTCGTCAGCTGTGCTTATCTCACATGCCACTTTGCCCTTCACTTCCACAACATCCTCACTCGTAATATATCTAAAAGAAAGAAGACATTCATATTTTAATATGTAAGAGAAGGAAGATCGATATGGCAAACATGACATTCTGTTATTATAATTTCTTTGAAATGAATCTACCAAATACATCCAAAGATTTTGGCACCCCATGACACGACAATCTACAGAAGCAGAAATGTCTAGGAAGACTCTTGAATTACAGCACATGTTGCATCCAATTTGGTAATAAAATTTACTATGATTATGTTCTATATTTGTCTCCTTGCATTAGATTCCCAGTTAACTTGCATCCAATTTGCTGTATGATTTTAGTTCCCCCAATATTAAAATTGGCTTGCCCATGACACTGCATTACAGAACAGATCACGTGGTGCCTGAAACATTAGATATGTTGTACATATCCATTCTACATGATATTCTATAATTTGACACCGCGTCTAGGATTAGAATTCTACAAACTACAGACCAAAAATAATTCATTGCATAGGTCAAAGGATGCATTACCCTAGCCTGCGAAGAACCCTTTTCTGGGCCTTGAGCTCATCTTTGAAGGCTAAAGCTGTGGAACACCGCATTGTTTTGTTGGACTTTATTTTGGCTGATAGTTCTAGCTTAGCATGCAAGACCTCCAGCTCTTGCTGGATATGTGGAGAATTCCGGATGTCACTCTTCTCAAATAAGCTCTCAAGGGCTTCTATTCTTCTGGTAGCTTTCCAAAAAGAGCTTGATTGTACCTGAATAGAATAAGGTTGACAGCACTCAGCATTGCATAAAACAGAGAAGCCTAATAATAGTGACACGTATTAGCTTTTCCTTACTTTCATATCCTCTTCTGGATCCAACAGAAGAACCCCATCTTTAGCAAACCTGGAAATCACTTCTTCAACTTTCCTCAAGGTGTTTTCTCGAGCTTCTAGAGGCAAAAGATCCTTGGGTATGTACATTCGAATACTGCTTAGCCCATCGATCTGTTTGATACAGTTGAACTTGGAATTAGCAAAACAAAAAGACAGCTTTGCACGTGAAAAAATGGCCAGAAGATAAAATATCATAGATAGATTGGAAGGACCAAATAACCTGAGACAGAGGCAAAGAAATCACAACTGGCTCTCCACGTTCTTTCAGAGAAACAATCTTCATCATTTTCTTTCCACTTTTATCTTTATTTACAGAACATCTGGTGAGGATATCAACAGTGTAATCAGAATCCTCAGGCCTCCTATCTGTACGAACAGAAGGAATTATCGTATTCCAGTCGTATATAGCAAATGGAATCACACAAGATGACTAGGTAGGACAAAGTTTTCCTGTACATTTTCATACCTTCACCATGGATTTTCACCATTTCAAAGTTTATTATAACTCCCCATGTCACATTTTCTTCAATGGAGAAGGTGACTTGCTCATCAATGCTGTACTGAACACAAGCTAGCCCCGGTCGTGCTCGTATCTAGTGCACAAACTGGCCGTATCAGTGTTGAAACTGGTCATGGCTGTATTAATTCAAAACTAGTCGTATCAGGACCGAGCCGATACAGGAGTCAGAGGATTTGTCGAATATTGGGCACTCGACAAGACGTGACAAGCCTTATCGAGTGCCCAGGACGTGACAGGCTGATATGGCAGTCTATTTTTGTAAAATTTGAGAACTGCTGATTATTTTTGTAATTAATTTTTTAATCTAGGTTATTTATAAAAAAAACTCATGTATATGGATATGTTCAGTTCCTTGAGCCAATCATTCTAGATGGGATCAAAATGGATGGAATGGGTGATGTGTCATGGAATAGTACAAGAGATGTGTTTAGTTGATGTGGAATGAGATGGTTCTTGATTATATTTGGTTGACAGGATGAATTGATCCATGATAAGATAAGTGGCAATGAATTAAGATTAGATACCACTAATTAATGCTAATTAATACTAATATAGTGCTAATTAATACTAATCACTACAAACATAACACTAATCACCTCTAACTACAGCTAATTAGTACTAATCACCAATAACATAATACTAATTAACATTAATCAACACTAACACAACACTAATCATCCTAATTAACAAATCTGGAGGTCTGGGTTATTTGTAAAAAAAATTAACCCAGGAGACTCGACGAGTGACGTGTCGCGTTGCGAGATGTGACAAGCGGCTTGTTGAGTGTGTAACAGCTCGATAGAGGTTGGTGGTGATCGAAGAAGAACAAGGACTTGAGCTCGTGGTCGAAGAAGACGGAGAAGCACCTGGCTGTGGTCATGGTCATCACGGTCGAAGAAGTTGGAGTGGTCGCGTAGCCGTCTCCTTCCTTCTTCTTTTCCCTGTCTGTTTATTCTCCTTTGTCCATTTCTTGCTCTGGATTTCTTGTTCGTTCAATCGCCGCATCCAAATTGTCTCTCTCCCATGCGCCGCCGTAAATGCGCCGCCTCGCCCTTGGATCCGTCCCCGATCAGCCGCCTCTGCGCCACGCCACCAATTTGCATCCCCGCCACCAAACGCCACCACTCCTCAAACCCTAGATCTAGATCCGACGCCGCCGCCTCATCCTTTCCTTCAACCACTCCGGCGCCACCTCCATCTCCCTCGTGCCACCTCACCTCCTCCACTTGTTACGCTGCGCCTCCACACACATACACGCATCCACGCACCGCCACTCCAGATCTGCTGGATCTGAGCCGCCAGCCGCGATGACTACACGACTACAGCCAAGTGCTTCTCCGGCTTCTTCGACCACGAGCGCAAGTCTTTGTTGACGACCACCACACAAGAGACGAAAATTATTTATAAATAACCCAAAGTAAAAAAATAATTTGAAAAACAACTCACAATTTACTGAAATT
This sequence comes from Pharus latifolius, assembly GCA_019359835.1. Lineage (NCBI taxonomy): Eukaryota > Viridiplantae > Streptophyta > Magnoliopsida > Poales > Poaceae > Pharus > Pharus latifolius. Next base: position 85,733,079 of record CM033325.1, read on the forward strand.
GCAAAACTAACCTGGTGGGGTGCAATTAGCAAATTATCGCGGTGTGAAACGCGATAGAAATGTGTCTGTTATATTTTCAATCTTGGAATACCTTTTCCATCTTGGAGCCGCGATAGCTACGTAACTCTAGAAATTACATAAGAAAACCCTTAGTTTAGTTGAAAAATCATATTATTTCATGCTTGAAAATACTTTGACACGACATTTTATGTGCAAATTTTCATCATTTTTACAAAATTATTTCACAACTGTGTTCTATGTGTTTCAAGGATCAAGCATACAAAATTTGAACCAATTTGGAGTTTATTTGACCCCTATTTGAGCACATTTAAAAATTAGACAGAGAAAACTATTTGCTGGTCAAAATTAGGGCAACAGCGGCCTGGTCGAAGGAGAAGGATTGGTCGAATGAGAAGCCTTGGTCGAAAGAAAAATGCAGGTTGTGGTTGAATGCGATTCGATTAAATTTTACTTGGATTCGAACACAAATACGACCCGCGGTCGAAGGAGCTACCTGTGGTCAAAAGCTTGGACTCGACCAGCTTATTGCGGTTCCAAGATGGAAAAGGTGGCTATCGCGGCTCCAAGATGGAAAAGGTATTCCAAGATTGAAAAGATATTAGATGCATTTTTATCGCGTTTCATACTCGTGAAAATTTGCTAATCGCACCCCACCAGGTTAGTTTTACAATTTCAGTAAATTGTGAATTATTTTTCAAATTATTCTTTTACTTTGGGTTATTGATAAATAATATTCCACAGGAGATAGCACTCGACAAGCCGCTTTCCGCCTCTCGCAACGGGACACGTCTCTTGTCGAGTCTATAGGACTCGATAGGCTGACGGGCTATGTAAAAAATTGCCAAAAACTACGACTCTGTGCCATTTTTGTAATTAGTTTTTTTTGTCTGGACTATTTGTAAAAAAAATTCGTTGAGCCGCTTCCTCCCCTCCTCTTGCGTCGCCTGTGCCTTTTGGTCTCACCTGCTGCGATCCCACCAAACCAGGCTCCTAGGGTTCCGCCTTCCGCCACCGCAGATACCAAAGCAGAATGGCCGCGCGGCACCTCAGATCCGGCCTACCCCTCCTCCGCGCCCACCTCGGCGCCTCCGAATCCGCCGCCATCTCCCAGGTTTCCATTCCTTTCCCTACTTTTTTTTTTTTCATTTTTTTGAACGATCTCAAATTCTCAATGCTTTCTGATCACACCGTCTACCGATCTAGGACTGTTCTGTTTTTCCTGATTTTTGGTTATTTTCTAGGTTCAATCGTTTTTTATCTCTTGTGATTTTTTTTTTGTTTTGAAATTATTTATATGGTATTTATGTGTGTTCTGCTGCAGGGTTCACGGAGCTTCTCTACGCAGGTATCGAAACCCGCTGAGAAGCAGATTAAGGTAAAGTGGAAATAGGTCAATAACCCTTTCTTTGGATTGTTACATTTCTCTAGGAACGGATTTAGTGGAAGTGTGTTGCAAATACCAAACTAGTACTGTTTTCTAAATTTAATTAAAAATGTAGCTTCCAATTGCATTTAGTTGCTGTTGCAGCTAAGGAAAAATTGTTCACATCTATTGGTTAATAATTGGCCCTATTTGTTTGATATAACAGCTGCAGAACAAAATCCCTGGCATGAGGTTTCATGTTTAAATCTAGATTTTCTTATTTTTCTACCTGATTCATGCGGATGGTTGAATTAATAGTGTTTTCTCAGTTAACTCAAAATTCAGCCTTTTTACTTCAGTATGTTGGCTTGGACAGCTTGATACATGCTTTATTTGTCCTTGTTCCTGGCAATCTTACTAGTTGTGTTATTTATACCACCATAGGCTCCAGTAGCTCTATATGGTGGCACAGGCAATTATGCTAGTGCACTGTTCCTTTCAGCAGCCAGAGTAAACTTGTTGGACAAAGTTGAATCTGAGATCCGCGATGTTGTAGAGGCATCCAAGAAGAGCCCATTGTTCTCTCACTTCATAAAGGACCTGTCTGTGCCAAAAGAAACCAGGGTGAAGGCTATAACTGAAATATTTTCTGAGGCTGGTTTTTCGGATGTCACGAAGAATTTCTTGGGTAAGCTTCCCATCTATTCATCTCCTTATGTTTGACAAAGTTCATTAATAGGTGCTTATAATCATTTGATTAGATTTGTCGTGATAAACCATGTTTGTTAGGGAGGCAGCTTTTTCCATGTTTACATCTTTACTGCCTTCTGTTATGATGATGCAAAGCAGTTGTCTTCTGTAGTCTTGATTTTCTATGATAATCAGCCATGTGCAGTAGTATTTCCAATTCCCAATATGCTGTTATAGAATTATTAAATTTGCTTGTTAGCATAACCAGTCAATTGAGTATTCGTCTTAGAAGGTTGTTTTGAATTCAGGTATTCAATGCCATCAATGTTATGTATAGAATTTAGGTCATAATTGTCATGTATTTTGTTGGTGCCTAACTTATTGTTATATGAAGCTGTGCTGGCGGATAATGGAAGGCTGAAACATGTTGAACGTATTGCGGAGAGATTTGCTGACTTGACCATGGCACATAAGGGGCAAGTGAAGGTCATTGTGAGAACAGTTGTTGTAAGTTGACCTTCTAGCACATCTTTTTCTTGCCACTGAGAATGTGGTGTCTGTGAGCAGGATTTTAGTTGAGTAAAATCCCCTTTCACACATGTTAAATGAATGGATATCTATCTGTATAATTTTCTCTTTGTTGATTAGATGATGATATGAAATGACTAGTTAATGGCTAACTTTTGTTGTGCATTAATTCCTTGAAGGCTTTGGTGTCTTCATTGGTAGGTTTTTTTTTTGGTGGTTTTGCTGATATGTTATGTATTTTCATGGTCTTTCTTTTTTCAAACATTAAAAAAAAGAAAATTTCATTAACCCTAGAGAGGAATAGAGCCTTCTCTTTTATAAAGTATGGTACATGCAGCAGATAATCTCTGAAATCTTAGCAGGCATGAATTGAATTCTTATTTTACCAGGTCAATTTCCTTAAGGTTTCAAACTTCTATGGAAGTTGACTTAATTTGAAACTCTTCAATTTTTGTGGTATGAAATCCTGTGCAGGTCTCGAAAAAGTCTTCTACTACACATCACTTGAACTGCATATTTTTAAATTAATACACCCTATCAGAGAACTAACTCGAGTAGCTTATCTCAAAGCTTGGACACAGCATATGGTAGCTGGTGAACCTGGGAGCGACATGACATTGACAATTATTGATTTATCCATCATCCAAACTGTTCATATATCTGGTCGCTTTTATTCTTATACAAAATGTGGAATCATTGACTTGTAGAGATTTCATTGTGCTTCTTTGCATCAATTTCTGATGAAATGGATGTGTATTTAGTGCAACTGCTTTTATGGTCATTCAATTTTACAGTTTCGTATCCCATTTAAGATATTTTATCGTGATTTTCCTACCTCTGGAAGGAGTTACCTTCCTGATGTTGTATCGAGAACAATTGATTTTACTTCGATTTTTCTGTTTGCTGCTGTTAGCCGCTTCCTGAAAAGGAGGAAATAGAACTTAAGCAGACCTTGCAAGACATGCTCGGGGAAAACAAAACTATCCTGCTTGAACAGAAGGTAGTTACTTGAACCATCTATAATGCCTTTTGAGACTTATGAATACTAAGCTTTTATCTCTAGGGTATTATTGTGTTCTTTTGATCTGAAGTAGCCAGTAAATTAATATCTGCAGTGGTTATTATTTTAGCAATTTTATAGTATTTTGTCAATTAACTTTCATTCACTCGGAAGCTGCTTATCGTAGGGTGTGGATTGATATCTAGAGTAAAACTACTTTACAAACTGAAAAATCAAATCTGCTTCAGACAGGCCAAAAATCCATGCATGAGGACCCTGTTCATTCTCTTCATTTAAAGTAGTCCTTTTTCTTGTTGAGGTTGTACTGTTTGTGATCTTATTAAGCCCAAGAAATGTTGTCAGCTCTTTATATATCATTTCATTGAAACAGATGCTAGCATCTATATCTATATGCAATTCTCCTCCAATTGTGTTTTTTCTGCAGATTGACTATAGCATCATGGGCGGACTGGTGATTGAATTCGGACAAAAGGTGTTTGATATGTCGATCAAGACTAGGGTGAAGCAAATGGAGGCATTCTTGAGGCAACCTCTTGATTTCTAACTGCCTTTTGGATTAAAAGCAGCATTAAAATGCAGTATTTGCACTGGTAAAAGCTTCCCAGCATCTGCTACTTATCTCTGGTCATGAAATAAAAGCTTTCTTTCAGAGAAGGGCACTCTATTTTATTGTCTTATGGGCTAGAATCCTGCTGAAGAATTATGTTATTTTTTCTCTTCAAATAGCATGCACTGAGAACATGGAGAGAGATGGAAAATTTTCAACTTTCAAGTGATTTGAATATGTGAATTTATCTCTGGAAGTGGTCTATTTCTCCATATTGCTTGTTATATTTGAGACCGGTTTGATGTCAATATAGTTTTCTTGCCATTTTCGTGTGAGCACATGCTGTATGAGATTGGGCAAATGTTTAGATGCGGAGCATATCTAGCGCCCCGATATTGCCGTGGATGTAGCGCGTAATCTTTTCCGGTGTCTTAAGCTCCGATTTTACTAATATGTCCAGCACAGAAATAAATCCATCGATTAATAAACCAAAACACAAAGGCAAATGATTCGCTAAAAAATCTAGAATGTGGCTAACATAAAAACAATTGATTCGGCCAGAGGCTAAAAAATCGCCCAACGACAACAAGAATAAAACCGATGCTTTGACTAGATACGAAATACGACACGTGGACCTTGAGGATGATGTAAGAAAATTTTTATTCTCTTTAAGACTATATGTGATATCATCTTATGATAGATATATAATATTATTTGAAAACTCATCTCATGTTTGTCGATGTCGTCGTTACATTCCTGACTGTTGGATCGATATTTTTGCTTCATTTGGGTCAGCTGTATGGAACCCACTGCACACATGAACATGATTAGACCCATCAGAGTCAGCCTTATACAAACCAGACTGAGCTTGGTACAAGAAATGAGTTGAATCGAGCCTTCCTTAAAGCTTAGCTCCTTTCCGGCGTTAGTTAATAGGCGAGTAAAAAGAAGAAAAAAAAGAGAAATAAAACGGCAACACCACCTACAGAAAGCAGATAAGAAAAGAAAAAAATACAAAATTAACACAGACTTGACGAGGATTGACACCTGAGTCAGTTCAAAATAAGTGCACGATTGGTTCAAGATAGATTCGAGCCAGACACGTGTCTGGCGGTGCGAACTCAAGACATTTCGAGAAGTACCAGCCCAAGGCCGCAGACTGTGCGCGATCAGATCGCGGTCTTTACGCGATCAGACCGTAGCTAGTGCGCGGTCAGAAGTTCGTATGCTGTGCGCGGACAGAAGGCTGAAGGTGTTGCGCGGTCAGCCAACATCTCGCGGTCAGAATTCTTTCGACCAGGGAACGTGGGATTAATCTATTTCTGCTACAGGAATATCCCAAGTATTCCGAAGATTCTTCCACGTAGAGGAGCAACCGTCAGGAGGTTAATACGTGCAGTTATCCACGAATAACACGTGTTAAACCTGCGTGGGAGTTAAGAGCGGTTCTCAAAACCGCATCCAAGCAACCGTTTGATGCCGTTACGACTTGGCGCCCTTTCGACCAGTATAAAAGGGCGGTATGGTGTATCAAACAGGGGCATAGATCGAGAGATCAAGACACAACATATCCCACTTGAAGAATCAAATAGTCAAGGCTACGGCTTAGATTAGATAGCTTCCATAAGCCTTCTAGGCTTCATTTTGTACACTCATACAGGGAAAATCTTCGCCTGTGAAGGTCTTTCCCCGTCACTTTGTAACTCTTTACTACACATAGTACAATCCCAACAGGACGTAGGGCTATTACTCCCACCATCGAGGGCCCGAACCTGTATAAACTTCTCTGTACTCCGGTTCTCCACAATTCTACATACCTTCCCGGAGGGTCACCCTGAAAGGTCTCACTGTTTACAAATTCTGCATAAGTTCGGCTAAGGACCCCGAGTCCGAATCGTCGACAGCTGGCGCCCACCGTGGGGCCTTTCTCAAGGCGTCCTAATTCTCATCCGGAGGTTCGCTGAATCATGGCTGGAGTATATGATTCCGAGAACGATTTCGATCTCGAGGATTATGCTCACATTCCGATGCCTTCTCCAAGCGATCCTGTTCCGATGGAGGAAGTTGGAGGCGAAAATCTCCCAGAAGTTGAATCATCTCTCCAGGTCATGTCTATCGACCAGGGAGCGACTAGCGCAAGGTCAGAACCCACCGACGTTCTTAATGCGCTAGAGGGTGAGTCCGGTCCGTCATACGACCCCGCTGAGGGGAAGGATGATATCGACCTGGAAATCAGCCCTGGGAGATTCGACCCTGATAACTTCCACCGTCTCTTTGATTTCGAGTCCGACTCAGAACAAACTGAGATGTTTTCCCCATCGGCGACCTCTCTCCCTAGACAGTTTCCTGCCTTATCGGAGGAAACTCCTGATCAACAGGCTGCTAGGGAAGAACGGGAACGCAAACAGAAGGAGGATCAAGATCTCGAGAAACAAAACAACGAACTACGCAGAACGGCCCTAGAGGCTCTTCAAGATGCGCAGGCTCGTTACGATGCTGCTCCGAGTTCTTCTCGACGATCACGTGGTCGCAGACGCGACCAGACCCCTTCTTTGCCTCCGGAGCATTTCCCGGTGGACGAAGAAATGGTAACACCTGGTGCCCCTAGGAGAAGTACACATGGTCGACTGCGATCTATCGCAGAAGTCATGCGTAATTTCCCTCCTACGGTCACGGATGCGCAGAAACCGGCCTTCACCAGAATCCTAGAGGAAAGGTTGGACGAGGTCGCATCTGAGGTGACCCCAACGGCTTCTTCCCGGTCGGTAACACGTTCCCGCGAACGAGAGTATTCTCACTCTGGTTCTGGTCGACGAAGTTACCCGCCGCCTGTACCATCCCGCCAGGACAAGTACAGGCGGACACAGGATTCTCGTGGTAGGGATCGAGTCCCTGTCCACCCTCGTTTGGGACCGCCGATAACTTCACCGTTGCGTGAAGTTGCTCGTGATCCGGTCGAGAGTCACAGGGCAGTTCACGGTCCCTATGTTGGTTGTAAAGTTTTCTCGCCCGGCCTTCGTGCGGTCGTTTGGCCTAATAAGTTTCGACCAGGGGCCATTGAAAGGTTCGACGGAACTCAGAACCCATCTGAGTTCCTTCAAATCTATATCACTACCATCCAAGCGGTAGTAGGCGATGACCGGGTCATGGCCAACTACCTGCCTATAGTTCTTGAAGGACCGGCTAGAATCTGGCTGTTTCATCAGACCGAAGGTTCTGTCTACAATTGGGAAATGCTGTGCGACGCTATTCTCAGCAATTTCCAAAATTGTTATCAAAAGCCGGGTAAAGAGGATGACCTCCATCGACTACGACAAACTTCGACTGAAACCCTTCGTCAGTTTGTCAAGAGGTTTGTCGGGGTGAGGAATACCATCCCGAACATATCTGACGGCTCCGTTATCAGGGCTTTTAAACATGCCGTTCGATATTGGAGATTCACCGAAGACTTGCTCATCCATCCTCCTCGATCAGTGGCCAATCTTTTTGATATAGCCAACCGATACTCCGATGCGGCCGAAGAGGTCGAATGGAACCGGATGGTCGATAAGGGTGACCTACCACCTCAACCAGGTTTCAAAGACGCCAGGAAAGAAGATTCAAGCAAGAAGCCGGAATCTTCGTTGGGCGGGAAATCGAAGAAGTCGAAGAGGAACCGCTCTGGACAGTACCGCGAGGTCGCAGTTGCAGAGAAGCCGCCTTCGACCAAAGGTAACAAGCCTTTATTTAAGAATAAAACTGCTCCTGGTGGTCGTAGTGCCTACCAGCCAGAAAAGTCGACTAATCCGCAGGAAGGCAAGAAGTGGTGTCCACTCCACAACTCCGCAGGCCACGACCTCAAGAACTGCAGGAGTTGGTTGAACCAGTTGGATGACTTCTACCAGGGAGTTGGACCAATGCCGACCTTACCGGCTAAAGAACAAGCATGCGGACTTAGAGACGCTGACGGAGACGAAGAGATGTCCTACCAGGTACCTCGTAATCACGTTAATGTTATTTTCGGGGGTTCCTCCTCTTTTGTTTCCAAAAAGCAGTTTAAAACCTTTTACCGAGAGGTTAACCAAACGGAGACATCCCTTGGTGAACCTCAGTACCCCCGCTGGTCGGATACACCTTTGACGTTTGATCGCACTGATTGTCCTGCGGGGCTTACTCGACCATTGAGGCTCTCTCTGGTCATTACCCCGATCATCAGTAATGCGAGAGTCGAAAGGGTCCTGATCGACGGAGGAAGCTCCCTTGACATTTTATTGGTCAAGGCACTCGACGAGATGCAAATTCCTCGTTCGAAGATTAAACCCATAATCCATCCGTTTTATGGGATAATCCCAGGTCCCTCCATGATGCCGTTGGGGCAAGTGGTCCTCCCGGTCACACTGAGAGAACTGGATAACTTCATAACAGAATTGGTTACTTTTGACGTAATTGATTGTGATTCGGCTTATAATGCAATCTTTGGCAGGCCAACTCTTGCTAAGTTCATGATTGCAACGCACTATGCTTATCAGTGCGGTAAATTGCCTGGCCCCAAAGGTGTCATCTCGGTCCGAGGCAGTCGCAACGTGACACTCACGTGCGACCGGCTATCTCTGGAGATGGTCGACTAACTTCCCCTCCAGGGCGCTCAGGTCGCCACCGTCGCCACCGACGCGATCAAGGCTGCTCCTCGATCAGATGAGAAACTCAAACTAGTTCCATTGTACCCAGATGATCCATCCAAGAAAATTCGGGTCGGATCAGGCCTGGATGACAAATAGGAACTCGAGCTCATTACTTTCCTCCGGGCTAACGCAGATGTGTTTGCGTGGAAACCGTCCGACATGCCCGGTGTCCCAAGGGAAGTAATCGAGCACAGGTTAGCAATTCGATCTGGACAGTGGCCAATAAAGCAAAAGCTCAGGCGTTTTGTTGTTGAACGACAGGAAGCCATTCGAGAGGAGTTGGACAAACTCCTAAAAGTCGGGTTTATTCACGAGGTCGATCACCCGGAATGGCTCGCCAATCCAGTCATGGTCCGCAAGTCAAATGGTAAGTGGCGCATGTGCGTCGACTACACTAGCCTCAACAGTGCCTGTCCGAAGGATGACTTTCCCCTTCCCCGCATAGACCAGCTGGTCGACTCAACTGCGGGTTGTGAACTGATGAGCTTCCTGGACGCTTACTCAGGATATCATCACATTAGCATGGCAGAAGAAGATGAAGAGAAAACTGCCTTCATCACCCCGTTCGGCACCTACTGCTACGTCAGAATGCTGTTTGGTCTCAAGAACGCAGGTTCCACGTACCAGCGCTTGATGCAAAAGACCTTTCTTTCCCAGATAGGGCGTAATCTCGAAGCATATGTAGATGACTTGGTTGTAAAAAGTACGAAGAGATTGTCTCATTTGGACGATCTCGCTGAAACCTTCTGTAATTTGAATCGCTTTGGAATAAAATTGAATCCGGAGAAATACTCTTTTGGGGTTTCTTCAGGAAAACTTCTTGGTTTCCTTGTTTGTTCCAGAGGAATTGAAGTCAATCCTGAGAAAATCAGGGCCATCGAACAAATGAGGTCGCCCTCGACTATGAAAGATGTTCAACGCCTGGCTGGTCGCATGGCGGCCTTAAGTCGTTTCATATTGTGACTAGGTGAAAGAGGATTACCTTTCTTCAAAGCCTTGCGGAAGCATCACAATTTCACATGGTTTGATGAGGCCGAGAAAGCATTTCAGGAGGTAAAGACATATCTATCCAGTCCGCCAGTGTTGGTGTCTCCCGATAAAGGAGAACCATTGCTTCTTTATCTGGCGGCCACACCGCACGCGGTCAGCGCTGTCCTGGTCGCGGATAGGGAAGGAATACACAGACCCGTCTACTATGTGAGCGAGGTACTTCATGGTCCTAAGGAGCGTTACCCTGAAGTCCAGAAGATACTTTACGCTCTACTGATGGCTTCCCGTAAACTACGACATTACTTCCAAGCTCACAAGATCACTGTACCCTCCTCCTTTCCTCTGGGGGATATTGTCCGAAATCCAGAGAAATTTGGTCGAATCGCCAAATGGGTGGTCGAACTCGGTGCTTTTGATGTCCGTTTCACGCCCCTCATGGCGGTTAAGTCCCAGGTTTTGGCCGACTTTGTGGTCGAATGGACTAACCCTGAGCCTCCCATGCAGGTGCCCGAGGAATTGGCATGCCCCGATCACTGGACAATGTACTTTGATGGCTCCCGTAGTTTTCAACACTCGGGGGCTGGAGTGGTCTTAGTTACGCCTCAGGGCCAACAGCTTAAGTATGTCATCCAATTACACTTTGTTGCGACCAATAACGCAGCGGAGTATGAAGGTCTTCTTGCAGGGCTCCGGGCAGCAAAATTCCTCAGAGTCCGTCGATTAGTGGTGAGGGGAGACTCACAGCTGGTCGTAAACCAGGTAAACAAGGAGTACAGCACCTCCGATGAGACAATGGCTCATTACCTGGGGGAAGTGAGGAGATTGGAAAAACACTTCAGTCATTTCGAAGTCCAATACATCCCGCGAAAGGACAACATTCTCGTAGACCAATTATCCAAAATTGGGTCATCACGCACATCCGCTCCGGCAGGAGTGTTCATTGAACACTTGGACCGTCCTTTGTTCATGACTTCGGTCGAGGATGATCCGGTAACAGCCTGCGTTACCAACCTCGGTTAGGAACAGGATTGGACTCATCCATTGAGAGTCTATCTTGAACATGGGACCCTACCCGAGGATGAAACCGAAAGCGATCGGTTGATTCGAAAAACGCGTCTGTACAAGCTCATAGAGGGAGTTTTGTATAGAAAGGTTACTCAAAGAGTATTCATGCACTGCATATCTCAGGAGGAGGGTAAATCCCTCTTGAAAGAGATACATGACGGTGTATGCGGTGCGCACGCGTCACATCGGACACTGGTCGGAAAAGCTTTTTGACAAGGATTCTACTGGCCTTCGGCACTCGATGATGCCAAGCACATGGTCAAGATGTGTCCTCAGTGTCAATTCCACGCGAGACAGGTTCATCAATCTGCCTACGCGTTACAAACCATTCCCCTCGCATGGCCTTTTGCGGTCTAGGGGATGGATATTGTCGGTCCTATACCACAAGCGGTCAATGGGTACAAGTTTCTGTTCGTAGCCATTGACACGTTTACAAAGTGGATTGAGGCCGAACCGGTACGAAATATTACCGCATCAGCAGCACAAAAGTTCTTCCATAAGAACATTGTTGCTCGATTTGGTGTTCCAAGCCGTCTCATCACAGACAATGGTTCTCAGTTCGCCAGTGGTCTTTTTCTGGATTATTGCGATCAGATCGGGACCAAGGTGTGCTTTGCTTCTGTGGCACATCCACAGAGCAATGGTGCCGTGGAACGGGCCAATGGGCAGATATTGCAAGGCATCAAAAAACGTGTTTTTGATCGCCTTAAGACTCGCTCGGGGGCTTGGGCAGACGAGCTCTATACCGTTCTATGGGCACTACGAACTACCTCTAGTCGAGCCACCGGTGAGACGCCTTTCCATCTGGTCTATGGGGCCGAGGCTGTACTGCCTATGGAAGTTAGTATTGGATCTGTTTGGACAGAACAATTCGATCGAATTGATCAGGCCGAACAGCGATCATAGGATTTCATCCTCTTCGAAGAAGGGCGTGATCGCGCTTTGATCAAGTCCGCGGCATACTTGCAGGCTTTGCGCAAGTACCATAACAAAAGGGTGCGACCACGTAGTCTTCACGTGGGCGACCTGGTTTTACAAAAAATTCAAGACCAGTCTAATCGCAACAAATTCTCCCCAAAATGGGAAGGCCCTTACACTGTTGTCTCAGTGCCATGACCAGGATCAACGCGATTAGCCATGGAGGATGGCCGAATTCTCTCCAATACATGGAACATTGATCAACTACGCAAGTTCTACGTGTAAGTACTCAATCCCTTTTCCTGTTCGATTAGCATTGTTTAATAAAACAAAAAGTATTTTTGTTTCATACGATGAACATTTCCCTTCATGCCCATGTGTTATGAACTCGACTCGGGAGCTGGTCGCCGGCGGTTAGATCACTACAACATTCTAATCGGATTCGCTGGCCGATCTCATGACCACTTCCAGATAAGTCACTCCTAAATAAGCCGTTTCTCAACGCATACGGGGCTTTCTGGTAAGTCCTTGGTCATCTGAGTGGCTGCCGGTTTGCAATAAGGTTAGGCGTTACATTGATCATAATCGCTGGTCCGATCGCACATCCCTGGTCATTACACTTGTATTTCTCCTGTGTTTATAATACTAAGCCTTCAGTATCTATAATCACAGGCGGGGGCTAGGGGGATATGCTTATAATATGAAACAACAAAAAACAAGAATATATTTACTTTCTTTCAAAAATCAATTTGTACATGCATTGCATTCTATATATCTGTACAGTTGTAGGGACTATACAATCCCAAGCTCGGTCAGGAGCTTGTCTACAAGGGGGGTGATCTCCTCCATGATCGCCTCCAACTGTTCTTCACTCTCGATCTCTACCGGTCCTACCAGTGGATTCAGATCCGTATCTGGGCCATGGTGGAGACGGAACCGGCAGAGAATGGCAGAGGCTGCTGATCGAACCCTAGTTCTGATCGCCTCTTCCCGTCGCTGTGTATCTTCAGGAAGATACTTGAGAAGTGACTCCGCTTGGGCCATGACTAGTGAAGACCAGTCGCTTGAACTGAGGTCGTCCTTTGTGGTCTCAACCACATCAGCCCTCAGGAGATGGGCCACCATCTTTAGCTTTTCAAAGACAGATTGGCTCAGCTCTCTGTTCGCCTTTTGGGTGGAGCTAATGGAGCAATGGAGGACCGCCTTGTCCTGACCAAGTCGTTTTATTTGACTTGCTTGCGCTGCAGCAAGAAGAGTGTTACTCACAAATTATGAATTCAAGTCTTCCTAGTCGGGAATCAACTTACCAGAGAGTTCTGACCGCAACTTATTAAGTTCGACCTCTTGCTGCGAAGCAAAAGAGATTGACTTGAGCTTGGTCGCGGCCAGCTCCCTCTTCAGAGACGCAACCTCCCTGTAACAGAAGAAATGGATGTCATAACAAATTCGCATCTATGCAAATTGGAGGATATTGATCCTTACCTGCGCAAGCTGTCTCGTTCTTTCTGTATGGCCTCGACGCTCGCTACCATAGCGATCGATCTGGCCGTCATCCGGGATAACTCCTGTGAAATAAAGAGAAGTCAAAGGTGTCATATGCACAGTTCAGGTACCAAAAGAGAAGTTCATCATACCTCTGTATACTCCCGGAATGAGACTTCCTCCAGGATGGCGGGAGGTCTGGTCGGGGGACCCGTCGTGGCCTCGACAGGAGCAGCAGGAGGATGTGTCTGCTGACCCTCAGTCGTAGGTTCTGTGGTCTGCGGCTGGGTCTTCGCGCCTGATTCGTTCCTCACGGTCCGGACGCCTTCCTTGACCGAAGGGACAGAGCGCTCCTCACTGGAGGCTCCGGCGCCAGTAGCAACTTCAACCCTCCCCAGGGCAGCTAAAGAGCTCGGTGCTACCTCTTTTCGCCTGTCAAGAAAAGAGAAACTGACGATTACGTTGATGATCGTCACAATCCAATCTAGTATAACCAGAATAGGGTTCTTACCTTATTTGAAATCCCATTAGCCTTTGGGATTTCAGGGGAGGCTCTCCCTGAGAAAGGGGATAGTCACTGTCTGTCCTGATCTTCCTCTTTATAAACAGGCCTTTTCCCCCTATATGTGTCTTCCTGTAAGTACATTCATAAGGGATGATAAAGACTTGTGGTAAGAACTCATACCTGTGCAACCTGTCCGGTTGGCAGGGTTATGTCCGAAGGCCTGAATGGCCCCTGGACCACTGGAGCCGACACTTCATCCGCGACTCTCGCGGGGTCAAGTTCGGACACCTCCTCTCCTGTCCTCAAGAGTGGAGGATTTTCCTCCCTGGGACTCACAGGAGTTGCAGGGGAAGCTCTTCGCCCTGTAAAAGTGTTAATTCGATAAACATGTGTGCAGAGGATGTTGAGAAGATAAAACCATGAGGAAATTTTTACCGTGGTCACCCCTTCGGTTAGGGAAGCAGAAACAACTGACCCTGAAGCCTCGGGTGCTTCGGGAGCAGGAATTTCACCCGCGACCACGGGACTTTCGGTGGCTGCGGAGTCCGCTGCAATTACTTCTGTTTCTACGGGACGAGATGGAGTGTCGCCGGATGGAGAGTCCGCTGTCTTCCTCCTTCAGCGGATCAGGGGGATATCATCTTCCTCCTCCTCCTCGCTCCTCTCTCCCTGTACGACGAAGAAGTGATTCCAGTTTGTACCTGGAAGAATGGGAGGTACGTGATATCTTACCGCAGTCTTCCTTGCGGTAGGAGGAACGCTCTGTGAAGACCCTTCCCCAAGAGCTTGCTTGGGTCTCTTGGGAGCAGGATTCCTCGTCCTAGGCTTCGAGGAGATCTTCTTCATGTTTTTCATCGTCGGCTTTCCCAGGGAACCGATGTTCTCACTCGGGAATGTCGCCTCGGCGAATCTCCCCAAGAGCTGTTTCGTTTCGACGAAGTTGTCAACGCTGGGCATACATAAGACCTGCGAATAAGAGCCAAGTGGAAGATGACATACCTTTTAGCGCTCCTGTTTGAGGTCGTCGCCGGCGTGAACCAAGCTCTGGGGGCGAGGCAATCCCTTGGGGCCCTCTACTTCAGTGTTGTAGGCCCTGAGGAGATAGTTTGTCCGCCTCTCGACCTCGGAGGAGGGCAGGACTGTTCCCAGAATACAAATTAGACAATACATCACAGAAGTGTGAGGTCTCGGTGTCGAGATCACATACCTTCATTGTAGTCCAAGGTATTGTCTGCCATGGACTTAATCTCCCAAGCCGGATGAGCCCTTTCACGCAGGGGGCTCACCCGGTTCTTCACAAAGTCGCGGATGACGTCACGAGCAGTTAATCCCTGTTGAACTAGGTGAAGAATTACCTCGGCATGCTTCATGAACTCAGAGTTCATCGCAGGGGGGGAGTCCAACTCGCTCGACTTCTCTGGCCGCGAGTTCTCGAACCACAACCCACTCTCAGACGGAGGGGTGCAGTAGAACCACTTCTGGTGCCACCCGTGCACCGAATCCCGCAGGGGTGGGAAGGAATTCTCCTTCTTCTCCCTTAGCCGGAAGTAGATACATCCGGCGGTGTTGGCGCTCTTTGACCACGCCGAATAGTAGAAGCGACGGAAGAGATCCACGCTAGGATACACTCCGACGTACGTTTCGCATAGATGTTGGAACACCGCCAGAATCAGGACCGCATTTCGGTGGAGGTTGATCAACTCCAACCCATAATGCTCGAGGATGCGTTTGAGGAACCGACTCTCGGGGAATCGGAACCCGCAGCGCATGTATTCCTTGAAAACCACCAGTTCGCCATCTCCGATGACTGGGGTTTCTTGGTCCTTCTCTGCGGGCCGCCAGTTGATTAGCAGCCGCGGAGGAAGGATTTTCTCCTTCTCCAGCGCCAGCAGACTCTCCTCGGAATGGTGGATCAATCTGCTCCAAGACGCCATTTCTTGTGAGAAATCGGGAGAAAAGTTGGCGACTTTGGGGAAGATGGAGGCTGAGGGAAATGAGGGTTTTGTGCGGCGGAAGTATTGAGGAAGGGTTTTTGGCTGTGTGGCTTCCTCAAGAAGCTAACTGTTCCTTTTATAGACCCGAGGAGGCGCACTAATATGAGTAACGTTCCACTCAAACGTTCCGCTTAATATTTTATTCATTTCCCATAATGGATACTATCTCTGGCGGACCCGTTAAAATGTTTTTGGTATCTGATCTGAAACAAAAGGACTTCTTTGTTTCAAGGTTTGAAGAGACAAAAACTTGAAAAGTTCTTCAAGAGTTTTCAAAGGATATTTTCCTTCATGTACCTTGTAACTTTTCATGAAAATATCCTATGGCCAAGTTTTTGGACGTACGGATATGTTTTGATCAGATTGCGGTATGATCGGAACCATGTCCTCGACTAAGCTCCGATTCTAATCAAAGTGATGATCTGATCGAGTTTCAGTTCTGATCGCAGTAATCTTTCAAGTTGAACTTCGATTCGAACCGTGGCTTTAAGTCTAATCGCGGTATTAGTGCTGGTCGCGGTACTACTATAAAAACGCGATTTTGATCGCAGAGCTGAAGTTTACCTGTGTATGAATGGTCGTAAAGACATTGCTTATGGCCATGATTTCGCACAAAGGATGTAAAGAATATTCATGTAAAGAAAGAGATTTTATTTCTTGCATTCTTTACATACAAAAGGGATACCGGCGACTAAAGCATCGACTTGATCCGAAAGAAGTTTGTAAAGTTCTCCTAGGGACATGTTGTTGTCAGTAGGATCTACACTGACAACCCCCAGAGAACTAGCAACTAACCTAAGTCTATCTACATCATCCCTAACAAGAGATGCACTATTGTTCCTAATCAAATAAGAGAGTTCTCGCTGTTGCTGAGCGTGATCCCTCTCTCGACAGAACTGGTGCGCCTCTTCACGGGATCTTTCAAAACATTCTGCCAGATGCAGAATCGCCGAAGACATCTCTTCGGTCTTCTTCTCCAGGGCCTCTTTTTCCCCTTGGAGAGTTTGTCCGAGGGAAGGAGGTGGAATCTCAGCAGGTTTGTCGCTGGGGGCTCCAACAATTTTCGTCTCCTACATTTGCAAATATTAGTTTTCTTAAACTATGACAGACAAGCAAAGGGAGACAGAAGTAATTACCAATCCTAGCAAGCGACAGGTTGGTACATGCGTCCTGGAAGGTAGATCATCCGACAAAAGCGGATGATCACTAGATGGTGGAAGTGCAACTTTCCCACCATAAGATTGCTTCCCCAACACAAGTTGAGGATCATCCGGTCGGGTAGTCACCACTTGCCGACCAGAAAATCGATCATCCAAACAAAAATGGGGAGCATTGGGATGAAATGGAAAAGACTGAGGAGAATGTTCCTCCAAAGGTGGGGATGAAAGTTCAATCTGCCTAGGTGCATGAGGAACAGAAGGAAGAAAGAACGACGTTGCGTCTTCTACCTTTGCTTTGCTGGAGGATCCCTTGTCAACCTTGGGTTTCTTCCTTGAAGGAGATGGATCTTCAGGCATCTGAGGCCCTTGTACGAAAACTTCCTCTTCATCGCTCTCAATCTCGATGATGTTGTGATCTGCCATCGAGGAGTGGATGAAGACAAGGATGAAGGTAGCTTTGGAAGAAACTTAGCCGTGAGAAGAAGTTGTGGAGCTTTGTAATTCGAAGGCTTCGGTATTTATAGCCGCCAAGATGACGGTTTGCTTTTCGAACGCTTCGGGTTTTTAAAAGCATTTACAATTTCACCTCGGGTTAAAAAATGTTTCAACAACACCATCATTACCCGTCACATAATACCCAGAGCCTGTCTCGGGGAACCAACCGTCACACTTAGTGCGCCACTAAGTGGAAGATTTGAAGCGTCGGGTTAAAAATCCGATGCATGTCTTGAAATTCGAAATAAACATGTCCCTTCGTTTTCTTCGAATTTGGGGGCTAGCTGACGAGGATTGACACCCGAGTCAGTTCAAAATAAGTGCACGATTGGTTCAAGATGGATTCGAACCAGACACGTGCCTGGCGGTGCGAACTCAAGACATTTCGAGAAGTACCAGCCCAAGGCCGTAGACTGTACGCGATCAGATCACGGTCTTTACGCGATCAAACCGTAGCTAGTGCGCGGTCAGAAGTTCGTATGCTGTGCGTGGACAGAAGGCTGAAGGTGTTGCGCGGTCAGCCAACATCTCGCGGTCAGAATTCTTTCGACCAGGGAACGCGGGATTAATCTATTTCTGCTACAGGAATATCCCAAGTATCCCGAAGATTCTTCCACGTAGAGGAGCAACCGTCAGGAGGTTAATACGTGCAGTTATCCACGAATAACACGTGTTAAACCTGCGTGGGAGTTAAGAGCGGTTCTCCAAACCGCATCCAAAAAACTGTTTGATGCCGTTACAACTTGGCGCCCTTTCGACCAGTATAAAAGAGCGGTATGGTGTATCAAACAGGGGCATCGATCGAGAGATCAAGACACAACATATCCCGCTTGAAGAATCAAATAGCCAAGGCTACGGCTTAGATTAGATAGCTTCCATAAGCTTTCTAGGCTTCATTTTGTACACTCATATAGGGAAAATCTTCGCCTGTGAAGGTCTTTCCCCGTCACTTTGTAATTCTTTACTACACATAGTACAATCCCAATAGGACGTAGGGCTATTACTCCCACCATCGAGGGCCCGAACCTGTATAAACTTCTCTGTACTCCAGTTCTCCACAATTCTACATACCTTCCCGGAGGGTCACCCTGAAAGGTCTCACTATTTACAAATTCTGCATAAGTTTGGCTAAGGACCCCGAGTCCGAATCGTCGACAAGACTAAAACTAAATTGTAGAAATGACTCTAATCACCAGGACAGACGGGAGACTAATAAAAAAAACTCTTCACTCGACGGACCGGGTGGCGACTAGTGGGGGCTATACAACACCCATGAATTTGACCAGCAGATATCGAGCAATCGCCATCTGAACTAGCGACTTACTCTGACGACTAATGAGGTAGCTTAAGTCGCTAGATGAGCTAGCGACTGGTTGTTTTTCCACGAACGTCGCTAATTAGGATGGTGACTTTAGTTGCTTTTGCAATTACTTTTTCTTCTGTGTTATTTTTTATTTTTTTTGTTAGAGGTTATCTGTACACAAACGTCTAACTTGGATTCCTTCATCTTTTGTTAATAACCTGAGAGCTATCCAAAGAAGATTCAGACTCTGGTGATCTGACCTTCTTCCCTTGGGAGAATTCAGATAAGTATCACAGAGTGAAACGCAAGTATAGTATATATATTCCTATCTCTCATATTAGCATATTTTTACTGTATTAATAGTGGCTGATCTCGAAGATGACTGACACGACTTGACTTGAGTTCATCGTAAGTGTGAATTTTAACTCGTGATTTTGACTTACATGTATAACCAGGATAATTAGAGTGGACATGATAATTCACAATAATTTAGCAATATAGGTGAGAATTTGCCACAATTGAAAGTACAAGCGGTAATACGTAATTTTTTGAGAATATACTGCCCAGATGAAAAGAACGCATCAATCAAACGACCAGAAACAAAGGGACGAGATGACTTAAGATGGGTGCAGCGTTCAAACAGCAGGCCAGTTAGTGGGTTCAGATGAAGCAAAAACGCCGATCCAACTATCAGGAACACTTCTTTATCTATCATATATCTGTCATATGAATTTTAATGGAAGGAAGGTTTAAGTTTTCATAATAAGGAAACGAAGCCACTTGTTAGATTCATTAGTTTCCGTTTAGAGGTTCAATGACCCCCATAAGACGCTAGATTTAGTATTGTCTACTATTTAGTCTATTTTAGAGTTATCTATAAGTATAAGATCTTTGAAAATGGGAGTTCAAAATAAATTAAAGTGGTGTAAGAGAGTTTTTATTGAATTCATAAATCAAACTTTACTTTTTATCAAACACGTGAGTTATCATATCATATCAATATCATACTATAGATATCATATATGATATGATAGATATAGAGATTGAACCAACACTATTCAAAAATTCATAATATAATGATAGATATAGAGGTTGAACCAGTATTATTTGAAAGTTTATCTCATGTTTGTCCATATCATCGTATATTTCTGATTGTTAAACCGGTGTTTTCTTCATCTGACCGCGCTGCCGCTTCTATCAGATCCGTTGGATTCGTTTTTGGGTTGATCTCGTTAATGACACGAGTGTCCACGTGGCCACGTAGTACATATGTAATGTGTTGTTATCATATGATTACGCAATCTTGAGTGGCCTTTATTGCGAAAACCAGCAACATCTCCTGATCTCCATCGTGACTTCGTCTCGATTTTCCCAACTCATCGCGTCCAAATCCAGACCCAAACCCAAACCCAAACCCTAGAGGAGAGGGGAGCACGAAGTACTAGTAGTACTAGCGGGCGGCCATGGCGAGGTGGCGGATGCTGCTGCTGGCGCTGCTGGTGGCGGCGGCGGCAGCGTGGCGGGCGGAGGCGCTCTCGGTCACGGTGACGGACACGGAGTGCGTGCACGAGTTTGTGCCGTACGAGGGGGACACCGTCTCCGGCAACTTCGTCGTCGTCGACCACGACATCTTCTGGAGCTCCGACCACCCCGGCATCGACCTCACCGTACTGATCCGTTCCTGCTCTTCCTCCTCTAGCCTTCTTCTGTGTGTTGGATTTGTTCCAAGATTGCAACTTTTTGGGGTTTTATGGGTTCTTTTGATTGGGATCTTTGGAATTAGTTGGGGAGTTGGGCAGAAATTGTGATCCCCTCTGAGATCTGCTATCTGTGGCCGTTGTTTCGGGTGAAATTTTGATAATTTCAAGTAATCTCAACGAGGGATATGTAGGTTTTGTTCATGTTTGATTAATCTGGATTGCGATGAATCTTTTGGGCCGAGTCATTAGTAATTTGGTGCTTGCTTTTAGCAAGTCCTGACCTTTGGAGGATAATTCAGAAAAAGGATGCCTTTTAGGCGCTGTTTGGATACCGGTTGGAATCATATCCGACCAGATTTTTAGTAATTCAAAAATCCCCTGGTGAAATAATCCCCGCAAGGATTAGGATAAAAAATCCCGGCCATCCAAAAAATAGCAAAATTCCGAAAATTCCAAAAAAAAAAATTCAAGTAAAATTCGAAACCTAGACCATGATCTCTTAGCCAAATTAGAAAAATGTGTTTTGCCTATTCAGTTTTAATATAAAACTTGGCAATCACATTAGCCAATCTAGAAATGGCATTTGCATCAAACTTTGTTACATTGGTATAAACATTGCTTCAATCATCATCACAAACACAAACCACTCGATCACACAAATATGCAAGTTACTGATCGTATTTCAGTTCTAATGTTGCTAGCATTTGGTCACCGAGGGTAACCACCCTACTCAAGTTAAAGCCATACATGAGCACACCAAACAACTGAAAGAGACAGCAGGTTGATCCAAACAGACATAAAAGGAAAGATACAATTGTCAAATACAAGCTGGTTACAAATAAGAGCTTTATGGGAATCACACAGCATTAATCCATGAGGAAGAGAGTAACGTGTATAATAAAAATATCGTAGGTTAGCATCTAACCAAAGAATATTACTTTACTGAAGCACACAAATCTGGAAATATGTTATGAACCAGTCCTTTTGATCAGAGTTGATAGGCTGTGGTGCTAGATTGAATGCACGGGAATTAGGTTTGGGAAGAGAAGAGAGAAAAGAGGAAGAGATTATTATTATTGCTTGATCTCAAAAGGATACAATTGTTTCTTTTTATAACCCTTAACAAAGGATAAAATAGGAATCCTAAATAAGAATCTTAATATGCTATTAACTATTGGTCACATTGGCTCCGCTAGAGATTCCTTTTACAGACATAAGTCTTTTCAATAAAGGCGTCGGTCATATCAAAACATTACCGAACCCTGGAGGCCGTAGCTCCTGGGGTGCGAGTTCCACACGTTCGAGTGTCCCATCCCACCGGTGGTGGCGGCGTCAGCGGCAAAAACCCTAGCCTTGTGTTGTCTTAGGCAATGGAGCATCCCAATGGAGGGCAAACTATAATAGTATTAATATCTTTAGAAGCATAGTTCTGTTACTATGCTTTGATGTTCACTTTTTTATTTTTCTTTTTTGGTTTGCCCTCTTGATTAGATTGCAAAGTTGCCACTTTTGTTGCTTAATTTTTAATCTATGGTGTTACTGAATTGGTAGGAACTTAGATGAGACTGTAGTCATGAAGTCACAAGCACAACAATATCTACAAGAATTGACTGAATTTACTTAGATGAGTTACTGAATTTAGTAAAACTTATAAAAATACCATATCTCAATGATGTTGAAGAGCATACAAGCAAGGTTGCAGCCTGCAATCCAGTTCACAGCACAATGCACCATGAATAGCACAATGATCGATGGGTTAAGATACCTTTGCGTAGTAGTACTTCCAGATGCGGCGGGCCATCTGGTGGCCGCCGAGATCGAAGGCCTTGAACTTGATCTTGCCGATGCTCAGCTCCTCTAACGTCGGGTGCGTCGGCTAGTGCTGCACCATCCTCTGCATCCACCCACACATACAATCCAATCAAACACACACACACATACACACAGATCTAGCCATCCAACCAAGAAACCACATAGAGAGGAGATTTGAGACATACAAAGATTTAGATACCTCGTCGTTGATGCTGGAGAGTTGGAGCTCGGCTGGTGAAGAAGGATCCTGGAGATCATCGATGCCGTGGCTGAGGAGGATGCCGCCGGGGGAAGGTAGTGGCGAGAGGAGGGTGGTGTACTCAAGGACAAGGACGATGCGACAGGTGTCGTGGAACCAGGCAAAGAGGCAGAGCAATTGTGCTGGATCTCGATCTCCCACCACAGGACAAGATGGATCTAGACAAGAGGAGAGTGGGGGAAGGCGGCAGCGAGAGGAGGGCGAGGGGGGAGGGCAACGCGAGAAGGATGACGGAGGTGATGGTCCGAAAAGAGGAGGGCAAGGAGGAGGGCGAGGGAAAGGACGACCCAAAAGGAGAAGGATTTCTAAGCGGGCCTGAGAGCCAGATTCTTCACATCCCCTCGGATTGGGCTTCCTGGCCCCGTTTTGGATCCTAATCCCGGTCCAACCAAACAGATTACTGAGCTTAATTAGGATCCTGAATCCAATATATAAAAATCGCCCCAGAATTAACCAAAAACTGCTCTTCCAAATAGGGCCTTATAGATTTTCGATAGCTGCTATGGTGTATTGGGGGTGACATCTATTGTTTCCATTGCGGATTTTCTCAAAAATTGCCGAGCTTTTTGATCAAGTGGTGAGTTGTTTTGGTGTGTGAACAGGTAATGGGTGGGTTAGGGAAAGGAAGAGGCTTGCGATGAAATTTGATGGTGATCCGTTTTCCCAATGGGAATTTCATGCAAAAGGTGTGTTCTTTCCGGTGTTTGATAATTGGTTGGAGGGTTGTTGGGAATGTGCATGTGTTTATTGGTGTTAATCTACTAGTATTTGATGCTAAATTACGTTTTAGTGAAGTGTTTGTATACTTTGGTCACTATCGCACTTAATGCTGTTTGGTTCTAACATTAACCTCCCTTCTGATGTTTTCTTCTGATGTTTTGTCTTCATGAATGCAGGTAACTTCTCCAGGCGGTAATACTGTACTTACATTGAAGGGAAAATCTGGGGACAAATTTGACTTTAAAGCTCCAAGAGGTGGCATGTACAAGTTTTGCTTCCACAATCCATATGGTGCTCCTGAAACTGTTTCTTTCTACATTCATGTCGGGCATATACCCAACGAGCACAATCTCGCAAAAGATGGTTAGTTTACCAGTTTTATTTAACTTGAGAATTGAAATTGCTGCTTAATCTGTGAAACTAACTAGTTTACAACAATGAGCATCGATGTAGTTTTACAAGTGGTTATGTCATGTAAGGATTATATATGAGAACAAAGAGATGTTTGTTCTTTTCCCTTCAGTTTAGCATTTTAGTACTATTCTACATAAATCACCATGTTTGATTCCTTTTGCAGAGCATTTGGACCCAATTAATGTGAAAATTGCGGAGCTGAAGGAAGCATTGGAATCCGTGACTGCTGAGCAGAAGTACCTAAAAGCTCGTGAGGCTCGTCACCGACACAGTAAGTTAAAAAGGGAAATTTCATATCACAAGAAGTCAGGCCTACTGTTAGATATCCCTCAGATGTCATTTTAGAATATTTGCATACCCACAAGTATTTTTTGTTTTAAAAACACCCCTCCAATTATTTTACTATTAAATATAACAATTTTAGTGCTTTTTTTCTTTTTCCTTCTCTACCCCTCCCTCCCTCTTTCTTCTCCTTCCCCCCTTTGCCTCGGTTGGCAGTGGAAGGGGCGCCATGGTGAGGCCAATGGCGACGGCGGACACAGTAGTGACCATTGCAACAAAGGCAAGAAATTTGGGTGGTGCGCCGTCGTAGAGCCCCAATTTGATCTCTCTTTCTATGCCCACTCCTTGTGCCTTTCTTGGCGACGGCGGGTGCGGCGGCAACAATGCTCATGATGAGGCTTGGTAGCGACAAATTGATCTTGGCGTCATCAACCACAGCTGTTGGGTGCTGTCAATCATTCATATAGCATCGGTGAGACCTAGATCATGATCATCGATTGGAATGTGTCGCTCGCTGAGGTCTACGGGGATTCGGCTGTTCGTCTTCTTGGAACTGGCTGTCAATAAGGACGACGACGATAGGGCGCTGTCGTTGTCAAGGAGCCCAGGTGGTGCAGTGTCGACGGTGATGGAGATGGTGTCGAAGGCTCTAAGCTAACGTAGACTTTCGCTGGTAGTGGCAGTCGCTCACACTAGCTCACCATTGTCGGGCGTGACACTAGATCCAAGAAGACGACATCCCTGAAACCATTGCTGTCCACTATGAGATTGGAGGATTTTGTGATTTCCTTCACTGAAGGTTGATTGTTGTGGTTTCCTCTGCCGTCGGGCCTTGCCGGGCGAGAAATTCTTACGATTGATGCCTCACCGTCGCGGGGCCTCTTTGTTGCGTCCACTACTATTGGGCCTTACCATCGTGCCCACTGCCACCACGAAGAGAGTTAGGGAACAGAGACAAAGAGAAAGAAGACAGGAGGGGTAGAGAAGGTAGAAGAAAGAAAGCAATACAATCACTAACATGCAGACCTATATGTCAGTGACTAGTTTTTTATAAGTTTTTAATAAATTTTTTTATATTAATAGTGAAATAATGGGAGGGGTGTTTTTAAAACCAAAAAAAACTTGTGGGTGTACAACATTTCTAAAATGACATTTGGGGGGGGGGGGGGGGGGGGGGGGGGGGGGGGGGGGGGGGGGGGGGGGGGGGGGGTTGGTTATTTGACAATAGGTATTGTCAACTTTTTAAGGGGTTTATGAAATTTCCCCCAAGTTAAAAGAGCTTTGTTGTACAATATAAGAACAAGAAAGCATGGTAATCCTTTGTTCACCATGGATGATAATACATAAAATTGCTGTGAAGTTTACTCTGAACTTAGGTCTGAAACATTCCATCCCCATGTAGTGAACATAACCTCTGTCATCTGTGCATGTCACACTTTCAATACTAAGCTCTGAACACACTTGTCCATCACAACCACAGAAAGTTTGGTTCGTTTAGTATGTCTAGTGTTCAATGAAACACTGAAAGTGCCACAAAACATCCAAAGTTGTTATGCATAACTAGATGCTAGATATAGATGCTCGCACCTCCCCCTCCCCCTGGCAACCAACACCCCCCCCCCCCCCCCCCCCCCCCCCCCCCCCCCCCCCCCCCCCACACACACACACACACACACCGCCCACCCACCCAGAAAAAGGAGACAATTTCCGCTATTTGCATCTGTACGCAGCCAATTGCATGTTTGCAGCTAGAACCTTTGCCCTGATACAACCTTTGAATAGGGTTAGAGCCTCTGACTGATTGACTATGAACTGGATATTGTTTCATTTGCCTTTTGATATTTTACTTTCCAGCTATGCTTTTGTGCTGGAGCTTGGGGCTTGTATCTACTTTTGGTGCACCACAATGAGTGAATCAATATGCTCAATAGATAGTACAGGAGTTTGCATGATATAGTACCAGGATAAATGTCCAACCTTGCTCTTTGAAAGCTGCTTGTGCCATTTTTTTTTTTTTTTGGGTTCAAAGAACAAACGGAAATTTGCTTTACATGCATACTGGGAACTTGTCAAAACCCTAGGTGCTGAACCAGTTCAGCAAAGGATGCACCTAATTAGCTTTGAATTTGCTTTTCGATTGTTTGCTATCTTCTTGCATTTCATGTTGATAGTAAGCTTATTTCACGACTTGCTTGATGCAGCAAATGAGAGCACCAGAAGGCGTGTCATGTTCTACACAATGGCGGAGTATGTAGCTTTCATGGCCGCAAGCGCACTGCAGGTGATTTACATCCGCCGCCTATTCAGCAAAAACGTGGCATACAACCGGGTCTAGGATAACCCATCTATCTGAGGCTGAAGTATTATTTGGAACCGAAAATACTTTCTCATCATATTGTAGTTTTGTGCCCTTTTTGCTGTTAGTCTAAAGCAAAACCTTTTAATTGGTTATCATGTACTGATGGCAACATTTGTGTGATTTGAAGGGCATTTGTTGCTGAACATAGATCCATAATTTATCCTTATGTCAAAAAGCTAGACAGATGTTAATGTTGATTGAGATTTGTAATTCTAGTATGATTTATTTTAAATATGTAATTGCTGACTGCTGGTATTCAAAAAGTTGAAGTTTAGATTGCCAAAATAAGCTGTGAAAAAAATGAGTCATTGTTACAAGTATTAATCTGACCAAAATAGCAGAATAACTCATAACCCTTTATATTCAGATCTATTTCTTCGTGCTGAATTTGACAAAACGATTTTTTCATAGAATATGACGCAGCAAAAATCAAGAAATTGGTGATAAAAACGCTGTAATTATTCAAACTTGAGCCAAAAGTTAAATTGCACTGAGACTAACTGTGGGTAATTGTTTATGGTTTCGATAGTAACTTTCTGTGTTTTCTATAGTCATCAATCATGATTAGATCTTGTATTGATCCGACATGTTTTGTACTGATATGACTACAAACATGTCTTGTATTGATTCGAACAATTTTGAATTGAACGACTATGATCAGGTCTTGTACTAATACAACCAGTTTTGAGTTGAATGATCATGATCAGATCTTGTCCTGATCCTACTAATTTTGAACTGGACGATCATTATCAGACCATGTGTTGATACGACCAGTTTAACCTAGACGACCATGATCAGGTCTTGTGCTGATACGACCAGTTTTGACTTGAACGACCATGACTAGATATTGTGCTAATTCATCTTATGTTTTGAAGTTGAAGTGCATACTCATATAATCTAGGAGCTAGTTAGGGCAGAGTGTGTTTCAGAGATAAATTTTTTTTGTTTACTAGAAATAAATGAATCTGTTTGGGCACAACTTATCTGATATGACCGGATCGCGTTAGCACAAAACTGGTTGTTTTAGTAAAGCCAAAGCTAGTCGTATCCGTAGAAGGGTTGTTCATCGTCGTCTAATTCTTGGTCGTTACTTTTTTTTGTCTGGTGGAATCAGTGGTTTTGTTATTGTGTTGGTCGTTTTTTTGTCTCTAGTCGATTGGTTTTGGTCAAATCATTAGATTTGTTTCTGTGTTGTTAGTACTTGGTTTTGGTCGGAATAGTAAATTGCTTTTGTGTTAATGGTAATTTTTTGGTGTTTTCCTCGAGGTTCATTAGTTGGTTTTTTGTGTCTGGGCGAATCAGTGGCTTTTATGTTGGTCATATTTTGACTCTAGTCGAATAAGTGGTTTTGTTTTTTATAGTGGTCGCATTCTATGTTTTTGATCAAATCACTTCTTTTGTTTTAGTCGTCCTTGGTTTTGATCGGCGGTCCACTGGTCATCCCTTTGTTCTTGGCCATTCAATTGGCGTGTTCGTTTCATCTGGGCGGTTGGGCCCGCTTCGCTAGATCCTACTGTCTGGGCTAATTCAACCAGGTTGTGTCGACGCGACAAGTAATCACTGATTCGACCAGAGAAAAAAAAAAAGGCACCTCATTCGTCCTGGCGCATATCATATAATTATATCATATGATAGATACATTTGTCCAAGTCGTCCCTACATTTCTGGCCGTTGGATCGGTGTTTTTGCTTCATCTAGACCAACAATGTGGAACCATTACTCGGCCTACTGTTTGAGCGCTACCTCCACGTTGAGCCATGTCATCCCATTGTTCATGGCCATTTGATCGGTACATTTGTTTCATCTAGGCGGTTGGGACTGCTTCGTTGTATCCCACTGTATGGGTTACTGTTGGATCAGCATGACCAGCGACCGCTAATTCAACCAAGTTGTGATACGGGGTGCTCGATCTTCACGATGTAGGATTGTTTATAACTTGTTGACCCATGTAACCTGACAAACCGATGGCTCCAACCACTGTTAAAACAACAATCCGCGACAAAAGAATTTGCCCAACCACATGCTTTGATCGTTGTCTACTTGACTATGCAAGGGTAGACGCACGGTTCCTGCAATCACCAAAGAAATCACAAGAACAATGGTGAAAAGAATAACTCCCAATTTTAGGTGGCGGCTTATGAGCACAGACCCTAAAACAAAAGCAAAAATTTCTCTGAAAATATATGTATTTAATTCGTGGTATTTATCTGGTATGCAGCACCTTACATTATATAGATCCAGGAGATGGCCAACTTAAAGAAAAAAACACACGCACACATGTAGCATAATTGTTTCAGACTCTAAAACAAAGATACAAAATCCAAGTGGAAACCGAACTGAGCACAACATCGTGCAAGGCTCGATCAGGTTCAACGACCAAAATAGCCTGGTCGTTCCCATGGTCATGCTAGACTCGACCACAACCATGATGATTACTCCACTGACTTTGGTCGACTTTGACCACTCCAACAGTCGACGACTTCGACTACTTCTTGAGCGACCAACTCGACAGTTGGCAATCTCGACCAGACCCTAGTGACAGTGAACATTTTTGTTGTAATTGTTTAACTCGACCTCGAGTCAATAAACCTTTATATACCTTCTTATGCTTATCTTCAAGAATAGAAATTTTTGCTTGTTTTGATGCATTAAAAACATTAGAAACAACACCATGTGATGTGGGAAAGATAGATGATGCGCTAGTATTAGAGATGTCCTCATCAGGTTGTGTTGGCTTGGCCGGCTATCACTGATTCGTCCAGAGAATTGGTTCGACCAGTTTGGGCTAGCACGACCAAAGATCACTGATTCGACCATAGACAAAAAATATATATATCCAACCAGTATTATTTGAAAACTCATTCCATGTTTGTCCACGTAGTCGTCGCGTTTTCGACCGTTGGATCAACATTTTTGTTTCATTTATACCAACCGCATAGAACCCACTACGCGGCCTGCGCTCACCCCATTTTTGTCCACGTCTAGTAGTTGGATCAATCTTTGATTTGCACAACTTTTCATTTGCTTGGAAGTAGGCATCTTTTTCTCAAGGGAATATTTTTTTTCTTGAGCACTTTTGGGCATCCAGCATTTTATAATGCTGCATTGTATTATACGTAAAGCGGACTTACAGTTCTTTGGAACCATAGTTACTAGAGAGAATCAAGGAAGCACCCAACAGCATTCACTATCCGTATTATTTACACGTACCATTTGTAAAGGACGTACAGCAGAAAACAAGCAAGCCTTGGGAGTAAGACGATAGCACAACAATGCATCTAAAAGATTCGACATGTAGGATGAAGAATTCAGTCATTGATTCGAGGGCGGTGGGGAGATATTAGCACACAGATCATCAAATATGTCGCCAAGCGGTTGCACTCATTTAACTCAAAATGACAAAAGGTTTTAATCACATTTCATGCACTCCCCAATGTTGAAGTGACTTATGATAAGAAACAGCGAAACAGTATGGTAAAGTAGACAGTTTCTTCCTGCCTTTCATACAAAATAAAACATCAAATGAGACCAAACTCCAGGTAGCTCATCAGCTGTCAACCGCAGGTGGCTCATCAGTGGAAGAAACACAGAAACAGCGTGTCATCCAGAATCAACCACAGATAAGCTCCAAGTTCTACAGTACAGGAAAGAAAATAAATGCTTTAGTACTCAGCTTATAATTGACAGGCAGCAGAAAGGTGCATGTCACATCATGCAAGGGAACATAAATAAATCTCTTGTCCAAATGTTCAATTTCATAGAACCAAATGTCTGGAACTAACAAGAAAATGGTAACATTTCATCAGATATCCATTGCTAACATACCAATTTTAGACATCCATTGCTACTTTTTGTTGATATCAGAGGTTGAGACTGCTGTCTTCAGAATGGGACTGAGTTTGATAAACATAATGTAAGAAACATTTTAATGTCCTTCAATAATCTACTTACAAGCTAGCTCCTATGACACCCCCACACTGCCGCACAATGCTTTGGTACTTCGGCCTCTCTGCTCCACAAACTCTTCAACTCCATAATAATTTGACTACATTTAGGTCATACATACTAATTTTGACTACATTCATAGCACTTGGTGGTGAACAATGAAGCACCATCAAATCTCACAGTCCAGTGGATAGGTCAATTGAGCAGAGAAACCAATTCTACAAAGTCCTTCAGGAAAACTTGAGTGCTTATAATAATACCATTCAACTAAAAGATCAAATTAACTTGCCATTTTCAACAAATCCTATATTTGACAATCCCAATCCTAAGTGTTCATATAGCCTCTCATCAAAGTCATGGGAGTAGATCTAGTGATCTAGTGAAATAATATCTATTTGTTCAGAGAACATGGAACAGACATAGCCACTATTTGGAACAAAGGTAAACTAAAGCAGCCATACCAGTTAAGTATGATAATGATAATATCAATGCTCTCTATGTTGAGTTAATCAAGCATATTTGCTTAAACAAATTGCTGTGCTGAATACAGAAAAGAGGAAGAAAAGAGGCTTTATGTAGTGACTTTATAAAAGAAATGCAGTCAAAAATTCCAAACTATGTATGACTTATAAAACATGTAATCCATCAACGACAATTTCCACATTGCATCCGACAAAAGACAGACTCATTTGAACCAAGGGTTTGACTTGAACAACTAAATTTAACATCTTTTTACCTTATTCTAGAGTATCATAGATAAAAGTAAAACAACATTTTCCTAAAAAACCACATCATTCATGAGCTATAAACTGGTAAACCAGAGAGTTAAATAGACAATTTGAACACAAATTTTTTCATCCTGGTAAGTAAGAATTACTATTACCACCACAGCAAACATACCATATATACAATTCTAAAAGCAATCCGGCGCCATTAAAACATAACAACTGATGAAGAAACACAAATCCACCGCAATCCCCATCATTTACAACGTCATAACCTCTGAATTGAACCCTTTAACCAATCCATCATAGAAAGAACAACGATACTTAAAAAACGCATCTTTCCACAGAAAGAACAATGAGACTACCCTAGCCTGGCACACATTAATATAATCTACGCGTCTGTACAACGAAACCATTAGAAACGTGATTGGATCAACAGATCAGACCAAACCAAACAAAACGCATCACACCAGACAAGATCAGAAGTGCACAAATCCAATAAAAAAGAAGGGGGCCTGACCACGTTGAGACCTTGATCTAGTGGTGTCCGTCGTGCTTCTCGAGCTCGGCGAGGTGGGCGCGCTCCCAGGGGAGGGCGACGAGGTAGGAGAAGGCCATGCCGCCGAAGCAGACGTGGAAGAGCGGCTCGGGGGAGCCCGTCTCGATGTACTTGTCGATGTAGCGGTCGACGGCCTGGTCGGTGCTCTTCTTGACGTTCTCCCACGTCAGTCGCGGCTTCAGGTAGCCCGGCACGTCGCGCACCTTGAGCCCCCTCAGCTCGTTGTACAGTGCTCGCAGCGCCATGGATTCCGATCTCACACCACCTCTCGAGATCACTCCCTTCTTCTAGGGTTTGGTTTGGCAGGATTGGCTACGACGGAGTGGATAGTTTTTGGGGCATGGATTTGTCTAACTACTACTGGGACGGAGTTATTGGGCTATTTTAGGCCCAAGAGCTAGGCGCTTTCTTCTCCTGCTGTCGTATATTTGGGCCCGAGCTTTAGTTGTAAAAGTTACCATCAAGTATCAAGTTAAAGGGCTTCATAGTCGTTCGATGAGCGTGTTCCTTTTATATGGGCAGTTGGGGCCTGTTTTCCTGAGACTTTTTTTTATTAATAACTTAAAATAAAAAATAATTTGAAAAATAATCTACAATTTATTGCAATTGCAAAAATAACTTGATCAGGCGTGATAAGTCAATTATCGTGGTCTGAACCACGACAAAATGATTTATCACTCCTCACAAGTCTTTTCCTTACAACATCTGTGACAGAAACTGGTCGAGCGATCGAGTAGTCGAACGATCGACTAGTCAAGCGGTCCAATGGTCGAAGCATACCATCGAGCGGCACACTAGATCCAATCAAGGTACGCTTCAATCACTCAACCGCTCGATCAACCAGTTTCTGTTGCGGATGGCGTAGGGAAAAAGTTTCTGTCGCGAATGGCGTGGGAAAAAGACTTGTGAGGCGCGATAAATCGTCCTGTCGCGATTCCAGACCGCGATAATTGACTTTCGCACCTTATCATGTCATTTTTGTAATTTCGGTAAACTATGGGTCATTTTTCAAATTATTTTTTATTTTGGATTATTTATAAATATTATTCGCTTCCCTAGATACCACTATGCGACCTGCGAGCCCTGGTTCGACCAAGTTGGGTTGGCGTGACCAGTGCTCACTGATTCGACTAGAGAACTGATTCGACCAAAACCAATCGATTAGGGACAAACTCTGGATCATTTTTTTCAATTATTTTTTTTCTGTGGGTTATTTGTAAAAAAATCCAATAACAAAACCACTGATTCAACAAGAGACAGAATGCGACCAACATAAAAACAAAACCACCGATTCAACTAGTTACAAAAAGATAACCAAAAACACATAATGCGACCAACATAGCCCAACATAAAAAAAACAAAATATCTCTATTGATATGCTACAAGAATTTTTTTTATAAATAACCAAAAATAAAAGAATAATTGTGAAAATGATCCATATTTTGCCGAAATTGCAAAACTAACCCGCCAGATCGTTTAATCGCGATCTAAAACCACGATAGAACGATTCCGGCATCTACCGCACCTCACAAACGAGACATAAATCTTTTCCTCCTCCACTCCACGACAGAAATCTTTTCTCCTTCCCACGGCAACAAAAACTAGTCAATGTGACAGAAAGTCGGTCATTTTTTTGTTGCACTACGCATACGCAACAAAAAGACCACCTCATTTTCTCTCATTTTCTAGCGAGTTATTCTATTTTCGGACGTGGTTTTCACCCCTGAGTCCCCATGTCACCCTCCCTGACCACTCTCATGCATTATCATCTCTCCATACTTCTTTATTGTTCTTTAGTTCTTCAAATTTTTTTGTTTCAACTAAATTTTTTCAAATCTAGTTATTGTTTAAAGTTAGTGTAGTTGAAAAAGTTGTAACTCCAAAAAAGATCTTCTAAGCGTAGTAAATTTCGTTGAAATACAAATAAATTTTTGCTAATTTATGTGTTAATTATGTGATTAGCAACTAAGTAGATGTTAAAAATTTATGCTAATTATTATATTTATGTTAGATGTTAACTAAGTGGATGTTAAAATAGATATTAATTATGAAATTTCGCATGGGATACTTGTATTAAGCAATAATAAGAAACTTCGCTGGGGATACCTCGTGATTTACATCCAAAGCTTCATCGTTTGTTAAGCATATAATTTCCCGTTATAAATGCAAGGTCGTTCACATTTGTACGAGTGAAAGTTATTTTTCATGGGGGCATCTACACGTGTATCATTTAGTAATTTAGTATATATTTTTTAAAAATTTCTTTATTTTGTATATATTAAAATTTGAACTTGTCTTCTATTATCAATATGTAAATTTTAAATAAAATTTCAAATTTTTTTCATAAAAAAAATATTTAAGTTAAACTAATTTTATTCAATTTTCATTCAAATTATATAAAAACTAACTAAAGTGTGCACACTGACAATTAGTGCTAATACTAATTTATAACAAATACTTATAAAGATAGTACAAATTTAAAATCAATAGGTATGAGCTTAAAACTAAAAAATATTAATATTTTATATAATTGCAGTTCTTATATTAGAAATATATATATATATATATATATATATATATATATATATATATAGACAAATACAAAACAACAATGACTAACATGAAAATAAAACTTAAATATAAATTATATAATATTACATAAACTTAAAATAGAAAAAAAAATACTGCTAAAGCAAATAAATAAACTTTACGATCTTACAATAGAATAATTCAATCTTACAACTAACATATATATATAAACTTATAGCCACAATATTTGATTAATGTATGAATGGAGGATCTTTGTGCCATTTTTTGGTCCTATTTAACACATTTTCATATGCATATGTTTGATTTGGATCAATTCGTTACTCACCCTGTAATCAGACAAAATATGCATCTACTTATTATATGATAAATGCACACAATATAACAAAACCTTATTAACATTTGCATGATTATAAAATCCAGAGATTAGAGTTTTATGTACAGATAACTTGTATGTAAAATAAAAAATCGAAAATAACATAGAACAAAAAGTAATAAGAGAATTGACAAAAGTCGTCAACTCAATTAGTGACATTTGAGAAATTCGACTAGTCGCCCTCAGTGTTCGAATCCTTCAATCGTCAAGGACTAGATTTGTGGTTTATAAAGCCCATCAGTTGAAAATTTTGAGCTGGGTTGGGTCGGGTTCAACCCGAATCCGAATGGAGCCAGATACGAATATGAAAATTCGGATCTGACCCGGGGATTCGAACCCTAGTCTCTAGAGTGAAAGCATAGTCTCTTAACCAGCTAGACTACAACAAACAATAAAACATAGTCTATAAGTGTATGTATATATGGATTTGGCAGCGAAGGGTTCAGTTGCAGCTCCAACCTCGCGCTCCTCATGTTGCTCCTGCCATTGTTGTTGTTTCGACTCATGTCTTACACTACACAAACAATATTAACACAAAATAATA
This sequence comes from Pharus latifolius, assembly GCA_019359835.1. Classification (NCBI taxonomy): domain Eukaryota; kingdom Viridiplantae; phylum Streptophyta; class Magnoliopsida; order Poales; family Poaceae; genus Pharus; species Pharus latifolius. The sequence goes on from CM033325.1 coordinate 85,768,064, forward strand.
TTGATAAACACTAATAAATTACAACGTAGTGTATAAGTGTATATAAAAATAAACAACAGTTTAAAAAGCATCACTATACTTCATAAGGATTTTAAAAGCGTTTTCAATTACAAAGTATAAGAAGTATATCAAAAATAACAAAAGAATCTGCAAAGATATTTTTGTATCATAATCATATTCATTTTACAAATGTTCAATATTTATGTCCGTATTATATTATTATCCGTGCTGGATAACAACAATATTCGTGTCCGTATCTACTGTGAATCCGTTTAATATCCGTATTCATGTCCACGAAATATCCTCTCTGTATCCGATTCTTTCGTATCCACATCCACATTCGCATCCGGAAGAGATACGAATGCGGATATGAATTTAAATATTATCCGACTTAACCTGACCCGTTGTCATTAATGGTGTGTTACATAATATCAGGTGTAATTCTAGCAATAATTTTTTTTCAACCGCTTGATCAGCAAACTAACTTCATAACATTGACTTTTATCAAATAGTTAGAACTTTATTTATGGAATTGCTTATCTGATTCCAAGTTTATCCCAACATCATTAAAAAAAGAAAAAGAAAACCTGAGTGAAGGGGAAAGCACTTCAACATTCAAAACACATATTGCATCAGGGAATCAGATGAATCAGATATTAAATTCCTACCATCTTATCCTCCAATATTTGTATATTTGAACAACAAAAATTCACCATAGGAAAGTCCACAGGAAAGAGCAAACTGAAGTGCTGAACACTTCGTAATTTTGTAGCAGTAGAAGGCTGGGAGCATCCTCAGTACTCTGTCGATGAATACATTATTACAGCCTTATAGATTCAGAATTTCAGATACAACACCAGGTGTACAGAAGTCGTCTTCCGCTCCTCCTTTTATGCACCAAATGTAGCAGACATGCAGAGAATAGGTTTACACAGTCAATTCCGTTATTGAGACAAGAATGCCATCAGTATCCGCATAGAGACACTCCCCGTCGCAGATTCTGGTCCCTGCAATATTCACAGGCACATGCTTCTCACCAATGCCCTTCTTGTTGGCCTTCATGGGGTGCGAATTCAGAGCTCGCACGCCAATGTCACAGCCGTTGATCTCATCGACGTCTCTAATGCAGCCATTGACCACAATGCCAGCCCACCCATTGTTCTGTGCCTGTTGGACAGGGTTGCCTCCCAAAATGGCGCAACGCATGCTACCTCCACCATCAACCACAAGGACCCTGCCATGACCTTTTTCCTCAAGAAATTCACGGACTAGAACATTGTCCTCAAAGACCTTCAGCGTCACTACTGGACCAGAAAAAACCTGCCGCCTCCCATAGACTTGGAAGATCGGCTGAAGTGAACGGAGCTCGCCATTTAAGATTAGATGGGGGTTTGCATCACACACTTCAGCGGTTGCCAATGGCAAGGCAGCCATACTATCTTGCCAGTACTCTTCATTAAAAAAAATGAAAAAGAGCACAAATGAGCAAAATGTCAGCATAAAAGTCAATGTTTCTTTCAAATAAGAACAATCACATTACAAACATAAAAGCAGTAAACAGATTCCCAAAAGGAATGCAACCTACGAAGCTTCCATTCATACGAATGTGAGGAGAAAAATTTCCAGGGTTGCAACATTTAAGTAATATAATGAAAGTATGAACAAAATACTCAACAAAAGAAACAGCACAATGCCCATTCCTCATCAAAACTTAGATCCAACAAACCAACCACCTCAGAGACACTTCCACATGATTCACAAAGGAAAAAAAAAATAGCTAACAAAAAGTATGGGCATGTTATCTATTACACTGGTAATGTCCCACAGCACACTAACTGGGAAGCACTGATGCGTAGTGATTAGCCCATTGCACATGGAAAGACACGCTTCCCGGTGTGGATCAGTCAATATAATTTGACAAAGTATATTTAGTTTGTTGGCAGAATCACTTATCAGACTTGTTATGCTTAAGAAATTTTAAAATAACTTTGTTTAGGATGTTGATGTTTAGTTCAGGTAAACAGCCGCTTAAGGTAAAGTTCCACATAACATTAACTAAAAGTTCAACCTTATTCACTTCAAAATGTTGTATTTGTTCATAATATAGCAAAACCCAGCATGTCCTCGAAGTCTCGAACAAAGGAGTGGAGAGCTTTGCCCATTTATTAGTTCATAAAATGTTATGTCATATGTGTAAATAATGGGTTTTGATAGAAGTTCATGCTTGTGCATTCATGGATAAGAACCATTTAGCTCTTCTGTTTACATGCACATTTGTTCATTTTTGATGTAATGGGTAGGAAATTTTGATTTTCCTCCTCTTTCAGGGCATTCTTGATCAAAAGAACATGGGAAAAATATGAATTTTGATGTGTTTCTATTGTGTTCATGGGAGGAAATGTTTCAGTCGAGGAATTTGGATTAGTGGCTCTATTTGGCAGAAGGATGCAGAGAGCTTTCACTCGATACATCATACATGTCTATCCATAGGATAATATGTTTGTTAATTAGCTAATAGCTACTCTAATTATGTAAGTACTACTGCTTGTCATAATTGTTAGATCATACAATAATTGAAGCAAATATATAGAACCAGAGAGTACAGTCTCTTTAGCTTCGCTGCTAGGTTGTTCAAGAGAGGTGAATATCATCTATGTACATATTGTTTATAATCACATAAATAGTGTAATGTACGACTATACTGATCTCTTCACTTATTTTGAAAATAAATCTAAAATACTTCAGTATTAGAAACTGAGGAACCAGTCACTTGGCCAGTACAAACTTGAATGTTCTTAATTATGGTTTCTTCTCTTTATAGAATGATACTTCTCCATTTCACCTTTATTTTTTCTTTCATGAAAGAAAAATTGCATTTGCTACTACCATCAAATTAAACACAAAAGAATGGACTAAAACATTAATGGAGTGCATCACTAACCACATAGCAGTGCTTAAATTTCAGTTTAACAGTTCAATAACAAAGACCTCAAAACCAACACATCAGAGCATGCGGTGCGTGCACATAAATCAAATCCACACCCCCGGAAGAAAAAGAAGAAAAAACAATATAAGAGAGAAGAGATTTCTAATCGCAGAAAGGTTTGAGATCAAAAAATTGATACCTGGGACTCTGAGAGGGTGGTGTCGCGGGCGCAGGCAGCCTGGATCGCGAACAAAGAGAAGCTTGCTTGGAATTTGGCGTGAGGGGATGGAAGAATCTGGTCGTGGAAGGATGCGTGTTGGGTTTGGGCAAAGCAAAACTTGACTGCATCATATGTTCGGTGTTGCTCTCGGAGACGGAAATATTATGACTTCACATCCAGCCCCATCTCTTTCCCTCCTTTCATTTTTTTTTTTTTTTACAATCTCTTGGGACACTTTTCTCCTTGTTTTTTAGAAGGTGTTATAAGGTAGAAAGATAACTTTATCTCTGTTGGATTTTCTAATAATAATACATAAATATATGAGAAAGCTTCTCATTTTTGTTGTTGGTGAAAAAGTGATCTTAACAATCCAATCATAAAAACCAAACAAATCAATAACTCGAACGAAACCCTGAATATGCCTTTTTAATTTAACCATGTTTTTTCATATTGACCTTTCGACCCTCAACTAGTTTTATATGAGATCTTCAATGCTACCCACCTACACAATTGGTTCTGGATTTTTATGCATACGCGACCGTGGGGACTGTCAATTCAAATACCGGCATGATTTAGGACTTATGTGAAAAGTATTTCCTGACGCAATTGTCATACTCCCCCCGCTTGCTGCCAAGTGGGCCCAGCCCAGAGGAGCCCAGAATTTCTTAATAACAGAGGCCCAACAAGTCTGAAAAAGGATATTAAGATGATGGTGTCGGGCCCAGTCTGGATTTTTTAATACTATGGAGGCCTACCAGTTTTTTAAAAAATTAACAAAGTTGAATTCATAAGGGTCCAGGCCATTTATGGACCAGATAAGACTGTATTTTTTAATGTGAGCGCACGTATTGGGACACGCCAATGACCAAATGTGCAATGTAGTTGTGTGTATATTTTTTCTTTTTCTTTTTAAACACGTCTATACATGCTTATAAGGAGTAGGGCCTCACATCAGCTCCAACTTATTTGACAAATAGGTTCAAAATTTTAGCACATCTAAATATCCTCTTAATATATCACTTAAATATCACACAAAAACATGTCTACTATGTGACCGCTAGTGAAAAATTTGTGATTAACCCTCCCCTATTTATCTGCCATTTATTCTATTTCCTCTCTTTTTTTAACTTTTCTTGGGGGCATTAGGATTATCCCAGCTGTAGCCTGTAGGCCTTGCAATATTAAATGAAATTTAGGGGTGGAAAATAATCCTAAGAAGCTCAATTACTTGCTAATTGCATGATACAAACAGTTCAGTTAACAATTGACAATTCTACAATATAATGGTGATACTATCTAGCACAATTCCCTCTGGGCTATTGAACAATCTTTTTTTATTAATAACCTTATTGGGGGAAATCTCCGCGAGACTAAGTTCAGGTAAGTTGCGTCACATTCGCCCGGGGACGTGGCCTCCGATGCCTGCTCCGGTGCCGGTCTCGGGCGCCGCCATTTGTCCGGGGACATGGCCTCCGTTGCCTCCCCCGGGCGCCGCCTTTTGGCTCCTGAAACCGGGCCTCCGGTGCCGGTCCCGGGCGCTGCCATTTGCCCGGGGACGTGGCCTTCGGTGCCTCCCCCGGGCGCCGCCTTTTGGCTCCCGGGACCCGGCCTCCGGTGTCGGTCCCGGGCGCCGCCATTGGCTCCCGGGAACCTGGCCTCCGGTGCCGGTCCCGGGCGCCGCCTTTTGTCCGGGGACATCGCCTCCGGTGCATGTCCCGGGGATCGTCGCCCTTCTAAAGGTAAAGTCTTTGGTTCTTGATCACGTGCAGGTCACACGAGGAGCACCTCGGGAATCAGCGACCACCTGTCAAGCATCCAAGGCGCCTAACCGGGAGAAGGACGTTGCTACCCCTCAATCCAACGGTAGCGTCCGGGGTAGTTTAGTCTTTTTTGCTTCTTTTTGGGGCTATAAATAGCCCTTGTACCCCCCTGTTGTAAGGACAAGTAATTCATTATTTCTAGAATAGCCAAACTCACAGGTGTGCTCCGGAAGCCTCCCCCCGGGAGAGCCTCCCTAGCCGACTCCGGTCGGGAGCACGCCGACAGGACTAGGGCCCCCACCGAGACCCGAACCTATATTAATCCTCGTGTCACTTCTTGTGTTTGTCCGACGGGGGAGGACCTGAACTTGTATAAATCGCGTTTTCTTCGCTAGGATCGTCTACGAAACCTGCCGGGGTATTCGCAATACCACGACAGTTGGCGCCGTTCGTGGGGACTCGTGACAAGACGCCATGGCTCCCCCAAGAACAAGGGCTCGCACCCTTCCCGGTGACACCGGTCTTGGAGACCCGGCGCCGCCCGTCCGGGACACTACTGTCCCGGCGCTTCTGTGAGACCCCCATTTGAGGATCACCTTGGTAACCGCCCAGGTAGGTTACACACAGCATGATGCCACATGAGCTCAAACCACACAAGCATAGTAATATCATTAAACAAGTATCAGGCCAACATGGCCAATATTACATAGCCAAAGCACCGAAAATGGCGCTAAGTAGAGTTGCTAAGAAAATAACCAGTTTATCAGAACCAGAATCGGTATCCAAGTACCGAACACACAACATAAAGTATAAGGCGACGACAAACAGCTTGACTTCAATCAGCAGCGGGGTTGGAGGGACTTCTCCCACATCTGACTTGACTTGGTGCATAATCCTTCTAGAAAGTGGGCTCGTCCGGGGTGCTTCTATCTTCAGCTGAGTACTCATAACTGAAGGAATCGGGATCCTCGAATCCCTCTTCTACAGTGGGATATAAATGCAAGGGTGAGCACTTGGTGCTCAGCAACACTCATTCCGGGGATTATTGCAATTGTACTTACATGAGGGTGAAACATATGATTCCGGGGTTTTAGTTTCATATGGATAGAGATATATAGATTTCCAAGTCATTTGTTCAGTAAAACAGTACTTTTGTCATGAAAATGATACTTTAAACATTAAACAGGTTTTCAATAAAACATTAGATGTAGTGGTCTCCCATGAGTCACTACTTTGTTAACCGCATTATGAAAACATTCCAAAACATTACTTGTGCTATAACCCATGGATAACTTCCACTACGAAAAGACTCCTGAACCTGGGAGTACAGAGTATCTGATACTTCTTTTACACTTTGCAAATGTGTACCTCTTGTTAAATCCACTGGTTCACTCGGCTTTCAAGTCGGATCAGCTCCATGCGACTTATACACATGTGACAAGGCCGAGATCACACAACGCTTTTGCAGTTCAGTATTAACAGTATCCCCGCCCGGTAAATAGACAATTAAGTCTCAAGTACCGTTGTGGGTCCTCCCCACTGCCTTACTTCCTAGCCTCTGGCTTATGTTCCCGCAAGACACATAGCCTTGGTCTGTGTCCACGCAAGACATATGACCGTTCAAGATTACAACCGCGCACGGCTTAATCTGAGGCGTAGGGCGTCTTCCTTCTTTCCACCTTTACCTCTCATCATTTTTCTGAACTCACATCACTCATGGCCGAACTGCGGCCCACCGGTTTCCACGCGAGAAACCAGACCGACAAACCATGCAGGGAACTGCTAATACCAAAAAGCTACTAAGTTGTGCCTGTCCCATACCAGGCAAGTGGTTGGTACGTTTACAATTCGCATAGAGACACAGCACAAGGTTTTCGTCCTTATGAATCAATAGTGAGGAGCATTCACATACCCTGGTGCGCACCGCACCCTCTCCATACAATCCAATCCTCACTACTGATCCCTTTTATCGGTTTTCTTGATGAAACGGTTTTCATTATAACTTCTCATGTATTTGACCATTTCAGGTTTAATGTGGATATTCAGTATATGAGTCCTAGGGTGACAAAAGCATATATAAGAAGGTTCAATAACAAAAAGGGGTTTCATGATTCATTAGGTAATATCTACTCATGTCATTCAAACATAACTTATATCTCAACTAAGCATGCATAGTAAGAAACAGTGAATATACTTCATGTGAAAATATTGGGTGAGACATGATCAAAGGAATGAGGCTTGCCTTGCAATGCTGGGTCTAAGTACTCAGATGATTCTTCGAAGACTTCCTCCGCTCCTTCAACTTCTGACTCTGTGGTAATCAAACAACACACAGACACATACCATAAGCATACAGAAAATAGTTTCCATAGAAATTATTAAGTAAATAAGTCATGCATGCAGGGGAAAAGGTTAGGGCAAGGTCACAAGGGCTCTGGTCGAAGAAACGGCTAAAAAGGATTGAACGTCGGAGGGTCGACATTCGGTTCATGGCTTTGGCATAGCTTCAAACTGATCTTAGGATGGTTTTCTGGAGAAGTGATAATAGAGAAAGTTGTAGATCTCAACTCCAGGAATCTAAAGGACAAGGTGGCATTTCAATTGCTCAACCAGAAGGGGCTGAACAAGGTCAATGTCAGTGGCTGACATGCACTGACATAGTGCTGGACATGGCCAGAAACTAGGGCATGGCTTAACTTTTGATCCAGGGCTCCAATTGATGCAACACTTTGTCTGGGAGGTAGGCATTACTAACAGAAACAAATCACTCAACAGGCTCAAGGACAGTAAGTGACTGGAGGGTGGCCAAATCGGGCGATGAACTGCGGTGGTGACACGGCACAGGCACAGCTCTGGACAAAGATTTGGCAAAGGCATAACTCACAATCTAGGCAGATCCAGGTGTCGAGCTAGTGGAAAGAATTGCTCAGGGAGCTGAGGCAAAGCTAAGGGACAAGGTTTCAGGGGCTAGATCGGCCGGGAAATAATTCCGGCGACCGGCGCTGGAGAAGACGACACTGGGGATTGGGGATTTTTGCCACAAGGCGTTTGAACTCGATTCTTTGCTCAGGGAGTGAAAGGGTGGAGTGTAGAAGCTACTGGTGTAGTCAATTTGGTCGGAGAATGACCGGAGAAGCTTGGCGCCGAGGACCGGCGAACGGCCGAGGTTCGGCGAACGGCCGAGGTTCCAAAATGGAATTTCTTCGATTTGAGCTCAATTGGGGATTTGGATTCCATAGGCTTGCTAAGAAATGGCTAAGAATCAGTTTCTACTACTGGGACGAGAGCTAATTCGGGACGAATTGGTTAGCATTGGGGAAACAGGGCAATTGGGCCTTTCCGGTGATCGCCGGCGCTGGGGATCGATCTGGTGCAATTAGCTGCTATTACACAGAGAGGGAGAAGGGAAGAACTCACTGGTGAACTTGGATCGAAGAGAGGGGCTGTGGAATGGGCTAGCACCGTGAGCTCACTCACTGGCTCGTCGGAGAAGAAGGTGAAAACGGCGAGAGCTCTGGAAAAATGGCTAAGTCCTGAGATGAGGCTTAAGCACAGCACTGGAGGGTTTAAATAGGTCCAAGGGCGGAGCTTGCGAGGGGGAAACGGCGCGAAACTTGTGCCGGGGACGAGACCGGCCGGGTGTAGCTGCGACAGCGGTGACCGGCGATGTGATGCGCTTCAGGCGGTGTTGCAGCCTTGCTGACCTTGTCGGGTGCATTGGAACTTCACCTGGGACGACGCAGATGCGGAGGCAGCGGCACAGCTCCGGCAACGACACGTAACGCCATGCAAATGCCACAGCAACGGGAGCGCGCGCGCGAAACGCTACTGGAGCGCGGCCGTTTAACCGCTGGGCAAGGCGACGCAACTGTGCTGGCACGTGCGCATGGGGTGGCACAGCAACTCACGGGCACAAGCGACAAGAAGCGGTGGCCGGCGGCGAGCAAACGCGGCGAAAACCACGGCGCGGCTCCGGCGACACGCGCTGGTCGTAGGCCACGACCAGGTGCTGGTCGAATGGACCTGAAAAGGATACTTGGGCTGTTCTGCAATTTTGAAACTTGCTCCAGGGACTGTTCTGTGAGGAAAATTTGAATAGAACTTGGGCCTGATTGCAAATTTGGAGATCTGAGGGTCCGATCTGAAATCTGATTTCGCAGATAAGTTGCAAAAGATTATTAGAACTTATCCGGCCAAAGTTTGGTATGATCGGGTAAGATCTGAAGGGTTTCAACAAAATTGGGGAAAAGCAGTTTAGGGTAAAATTAGGGTAATTAGGGTTCTGAGACGGCAAGGGTCGAAACTCAGTTTTAGGATGGGATTTTGGAGGTGATCCCGAAGGGGAAAATGTTCTGAACAACACTTAGAAGGGAATGGCTGAAGCAGATTAGGGTTTGGGGTCAAGATGTGGATTTTGGCTATTTTAGGGTTTGGCAAAACAGGGTGTTACAGCTTCCGCCCGGAGGCGGCCAGACCCAGGTACCGCCTCCCACTTTTCCTCTTAACTTAGGTGCCTCTACCTCCGGGGCGCTCCCGGTGACTGCGGGCACCTCGGCCGGGACCAGTCTCCCCCCGACAGCTCCCTCGGCTCCCCGGGACGCCCTACTCGAGGCTTTAGTGGAGGGCCAGCTCCGCACCCAGCGCTCCATGGATGAGCTGCTTCGCGTGTTGGTGCGGCCACCGGCCCCCACATATGCGCCGTATCCATATCCGGGGGCCATGTCCCCATTTATGGGTCACCCGGCGGTCCCTCCGGTCTCCGGAGGTTCATCCGCCCCGTATGACCTCGGTGGGGGGTACCCTCCCCCTGCGGGTCATACGTCCGGACCCTTCCCGGCACCCGGGTCCTTCTCGGTGCCGGGAGGGTACTTCATGCCCGGGCCCTTCGTGGCACCGGGGGGATACCCCGTTCCAGGCCCATTCCCGCGGCCGGGGGCCCACTTCATGCCGGGGGTTTTCCCTGCGCCGGGAGCCAGTCCTGCCCCGCGCGTCGCGTTTACCGCACCGGGGGCGGTCGATAGAGCAGCTCCCGTGCCTCAGCGGATTTCCCCCCGCATCGGCTCCCAGGTTCCGGACATCGCGGCGGGGGCTCCCCCCTCGCCGATTCCGGATATTACGGGGGCTTCCCCCTTTCCCGTTCCGGCTGTCGCCACGGGGGCTCCCTCCACTTCGGTTCCAAACGTTGCCGCGGGCGCCCCCTCCACGGTTCCGGATGATACAGGGGCTCCCCTTTTCCGGACCGGGGGGCCTTCGCAGGGGGCTCCCCCTAGCCGGCCCCGATAGCTTCCGGGCCGGTAGCTACAGTGAATCAGCTCCCTCCTCCCCCGGGGCTGCCCCCGAGGGTGCCCGCGGCGGACCAGGTCGAGCGAATGCATTCACCTAAGCGTGGGGAAGAACCTCCTCCTGGCCGCGGTCGCGGAGAGCCTCGCTCTCGCACCGGTCGGGGGAAGAGACCCGTCGAGGAGCCAGCCTCTCCGGGAGAGAGTCCTGACGTCCGGGAACTCAGCCCCGGCCCGGAAGAGAAGCGTCGCTACCGCCACTCCAGCGGACCTCTTGGGCCGTTTCCCGATTCCGACAACGAGGGCGTGTCCCCCGTCAAAGAAGACAGCGACCGGGACTCTCCTCGGGAAGTGCAGGGGGCTAATCAGCCCCTATGCCGCAGACTTCGGAGCATTCGGTGGCCGCGGCCCTACCGCCCGTCGCATATCGAGCACTATAACGGTGAGGCCGACCCTTACGAATTTGTGCAGGTATACTCCACAGCTATCTCCGCAGCCGGGGGGGACGAGACGGTGCAGTGCAACGTCTTCCCCCTCTACCTCACCGGGATCGCCCGGTCCTGGTTCTACAACCTGAAGGCCGGCTCCATCAAGTCTTTCGCGTAGCTCAAACATGAGTTCTGCGCGAACTTCCAGGGGAACTACATGCGTCCCCTGGACTCCTCGCAGCTGTACACCGTTCGAAGCTTCTTTAAGCGCTTCGCCCAAGTGAAGAGCAATGTGGCTCACGTCCCCGACTCTACGGTCATCGAAGCGTGCAAAAGCGGGATCCTCCCGGGGGAGCTCCACCGGAGGCTCTCCCGGAGCTGCCCCTCTTCCGCCGACAAGCTTTTCAACGTACTCGAAAAGTACACTCGGGCGGAGGAAGACGATCTCTGGAAGAAGACTCAGGGGGCTCCCGCCCCCGCCGACCGGGGGGCCAGGGACCCCCTCAAACGCCCCAGGCAGGGGGGGGGCGTAACGAGCCACGGCCTCGGGACACCTTTGTGCTCGAGGGCAGAGGCGGCTCGCGCGACCCCCCGAGGGGCAACCGCCCCTTCCCCAAGCCGAAAGGCCATGGGGGAGGACAGTCTTCGCGCGGCCGGGAAGGCCCCGCGGGGAGAGGCAGGGAAGGACCGTGGTGCAGCTTCCACGGGTCCAGTACCCACGCTACCCGAGAGTGCCACCAACTGCTGCAACACTTCGCGGCGTTCCTCGACCAGCATGGGCAGGGGGGGGGACTCCGGCCTCCTTGCCCCCTCGGCCAGCTGTTTCGGCCCTTCCTGCTCCCGCGGGGGGTCAGTAGGGGCAGATGCAGGAGGGGGAGCCGTCAGAAGCTCTCCCCTTCCAAACTTCTTAGCGCCACATCAACGTCATCGTGGGAGGGTCCGCCTCCGGGCGGGACTCTAAGCGCCAGCGTAAGGAGTACGCGCGCGAAGTCAAGGTTGTGGGGGTGCTGCAAACGTTTTTGCCACCCAAGTGGTCGGACGTCCCCCTCACCTTCACGGCGGAAGACGCGCCCGGGGTTCGCTTCCCCCACGACGACGCGCTCATCGTCTCCGCTACCATCTACAACTGCCACCTGGCCCGCATCCTTGTGGACGGCGGGAGCTCCACTGACGTCCTATTCCTGAAGGCCTTCAAGGAGATGCAGGTGGATGAGAAGCTTCTGCAGCCCGCAGCGGGCCCATTGCAAGGGTTCGTCCCGGGGAAGGTGATCCATCCCGTGGGGAAGGTGGATCTCCCCATGACCTTCGGCACCCCGGAGAACTACAGGACCGAGATGGTCCGATTCGACGTAGTGGACCTCCCCCCCTCCTACAGCGCGATCATGGGGAGGACCACGATGAACCGGCTGGGGGCTGCCACCCATCAAAACTACCTCTGCATGAAGATCCCCGGGCCGCACGGCGTGATCAATGTCCGAGGAGACCAAGACATGGCCCGTGCTCTATACGAGCTCGCTGCCGCCACAATCGGAAGCGTCAACCTCATAAAGGCGCCCGGGGGGGAGGCCTCTCCCCCGGAACCAAACATCGTGGCGATACCTCCCGGGAGGCCCCTCCTCAAGCTGCGTCTGGAAGGGGGCCGCAGGAAGGTCCAGCTGTCCTCGGACGATGGGGACAAAACCGTCCGGATCGGGGCGGAGCTCCCCGAGGAGCATGCAGCGCAACTGGCGGCTTTCCTGCGCGAGAACTCCGATGTTTTCGCGTGGAAGCCTTCGGACATGCGGGGCGTCGCCCGGGGGGTCATTGAGCACAAGCTCGCGGTGACCCCCGGTCACCCCCCTCGTCAAGCAAATGCTGAGGAAGCTCTCCCTCGAGCGCTAAGAGGCAATCAAAGGGGAGATCGCCCGACTCCGAGAGGCGGGGTTCATTCGGGAGGTCCTGCACCCCGAGTGGCTCGCGAACCCCGTCCTCGTCAAGAAATCGAATGGCAAGTGGCGGATGTGCGTGGACTTCACCGACCTTAACCACGCTTGCCCCAAGGACAACTTCCCACTCCCGCGGATTGACCAATTGGTCGACTCCACCGCGGGGTGCGAGTTGATGAGCTCCTAGACGCCTACTCGGGCTACCATCAAGTCTGGATGGCAGAAGGGGACGAGGAAAAGACGAGTTTCCTAACTCCCTTCGGAATCTTCTGCTACGTCCACATGCCCTTCGGGCTGAAGAACGCGGGGGCGACCTTCCAGCGCCTCATGTGGTCTTCAAAGATCAAGTCGGCCGCAACGTCGAAGTCTACGTAGACGACGCGGTCGCCAAAAGTCCCCGCGCAGCCGCCCACGTTGACGACCTGGCAGAGACCTTCCGCAACCTCCGCGCGTACGGGCTGAAGCTCAACCTGGAGAAGTGCGCCTTCGGCGTGCGCGGGGGGAAGCTCCTGGGTTTCCTCGTGTCCCAACGGGGCATAGAGGCAAATCCCGAAAAGATCCGGGCGTTCCTGGACATGCCCCCGCCGCGCTCTGTCAAGGACGTCCAGCGGCTCTCCGGCCGCTTAGCCACGCTAAGCCGCTTCGTCTCGCGGTCGGGGGAGCGAGGCCTCCAATTCTTCAAGATCCTCCGGGGGCTCGAGGGGTTCCGCTGGACCCCCGAGGCCCAGGAGGCCTTCGACGACCTCAAGAAGTGCCTCACGAGCCCTCCAATGCTCGTGAGTCCATCTCCAGAAGAGCCCTTGCTCCTCTACCTTGCCGCGACCCCCGTCGCCGTCAGCGCGGTCTTGGTGAAGGAGCAAGGGGGACAGCAGCGTCCCGTGTACTATGTGAGTGAGGCCCTCCAAGGGGCCAAAACCCGGTACACGGAGATGGAAAAGATCTGCTGCGCCCTCCTGATGGCGTCCTGGAAGCTTCGCCTCTACTTCCTGGGGCACCCCATCACCGTCCCGTCGTCCCTCCCCCTGGGGGAGGTGCTGCGGAACAAAGAAGCCACCGGCCGGGTTGGGAAGTGGGGGGCCGAGCTCGCCCCCTTCTCCCTGTCCCTCACAGGCCGCTCCACCATCAAGTCACAGGTCCTCGCCGACTTCGTCGCGGAGTGGACTCCTGCCTCTGGGCCCGGGGACGAAGACCTCCCCGCGCCGCCCCGACGCAGTGACCATTGGACACTCATGTTCGACGGGTCGCTGTGCCTTGCCGGGGCCGGTGCGGGAGTAGTCCTCCGGAGCCCTGAGGGGAAGGAACTCGAGTACGCGGCGCGGCTCGAGTTCCCCTTCAACCAACAACGTCGCCGAGTACGAGGCTTTGCTCCTCGGGATGCGCCTTACGCGCTCCCTGGGGATCCGGCGCCTCCTAGTGAAGGGAGATTCTCAGCTCGTAGTTTACCAAATGGACAAGTCTTACCTGTGCCATGACGCAAACTTGAGTCTTTATTTGCAGGAGGTGCGAAAGATGGAGAGGCACTTCGATGGCCTCGAGGCCCGGCATATCCCGCGAAGGGATAATGATCGGGCCGACGCCTTGGCCCGGGCAGCAAGCACCCGGGAATCGCTCCCCAAGGGGGCCTTCTTGGAAGTCATCACGAAGCCCTCGGTGGCCTCCCCGGACAAGGGCGACGAGCCTCGCGTCCCGGAGGTCGTCGAGATCACCCGCACTCCGTCATGGATGGACCCCCTCATCTCCTTCATCAAGGGGGAGGGGGACCCTCCCAATGAGACCGAGGCTAAGCGCCTCCGGGCCAAAGCCCGGGCATATCTCCTGCTGGAGGGGAGGCTCTACAAGAGGAGGGCTTCCGCCCTCCTGCGCTGCCTCCCCTGGCCGGAGGGACTCCAACTTCTCGAAGACATCCACGCGGGGAGCTGTGGCTCTCATCTAGCCCCGTGTGCCATATCGGCCAAGGCTCTCCGGCAAGGCTTCTATTGGTCCACGGTCATGCACGACGCGCGAGACCTTGTCTCCCCGTGCGAGGCCTGCCAGAAGATGGCCAAGGGTTCAAACCTCCCCTCTGTAGCGCTGCGGACTATCCCCATCACTTGGCCCTTCGTGCGCTGGGGGATGGACCTCGTAGGGCCCTTCCCCCCAGCGCCTGGAGGATACAAGTATGCGGTGGTCGCGGTTGACTACTTTACAAAGTGGGTAGAGGCGGAACCCTTGGCCAGCATCACATCCCGGGCCGTCCAGCGGTTTTTCTGGAAAAACGTCGTTTGTCGTTTTGGTGTCCCCCGGGAAATCACCGTCGATAACGGGACCCAATTCGACTCGGCTTATTTCCGGGAATTCTGCGAAGGCCTGGAGCTCGTCATCCACTTCGCCTCAGTGGCCCATCCCCGGAGCAATGGGGCTGTCGAGAGAGTCAACGGCGTAATCCTACAGGGGTTGCGCCGGTGACTTGAGCAGGCCGCTTCTAAGCGGGGTGCATGGGCAGAGGAGCTCCCTAGCATCCTCTGCTCCATGCACACGACCCCGAGCCGGGCGACGGGACGTACCCCTTTCTCCTTAGTCTACAGGGCGGAGGCAGTCCTCCCCCCGGAGATTGGCTTCCGGTCGCTCCGAGTCGAGCTCCTGGACAGAGCTACGACCGCAGCGTACCAGGCCAATGATGCCAACCGGCGACTGGAGATCGACCTCATGGAGGAGGAACGCGACTGAGCGCTCCTCCGCCACGCCATCTACGAGCGCGAGATGGCGCGCGCATACAACCAGCGCGTGCGCGAAAGATCCTTCCGCCTTGGGGACCTTGTCCTCAAGCGCGTCACTGACCCCCAAGCCCAGGGCAAGCTCTCTCCCAAGTGGGAGGGCTCATACAGGATCTCCGCAGTCCTGGGCTCGGGGGCTTACAAACTCTCTAACCTCCAAGAGCAAGAGCTGAAGCACACGTGGAACTTACGTTTACTTCGCAAGTTTTACGTCTAGCCTACACAGGCCCGTCCCCTCCCCCCGAAGCGTTTACGCCGGAGGGGGAAGGGGGACCTCGTACCTACTGTCCCCTCCCCCGGAGCGATCACGCCGTTGGGGGAGGGGGACATTGTAATTACCTTTCCCTCCCCTTTCGCGACTTCGAGGTGGGAGGCGTTGTATTTCATTTCATTATCAATGCAACTGGATTCTTCTCTTCAACTCTCATTGCAAGTTCTTCACATTACCACCCCTAACGGCGATGCCCTCCCCGCGAGGATGCCCTCCCCGCGAGGAAGTGGGCCCAAACCCAGCAAGTCCCTCCTGTAGGGCGGCTTACGACCAGCCTTCGTGGACTGAGGGTGTAAGGGGCAGTGTAGCTTCTAGGCCCCTATAGAGTGTTTTAATAATTAAATGACAACTACAAATGCTATACTAACGTTACCTGCCTAGTTGTGTCAAGAAGATACTTAAAAGACAAGTTAATGAAAGGCAAAGAAAGAGCATCATGATGAAGAAAGGGCATTGATCAAAAGGGCAAAGGTACGAAATAGGATCTTTTCCATTTTTACCGGTCTAAGGTGATTAGAGAAGAATTTTGACCGGATTTTAGGATAGTTGCCGTACTATTAAGAGGAGCATGTGGTGTATCACAAAATACTTCATCTATGTGCCACAAATCATAAAATCAACTTGCATTGCATGCTAGAAGGTCACATCCTTGAGAATGCTTATTTCAGCTCATTTCTGTCTCATTCGGTCTGACCGTTTGTTAGTCCGGTCTGACCGATAAATCGGTCTGACCGAGTTGTAAACTACGGTCTGACCGATTGGCCGGTCTGTCCGTAGTAGAGACCAAGGTCAGTCTCCTGGAACCTCTTGTTTTATCCTTCTGGTATTTTGAGCTATTATGGTCTGACTGTTTGTTAGACCGGTCTGACCGCGAAATCGGTCTGACCGTGTTGTTGAACTGCGATCTGACCGTTTGGCCGGTCTGTCCGTATATATCGGCCTGACCGTATAAGGTGTCCAGAAACTATGTCGTCTCTGGACAGCTTCACGGCCTGACCGAAATAGGCTCCGGTCTGACCGTATGTGTACCTGACAAGGGCAGTTGAGCATTTATTGCGCCTGTTTAATGCTGTTGCAATTGCAGCGGTCTGACCGAGATTGTGCCTGCGGTCTGACCGCCAGGTGATCTTTTTCTCCCAACGGCCTGTAACGGCTATATTAATTGTGGGGGGTATATATACTCCCATGCACGGCCCTGTTCAGGACTTTTGGCATAATCTTGAGCATTGTCATCATCCTTGAGAGCCTAAGCTAGTTTCATACACTCTAGGTTTCAAATTCTCAATTTTGTGAGAGTGTGCATTTGAGATCTTCTAGTGCATTGCATTTAGATCATTGAATCAATCGTGTGGCACTAGAAGAAGGAAAAGTGATCATCACCGGCTTGTTACTCTTGGAGTTTGCCGGCTCCTAGACGGCTAGGAGAAAGGTTTTGAAGAGCTCTTCAAGGAAGATTGTGAAGAAGCTTCAAAACGTCTTGTGAAAGGTTGAGCACGCCTTGCCGGAGCGGTAAAGTGCATCCTTAGTGAAATCGAGGTTTGGATAACTCATCACACTATTCCGGCTCAAGATCTAGGTCACTTCTCGAGAGAAGGTTGACTAGATAGAGGAGCGGTTAGAGATTTGAGTTTGCCTCAACGTGGATTAGGGGTGATCGGCAAATCACCGAGACCACGGGATATATCCTTGTGTTGGAATTGTGCTTTATTTATATTGTGTTATTTATTTGCTCTCATTGTCTTTAAATTGTTTGATTATTTGCTAAATTGCTAAAATCGCCTATTCACCCCCCTCTAGTCGATATCCTAGATCCCTTTTAGGCAGCCCGGTCCCCAGCGACCGTGGTAACGAGTCACTTTGGGAGACTAGTCCCCTGCCCAAACACTCAGACTCGTCATCGGGCACATCCTCCTCCGGGAGTCGACAGTCTCCCCAGCGGGACGTCTCGGGCTTTCTTGGACATTTCTTCCCCGGAGACCCTATTCCCGGCTCCCCGTTCTCACGGCGACCGGATGATTGTCTCACGGAAAAATATCGGATTTCTCGGACATTTCTTTCCCGGAGATCTTATTCCCGGCTCCCCGTTCTCACGGCGACCGGATGATTGTCTCTCAGAAAAATTACGGATTTATTGGATTATTTCCTCTCCGAAGGCCTTATTCCCGGCTACCCGTTCTCACGGAGACCGAACGATTGTCCCCCGGAAATCTCCTCCGGAAATCTCATCGGGTTTTCTCGGATGTTCCTTCCCCGCAGACCTTATTCCCGGCTCCCCGTTCTCACGGCGACCGGACGATTGTCTCCCGGAAAGTTTCTCCCCGAAAACCTCGTTTTAGAATTTTCTAACTTGGAAAAATTCTTATGTTATAGGTCTTCATCTTCACCCCGGGGGCTTTGTCACCCCCACAGCGCGCGGAGCTACCCTCCGGCCCGCTGTGGGCGGGGGGGATAAGGAACCCCCGGGTGTCGACCGCATCATCCACGAGCAAACTTAGCTCATTCTTATCAAAAGAAGTCGTCTAGACCATCCAAGAAAAATATGAAAAGAAGACTCTCAAAGCAACAAGCGAACACGGCTTTATTAATCATTCAACCGGAGGACATCTTCCCCCTCCGGTGGGCATCGGAAACGGTACAACCAGGGTCAAAACCCAGAAGTCCTCTGCATCCTAAGGCTCCTACGCCTAATAGTCCCGTAGGCCTTCCGCTAGCTCCCGGACCAGGTCCCGGTACAATGCGCGTACGCGGCGCTGAGCTTCCCGGAGTACATCCTCGGGCCAATACTCGTAGCCAGCCGGCGGAAGTATCCGAAGAGGGGGGATCATCCGGGACCCCGGACGCGGAGGGGACAATTCGGCGCGATAATTGTCAAAATTGTCCAAGTGCCACTCCGGATGCCATCTTAACCGGATCGGCTCCCAGACGGCGTCGCCGCTGCGCTTCCCGGAGATGAGACTTAGTAAGATCAAAGCGGCTTGGGCTTCCCCCGGGGGGCACCTGCCGGGGCTCGAAGGCCTTGCCCCCGGGAAGCTCTTCCGGACCTTCGCCCGGGAGTAACCTCCCGGGAATCCTGGTAAAAATGTATTCATTCAAGACTTAGAAAAATTTCTAATTCCATTGCATTTCTAAATGTCTTTTTACAAGTGTCCGGGGCTTCTTCTAAGAAGCTACCGGGAACAAAATTCTAAGAAAGCAAAAAGGGTCCTATCTAAGACTCGGGGGGAGGCTCATACTTTATCACTGACGTCCTCCCCCTGGGGGGGCCTCCGCCGGGGTCGGGGCCGGGGCATCCGCTGCCGGAGGCGCCGGTGCCGGGAACCTCGCCCATACGATCCGGTCGTAGAAGCCCTCGGCGAGTTGCTCCACCTCCCGGCGCGAGGGCTCGAAGAACTCGGGGAAGCTCCGGGGGATGCGGCCCCCGATCTCCCGGGCGCTGACCCCCCAGTGCTCAACGAGCCCCACCGCGGCCGCAACAACGGGGATCGCCCGGCCCCATGCCCGGGCATCGGCGGCCTCCGGGATGACGGAGACCTGTGCGTTGAGAAAACGCACAGCCTCCGCGAGGGTAGCCGGGGGCACCTCCGAGCTGCTCCCGGAGCCTAGGCTCACGCCAAGACTCTCGAGGGCCGAGCGGACGGAGTGGCCCGCGTCCATGACTGCCCGGACGCTCGAACCCTCGAGCTCCCGGAAGGCCTCCTCCTTCGCCTTGGCCTCCTGCCGAAGGCGGCCGTTGACGGCCTCGGAGACGTGGACTTGGGCCCGAACCCGGGCCAGCTCCTGGAGGGCTTCGTCGCACTGCCCCAGGTAGGTGGCGGCCCTCTCCTCCGCATCCTTCAGCAGCCGGCTGATCCGCTGCTCAAGGCCCCAGGTAATGGCCGCCCCCTGCAAACTCTAGAGTTAGGAAAAATTCAAATGTTGGTGCCCGAAAGAAGGCGTCATTGACTCGGGTAAGTACCTGAATTTGGAGAGACTGGAGCTCTCCAAAACGCTCATGGAGCGTCCCCTCCGCAGCGTAGGCCTGCACCTTCCGGGTCTGCAGGCCCTCCGCGTAGCGGGCGACCTCCCCGCGGAAAGCAGGGGGGTCTCCCGCCCAACGCCGGTCCCGTCGCGGCCGGTGAGGGGTCCCCGGACCTGAGTGTCCGGCAGTGTGGTCGGCGTCTTCGTCGCCGAGGAGGTGGCCTCCGTGGAAGTGGCCGAGGAGCTCTCGGAAGGGGTCCTTGCCCGGGGAGGAACCATCAGCCCTTTCCCCTTCCCGGGCGGGAGGGCCCCCGGGACCTCCACTTCTGCGGGGACCTCGTAGACTGAGGGGCTTCCCCCCTCGTCTACTGGTCACATGACCCACGGAGGCGAGGCCTCAGCGAATCTCACCTCCAGCTTCTCCGGCTCCAAAGGTGCCGGGGGCGCCGGGAGGGCTGCCACCGAAGGCGGCGACGGGGCGTAGTCCGCCGAATCGGACGCCGCCCCGCCCGCGGCCGGTCCCTTCCCCCGAGCCTCAACGGGGCTCTCCGGGGGAGGGGGCATTGTCTCCTTCCGGGCCGGCGCCCGGGCACGCCCGGTCCCGGGGACCTCGTCCTGGGCCTTCGCCGGTGTCGAAGCCGGCGTCGTCGATGGGCCGAGGGCTTTTTGGACCCTGGCCTTCTTAGGCTCAGAGCCCCTGACAGCGTCCTTCCCCCGTTTGAGCGATCCGGGGGTGGGGAGGGGCTTCCTCTCCGGTAGCTTCAGCCCGAAGGCCTCGGCTACCAAGTTCCGGGGAGGGCCCTCCCCCACGACGCGCACGATGCGCTCGTGCTCGTCGGCGAAGTATCTCCCCAGGAGGTTCTCCGCCTTCTCCCGTGCCGCCGGGTACAGCCGAACTGCGAAAGGTAAGAGTTGGTCATTTTCAAAAATTTGTAACTACAATGAACCAGGTAACGAAGACTTATGTCGGGTCACCGGCTTGACCGAGGGCCGCTGCTCCGGGCCCATCCCGATCCCCCTTCTCCCGCGCGAGAAGAGGGAGATCCTCAAGAGCATCACCTCCTCGGCGGCATCCAGCATAAAGCGGGTGCCCCGGGAGATAATGACCTTGCCAAGGAGCTCCAGCTCCTCATTCGTCCACGCCGGAGGCTTCGGCGCGGACGACCTTCTGTAGGCGGGGGCCTCCGGGGCGTACACCACCTCGTTGTCCCGGACCCAGAGGTAGAACCACCTCCGGATCCAGTCGCCCCAGTGGTCCAGGGAGGCCGCCGCTGGGTAATCGGTTACCCGGGATGGTAGCATCTGCACCATCACCGAGCCAAAGGGGGACTCGGGTCCCCCCTTCACCAAGTGGGAGCTCCTCGCCGCCGACTCGTAGAAGTACCGGAAGGCTCGTAGGGTGGGCTCCCGCCGGGTCGCCGTCTCGAAGAACCAAATGAAGAGGCCCATCCGGACGATGGCGTTCGGCGTTAGGTGGTTTAGCGCCACCCCGTACTCCTTCAAAAACTCCCGGAGCAAGGGATGCACCGAGAGCCGGAGCCTCGCCTCGAGGAAGGCCTCAAAGGCCACAATCTCTCCGGGCCTGGGGCGGGGGGCTCCGTCCTTCTTCACAGGGACCCGGATGTCCCCGTCCTCGACGACTCCGCGTTCGACCAGGGACTCCAAGTCCCCGGCCATGAACTCCGACGCCTAGAGGAAATCTGGAGCGATTTCCTCTGGGGGCACCTCCGTGGTCTTCGCTCGACCCTTGGGCGCCATCAGCTTTGGTTTTTTCTGGTGGCTAAGGCTTCCGGGAACTAGACACCTAAAGGTTCCGGACGCTTGGCTACCGGGAGCTAGTTACCGGGAGAGGGTTACCGGGAAAGCTAAGGGCGCTGAAGTTTGAAAGTTTTGAATGAGCTTCCCGGGCCCCCCAAGGCCCTATTTATAGGGGCGAAGCAAGGCCCAGATGGGCGCCACGTGGCACTTCGCGGTACATCTGGGCCGTTGAAGTTCAAATCGTGCGCGGGAAACGAAGGGACTGGCGCGCAAACTGAGGCACCGGTTCGAACCGCGAGCGCATTTATGGCCCAACGGCGCGGTCATAAGCGCGCGGCACGAGAATCGAAGCGTCACGGTCCCGGTGGCTTGGTTCGGAGATTTTCCTGGTGACATGTACCATACCCACCGAGGACTCAAGCATCGTCCCCGGGGGGCATGGGGGGCTGCTGTTGGGGGAAATCTCCGCGAGACTAAGTCCAGGTAAGTTGCTTCACATTCGCCTGATGCAGTCCCGAGCGCCGCCTTTTGTCCGGGGACATCGCCTCCGGTGCATGTCCCGGGGATCGTCGCCCTTCTAAAGATAAAGTCTTTGGTTCTTGATCACGTGCAGGTCACGCGAGGAGCGCCTCGGGAATCAGCGACCACCTGTCAAGCATCCAAGGCACCTGACTGGGAGAAGGACGTTGCTACCCCTCAATCCGACGGTAGCGTCCGGGGTAGTTTAGTCTTTTTTGCTTCTTTTTGGGGCTATAAATAGCCCTTGTGCCCCCTGTTGTAAGGACAAGTGATTCATTATTTCTAGAATAGCCAAACTCACAGGTGTGCTCCAGAAACCTCCCCCCGGGAGAGCCTCCCTAGCCGACTCCGGTCGGGAGCACGCCGACAAGACTAGGGCCCCCATCGGGACCCGAACCTGTATAAATCCTTGTGTCTCTTCTTGTGTTTGTCCGACGGGGGAGGACCCGAACCTGTATAAATCGCGTTTTCTTCGCTAGGATCGTCTACGAAACCTGCCGGGGTATTCGCAATACCACGACAAACCTAAAGTAAAAAAATAATTTGAAAAATAACCCACAGTTTACTAAAATTACAAAAATAATTTTTTTGGGCGCGATAAGTTAATTATCACGGTCTGTAACCGCGACAGAAGGATTTATCGCGTCTCACAAGCCTTTTCCCGATGCCATCCGCGACAGAAACTTTTTCTCGACGGCATCCGTGACAGAAACTTTTTCCCGACGGCATCCGCGACAGAAACTGGACGACTGGGCTAGCGGTCGAGTGGTCATCTGGTCGAAAGATGGACTGGTCGAAGCTTACCTTGATTGGTCGAGTAGTAATGGTCGAAGAGTACCTTGACTGATCGAAGATATAAATGTAATTGTATCTCTAATGCACATATATATTTTCTCCCAATGCTAATAATGTGATTTAATTGCCTAGAAAATATGCTCACATATCATCACTTGAATCAAAATAACAACCAAAATAATACTAAAATACAAGTAATTATTAATTTAAAATATGAAATTAAGATTAAGATAGCATCTGCTTTCTTTTTATGTGCTTGACCAGTCACAAGCTTCGACCACTCCACCTTTTCACCACTACACTGCTTGACCAGTCACAAACTTCGACCACTCCATCTTTTGACCAGAATACCACTCGACCGCTGGCTCACTCTCCCAGTTTTTGTCGCAGATGACGTTGGGAAAAGACTTGTGAGGTGCGATAAATCATTCTGTCACGGATTCAGACCACGATAATTGACTTATCGCACTCAAAAAAATCATTTTACAATTTCGGTAAACTATGGGTTATTTTTCAAATTATTTTTTATTTTAGAATATTTATAAATAATTTTCGAACATTGGCTGATTTGGATTCTGGGTAGTTGGAACATGCAGCATACCTTCTAGTACTGACTGCACTGCTGCATTTGGAATAATCAGTCCAACAATTCGCTGGTTGTCACCTGTCATCTCCAAGCGGACGACACGTATTCTCTTGTGACTCTGTCGGACCTGTTTAATTATACCAGCAAAACAATTAGAGAAGCCTTAATTGAAGCACCTCAATGCTACAACTCTACCGCAAAAGGTACACAAGAAGTAACATGTTCTATATCTACATTTTGCTATGCATTGTTATGAAAGAAAAGTAGTTAGGGATGAAAGTGGATACGGATTACATCCAGTCTGCCTGGCATTTGGATCCAATAATTAGTAAAACGATATGCCCTTACTCCTATCTCCACACATTTTCTTACAAAACTTATACTCAGTATAAAGGGGCATTTTTGACCTCATGTTTTGTACTTCAATATGATTTGTGCACAGATATAGCAAAAGCTCCACCATTCAAAGTCATCTGCACTTTCTGTATTCCCTCATGAAGATCTTCTATTGCCCGTTTAAGCGTACAAAATCTGTCAACATTGCACAAGGCAACAGCTGAAAGCCTGAAACGTCTAGGTGCATATCCGAAGTTTCACACAGGCTACCCACCAATCTGCATATTGAATATTCACCACCGATGTTGGGAATCCCAGTGCTAACTAACCGAAAAAACGAGACCCAGCATACTTCTTGAAAATCAGCCAGTTTAGGATATAGGAGTTCGGACTGTATACCCTGATTTATGCCGGTTTGTTAATGATTCTCTCTGATTCTACCACTTTTATTGCTTGTAGACACCTTATTATTTCATGTATGCTTTGAATCAAACAGGAAAAAGGCATGAAACAAATCGCCAATTTTGGAACCGCTGGAAATCAGCTGTTGTGGACCTTGTGGTCTCATCTCAAGCAATACAGAAATGGTTAGTGCTGATAACCACTCAGAAACCAGCACAGGCCACCCAACTCTGACTAGGTGGGATCCCGTGCGTTGCCGTGGGTATTGAGGAAATAAATTATAGTTTCGATCGATGATTCGTTATGACCGTTGACATTATAAAGGCAAAACAAATTTATTGACATAAATGGATTGTCAACCGGAGTTATATATGAGAAGATATCATATCGTATTATATTTTGAGATATATAAGTTTGGTTGATGATTTGGTTATATTGATTTGATCATTTTCAATTTGCAATTTCATTGGTTTGCACGGATTATCAATTGGAGTTATAGATCAAAAGATATCAATTGTGGAAGAATTCGAAAGTTAAATTGTACTCAATTAAATTGTAGTGAGACTGTCTGTGGTTTGGATAGTAATTATTTATGATTTTAACAATAGTTTTCTGTGGTTTTCATAGCCACCGACTATGACCAGGTCTTGTACTGATCCGACAAACTTTGTACTGATATGACTACGAACAGATCTTGTACTGATGAGGACAACCTTAACATTAGTGCATCATCTACCTCTCTCACATCACATGGTGTTGTTTCTAGTGTATCCAGTGCACCAAAACAGACCAAAATTTCTATTCTTGAACATAAGCACAATGAGGCATATAAAGGTTCATTGACTCGAGGTTGAGCTAAACAATTACAGTAACAGGTGAATCTTTTCCTCACTGAATTTAATCTTGATTTAAATGCGAATAGTATGCTACCTAATAGTGCTACTTTTCTTGTTCTCAGATTTGGACAAGACGAGGAACTAGGAGCAGCTGAAACCAAAGCAAAGAGAGGAAAGGGATCGTGTGCAAGGAATCTGCATGGAATCCGTGTAGAAGAGGAGGGGAACAGAGAGGATAGTTGATCACCAATGTTCACTGTCACTTGAGAAGTGGTCAAAGTCGTTGACTGTCGGAGTGGTTGTCACGGTCGTGGTCAGGCCCAGCACGACCACGGGAACGACCAGGCTGTTTTGGTCATTGAACCTAATTGAGCCTAGCATGATGTTGTGCCCAGCTCAGTTTCCAGCTAGATTTTGTATCTTTGTTTCAGAGTCCGAACCAATTATGTTATGCGTGCATTTTTCTTTAGAGGGACCAAATCCAAGTATTACTCGATCCCAAGTCTTAGTCGGCCACCTCCTGGCCCTATATAATGTAAGATGCTGCGCATTAGATAGATACCACGAATTATATACACAGATATTTCAGAGAAGCTTTTGCTCTTATTCTAGAGTTTGTGCTTATAAGCCGTCATCTATAATTGGGAGTTATTCTCTTAACCATTGTTCTTGTGATTTCTTCGGTGATTGCAAGAACCGTGCATCTACTCTTGCGTGGTTGAGTAGACAATGATCAAAGCGTGTGGTTGGGCGAATTCTTTTGTCGTAGGTTGCTATTTTGATAGTGGTTGGCACCATCAGTTTGTTAGGTTACACGGATCAACAAGTTATCAACAATCCTATGTTGTGAAGATTGGGCACCCCTTATCATCTTGGTATCAGAGTTTTAGTTTACATGGTAAAGTTATTTATCCCTTAGTTTAGATCTGTTTTCAGTCTATACACAAAAAAACCAATATATATATTGTTCTTCTTTCGCCTTAGATTCAATCTAAAATTTTTGTGAGTTTTGTGAGGTCTTAGTCCATTAGAGTCCTTGTTTAGTTTGCTGATCCAGATTCCTTTGCGTAACTTTTGTTTTCGTTGAGTTAAAAAAAATCATGTATATCCTTTGACAGCCAACCTATCCTTTGCGAAAACTTTGATCCTACATAAGACTAACTGTTGAGGAATGTATTTGAGCTTTGCACACTTGAATTAATATCTTGAAAAAGACTGAACAGTAGGGTATCATAATCTTGTGCTCGTGTTTGTGTGCTGATCTTAAATTTAAAAAATTGGTCGTATCAGTACAAGACCTGATCGTGGTCGTGTCTGTACAACACTGGTCATGGTTTGACCAGTTTTGCTTTGGGCAGCATCGTTTTGAAAGCTAAAATCCTAATTGCCTGTGTTCATTCAAATTGTGTTCTCGCTTCGTTGTGTGCAAATCCGTAGCACTATTTCATGTTGTTCAATCAAGTTAGTGTCTTTCTATAACTTGTGCAACACAAGTTGTTCGTGCTATCATTTATATTCTTGTTGGCTTGTTCTTTTTATTGCATCTAGCTAGTTACATCATCTTTTCGTGTAGGTTGCTTTGTCCTTTGTTTATATCTTGAGATCAGCAACTAGGCATGGATCTAGTTTGTATTGTTACTTAGCTTTACAATATCTAGAATTTTAGATTACATAGGCTAACACTTAACCCTCCAACTCCACATACAAGCCATTGTTGTTACAGTACTTAGACAGTGAATTCGCTTGATCTATCATCTTTGATCGTCTACTGCCTGTCGACGATTCGGACTCGGGATCCTTAGTCGATTTTATGCAGAATTTATAAGTTGTGAGGCTTTTCAAGGTGTCCCTCCGGAAAGGGATGATGAGCAATGTCAGTTGGGGCACAAAGAGATTTATACTGGTTTGGGCTCTCGATGGTGGGAGTAATAGCCCTACGTCCTGTTGTGATTTCACTATGTATGAAAAAAGGTTTACAAGATTGAAGAAAAGATCATCACAGACGAAAATCTTTTCTGTGTGATTGTCTAAAGAATGACTAAACTAACTTATGAAGGCTTGTCCTTGATCTATTGTCGTCTTCGATCTCTTTCTTATACTGATCAAAAGGGTGCCAATGCACAACGGTTTTGAACGGTTGTAAAAGCACAGTTTTGGTAACCGCACTTAACTCCCACGCAGGCTTAACACATGCAATTAAAGGATAACTGCGCATGTTAACCTCCTGGCAGTTGTCTCCATACGTGGGAGGATCTTCGTGATTCTCGGGATATGCTTGTACAAAGTGCTAGGCAATCCCGAGTTACTCTGGTCGAGGATAGTCAACGACCTTCTGACCGCGCATTGTCTGCGGCCTCCTGACCGCGTAATCTGCGATCTCATGATCGCGCAAAGCCTGCGACCATATGTCTTTCTTGTGTCCGTGCTTCTCAGGTCATCTGAGACCATAACAACGGACCTTCAGATACTCATCTGGTTCGAATCCGTCTTGAACCAAATGTGCATTATTTCAAACTAGCTCGGGTAACAATCCTCGTCATTGCCATCAGAGTGCGTACAACGCCTCAATCTAGTTAAGAAAGTATAAGGACTTCTGTTGGTAAGGAGAGTGTGAGATTGAGCGATTCCATAGTAATTACACATATTTCTTGCTGTTCTTGTTTGTACTCACCATGGCAGGACAAGTTGGAGAAGAAGGGGAATCGGCACCCTATATGACACAAGCTGACCTAAACAAGATGACCAATGTTTTCAATGAGCAATTGAATGAGAACATGAGTATCTTGCGAAGGGAGATCGCTTCGGAGATGGCTAGTGAATT
Source organism: Pharus latifolius (assembly GCA_019359835.1). Classification (NCBI taxonomy): domain Eukaryota; kingdom Viridiplantae; phylum Streptophyta; class Magnoliopsida; order Poales; family Poaceae; genus Pharus; species Pharus latifolius. The sequence continues at coordinate 85,795,636 of CM033325.1, forward strand.
GAACAAGAAACTGGAGGAGCTACATCGAGAACGAACACAAGGTGACCCTAGTGTTCATGGTGGAGGAGAAGACCTCGAAGAGACTGATGAGGAGAGCGCTGCTCATTTGGCACGTGAGGCCTAAGCGAGGAGAGATCAAGCCGCTGCCAACATGGTTTGACCACCACCTCCAAGGCGTGGAGGAGGTGGCCGTGGTGCTGCCCATGGCCTAGGGAGAGGCCGTGGACGTGGCATATCGGTGCTAAACTTGAGGATGAAAGACAACAACTACTTGCTACACCACGATGATGGCTATCAACACCTTGGTAGCTGTCATGATGATCAACCCGAAGAGAAACTGGAGGAGCTACATCGAGAATGAACACAAGGTGACGCTAGTGTTCATGGAGGAGGAGAAGACCTTGGCAAGACTGACGAGGAGAGCGCTGCTCGTTTGGCACGTGAGGCCCATATAAGGAGAGATCGGCCACTGCCAACACGATTCGACCACCACCTCCAGGGTGTGGAGAAGGTGGTCGTGGTGTTGCCCATGGCTTAGGGAGAGGCCATGGATGTGGCATCTGTGCTACATTTGAGAATGACGTCGATGACCACTACGTGCTACACCACGATGATGGTTATCAACGCCGTGGTCGCCATCATGATGATCAACCCAAAGAGAAGTTTGGCAAACTCAAGTTCAACATCCCAAAATTTGAAGGCAACGCTTATCCTCCTGATGCATATCTCACATGGGAGTTCAAGGTGGAGAAGATATTTCGAATGCACAATTATTCAAAAGAAAAGTAGCTACACATGGCCTCACTCGAGTTTGATGGATACGTGCTGATTTGGTGGGAACAAGTGCTGAACCAACGACAAGAGAATGGGGAGCCTCTAATTGCATCGTAGGCTGAGATGAAGAGAGATATGAGAGCACATTTTGTCCCTAGTCATTACAAAGGAGATCTTTTTGATAGATTGCAAAATTTGAGACAGGGGGTCCGCTCAATGAAGGAATACTACAAGGAGATGGAGCAAGCTATGATTAGGGCACGTGTGCATGAATATGAAGAGCAAACCATTGCATGTTTTCTATTTGGCCTAAACTAGAACATTAAACATGTTGTGGTTTATCAACCCTACAGCACTATTCTGGAATTGGTGCACCAAGCTCAGAAGACTGAAAAACAACTGCTAGAAGATGCTAAACCAGCCATGTGGGTGCCATCCTTCAACTTGAGAGCTCCATCATCTAGAGCACGCTTCAGTTTGGGATGAGGTATATCTTCAGCTGGTACTAGTTCCAATGTTACTGCTCATTCTTCCTCGGTTGCAAAATCAGCATGTACTACGAGTGAGAAGAAGCCCTCGGCATCCACTACCTCTTCAATTGGCTCTACGGCGAAGAGTAGTGCTATTCAGTGTTTCAAGTGCTTGGGGCGTGGGCATATCTCTAGGGAGTGCCCAAACAACCGAGTTATGTTTACCAGTGATGATGAGATTGAGTCTAGTCCTGCAAAGGAAAATTATGAAGATGCACTAGAAGAAGAAGAAGAAAAGAATGAGGGGGTTGATCTATTATGGCTTTGAGCAAGGACTTGCACTTGTGGTAACAAAGATGCTAAGTGTGCAATTCAAGGAAGACAACGGACAATGATGCAATCTGTTCCAAACGAGGGCTAAAGTTGATCGAAAGGTATGCAAAGTCATTATTGGTCTAACATGGCTCAAAAACCCTCATCCATATCATATGCAATGATTGAGTGATTATGGAGATGTTAAAATTCAGTACATGGTTAAGGTGCAATTCCAAATTGAAGATTATGTAGACATCGTGGAATGCGATGTGGTGCCAATGACGGTGTATCATTTGTTGTTGGAAAGGCCGTGGCAATATGATTGTTCAGTGCATCATGATGGTCGCGCCAATACTTATATCTTTACGTGGAAGGGCAAAGACATTGCATTTTGACCAATGTCTCCAAATCAAATTATATTTGATAATATCCAGAGAGTGAATGATGGAAAGGATAAAGCGACAACAAATTTGAGTGGGAGCCATAAATCGGTGAGTGAGAGCCACAAGCCAAATTTGAGAGGTAAAATGAAAAATGAGGGAGAGAAGCTAGTAATGTTAGCCACCAAATCTTATTTGAGAGAAGTGAGGAATAACCCATATTTAATGTATTTTGTACTTTTGTACAAAGATGCCTTGCTTTTGCCTAATGACTTAACCTCTCTTCCTAGTGCTATTTCTAGTGTTTTGCAGGCATTCGAGGACGTGTTTCTGAAGGATAATCCTGCTGGTCTACCTCCCCTACGTGATACTGAGCATTGGATTGACCTCATCCCTGGAGCCTCACTTCCCAACCATCCTCCCTACCGCACCAATCCGTAGGAGACAAAAGAAATTCAACGACAAGTGCAAGAGCTACTTGATAAAGTGTACGTAAGCGAAAGCCTTAGCCCTTGTGCTATCCCTGTTATTTTAGTGCCTAAGAAAGATGGTACATGAAGAATGTGTGTTGATTGTAGAGTCATTAATAACATAACTGTTAGATATCGTCATCCTATTTCTAAGCTAGATGATATGCTTGATGAATTGAGTGATCCTGTTATATTCTCTAAAATTGCTTTGAGAAGTGGATATCATCAGATTAGAATGAAACTTGGTGATGAATGGAAAACTTATTATAAAACTAAATTTGGATTGTATGAGTGGTTAGTAATGCCTTTTGGTTTAACTAATGCACCTAGTATTTTCATGCGTTTGATAAATCATGTTTTAAGAGAATTTATTGGTAAATTTGTGGTGGTATACTTTGATGACATTCTGATCTATAGTAAAACCTTGAAAGAACACATTGATCACATTAGGCAAGTGCTCAAAGTGCTTAGAGAACAGAAGTTATATGCTAATATAGAAAAGTGCACTTTTTGTACCAATAAGGTTGTGTTGCTTGGCTATGTAGTTTCTGGATAAGGCATTGAGGTTGATAGTCTAAAATTGAGGCAATCAAGAATTGGCCTACTCTTGTGAATGTTAGTCAAGTTAGAAGCTTTCATGGTCTAGCTAGTTTCTACCATAGATTTGTGAAAGATTTCAATACCATTGCTGCCCCATTGAATGAATTCACTAAAAAGGGTGTTGTGTTTGCATGGGGTGAATCACGTAAGAATGCTTTTCAGGAATTAAAGAGACGTTTAACTGAAGCACCTTTGCTTGTTTTATCTGATTTCACTAAAACTTTTGAGATTGAATGTGATGCTAGTGGAATAGGTATTGGCGGTGTTTTGATGCAAGATGGCAAACGTGTAGCATACTTTAGTGAGAAACTAGGAGGTGCTCAATTGAATTATCCTGTTTATGATAAAAAGTTGTATGCTTTGGTACGTATGCTTGAAACTTGGTAGCATTATCTTTGGCCTAAAGAATTTTTCATTTATTCTGACCATGAAGCATTAAGGTATTAAAAAGATCAAACTAAACTGAACCGTAGACATGCCAAGTGGGTTGAATTCACTGAAACTTTCCCATATGTTGTGAAGTACAAGAAGGGCAAGAAAAATGTGGTTGCTGGTGCTTTATCTCGAAAAGTGCTTTGTTGACTCAATTAGAAGTGAAAGTACCTGGTTTAGAGAGTTTGAAAGAATTGTACACTTTTGATCATGACTTTTCAGCACCATATTATATATAAATGCTACGATGGCAACGAATGGGATATATTTTTCGAGCAAATAAGCTATGTGTTCCAGATTCGTCCGTGCGTTTGTTATTGTTACAGGAATCACATACAGGTGGTTTGATGGGACATTTTGGAAGAGAAAAGACCTACATGCTACTGGCTGGTCACTTTTATTGGCCTAGGATGAGACGTGACGTCGAAAGATTTGTTCGGCGATGTGTGACCTGTCACCAAGTTAAATCTAAATTGAACCCTCATGAATTATACACTCCACTTCCTGTTCCTAGTGCACCTTAGGAGGATATTAGTATGGACTTTGTGTTAGGATTACCGAGAACTAAGAGGGGGAAGGATTCAATATTTGTTGTTGTTGATAGATTCTCTAAAATGGCATACTTTATACCCTGTCACAAAAGCGACGATGCGTTGCTTGTCGCTAACCTATTTTTTAGGGAGATCGTGAGATTGCATAGAATGCCAAGAACCATTGTTTCAGATTGCAACGTCAAGTTCATGAGCTACTTTGGAAGACCTTGAGGGCTAAGCTTGGGACGAAGTTGTTATTCTTAACAACTTGTCACCCACAAACTGATAGACAAATGGAGGTGGTGAATCGTACACTTTTAATGCTACTGCGAGCGATGATCAAGAAGAACCTGAAGGAGTGGGAAGATTGTCTACAGCATGTAGAGTTTGCTTATAACATAGTGGTACACTCTACTACTCAAATGTTCCCGTTTGAGGTGGTGTATGGTTTTACACGAATCACACCACTTGATTTGTTGCCACTTCTACTACAAGAGTGTGCCAATATGGCGGCATCAAAGTGTGCTGAATATGTGAAGAAAATTCATATCAAGACTAAAGAAGAGATTGAGAAGAAGGCACGCTATAATGCTGAGAAGGCAAACAAGACAAGAAAGAAGATGCTCTTTGAACCGGGTGACTTTGGTTTGGGTGCATCTACGAAAAGATCGCTTTCCGGAGAGAAGAAAGTTCAAGTTGATGCCTCGTGGTGATGGTCCATTCAAAGTGCTTGTGAAGATCAATGATAATACATACAAGATAGCGCTTCCGGGTGATGACTATGCGATGAGTACTACATTCAATGTTGCCGATTTGTCTCCTTTCTTTGGACCGGAAGAGACAGAGTCGAGGACAACTCCTGTTCAAGAGAGGGAGGATAATGATGACATCCCTAACACTAGTGCATCATCTATCTCTACATCACATGGTATTGTTTCCAATGTCTCTAGTGCACCAAAACAGTCCAAAATTTCTATTCTTGAAGATAAGTGCAAGGAGGCATATAAAGGTCCATTAACTTGAGGTCGAGCTAAGCAATTATAACAACATGTGAATCTTTTCCTTATTGAATTTAATATTGATTTAAATGTGAATAGTATGTTACCTAATAGTGCTACTTTGTTTATTCTCAGATTTAGTCAAGAAGAGGAACTAGGAGCAGTTGAAACCGAAGCAAAGAGAGGAAAAGGAGTGTGTGCAAGGAATCTACATGGAATCCGTGTAGAAGAAGAGGAGAACAAAGAAGAGAGTTGATCAATAATGTTCACTGTCACTCAAGAAGTGGTCAAAGTCGTCGACTGGTCGAAGTTGACCAAAGTCGGTGGAGTGGTCGTCACGGTAGTGGTCAAGTTCAGCACGACCATGGGATCAACCAAGTTGTTTTGGTCATTGAACCTGATCGAGCCCAGCACTAAGTTGTGCCTAGTTCAGTTTCCAGCTGGATTTTTGTATCTTTGTTTCAGACTTTAAACCAATTACGTTATGCATTTTTTTTTCTTTATAGGAGATCGAATCCAATGGTATTCAATCCCAAGTCTTAGCCGGCCACCCCTGGGCTTATATAATGAAAGGTGTTGCACACTATATAGATACCACGAAATAAATACACAAATCTTTTTCAAAGAAGCTTTTGCTCTTGTTCTAGATTTGTACTCATAAGTCACCACATAGAATTGGAAGTTATTCTCTTCATCGTTGTTTTTGTGATTTCTTCGATAATTGTACGAACTATGCGTCTACCCTTTCATGGTCGAGTACACGGGATTAAAGCGTGTGGTTAGGTGAATTCTTTTGTCGCAGATTGCTGTTTTGACAGTGGTTGACGCCATTAATTTGTCAGATTACACAGATTAACAAGTTATCAACGATTATATATCGTGAAGATCAATTTTGTTATTATATTGGTTGTTTTTTTTTTATGGTCAATTGATTTTAATCAAATCAGTGGTTTTTGTTTTTTATGTTAGTCATATTTTGTATTTTTGATCAAATCATTTGTGCTTGATTTTAATTGGCAATTACTGATTCTTTTTTGGTGTCTAGTGATCGTTTTTTTTTTTTTTTTTTTTTGGTGGTCTATTGGTTTTGATCATATCAGTACATTTATTTCTCGCCAGAACAGTAAATTGCTTGTGTTTTTGGTCGTCTTTTGGTCAGTGAGCAGTCAACGCCATAAGACTGACAAATGGGTCACGGGCCCACCACGAGCCACAAATCCTCTTTCCTAAGTTAATGATTCGGGTCCGATGGGAACATTCTAGTGCATCGACGTCGAAGGCCCGGCCTCCAGCCAATAGTCTCCCTCCACGTGGCTTACTGCAACGAGAACCTCAAGATCCTAGCCCTCCGAACCTCCGACTCGCGATCCGACGGCCTACGCCGCCCCTTTGTCACGCTCCACGTCAAGTTCTCCACACCGCCCAGTAACAATCTGCCACGTGGAATGCCGCCAATCGGGACCGTCTCTTTGTCCACGTGGCGAGATCGGGCCCGCGTGGACGGGGCATTCGGGTCTCCGGGGTGGTGCCATTTAAAACGGCTTCGGATCCGAGTTAAAATTACAGGAACTCACCACTCGTGCGAGAAGTGAAGCGAACCAGACGCGATGCGGAATTGGGAGCTCTCTTCTGCGCTTCTCCTCCTCTTCCTCCTCACCACCCTCCCCGATCCGGGCACGTCACTGCACTAGTGTTTTTTGGCCATTTTTTCGTGATTTTTTGCGGGCTCTTAGCAAATTTTGGTACTAAATTTTTTATCCATTGGTTTTGGAGGCGAACATGAATAGATTTGATCTCTGAGTAACTATTTAGCTTTTATTTGTGGGTGGGATTTTGTTGTGTGTGTTTTCTCTAAATATGTACGAGATTTGATGGATTAGATTTTATTTTATTTTTTTCAAAAAATGTTGTTACAGTTGTTTGATCCGTCGCTGTGGACGCGAGTATCATTAGATGTGATCTCACTTAGTAGTTTCTCTCAATTTTCGTAGATCGGATATGCAAAGTGTTTAGCTTTCTGCGAATACTCCGATCTGATGCATTGGGATTTCGAGTTCGAGATCACTTTGTTATTAGATCTGCCTCTCGTATCGCATAACTTTTTACCCCCTGTTTACTTCTACCTGGGGTTTTAATAGGGTTTTACTCTTCTAACTGATTCCATCTCTGCTAATATAGTGCTTTTACATACTATTGTTAGTGAATTTGAGGTCTTCCCTACTTTATTGATTTGCATGGAGCTTTTCTATGTTAAATCAGCACCAAATTCGGAATTATTATTCTGAATCTGACGGCTTCTGTAATAATATTCAGCTAAGAAGATCCAAGCAAACGCTGAGGAGAGCGGCGATGAGCTCGCTGACCTGCCCAAGGTAGAAGAGAAGCTGGGGGCCGTGCCCAATGGCTTGTCCACTGACTCCGAGGTTGTGCAGAGGTATGTGCCCTTTGGATGAATCCTAATTATTTCCGCCTCTAGTGCTGATTATATTGATTGATTTGGAGAACATGATTCTGATGTGCGCAGGGAGGCCGAGTCTATCTCAAGGAAGACCCTTCGGAGCACTGGAGAGAAGTTTGAGTTCCAGGCCGAGGTGTCTAGACTCATGGACATCATCATCAACTCGCTGTACAGCAACAAGGACATCTTCCTGAGGGAGCTCATATCCAATGCATCTGATGTATGTGTTGTATTCAGCAGACAGCAGCTCGTTTAGGTTTTTTTACAGGTGCAAGTAATTGAGGATGGTGCTTTGCTTTTGTATTTTGTAGGCTTTGGATAAGATTAGGTTTCTTTCCCTTACCGATAAGGAGGTCTTGGGCGAAGGTGACAATGCTAAGCTTGAGATCCAGGTATAGTAGAATTGTGAAGTTGAGAACTTTTTGACATCTCAATTTGGTGATATAGAAATGAACTTTAAGGTGTCATGTGAATGCCCTTCTAGATAAAGCTAGATAAGGAGAAGAAGCTCCTCTCTATTCGGGACAGGGGTATCGGTATGACCAAGGAAGATCTGATCAAGAACCTTGGAACCATAGCGAAATCTGGGACATCAGGTACTGCTTTTTGCCATGCATAGTCAAAAAAAAAAAAATGCAACTAGTCCTTGCCAATGTGCTCTTAGATAACATAATTGCTTTCAACACTGCAGCTTTTGTGGAAAAGATGCAATCTGGAGGCGACCTCAATCTGATTGGGCAGTTCGGTGTTGGATTCTATTCAGTATACTTGGTTGCTGACTATGTTGAAGTGATCAGCAAGCACAATGATGACAAACAGTAAGACACTTTTTTTTTGAAGCAAACAATAAGACATATTGTTATCTTTCTTGTCATCTCTTTTTGATGCAACAGTGTTCGCATTGTGTTTTAGGTTCATCCCTTCTTTGTTCTGAGCTTTACAATTTATTGCTTTTGTACTTTATCTGGCAGGTATGTGTGGGAGTCCAAAGCTGATGGGTCATTCGCGATATCTGAGGATACATGGAATGAACCCCTGGGCCGTGGAACTGAGATAAGGCTACATCTCAGAGATGAGGCGAAGGAGTACCTGGAAGAAGACAAGCTCAAGGTATTCTCATGTTTCATTACTGTGCAATTCATTGTTCCATTGTTGCAACATCAGTTATGTCATGTGTGCAAATTACTTATAGCTGGTATTTTTTTTTTCTATCCATGAAGTCTAGGCTGAATTGAACGTGTACCTTAAATAGTTTAGAGAATGATGTTTCTTATTGTGATTTGTTGGTAATTCATTCATTTGGAAGCAACCAATGCATTCTTGAAGGTTATCCTATTTGTGGTATGTGCTTGGCTTGTTAAGCTTACAATCCTCGGTTAGATTCTGACACTTTTCTTGTGATATGCGAGATATTTATCCATGAATGTATTACTAGGCAATGTTTTTGCAAGTTAACCATCTGCTATTTTCAAATTATCAGTCACATGGAATGGTTTTTGTGCACAAATGAATTTGATTCATGGTGGTGGGTGGTTAGTGTTTTGAAGGTGTCAATCTATTGACCCTTGAAAATTTGTGCATGAAACCACCTTAGCTAAGCAAGACATTTGCAAACTGAGGTTTACTTGTTCACCTTTTTTAATTTCATGCTGGTAGATTCATATACATTCACAATAAGTGGTACCATCCAAGTGGCAACATGTGAAGCCTCTTTTTCTCTGTATGAACAGTGTTTTATCCATAGCTGCACTGCAGATGTTAGCAATTGCATTGGTGGTATATGCAACTGAATGCATCTCTCATCTTGAGTGTTTCTGCCTTGTTATTTGTTTAACATGAATGCTCCTTTTGCAGGACTTGGTGAAGAAATATTCTGAGTTCATCAACTTCCCCATTTATTTGTGGGCAAGTAAGCAGGTTGATGTTGAAGTGCCAGCTGATGAAGAGGAATCAAGTGAAGATGAGGAGTCACGTAAGTTCTTAGTCAATTTTCTTCTGAGTTCATCATCACCATCATCATCTCTCTCTCTCTCTCTCTCGCACACATATGTCTTTTCTCTAATTCATCATTTGTGTTTTTGTAGCCACTGAGACTACAGAAGAAGATGAGACAGAAGAGAGTGATGAGAAAAAGCCTAAGACAAAGACAGTAAAAGAAACTACTTATGAATGGGAGCTTCTGAATGACATGAAGGCTATATGGCTTCGTAACCCAAAGGAGGTTACTGATGAAGAATACGCAAAGTTTTACCATTCACTAGCTAAGGTATGGACTGGAGTTCATACATTTACAATAAAGTTTTCTTTAAAAGGCTATGTCTTGTTGAAGAAACCCATGCCTAACTACATTTTTCTTTTAGGACTTTGGTGATGACAAGCCAATGGCTTGGAGCCACTTCACTGCTGAGGGAGATGTGGAGTTCAAAGCTCTGCTCTTTGTTCCCCCAAAGGCTCCACAAGATCTCTATGAAAGTTACTACAACACTAACAAATCAAACCTCAAGTTGTATGTCAGAAGAGTCTTCATCTCTGATGAATTTGATGAGATTCTTCCTAAATTTCTCAGCTTCTTGAAGGTATTGGATTACTGTTCAGTTAATGGCAGACTATTCCATACATTGACTTGGACATGCTGAACTTACAACATGCTATTCTCTCTAGGGTATTGTTGACTCGGACACACTACCTCTCAACGTATCACGAGAAATGCTTCAACAACACAGCAGTCTGAAGACCATCAAGAAGAAATTAATCCGCAAAGCTCTTGACATGATTAGAAAAATTGCAGATGAAGATCCTGATGAGTACAGCAACAAAGATAAGACTGGTAACTGGGTTTGCTTCTGATGTCAAATCCCATGCTGTACTTTCACAATGCTTGTGTTCATAAATTATCTTTTGCTAGCAGATGAAGAAAAAAGCGCGATGGAAGAGAAAAAGGGCCAGTATGCTAAGTTCTGGAATGAGTTTGGCAAATCAATTAAGTTGGGGATTATTGAAGATGCAACTAACAGGAACCGTCTTGCTAAGCTTCTTAGATTTGAAAGGTTTGTCTTGTATGCTTTCTTCAGTTTCTAATTAATATAGTTCTGACATTTGGGAAAAAAGGAAAACTGATCTTGTGTTACTTTCAGTACCAAGTCTGAAGGCAAACTTGCGTCTCTTGATGAGTACATATCAAGGATGAAGCCAGGGCAAAAGGACATCTTTTACATTACTGGGACTAGTAAGGAACAGCTAGAGAAATCTCCGTTCCTTGAGAGGCTAACCAAAAAGAATTATGAGGTATGTTAATGTGACATTTCTTCTTTGTACTCTCTCATAAAGCCAAGTTAAGAGTTAAGATGAATTGGCATGTTGTTATGTATATGCGTGTAGAAGTGCATAAACACATGATCTTCTTTCTTATTCTTGGGTCTTGCCCTAATTTAGCCTTTATTGAAAGTTTTTATATGCATGTACATGCACATCACATTTGAAAGATTTTATTATTCTGGAATCCTTATTTGAAGCCTGGCCTCATGGTAGTCTTTATAACTTATGTCCTCTTAATTGGGGATTAACAGCTATGCCTTCTTGACCTATACATTTGTTAGCATCAGCATTTACAAATGATCAGCTGCACAAATACAAATATACCATAAACAAATGAACAGGCAAATAACTGAAATTGTCTTCCATACAATATTTGGGCACTGCATTGCATGGTTTTCCCCTTTTAGCCATTTAGACTGGATATAGTTTTTAAAGTAAAATATGCCCTTTTCTTTGTTTTTGCAGGTTATATTCTTCACTGACCCTGTCGATGAGTATTTGATGCAATACCTCATGGACTACGAAGACAAGAAGTTCCAGAATGTGTCTAAGGAGGGTCTCAAGCTTGGCAAGGACTCCAAATTGAAGGACCTAAAGGAGTCCTTCAAGGTGCTGACCGACTGGTGGAAGAAAGCTCTCGAGAGTGAGAATGTCGACTCTGTGAAGATCAGCAACCGCTTGCATGACACCCCTTGTGTGGTGGTGACGTCCAAGTACGGATGGAGCGCCAACATGGAGAAGATCATGCAGGCGCAAACCCTTTCTGATGCCAGTAAACAGGCATACATGCGTGGCAAGAGGGTCCTTGAGATTAACCCAAGGCATCCCATCATCAAGGAGCTCCGTGATAAAGTCGCTGAGGATAACGAGGTACCGAGGCGTGATTGACAACCTACTTCCGTATTACCTTACCTGTTCTTGGAACGTCTTACAAACAGACACAAATGTGTCTATTTATGCAGAATGAGAACTTGAAGCAGACGGCGAGGCTTGTCTACCAAACCGCGCTCATGGAGAGCGGTTTCATGCTCCAAGATCCTAAAGACTTCGCCTCGAGCATCTACAAGTCTGTGCAGAAGACCTTGGACCTGAGCCCTGACGCGACTGTAGAAGAGGAAGAGGAGGTCGAGGAGCCTGACGTTGAAGAGAAGGAATCGGCTAACGAGGAGTCCGAGCCTGAGCCGTCGTATGACAAGGACGAGCTGTAGTGATCTCCCTTTGTTGTCTTTCTTCCTGTCCTCGCAAGTCGCAAAACTGTTTAGATCTTTTAGGTGAAACGCTGATGTTGGAGATGTGATGATTTTGAGTGATGTCCATTTTTCCATGCGAAAACGCATCTTCATACGGGATTTTGTGATGTACCTTGTTTGATACTCTAGTTAATGGTTGCCTAATTTCTAGTCGGAAGTTTGTAGCATCTTTACACTTCGATTTCGATGAAATGGGTGGGTGTATTTAAATGCAAGCGATGCTCGGTCTTTGTTTTTTTTTTTTTTTTTCCAAACAACTTGATAATTGTTGTTACTGATGGTAGGCCTTGTTTGGGGAATTTTTTTTAAATAATTCAAATAAAAAAATAATTGTGAAAATGACTCAAAATTTAGTAAATTTGTAAAAATGACTCATAAATTAATTATCGCTATTGTGATACGTGTGATAGAAGTTAATATACGCTTCAACCACTTGACGCTTGACCATTTTGACCAAAAAGTTTCTATAGCATCTATGACTCGCGATAAGTGTTCGATTTATGCTCTCGCAATTTCAGATCATGATAATTGATTTATCACGCTTCAAAAAATCATTTTTTTAATTTCAGTAAACTGTTGCTCATTTTTAAATTATTTTTTATTTTGAGTTATTTATAAATATTTCTCAGCCAAAGCATGTCTAAACCGAAAAAAAAATTACAATTATTCGTAGCAAATCTACAATACACAATTGCTACAAGGGCCAACATTGAGGTTTTAAAAATCTATATCCCCTCGCTGATAACCAAAAGGAAAGAGGACAACAATTTATAAATAACTCAAAATAACAAAAGTAGTTGTGAAAATGATCCACAGTTTAGCAAAATCGCAAAAATAACTTGATTGGGTGCGATTAGAGTTGGACAAAAAGATCGAAACTCGCGAGCTATTCGGAATCAAATCAAAAATCGGCTCAGTTCGAGATTGACTCGAGCCTTTAACAAGCTGAACTCGAGCCTGAGGTGAAACTCGAGTGAATATTCGAGCCGAGCCCGAGTCTTCCCGAACTCGCTCAAGCACAGCTCGTTAAAACTCAAATTACCAATTTACCAATTACCATTACACTTATAACATGCCTCTGCTTGTAGTGTGTGTGAAGTCGCGCGATGGTAGCGCACACGCACAATACCAGACCTACCACGACGTGCGCGGCGCGGGCTCCCAGTGGAGTGGCAACGCGGGCTTTGAGTGGAGGAGTGAGGCGGCGTGGGTTCTCAGCGGAGCGGCGACGCGGGCTTCTAGCGGAGGTGTAAGGAGTGGCGGAGTGGGTTATTGGCAGAGGCCTAAGGCGGCATGGCCGAAGGCGGATCAGGAGCACCGAGCACGGTCACACTGGATCTAGATCAGGGGCGGCGCGAGCGAAGGAGGATCCGTGCGAAGGCAGAGGTAGAACAGGGCAAAGGCGGAGGTCTGAGGCGGCACGGGCGAAGGAAGATCAGGGGCACGGCCGCACAGGATCAAGGGCGGCGCAGGCAAAGCTGAAATCGGGCGAAGGCGAATTTGGGCGAAGGCAGCGCGGGCGAAGGCTGATCCGGCGAACGCGGAGGAGGATCTAGGCTAAGGAATTGTTCGCCGAATCCAGGCAAAGGAATTGCTTGCTTGTCGAGCCGAGCTCGAGTTTAATCAAGCTTTTTCGAGTCGAGCTTAATCCTGATTCTAAACTCGTGAATATTTCGAGCCGAGCCCAAACCAAGCTCGGCACACTATCGAGCCCAAGCCGAGCCAGCCTGGGCTCTCTCGAGTTCGACTCATTTCCAATGCTATGTGCGATAAGTCAATTATCACCGATGTGATACGCGACAGAAACGGTCGTATCCGAATTTTTCTTCTATTCTGTTTTGAAATAGCGAGAGTCCTCTTTTTTGTTTTCAAACCGCAACAAAAAAACCTAATATCCTCTTTTTTCCACGTTCCAAGCGCGACAAAAAAGAGAAATCCTAGGGGTGGAAACGGATCGGATAGTACTTAACCCATATCCGTATCCGCATCTTTCTTTCGATACGAATGCAGATGCCGATACGGATACAGAGCAGATATTTTGTGGACACAAACACAGATATTAAACGGATTCAGAGCAGATACGGATACGGATATTATATGGATTCGGAGCGGATACGGACACGGATATTTATAAAATGAATATGATTATGATACAAAAACAAACAAGAATAACATAATAAAATGTTTTGTTATTTTCTTCTCTTTGTTTCGTAGTTTTGAAGAACAATAAAATGAACTAATTTATGTCTGTGTCAAATTCAAGCAAACAATTGAAGCCAATGAACACAATGTAGGGGCTCAGAAGCAAACAATTGAAGCCTGTGTATTGACAGGTAAAGCATTCATTGAAGCAACACTCCACCAGTGGAGGATACTCGACACCGTCAACAATCAACAACCACCAAATTGAAGCAGAGTCACACACAAGCGAAGGTGACAACTACCAAATCACCAAATCGATTCGCAAGACTTGCAAAGATGTTTGCGCCCAATCGAACAGTAAATCGCATATTCCAGAGAGCCTCTCAAAGCAGAGTATTGACATTCAACAATCGACAACCACCAAATCACCAAATTGAAGCACAGATGTGTGATCTGTTGCATCTAGGCCTTCATGCCTAACCCTAATTTTGATGATTAATGAAAACAAAGTGTTCTGGACTAATCGTGCTTTTGAGATTGATTGATACAGGGATCAGTTGGGAAAAATTACGAGATGATCAAGATAAACCCGACTTGAAGTGAAGCACAAGATGCGGAAGAGCTAAATACAAGACGAAAATCATGAAGATACGAAAGACCTCAGGTATTATGAGTTTTTATTTTTACCGATCTCGGAGTTTGGAGATGATCGGTTTAGGAAATTATTTTTTAGTTTTAACCGTACTATAAAGAGGGGTGGCGAAAGTCCTATCTTTATCTCCAACGCAAACCGAGAAAACCTAGGTCATTGCATTGCATCTTTTTGGTTGGATTTGGTTTTGAACTTATTTGAAAAATCTGGTTTTTCAGTTCAGTTTTTGACAGCAGAAGAGTATTTGAAATTTTCATAAAGATCTAGGAAGATCTGGCTCTTGCTTCTGTTGACAAAATTGTAGCCCTTAAAATTATCTTTCCAACGAGCTATTAAACACCTCTTTTGGATTTCTGGATTTAAAGTTATCTCTATTTTTGTTCATACTGACTGTCAGTTTGCTAAACTGACTGTCAGTTTGAATGTCAGTTCGTGTTAACTGACAATTGTCCAGAGAGGGTGTATTTTGTGCTCAAAATTTTTGTACTAAACTGACTGTCAGTTTTTCCATACTGACTGTCAGTTGGGGTTTCGACCAGAGTTTTTAACTGAGTTTCTATTTGGTTTTGGTCGTGACTGTGGTCGAACTGGCTGTCAGTTTGTGTAACTGACTGTCAGTTGTGGGTTCCAGCTTTCCTTTTTCGACCACGACCGGCTAGCAAAGTTTTCGTCCGTAAATTTTGTCGGCCGTTGTGCACTGAACTGACTGTCAGTTAGGCAAATTGACTGTCAGTTTGGGTTGCTGATTTTCAGCCCTAGCTCCAACGGTTCATTTGCTTCTTGAGGCTATAAATAGGGGCTTTGGGCATGAGTTTTCAATAACAAGCAGCAGCATTTCATATACACTCTTGAGCTTTAGTTTTCTACTTAAAATCTTGATCTTTTGATCAAGTCGAGTGCTTTCCGATCCACCGAGAGTTTCAGTTCTTTTGCATTTGCATATACTTAGCTTCTCGGTGCGTGTTTGGAGGTCTTGAGAAGACCTCGCTGCCTTTTACTCTTGGTGAGCGCCCTCACCTAGACGGTTCAGAGGCGTGGCCGTTGATCTCTCCGTTCGGAGATTGTCGGAGAGGCTCGGCAAGCTTGTACAAGGCATCGGTGCTCGCCTTTTCGGAGTGGACAAGGAGCAACCTTAGTTGATAATACTCTTCGTGAGTATTGAGGCAAAACTCAAGTGACTTGAGTGCTTCAACGAGGATTAGTGGAGACTGGGCGAGTCTCCGACACCTCGGTAAAAACAACTGTGTTCGTTCTCTATTCTTTCTCTTCAAATATATTAAATTGCATTTGGTTCTTCTTGGTATAAAAACTTGTTTTTATTTGAAGTTTTTAAAGCCTCCTATTCACCCCCCCTCTAGTCGGCATCCTTGATCCAACACGTGGTATCAGAGCTTGGTCTTTCGATTCATTAGGCTTTACCGCCTAGAGAGAGGATGTCGTCAAGTGGTGATTTTCTTCTCGGTCATACCGGTCGTGCGCCTATCTTTGATGGGACAAACTATCCTTATTGGAAAGTGCGCATGTCGGTATTCCTAGAAGCTATGGGGCTTGATGTATGGGATATCGTTAAACTCGACTTTACTCCTCCGGTTGATCCGGCAAGTCAGTCTGAGGACGATAGGAGAAAGTTGCATTTAAATGCCCGTGCAAAAAATGCACTCTTTGCCGGTTTATCCTTAAATGAGTTCAACCGTGTGAGCAATCTCACGACTGCTCATAAGGTGTGGACTACCCTCGAAGAAATTTACGAGGGCACTACAAAGGTTAAAGAGGCAAAATTGCTAATGGTGAGGCAAAAATATGAGACATTCACCATGTCATCAATCGAGTCCGTGGATTCCATGTTTACTCGGTTAAATAACATTGTGAATGAACTCAAGGGTCTTGGTGTTGTTTTTACTGATCTTGAGCTTGTGAGAAAGATGCTTAGGGCCTTACCGGAAAGTTTCGACACTTTGGTCACGGTTCTCACAAACTCCGATTTATCGACCACAACACCGACCGATCTTTATGGGAACCTCATCACCCATGAGATGCACAAGAAGGAGAAGAAGGAAGCCGCCGAACCCTTGGAGACGAAGAAGAAAGCCTTGGCCTTCAAAGCTAATGCAAGAAACGATTCAAGCAATGGCTCCTCCGGTGAAGACCTCGCGCTCATGGTAAAGAACACTCAAAAACTCCTTCGCAGGTTGCATAAGAAAGGTGTCAACATTGACACACGACCAAAGGGGCAAAAGCAAAACAACTTCAAGGACATCATTTGCTATGGATGTCATGAGAAGGGACACATAGCATCAAGATGTCCAAACAAGAACAAAGCGTGGAACAAGAAGAAGAAGTTCTTCAAGAAGAAAAATGAAGAAATCAAAGAAGCTTGCTTTGGAGAGTGGATGTCCGGAGGCGAGAGCTCCGACTCCGACTCCGATGAAAAAAGAAATTGCTCAAAGAAGATGGCCGGATTAGCTCTCGGCAACATCAATACTTCAACTAGCTCATCCATCTGCCTTATGGCTAAAGGCGATGAAAAGGTACACATCAACGATCCTTCATATGATGATTTAGTTGAAATGATAACCGAATTAAATGAAGTCTTTGGAAAAACTAAAAAGAAGTATAAGGCGGTTAAGGAAGAATATTCTTCCCTACGCGCTCAATACTCTGAGCTTAAAGAATCTTATGAATGCATGCTCATAAAAGATGTTACAAATATCTCATCTAAGGTAGATGCTTCAACTTCATGTAATTTGGATGATTCTCCTTCTAGTAGTCATCACATTCCATGTGTTTCTAATGATAACATCTTAAATGAAAATAATGAACTTAAGGCACAAGTTGAAAAACTTGGAAAAGGCTTAGAAAATTGTTATAAAGGTAAAATATCTCTTGATCTAATCCTTAGTAAACAAAAATGTTCTTTTAGAAAAGAAGGATTAGGATATTTTCAAAAGAAAGGAAGGAAACAAAATTCTAAAACTATATTTGTTAAAGCATGCAACACATTCTGTCATAAATGCCATGAAACCGGTCATTCGCATGAAGCATGTCCCTTAATGACTCCTAATTATTTTGATACTTGCTACATGCTTCAAAAGTCAAGAAAAGGTTATGCTATAGCAAAGTATGTTGGTGCACCCATGTTAAATAAAAGAAAGAAATCTATTTGGGTGCCCAAAGCTTTGATTGCTAACATTGAAGGACCCAAAAAGGTTTGGATACCTAAAAGGACTTAATTCTTTCTATGCAGGTGAACTACAAGACCGGTGGGAGGCATTGGGTGCTCGATAGCAGATGCTCCGAACACATGACCGGTAACAAGAAGTTGTTCACCTCAATAGAAGACAACTCAAGCGAGAACCAAAAGATTACCTTTGGCGACAACCATCAAGGAAATGTGGTAGGCTTGGGTAAAATCGCAATCTCAAATGATCTTTCTATTTCTAATGTTTTATTGGTCGAATCTCTGAATTTCAATTTGCTTTCCGTTGCACAAATTTGTGATTTTGGTTTTAGTTGCACATTTTTCCCAAAAGGAGTTTTGGTTGAAAGTTTAAAAGATAAAACTTTGATCTTTAAAGGTTTTCGTTTTGAAAATCTTTATTTGGTTGATTTTCATTCAAAAGATGCATCTCTTTCAACATGTCTTATCTCTCAAACCTCAAAAGGTTGGCTATGGCATAGACGACTTGCACATGTTGGAATGCATCAATTGAAAAAACTTTTAAAACGTGATTTGGTTGTTGGCTTAAAGGATGTGAATTTTGAAAAGGACAAACCTTGTAGCGCTTGTCAAGCTGGCAAGCAAGTAGCTACTTCACATCCAACTAAGCGCATTCTTTCTACTTGTAAACCTTTGGAACTCCTTCATATGGATTTATTTGGACCTTCCGAGTTCCAAAGTATCGGGGGTAGCAACTATGGATTTGTGATTGTTGACGATTTTACTCGCTACACTTGGGTTTTCTTTATTTCCCAAAAATTTGAAACCCCCGATGTTTTCAAAAGTTTTACAAAACGTGTTTCTACTGAATTCGAATTATCCATCAAGAAAATCCGTAGTGATCATGGTGGAGAGTTCGTTAATTCAACTCTTTTTGATTTTTGTGACTCTCTTGGAATTAAATACGAATTTTCCACATCCTACACTCCACAGCAAAATGGAGTCGTTGAAAGGAAAAATCGAACACTTATAGAAATGGCAAGGACTATGCTGAGTGAGTATGATACTCCTACTCGCTTCTGGGCTGAAGCCGTGCATACCGCTTGCTATTCTATAAATCGACTTTATTTGCATCCTCTTCTTAATTTGACTCCTTATGAACTTCTTATTGGGCGTAAGCCAAATATTTCTTATTTCTGGGTCTTTGGATGCAAATGTTATATTCTTAAGAAAAGAAATTTTGGTGGTAAATTTCAAAGAAGAGTAGATGAAGGCTTTCTAGTCGGATACTCCACCACTAGTAAAGCTTATCGTGTTTTCAATAAAAATACAAGTTGCATTGAAGAATCTGGTGATGTCGAATTTGGTGAAACTAACGGCTCGCAAAAGGAGCAAGTCTCTCATGAAGTTTCAGGTGAAGATCTTCAAGAAGCAATGAAGAACATAACTATTGGAGACATCAAGCCAACAGAAGAAGATCAAGAAGAAGATGTCAACATTGAGAATGTTGATCAAAATGCATCATCATCTCATGTTGACCCTCCAGAACAAGATCAAGATGAAGCAATACAAGACGAAGCACCAAGACAACATCAAACGATCACCAAGGATCACCCTCTAGACCAAATATTGGGTGACGTCAGTAAGGGTGTTCAAACTCGATCTCGTATTGCTGCATTTTGTGAACATCATTCTTTTGTATCTTCTTTAGAACCCAAACATGTTAATGAAGCCTTAAATGATCTTGATTGGGTTAATGCCATGCATGAAGAACTTAACAACTTTGCTAGAAATGAAGTTTGGACTCTAGTTGAAAGACCCAAAGATCATAATGTTATTGGAACAAAATGAGTTTTCAGAAATAAGCAAGATGAAAATGGTGTTGTAATTAGGAACAAAGCTCGTCTTGTTGCTCAAGGCTTCACTCAAGTCGAAGGTTTAGACTTTGGTGAAACTTTTGTACCGGTAGTAAGACTTGAAGCTATTCGTATTCTTCTTGCTTATGCATCATGTTTTAATATCAAACTTTTTCAAATGGATGTAAAAAGTGCTTTCTTAAATGGTGAAATTTCTGAACTTGTGTTTGTTGAACAACCTCCTGGCTTTGAAAATTCTAAATTTCCAAACCATGTTTTTAAACTGTCAAAAGCTCTCTATGGTCTCAAACAAGCTCCTCGAGCTTGGTATGAGTGACTTAGAGACTTTCTATTATCAAAAGGTTTTAAAATTGGGAAGGTTGATACAACTCTCTTTACAAAGAAAATTGAAAAGGATTTGTTCATTTGTCAGATTTATGTTGATGATATTATCTTTGGATCTACTAATGAACATTTCTGTCATGAGTTTGGAGAGATGATGTCTAGGGAGTTCGAGATGTCCATGATTGGTGAGCTGAGCTTCTTCCTCAGTCTACAAATCAAGCAACTCAAGAACGGGACGTTCGTGAGTCAAACAAAGTATGTGAAGGACCTGCTCAAGCGTTTTGGGATGGAAGATGCTAAGGCAATCAAAACTCCCATGGCGACAAATGGACATCTGGACATGGACAAAAGCGGCAAATCGGTTGACTCTAAACTGTATAGGTCTATGATTGGTAGTCTTTTATATCTCACTGCATCTAGGCCTGATATCATGTTTAGTGTGTGCTTATGTGCTAGATTTCAATCTGATCCTAAGGAATGCCATTTAATTGTACTTAAAAGAATTCTTAGGTATTTAAAATCTTATCCCAGTTTAGGACTTTGGTATCCTAAAAATGTAAATTTTGAATTAATTGGGTACTCTGATTCTGATTATGCTGGGTGCAAGATTGATCGTAAGAATACATCTGGTAGCTGTCAGCTGTTGGGGAGATCCTTAGTATCATGGTCATCTAGGAAGCAAAATTCAGTAGCTCTCTCCACAGCTGAAGCTGAATATGTGTCTGCAGGCAGTTGTGGTGCTCAATTATTGTGGATGAAGCAGACATTTTTGGATTATGGGATTATTTTTGATAAAGTGCCACTCTTGTGTGATAATGAAAGTGCCATTAAAATTGCAAATAATCCTGTTCAACACTCTAGAACTAAGCATATTGAAATAAGGCACCATTTTATTAGAGATCATGTGGCAAAAGGAGATATTGATGTGAATTATGTCAGAACTGATATGCAACTAGCAGATATTTTCACTAAACCCCTAGATGAATCAAGATTTTGCTTTTTAAGGGGTGAACTGAACATTATTGATATATCAAATGCTAGTTGATGTGCTAAATGTGTTGTTTGCATAAAATATTATTATTTTAGCTCTAGTCTTAGACTGCTTCTGGTCGAAATTGGCCAAACTGACAGTCAGTTCGTCTAACTGACAGTCAGTTCAGTAGTTAGGAGCCTGGTCTTAGTCTCTGGTCGAAGTCATTGTCATAACTGACAGTCAGTTTCACAAACTGACAGTCAGTTACGTGCATGTGATTTTGGTCATAGCTCCTGGTCGTGTTCGAGTCCCCAACTGACTGTCAGTCTCATACACTGACTGTCAGTTTCAAAACTCAGTTCTGTGAACTGACTGTCAGTATGGTACACTGACTGTCAGTTCCAAGTTTCTGAGTTTGGAACTGACTGTCAGTTTATCAAACTGACTGTCAGTTTGGGTCTCCGGAACCCTTAAAAACCCTCGATCTGTTTTTTGTCTCTTCGGTTTTTCTCGCCGCCGCTTCCTCTTCTTGCCTCCTCCTGCTTGCGCCCCTTGCCACCACTCATCGCCGGTGACCACTTCACCACCAACGAGCCGTGCCGCCTTCTTTGCGCCTCCCCTCGTCGCCGGTGAGCTCCTCACCGCCGGCGCCACCGTCCTCGACCGTCTCGATTTCGTCGGCTTGTGGCTCCTCTGTTCCACGGCTTGACTCCTCTGCACCACACCTCTTCGTCGTGTGCAGTGATCGTGGTCCTCCTGAGCTTCGTTCTTGTGGTCGATTTGGCAGTCAGTTCGCATCTGCTTCCTCGATCACCTCAGTTCGTCATCAGTTCATCCTCTGTTCAGGTTGTTTTTTCCTTTTCTCTCCTCTGTTTTTCCTGTCTGTTTTAGCTATGTCTGATCAGCCCGGTTCCTCTCGTCGTGTGGTCCGACGGAAGAATGCGGCTAACAGCCAGCGTTCATCGGGTCAAACGTCCGAGAACCGGCCTTCGCCTCCGCCTGAGCGCGTGCCCGTGGATTATTCACGGTGGCACGCGAGTCGCCTTCGCTCTCTTCGTTCTGTGAACCCGTATCTGTCGCCGCGTCCCACTGGTCGCGACGCATGCGAGGTTCTCACTTGCTACACCAACCTCCACCTAGACCTGTTCACCAGTGTCTACAGCCGCGCGCCCATCTTCGCCCACCGCTCTCTGTCGTGGGGGACGATCGCCTCTCACACAGGCATCGCCACCCTTGCAGACCTGTTCGGCTCTGTAGGGATCCGCGACCTAGTCGCCGATTCCTCTCAGCATTGGGCTGAGGGGCCCATTCGCCAGTTTTATTCCACCGTCTTTGTTTCCCCTCAGCGCGACTTCATGACCTTCATGACGGGCCTCCAGGTCTACACCGTCACGAAGGAGCAGCTGGAGTCCGCGCTTGGACTGGTACGCCCTCCTTCTGGCTGCCAGCTCCATACCCTTCCAGACCTCGAGCGTCGGGAGGTGGCCATGCTCTATTCCGGCCCCTTCCAGCTCCGTCACATCGCGGGTTTGCGCCGCGATGTTGACCTGGCTCTGCGGATCCTCTGTCTCACATTGGTCCCCATGAGCGGAGACAGAGCCAGGGTCACCTATCTGGGTCTTCATGTGCTCATCTCCATCTTTCAGGAGGAGCCATTCGACGTCGCTGATCTCATCATCAGTGAGATTCAGCACGTTCTTCTTTCCCCACGCCGTCAGCTGATATACGCTCCGTATATCATGGCGATGCTTCTTCATATCCGGGCCGTCGACACTGAGCTGCCACGGCCCCATCATCCTCTTCTCTTCTATCCTCCCGGTCAGGCTGATCGCCGGCTCGGTGCTCGCCCTGCTGCAGCTGCTGGCCCTGGTTCTCCCGCATCAGATGATGATGCTGCGGGGGAGTCAGAGGACGAGGCTCCTGCTCAGGAGTCTTCTCCAGCTCCAGCTACAGGGACTGACACCGGATTTGCGTCTTCTTCCCAGCTTCAGGAGATTCTTCAGGTACAGCAGCAGATCCTCAGCACCCAGGCGGAGCATCATCAGATGTTGCTTCATTTGCTTGCTCAGCAGGAGGAGATTCTGCGTCGCCTACCTGCTCCCGGATCTTCGGTCCCTCGCAAGAGGGCCCGCCAGGCTGTGTCTTCTCCGAGCTCAGCTTCAGTTGCTGCTGATCCAGCTCCTGTTGCCCCAGCTCCGGCTCCCGTTGCTGCAGATCCAGCTCCTGTTGCAGCTGCGACCCCTCCGGCGTCTCCAGCCATCGACGCATCTGCATCTCCAGCTGGCTCCGGAGATACAGCCGTTTTAGGACTTTCTTCAGATGATGAGCATTAGGCTCTGATTTGTGTTTTTGCCTCCCTTTTTGTGTTTGATGCCAAAGGGGGAGAAGTATTTTGGTATTTTGGATATTAGAGTCTTTTGCTGTATTGAACAGATGTTTATTTTTCATATATATGGAGATATTTTTTCTTTATCATATATGTCTGTGTGTGATCTGTGTAGCTCTGATTATATATATGTGACTTGGTTTCTTGAGATGATGTTTTTGAGCTCTGATACCTTGATATATATGATGTCTTGATTTTTAGATGTGTATGTTGTGTATGCTCAGATATGACTTAGTGATATTTGCATATCTGTGAGTGGTTTTATGTATGAGATGCCCTGATGTATATGTGTTGGTTTATGCTCTGATATGATGAAATGCATATACTCAGGGGGAGCTATTTCATTTATTTTGTTATTGAACACTTGTCATCAGTCATCAAAAAGGGGGAGATTGTTGCATCTAGGCCTTCATGCCTAACCCTAATTTTGATGATTAATGAAAACAAAGTGTTCTGGACTAATCGTGCTTTTGAGATTAATTGATACAGGGATCAGTTGGGAAAAATTACGAGATGATCAAGATAAACCCGACTTGAAGTGAAGCACAAGATGCGGAAGAGCTAAATACAAGACGAAAATCATGAAGATACGAAAGACCTCAGGTATTATGAGTTTTTATTTTTACCGATCTCGGAGTTTGGAGATGATCGGTTTAGGAAATTATTTTTTAGTTTTAACCGTACTATAAAGAGGGGTGGCGAAAGTCCTCTCTTTATCTCCAACGCAAACCGAGAAAACCTAGGTCATTGCATTGCATCTTTTTGGTTGGATTTGGTTTTGAACTTATTTGAAAAATCTGGTTTTTCAGTTCAGTTTTTGACAGCAGAAGAGTATTTGCAATTTTCATAAAGATCTAGGAAGATCTGGCTTTTGCTTCTGTTGACAAAATTGTAGCCCTTAAAATTATCTTTCCAACGAGCTATTAAACACCTCTTTTGGATTTCTGGATTTAAAGTTATCTCTGTTTTTTTTCATGCTGACTGTCAGTTTGAATGTCAGTTCGTGTTAACTGACAATTGTCCAGAGAGGGTGTATTTTATGTTCAAAATTTTTGTAATAAACTGACTGTCAGTTTGTCCATACTGACTGTCAGTTGGGGTTTCGACCAGAGAGTTTTTAACTGAGTTTCTATTTGGTTTTGGTCGTGACTGTGGTCGAACTGACTGTCAGTTTGTGTAACTGACTGTCAGTTGTGGGTTCCAGCTTTCCTTTTTCGACCACGAACGGCTAGCAAAGTTTTCGTCCGTAAATTTTGTCGGCCGTTGTGCACTGAACTGACTGTCAGTTAGGCAAACTGACTGTCAGTTTGGGTTGCTGATTTTCAGCCCTAGCTCCAACGGTTCATTTGCTTCTTGAGGCTATAAATAGGAGCTTTGGGCATGAGTTTTCAATAACAAGCAGCAGCATTTCATATACACTCTTGAGCTTTAGTTTTCTACTTAAAATCTTGATCTTTTGATCAAGTCGAGTGCTTTCCGATCCACCGAGAGTTTCAGTTCTTTTGCATTTGCATATACTTAGCTTCTCGGTGCGTGTTTGGAGGTCTTGAGAAGACCTCGCTGCCTTTTACTCTTGGTGAGCGCCCTCACCTAGACGGTTCAGAGGCGTGGCCGTTGATCTCTCCGTTCGGAGATTGTCGGAGAGGCTCGGCAAGCTTGTACAAGGCATCGGTGCTCGCCTTTTCGGAGTGGACAAGGAGCAACCTTAGTTGATAATACTCTTCGTGAGTATTGAGGCAAAACTCAAGTGACTTGAGTGCTTCAACGAGGATTAGTGGAGACTGGGCGAGTCTCCGATACCTCGGTAAAAACAACTGTGTTCGTTCTCTATTCTTTCTCTTTAAATATATTAAATTGCATTTGGTTCTTCTTGGTATAAAAATTTGTTTTTATTTGAAGTTTTTAAAGCCTCCTATTCACCCCCCCTCTAGTCGGCATCCTTGATCCAACATGATCCAAAAAGTCGTACCAAGGATACATGACATCGTCAAACGAGTGAATGTGACAACCGCCGGCGGGAGTTGATGGAGGAGGGAAAGAGTAGTAGGGAGAGATCACCAGATCAAGGCAGGTGAGGGAGAGAAACTGGGTGAGGAGGAGGAGAGGGCGAAGGCGATGGAGGTGGTGTTGCGGTGAGGTGCGAAGGCGGCTGTGGCGGCAGAGGGGTGAAGTCGTGGAGGTAGCTAAGGTGGCAAAGCGGTGGAGCCGCAACGGCAATGATCTGGCGGCGGAGGGGGTTGAGGCAGCATGTTGGCGAAGGGGCGAAGGAGGTGATGTTGCGGTGAGGGGTAGAGGCGACTACGGCGGTGGAGGGACAAAGGCAGCGGAGGTGGTGTTGCGGAGGCAACTAAGATGGCGGAGCGGTGGAGCCGCGGTTGCAGTGATGTGGCGGCAGAGGGGTGAAGTATTGAAGTCAGATTTAGGGTTGTTGGGTTGGGTGATTGCACTTGCTTATATATATAGACGGATCCGGGGTTTAACCCGTATCTACATCCTCATCCGTATCCGGGATATTTGGGTTTAACCACCCATATCCGAACCCGAACTTGGTTGTTTCAATAAAACTAGATCTACATTCGCATCCAAACCCGAATTGAATTCGAATTTCCCTATCCGTATCCGGCTCTGAGTTGAACCTAACCCGACCTAACTCCGTTTCCACCCCTAGAAATCTGGCCCACCACTCCATCACGACCACGACAACAACCACTCCACTTCGACCACTCCAGCCTGCTCCATTTCAACCACTCGACCACAATCGCTCCACTTCGACCACTCCAGCCCGCTCCATTTCGACCACTTGACCATGACTGCTCCACTTCGACCACTCAACCACTCTAGGCCGCTCCACTTTGATTACGACCACTTGTTCTTAACTCTAATTCCTGACATGCTTGTGTATAACTCTAATTTATTTTAACAACAAAATATTAAACTAATGATTGAGTCATAATTAAGATCTACTTTAACATTTACTTAGTTAACAGCTAACATAAACTTTTAACATCTATTTAGTTACTAATCACGTAATTAGCACATAAATTAGCAAAAAATTAATTGCATTTCAATTGGAAGATCTTTCTCTAAGCTACAACTTTTTCAACTGCACTAACTTCAAAAAACCGTCTGACATTATTCACGAATTTTTAAATCTGACAAGTGGGTTCATAGAACAAAAGGCCCCACTATCACCGAGAGGTGTTTATGGTGCGCGCGTGATAAACCATATAGCGTAGGTCCCACCACTACCGAATTTGTTGTGTCAATACACACGCGTACCGCTCGTATTTCGACCCATCTCACTGACAGTTGGATCCCACCTAATTTGTCCTCATATTTCAGTAAAGGAGTAAATACATGACGCGTCACAGTAAAATCGATAAAAGTGGGCCCCACCAACTGTGTTGAGTGCGCAATCTCATTACCTTTACCCACACAGGTGAGTTTGACCCCATCTCACTGATTGGTGGGTCATGTTTTCTCAGACCTACTTGTAAGTGAATAAAATGAAAATTTGACTGTTGTATTTATATATTTTATCTCTTATTTTTCATTTTAGCCCTCGTTTTCATATATTTGCATAAAAATCCTTCCACTTAACTGTCACTGTTTGATGAATCTTGATTTTTTTTTTTATTATTTTGGGTCTTGAGAAAAAAAATTACAGATTGATCCTACATTGATAGTTTAATTATTGCAAGAGTATATAATCCTTGTTAAGAGCCAAACTGTTGAAAGATTAGACTTACTTACTCTCTGAGATTATCCTCACTTGTAGTAGGAGATTATCCTTATACTTGTATTAAGAAATATTCTGTTTAAGAGTTAATTCTGTTGGAGATAGCGTGAGTCATTTTCACAATTTTTTTTTGAGTTATTTATAAAAAAAATTCCTTTCTTTGCTTGACCTCCAGGTGTCTCCAGAAACATTTGTGCCTACCGTAGTTCTCCCCAAGGAAGCAGACGATACCACAAAGCAAAGGGCAAGTAACATGGCAAGTATATGTGTGTCGCAAGACTTGCTTTCAAAACTTCCACAAATCACCTTTCATAAGTTTAACTATTTATGCACCTCTTTCAGATTCCACTGGAACAAAACACAAGAGGGTCAGTTTGGGCGAAGTTTGCTCCCATATCACATCAAAAATTGAAGTAAATGGTGATCATCTGCTATTGAAGCTGCCCGTTTGAGTCCGGTTAACATAGGAGAGGCGCAATGAAGGAATCAAAGGGGCTTCCTCATCAACCACCACAGCTTCTGATGTCAGACCTCCAACATTGCTTCCATCATTGTTGTCCATGGAATTGTCAGGTTTATATATATTTGAAATCTTTTTATCCAGCTTCCAGTCCTGCAGATAGAATGATCCACACGTCAATAATCAAATTCAAGTGTTAGAAATGGGAGCTGACCATTTGGTTTCATTCTTTCCTCACTTTTTTAGCAAGGTAGTATAAACAAAAATGAAAGTTCTCGAACCATATCAGGAGTGAAACAGAACTAGTGTAAGCACAAGGATCTTGTACTTTGACCTTTGTAGGCGTGTTATCTGCTGGAAGTTGGTTTGATGCTTTGGCATCTTTCATCTTCAAGTAATTGTACAGAACAACACCAGAGAGAGCTGAACATTAAATTAATGTCAGTTAAGAAGTTTAATCACAACATGCACATTTAAAATAAAACACTAATGTATTATTCCAATAGCAAAATCATTTTTCCAGAAAAAACTAAATGCATAATTACCAATTGCATATCCAATTATGTTGAGGCTTGTAATAAGAGATTCAGGGAAAATAATGGTTGATAGGGCAATAAGTATCCAGTCCTTCAGAACTCCGGCAACTCGAATGGTGACTGCTCCTGTTCTACCAATAACTAGAAATATGGAGAGGTTCAATGCGAATGCAGAGACGGCATTAAGGAAAAATATCCCATGATTGAACTGAATGTGAGAGATATCCATTTCTGGTTTTTCCAGTAAATACCACGGAACAAACAGGAAGATGAAACTGCAGAAAGAATAATACATTTAAGAAGCTGCACACACCAAAACGGTGCAAGTGTATCTAAGACTATATACATGCCATAATTATCTGCATCGGAAAGGACAAATGGAACAATACTCCAATTCGGTTCATTTGGTTCTAGAAATCCCAAAAACAAAATTAATAATCCCAACCCATAGAGAGAGCAACAAAAAAGTGGTAACAACACAAAAAAGTAGATTCCCAAGCATTGAGGCCCCAAATTTGATAATCTCAAGGCTATGCCTTGCCAACAGTACATCACTTAAGCCAAATTTGGGCTGCAAGTATTGCCAAGGTCAGCTTATTCTATACTCAACTTACAAGACCCAAACATTTGAGGAACAAAAATGCATATTGTTGGAACTCTATTGATATTTAAAAGGAAATTATTGACAACACTCAGAGTATTCATGTTTCAAGTTGAATCACAACAACTGCACAATATTCCAATGTCTGCAAAATATAAGCATAACAATCATATTTTTCAACAGAGACCAAATGATTAGATGAATGTACTTCAAAAGGTACCAACAGCATATCACACTAACATTGTGATGGCACAAAAAATCAGTTAAAGTGGACTTGCAATGAACTTGCTCTAGTATAATAACCTATTGATTGAAAGAAGCAGGGCTGAACCACACCACATAAAACATTCAAGAACTTTAAGAAAATGGCAGTCTTCATATATTTTTGTGCAAGTATTCTCTGAGAGAATCTCATATTTGCAAAAGCTATGTAATGCAATCATCGAGCATTCAGATATAGTTTACAGTACCTGCAAGGGGCTATGTAATACAGGCTTGTCACAGGATTTAGGGTCAAACCCTTCTTTTGAAGGAGGACTTGTGTTAGGACCAGCCTAAGGGCTTCTGCAAAAATGCCAGTAACTTGATATACCGTCCCGATCACATTGAAATGAATTTCCCCATATGATGAAACAACAACACCAACACTGACCACCAGCATGTTCAGGAAAAGGTCCCATCTTAATTTGTCAGTACCACAAATAACAGCCATTATAAATGTCGCTACAGGCACTGCATTTCAAACTTAAAATCAGTATTATATCATAACGATACATAGCAGATGCTCTTAAATGGATCTTCATAGCTATAATATAAAGGGAAGTGCAGGACAACTCACTCAAAGCCTTGAGCATCTGAATGAAGGCAACTGAAATATACAAGTAAGCTGTGTTGCCAAACCTGCAAAATAGAGAATCAAAATCAGCCCATGGTGTGAGTATGATACAAGGGACTAAATGAGTGAACTGCTAAAAACTTGTGACAATGATCTCAAAATAAAACCCAAATATTGTATAATTTTGCATAACAAATTTACCATGCTGAGATATTATACTTGCTTATTTTCAAAACACATTCATGGAAGCTTTCATTCACACTAGTGACTTGATAGAATATCAAAACCAGTGCTTTTACATTATCTTCTGCCTTCTGACATCAAGTATTCAATATGTATTGACAATAGGAATAACCTAACTAATTCAAAGCCCATCTCAACAGCCCTCCTTATTCCATGCTGCAATCCAACTCCCCTACTCCCGCTACTGTATGTCATCTACTACCATATGCCACCAATTTCACATGATCCAAGTCCTATCATTCTAGCACCCAGTATAGCAGACAAATGGTGCAACAAGCGGTTTGAACAACACCAGTTGGATTTGGTCAAATAACTACACTAGCAATCGGTTGATATTCAAAACAATTAATCAGGTTGTTACCAAACACCAATATACAGGTATTAATGTGATGTTTTACTCATGTGTACAATACTGATAGTCAAATTTTGTTACGATGATTACTACCTAAGACATGTAGTTCACATGTATCACAAAGGCATGTTTGTGTATACAGGAATATAATTAAAAAAAAAACTCAAGAACAGAAACGAAGTGAAGATCAATGCCAACTTGGCTACATTTAGCTTACCAAAGACTTGATGCAAAGAAGGCACTAATTGGAATTACACATGTGGCATATCTGCAAGAGGAGAGCATAAGGACTAAGAATTAAAATGATACACAATAAATAGAGGAATAAAAAATGAATGCTCTTACATTTGGAAAGTCATCTTGACAGGTGGAACAACCTGTATTACCAAAAATGCAAGACAAGCCAATTAGCTCCACAAGGCAAAACCAAGAGACATTACCCACACAAAACTTGTAACTTAAACCAAAGCTTGCAATCCCAAAGTGTCTTGATATGCTCTTGCATGAGAATTATTATTAATTTGTTACTAGAAAAAAAAACACCTTACACCATGGTTGAAACATGTGCATGGTTGAACACAGTAACAGCTACACAATGACCTTAAAAGGTTATAACAAAAAAATGGCAGAGAGAAGCATACCTTAAAAACACGGACGAGAAAAAACGCCACAACTCCAGAAAATGCCATGTGAATCATTGTAAGAGTGATAGGAAATGGAAAATTGAAGTATTTTGGAGATAGGACCCACTGCAATCACGAAAATTGAGCACACTAAGTTCACAATCAAATGTCAATTCTTATGTTTACAGGTCCACTTATGTCTAAGCAAGCATACAAAACGAAAATATGGAAGTTCCAGCTCTGCATTATCTGCACACAAGTCCTGAGATTACATAAGTACAAAACATTGCACAATTTATTGACAAGATCTTGGAGCAAAACCCTGATTCATCTTAACCTAACCAAAATTATCAGTCCAATAAGCACATTATAAATCAGAATTATTCAGGTAACGCTTCATAAGTGACAATGTGAAGTAAATTTGTTTCAATTATCCGTACATAGCACCAAAACCGACATTACAAGGAAAGAATGATACTTTGTTAAACAAGATGACTCCCGACGAGAGGCAGACGTAGATTAGCAAGTACAGATAAGTCAGCACAAGCTGCCTGCTTATCATCTTCGCCGTCTCTACCAGCTGAAGCTTATCGCTTTCCTAAAGCAATGGTGACCCTAACGAGCCAGTAATTCCAAGCAAAGAATCTTTGATCTTTACAGCCCAATAAAGGAAAAAAAATTGCCCGTAGTGCTCAAACCTGAAAGAACCACGAACAACAACATAAGCAACCAAGAAAAGATGGAAACTTTCGGCCGCAGTGCTCGCGTGATCCGCGTAAGCGGGGGGCATAGTTGGATCACATTTGGACAGAAAAGAAGCGCAGGTTACCAGATCGCGGCGGGGGGGGGGGGTGTGGGGCGGGGAAGGGAGTGGATTTGCTCGAGGCGGAGGCGGCGGCGGACGGCGGCGTGGGAGATCGGAATGGGAGGCGAAGAGTCGGAGAAGGTGGGGGCGGCTTTTTTATGGGGTTTTTCTCGTTAATTTTTTTGGCTACTTGTGGAGTGGGAAGGGATTTGGTTACTTTGTTCTCTCGTGGATTAGAATTTTGGTGGTGTGTTGTGGTAGTGGGCGATGCACCACGCAGTAAAGAGTTTGTTAAATAATTTTTTTTATAAATAACTCATAAAAAAATTAATTATAAAAATAATTCAGAGTTATCATATTTGATAAATATAGCCCATCACATCAGCATGTCGAGTCTTAGAGACTCGACAAGTGACATGTTACGAGGAAATCGACTTGTCGAGTGCCCTTTGGGTTTCTGTAACAAGTCTAGATTGTTTGAATTAGAGCTAAGATCTAAAAACTAGATTTGATCGTGATCGTATCAGTATTGAAATTGGTAGTGATCGTATCAATTCAAAACTAATCATATCGGTACTAGATTTGGTCGTGATCGTATCTGTACAAAACTGGTTATATCAGTATTGGAACTGATCGTGGTCGTATCAATTCAAAACTGGTCTTATCAGTACCAGACCAGGTTGGTATAAAAGCTAAAAAGCTTGTTGAGTCTTGGGCACTCGACAAGCCACTTGTCACGGCTCTAAAATGTGACAGGCGGCTTGTCGAGTACCCAGCACTCAACAAGCCGAATTCCACCCCCGCAACTAGCCCAAATGAAGCTTTCAAATCGTCGATCCAACGACCAAGAACGCGGCGACTATGTAGACAAACATAGGATAAGCTTACAAATAGTGCTAATTAGATTGTATACATCTATCATATGATTTCTAAAAGCTTGATACAAAGTAGAAACTTATGATGGAATCTTAGGATAACAAAAACAAAACCCTTGATTCGACCCGACGCAGAATATGTCTAGTGGACCTCAAGAATCACGCGAGAAAATTACTGCCAACACAAAAGCAATTTTCTGTTTTGGCCAAAAAAGATACTAACAACATAGAAACAAATCTACTTATTCAACCAAAATCAAGCACGTCCAACACAAAGGCAAATGTTTCGACCAAAAACATAGAATGCGACCAGCATAAAAACAAAAACCATTGATTCGCCCAGAGCCAAAAATTCAACCAAGGACCAAAAAAACAAAACTGCTGATTCAACCAGATACAAAATACGACCAGTGAACCTCGAGGATGACACAAGAAAATTCCTGCCAACACACAAGAAATTTACTGTTTTTACCAAAAAAAGGAAAACACAGAAACAGATCTACTGATTCGACCAAAATCAATCGACCAGAGACAAAGAAACGACCAACATAATAACAAAACCATTGATTCTACCAGACACAAAAAAAAAAACAACCAGTGAATTTGACCAAAAAAACACAGAAAGGGACCAACCAAAAAAAGTACTAACAGCACAGAAACAAATGAACTTGGCTAGATATTCCATGAGAACTTTTTCCATTAAGTTCATGAATATTGCCGGTGCATTCATTTGTCCGGATGACATCACTGTAAACTCATATAATCCATATGTTGTCATGAATACAGTCTTTGGGATATTCCCTTCTTTGATCTCTTCAACACTGTTCAAGCTGTCCATATGGTCAATTAGTGGAGATCTTTCTTTTCTTTTCTTCTTCTCTTCTTTTCTGTTCTGTTCTGCTCTGTTCTGTGCAAAATGTGACTTGTTCTCCTTCGACGTTGGTTAGAGTGACGGTCTTCTTTTTACAATCTTTCTGACTTTTGTGCTTTACTAGCTAGCCGGTCCATTCCAAGAATGATGTCTAACTCTTGAAGATTCAGAACTAGCAAATCTGCTAGGAATCCTAGGTTGCCGATACAAAAGGCAATATTTCTACAGCTGGATTTGATTGGGATTCTCACTGCATCCATATCAACATATCATTGATATTTCCTCCTTGTGACATGGGGGTTGGTGATCCGGGTTGATCTTAATTGGTACGGGCTCTTCTTTCAGATGTGTTCCTCATGTCACTGGTATCTTCCTCAGGTTCTATTCCATGAGATCCACCTCTTGAGTTAACCAATCTACTCTAACAGGCGGTCAAAGAAAAGATTACTGATTCAGAGGGAAACACAGATAGTGTACAAGCGGAAAGCTGGGATCAATCCGTGAGACAAGGATTGGAAAGTGCAAGATGTTTTTCATAAATTAGATTTTTATGAAATACATAGTTTTGCCTCTACGGCTTATAGGAATACTTAGCAACCAACACACATCAAGACAAGCAACTACTACACAAAAGATCTAACGTCTGCTGTGGTTAGGCACAAAAGGTTAAACCAGGGGAAAGTCTGGGATCACACGTCGGTATTGGAAGAACCGTGAGGCTCTACCTCTTCTGAGTCCTCCTCCTGATCTTCATCTGCGCCCATCAGGTTCAATTCCATGTTCTGGGATTTCGTAGACTACCACTGAAGCACGAAAGCTATCTAAGGGGACATAACGCAAAAACACCTAAAAGTTGGAAATAATGTTTAAAGCTTTTTCAAATAATCAAAAAGGATAACTATATAATATATTTTTCTTAGACAAATTAGATTTTCGTAATTAGATTTTAGTCAAATAAACTAACGATTTTTTTTCTAGGGACGCCAATGTCTATAGAAGGGTCACGACCTACAGTCAAGCCTTTGCTCTGATACCATTTCCTGTGGGACCCTCCTTTGAGGAATCCAGTGGCAACCGCCCAGGTGGATTGCGCACAGGTAGGTTCATCACAAGTTCACAACAACAGGATTCACTTTAAGCAATAAAGCAGGTAGATAAAACAAGTACAAGGTCACGAGGACCACTATTACAATATCATAATGCCAAGGATGGCCTTAATTAAAGTTGATACAAAAGTAGAGAGTTTTTCAAAATCAAGAATCGGTATCGAAGTACCGAACACAGAAAAACAACACAAAAAGCAACCACAAAGGTCTTCACTTCCTTCTGCAGCGGCTCTGGAAGGGCTTCCTCCACATTGGACTCAACTTGGCTCATGACCCTCCTAGAAGCTCAAATCGTCTGGAAAGACTCTTTCCTCTTCTTGGTGCTCAAGGCCAGGGGAATCGGAATCCTCGAATCTTTTCTTCTGAATTTGTTTGTAAAGGCAAGGGTGAGCATGTTTTTACACAATGCTCAGCAAGTCTCGTTACAAGAATGCAGGTATATAGATGAGGAGTGATCAAGAAAAGGGTTTAAGTCTTATAATCATAAATAGTATAGATTTCAATTCTTTGATCTCTCAAATAAGGGTTTTATTTTCAACAGCGGGGTTTTGTAAATCTTATAATAGACTTTAAGAAATTGTTATGTGATGGTCTCCCATGAGTCATCACTTTTATCAACCCATATTATGAAAACATTCCAAATATTTACTTGTGCTGAACCACATGGATAAATCCACCACGAACATACTCCATGACCTGGGAGTACAGAGTATCCGATACTTTTCTTACACTTTGCAAAGGTGTACCTCTTTTTAAATCCACTTCTTCACTCGACTTTCAAGTTGGTACAGCTCCATGTGACTTATACACATGTGACAAGGCCGAGATCACACAACGCTTTTGCAGTTCAGTATTAACAGTATGCCCGCCCGGTAAATAGACAATTAAGTCTCAAGTACCGTTGCGGGTCCTCCCCACTGCCTTACTTCCTAGCCTTTGGCCTATGCTCCCGCAGGACACATAGCCTTGGTCTGTCCACGCGAGACATCTGACCGTCACGATTACAACCGCGCACGGCTTAATCGGAGGCATAGGGCGTCTTCCTTCTTTCCACCTTTTCCTCTCATGCTTTTTCTGAACTCACATCACTTACGAACGAACTGCGCCCAACCAGTTTCTCCACGCGAGAAACCAGACCGACAAACCATGCAGGGAACTGCTAATACCAAAAAGCTACTAAGTCGTGCCTGTCCCATACCACGCAAGTGGTTGGTACGTTTTTCATGCCACATAGAGGCACAACACAAGGTTCTAGTCCTTATGAATTAATAGTGAGGAGCCATCCACATTCCCTGGTGCGCACCGCACCCTCTCCATACAGACCAATCCTCACTATCAATACTAATTTGACATTTCATTTCACAAAAGGGGTTTCAAATCCATTTCTCACATATTAGCCATTTCACATCCAACATGTATACTTAAATAAGATTAAAGCCTAAGCATGGTATCCTAGGGTGACAAGGTTGCATGATGATTCGATATCAAAAAGGGGTTTTCACATGAAAGTTGGGTCATATCTATTCACATATTTCTAAACATAGTTCTATCAAATATTCAGCATGCGTATATCTTTAAAACAGTGAATCTACTTTATTTCAAAATACTGGGTGAGACATGATCAAGGGTGACGACTTGCCTTGCACTGCTGGGTCTAATTACTTGAACGAAACCTCGAAGACTTCTTCCGCTCCTTCAACTTCGGGCACTGCGGCGGACACAAGCAATACAACACATATGCTACATAAGCATACATAACATAGTTGCAATAGAAAATAATAAGTAAATATATCATGCATGCAAGGGAAAAGATTTGGACAAAGTCACTTGGGTACTGGTCGAAGAGATGGGCTCAAAAGAAGTTGAATGTCAAAGGCCGACATTCAGTCCACAGCTAGACATAGCCTTAAGTTGGTCTTAGGTAGGTTTTCTGGAGAAGTGGCAGAAGGGAAAGATGTAGAACACAACTCTAGGAATCTAGGGGACAAAGTGACATTTCCATTGCTCAACCAGAAGGGGTCAAACAAGGCTAATGCCAGTGGCTGACATGCACTGACATAGTGCAGACATTGCCAAAAACTAGGGCAAAGCTTAACCTTTGATCCAGGGCTCCAATTGATGCACAACTTTGTCTGGGAGGTAGGCATTGATAACAGGAACAAAATACTTAACAGGATCAAGGGCTGAAAGTGGCCGGAGGGTGGCCAAATCCGGTGAGCAAACACGGTGGCGACACGGCACAGACATTGATCTGGACAAGAGCTTGACAAGGGCATAACTCACAATCTAGGCAGATCCAGATGTCGAGCTAGTGGAAGAAAATGCTCAGGGAGGTGAGGCAAAGCTAAGGGAGAAAGTGGTGTCGGCTGAATCGGCCGGGAAGCAAACTCCGGTGAACTGTGCCGGAGAAGAAGACACCGAATTGGGGATTCTCGATACAAGGAAAAAGAGCTCAATTCCAAGCTTGAGAATGATCTCTAGGGCACAACAAGTCTGCTGGAGGGGTTAATTTCACTGGAGGATGGCCGGAGAAGCTCGGCGGTGAGGTCCAGCGAACTGATGAAGTTCCAAATCGGGATTTCTTCGATTTGAGCACAATTGGGGATTTTGATTCCACAGGCTTGCTCTACTAAGCTCACTGATCAACTTCTTCTACAGAATCGAGAGCTAATTTGGAGAGAATCGAACGGCATTGGGGAAACAGGGCAAATCGGGAATCCGGCGATCACTGGCGATGGGGATCGATCTGGTGCAATTGGGAGCTATGACACAGAGAGGGAGAAGAGAGGAACTCACTGGTGGCTTTGGATTGGAGATTGGGGCTGTGGAGAGCTCTGGCGACGGCGGCCTCGAAAACAGCTCGCCGGGGAAGAAGCTATTCACGGCGGCGCTGGAGAGTTGGTGGTTTTCTGGTACTGGAAACTGAAGCAATGCACTTAGGAGTATTTATAGGCGCTGAAGCAATCCTCTGGTCGACAAATTGGGGAACAGTGGCGACAAAGTCGACCGCGAAGCGACTGGACACAGCGGGGACTTGTGCCGGCGATGATGGCGAGGCACTGGCGTGCAGCGGTGCAGGCTTTTGGCAGTGGATGGCACAGGCGCAAGCGGCGAGGGAACGGTGAAGTGAAAGCTCCATCGATGCGTGGCCGAGACGTGTCGAACGGGCGAAGCTGGACTTGCTGGTTCGCGGGCACGCGCGCGGGGAAGAAATTGGTTGTGCTGGCTCGGCCGAGGTGGCGTCCACGGCGGTGCCACGAGTGCGCACGGGTGTCAGCTACGTGGCTGAGGTGTTGGCACGGCAGGAGGTTCACCGGCGGCGAAGAACACGACGATGCACTGAGGCGGATCTGCTGAGACACGGCCAGGGGCCTAAATTCAATAAAAGGACTGATTTGCGATGATCTTTCTTTGGAGTTTGGACCTGATTGCAATTCTGGAGATTTGGGGGTCCAAATTGAACTTTGATTTCGCAACTGAGTGAAACTAAAATGCTGGGACTCATCTGGCAGGAAATTTGGTGAATTTGAACAAGATTTGAGGGTTTCGACAAAAATCCGAAAACAGAGTAATTAGGGTAAAACAGGGTAATTAGGGTTTCAAAAACGGCAAAGGTCGAAACTCAGGTTTAGGGTAAGATTTGGAAATTCTTCCAGAATGGAAAAATGTTCAGAATAGTGAATGGGAGATGTTCACTGAATCAGATCAAAGTTTGGAGGTGGTCTGAGACTTTTAGTCTTTTTGGGCTTCTGACAAATATGAAAAGGGCTGATTTGTGAAAAAGATCTGAATGAAAGAGTTTGATTGCCGACTTTTTGGGGTAAGCTGCTGGCACAACAGGGATCTCATTCTGAAATAGAGAGGGACAAGACAGGCCAGGATTTGGGAAAAATCGGGGTGTTACACGGCCAGAGACAAAATACGACCACCATAAGAACCATTGATTCGCCCACACACCAAAAAAATAACCAGTGAACCTCGAGGATCGTACCAGACAATTACTGATAGAGATATGCACTAGAGGAAATCATGGAGATGATTGTATCATGATATGTTTACGAATTATTACGAATAAAATGTTATTGCGTTCTTTCATTATAGTATCACTTTTATTGATCAAACAAGTATGTGACTTGTTCGTGAAACTCTTTATTATGATATATGAATTGTCGGCATTATCAGTGATACTTATTCTAAGCATTCCTGACTTTCGGTATTATATGGAATAATAATGCAAGATAAGTCAGCATGATCATTAATTAATAGTCAAGTTTCACGGACCATGGATATGGTATATCAAGTCAATGTCGTGGACACATATTGGAGAACATGTTGGTTGGATTGACTCATCTTGAGACACTGTTGAGTTTTTTATGTGTAATCAATTTGTTTCTAACAGTTATTTTGGTTTATCTTTAGACCTGAGATCATCACGGTTTCATACATGCGTAGTAGCATACTTGGTATCATCAATCGCTACTTTTACCGAGTAGTCATAAATGTGACATACAGATATGTTATGAACCATGTGGTTGAAAGTGAATGGTCGAGATGGAATTTACCCCTCTCATATCTTGAGAGAAATATCTCTCGGCCACTTAATGTAATTGGACTAAGAAAGTGCATGGCTGTGCCGAATATAGTTGAGAGTCAACTATGAAAAAGTTAGTCCATTACAAGATCAAGAAAGGACCGAGCTATTCAAGGATGACACATTTTTCACCTTGAGTTCGATCTGGTATCGTGAGGCAAAGAGATAATCCATGATAAGTTGTATAGGTTCATCGAATAGGATCGAGGATGCCGACTAGAGGGGGGTGAATAGGAGGTTTTATAAACTTTTTTAATAAAACAACTTTTGTAAGATAAAAGCCTAAGAGAGCTATTAGCAAATAAAAACTGAATCAATTAAACAAATAGATTGCACAAATAAAAAGAGAGGAAGAGAGACAAACACAATGATGTATCCCGAGGTCTTGAAGACTCGCTTGGTCTCCCTACTCCTCGTTGAAGCACTCAAATGAATGAGTCTTGCTTCAATATCCACGAAGGATATTTCTACTAGGATTGCTCCTTCTTCACTCCTGAAAGATGAGCACCAAATCTCTCACAAACACACCAAGCTTCTCCGACAAATTTCATCAATGGAGAGATCAACTGCCACGCCACCAAACCGTC
Organism: Pharus latifolius; assembly: GCA_019359835.1. NCBI lineage: Eukaryota > Viridiplantae > Streptophyta > Magnoliopsida > Poales > Poaceae > Pharus > Pharus latifolius. Next base: position 85,835,366 of record CM033325.1, read on the forward strand.
TAGGTGAAGGCGATCACCAAGAGTAACAAGTTATGAGATCTTCTCTTGACCTCCAACGACCACCAAGAAACTCTAAGGATGCAAATGATGCGAATGAATGCTCTCGAAGGCTATCTCTTAATCACAAGGAATGATACTTGATCAACATAGCAAGATTTTGCCACTAGGAATCTTTGGCTTAAGTGTATATACGAATATGGCTCATCAATATGTAGAAATCTGCTCAAAAATTGTTTTAAAAACACTGCTTGGAAATCTGCTCAAAGGTGTTTTAAAAACTCCTCAAAATAGTAGAGAAATCTGCTCAAAAGCTGTTTTAAAAACTGCTCAAAACAGTAGAGAATTGTGCTCAAAATATGAGAATATGACTTGAAGATGTGTAAGAATACTACTCAAAACACCTATATATATATAGCCCAGCCTCTCAGCTAGCCGTTGTGGTCAATAAGGAAAGAAATCAGTATAGCTAACAGCCAGCTTTGACCTCTAACAGTTAGTAAATAGCCGTTGGAATGTCTGGTCGAATGAATAGTGTCTGATCGAATAAACAGTGCTCAGATGACCAGTTTCAGTCCTTCTTTGAAATTCTTAGATTCGACCAAGATTGTGAATGAATGCTAATGCAACATATGACCTAAGAGTTTCTCAGTTTTTGCCGAAACTAAAAGAGATTTCGCAACCCCTCTTAATAGTACGGTTTAAACTAAAAAGAATTTATATAAAACCGGTCAATACTCCAAACACCGAGACTAGTACAATAAACAAGCACTTAGCTTAGGTCTTTGTGGCTTTCTTCTTGGCGACCTTGCGCTTGCGACCTTGGCTCGTGACCTCGTGCTTTTGACCTTGGACTGCGACACTGCGACCTTGCGCTTGCGACCTGCAGATCCTCCCATAACACTTGCAAACTTTACAGAAATAGCTATGTATACAAATAGCTCAAAGACACAGTTAGTCCAAGACACTTAATGTCATCAATAATCAAAATCAACCAAAAAGGGTCTAGATGCAACAGGGACCGCTTATGACTTGTGATTCAGAAAATTGTTTCCGATTCGCGTCCAAATATACACGAATCTACAAAGTCACACACTTAATGGGTTGGAGTATTAATTCGGATGGTACCCAAAACGGGTCCCCTATTGGTAATGAGTTTACCATTAGGATTAGAGTTCGCATTTGAGTAGGACTTATCTGCAAGGCCCTATAAAAGAAGGTGCGGTGGGCATGCATCCATCATCTGATCTATTCTCGCTGCCACCACCATCCACGAGATAGACCTTGTAAAACCCTAGCCGCGTGCGTTGGTACTAGCACACGAACATGCGGTGCTCCTTCCCCGGATGTGTGGACTTCCGTAAGGGTGTGGGTGTTATTGCTGCACTGCAGGTCATGATCCAGTTACGGCATCGACTCTTCTTCCGCTGCTGCGTTGTCGTATTCGCGCGTCTAATGGTAAATCTCTTGATCTATGATCTATTGCTTGCAAGCATTTTGGGATTTCGGGTAAAACCTTTGAAATTGCATTAGAGTAGCGAGCCCGTTCCCCAACAATTACTACCAACACAAAAGGAAAATTACTACCAACACATAATCAATTTACTGTTTTGACCAAAAATAAGTATTAACAACATAGAAACAAATCTACTGATTCAACCAAATCCAATCCTGACCAATACAAAGGCAAATCTGTTGATTTGACAAAAACATACAAAATGCAACCAACATAAAAATGAAACCAGTGATTCGCCTAGACACAAAAAAAAACAACCAATGGACCTCGAAGGTCACGACAAAAAATTACTCTCAACACATGATCCAGGACGATCTCGGGTCAACAAAAACATGGTAACTGGTCGGGCTAAGGTTGTTAGATCGACAAGACTATGCCATGATCCAGGACGATCTCGGGTTAATAATAGGAGATGGCTCAGAATTGGTCGGTTGTCTGTATACGAGTACAGTATGACTTGGTCAGTTGTCTGTATACGAGTATGATACGACTTGGTCGGTTGTCGGTTGCCATGTCTAATACAAATATGTAATTGAGTCTATTACTATATCGGTTAGACATGGCTATCAAGATGTAGTTGAGTCCAATACGTTTTCGAGTCTGATACGCTTTCGAGCGGTTGTGCTATAAATACCTTGTAATAGGATAGAAAAATCATCGAATTCAGATATAGAACTCATCGATAGAGATCGAGAGTGATCAATTGTCAGGTCAACTCGACTTGTACAAGTTCTTTTTATTAAAGGGTCTTTTTCCTTTAATTCCGTGTTCGATCACCTGGGTTTTGGCTTTTTGAGTAAAAGCCAATTTTCCCATTCAATTGGGTCTAGTACTCAATCGGATCAACACAAAAGCAATTTACCGTTTCGACCAAAAACAAGTACTAACAACATAGAAACAAATCTACTAATTCGACTGGACACAAAATATGTCCAGTGGACCTTGAAAATTATTGCAACCAAAACTAAGCACGACTACTACAAAGGCAAATCTACTAATTCGACCAACATAAAAACAAAAACCACCGATTCCCCTAGTGCCAACAAATTTGACCAAAGAAAAAAAACAACTTATTCAACTAGTTACAAAAAATACGACCAGTGGACCTCGGTGGTCAAATGAGAAAATTACTACCAACACACAATCAATTTACTGTTTCGACCAAAATCAATCAACCAGAGACAAAAACAACCAACATAATAACAAATCCGCTGATTCCACCAGACATAAAAAAACGAGCAGTGGATCGCCGACCAAAACCAAGCACGACCAACAAAAAGGCAAATAATTCGGCCAAAAACATAGAATGCGACCAACATAAAAAACAAAACTACTGATTCGACTAGAGACAAAATACAACCAACATAAAAACCACTGATTCGCCTAGACACAAAAAACCGACCAGTGAACCTCGAGGATCACGCCAAAAAATTACCGCCAATACAAAAAGAAAATTACTACCAACACAAAAGCAATTTGCTGTTTCGACCAAAACCAAGTACTAACAATACAGAAACAAATTTAATGATTCAACGAAAACCAATTGACTAGAGAAAAAAAGACCAACACAATAACAAAACCACTGATTCCACCAGACGCAAAAAAAGTAACAACCAGAAATTAGACGATGATGAACAACCCTTCTACTAATATGACTAGTTTTGGCTTTGCTAAAACAACCAGTTTTGTGCTAGCGTGACATTATCCAGTTATATCGGACTTTGTCCGACCATATAAGACAAGTTGTGTCCGGACAGATTCATTTATCTTTGGTAAACTAGTGCACTATTTTTATCTCTGAAACACACACTCTACCCTAATTAGCTCCTAGACTATATGAGTATGCACTTTAGCTTCAAAGCATAAGATGGATTAGTACAAGACTTGGTCATGGTCGTTTAGTTTAAAATTGGTCGTATCAGCATAAGACCTAGTCGTGGTCACCCATTTCAAAATTGGTCATATCAGCACAAGCCTTTGTCGTGGTCATCCATTTCAAAATTGGTTGGATTAGGATAAGACTTGATTATGGTTGTTCAGCTCAAAATTGGTCGTATTAGTGCAAGACCTAGTCATAGTCATTCAGTTCAAAACTACTCGGATCAGTACAAGACCTGTTCGTAGTCATATCAGTACAAAGCCTGTCGGATCAGTACAAGATCTGGTCATGGTCGGTGGCTATGAAAACCATAGAAAGTTAGTGTCAAAACCATAAACAATTACTATCCAAACCATAGATAGTCTTAGTACAATTTAACTTTTGAATTCTTCACAATTGATATCTTTTGATCTATAACTCTGATTGACAATCCATACAAATCAATGAAATTGCAAATAAAAAAGATCAAATCAACATAACCAGATCATCAACCAAACTTATATATCTCAAAATATAATGTGGTATGATATCTTCTCATATATAACTCCGATTGACAATCCATTTATGTTAATAAAATTGTTTTGCCTTTATAATGTCAACGGTCATAATGGATCATTAATCGGAGCTATAACCTATTTCCTCAATACTTGCGGCAATGCGCGGGGTCCCACCTAGTCACTGTTGGGTGGTTTCAGCTGGTTTATGGCCGATTATCAACAGTAACTAGTTTTGTATTGCTTGAGATGAGGCCACAAGGTCCACAACAGCTGATTTCCAGCGGATCCAAAATTGGTGATTTGTTTCATGTCTTTTTCCTGTTTGATTCAAAGAATAACATGAAATAATAAGGTGTCTACATGCAAGAAAAGTGGTAGAATCAGATAGAATCAGAAGTGGTAGAATCAGATAGAATCATTAACAAACTGGCATAAATCAGGGTATACAGTTCAAACTCCTATATCTCAAACTGGCTGATTTTCAAGTCAAGAAGTATGCTAGGTCTCGTTTTTTCTCGGTTAGTTAGCATTGGGATTCCCAACATTGGTGATGAATATTCAATATGCAGATTGGTGGGTAGCCTGTGTGAAACTTTGGATATGCACCTAGATGTTTCAGGCTGTGTTGCCAAACCTGCAAAATAGAGAATCAGAATCAACCCACGGTGTGAGAATCAAAGTCAGCCTCTTAAGTTCTGGAGACTCTACAAGGGTGGAAATCAGCTTGTTGAGTGCCGGGCACTTGACAAGCTGCTTGTCACGTTCTAGAGTCATGACAAGAGGCTTGCTAAGTGCTCAACACTCGACAAGCTCCTTGTCACCTTGGTTGTGGTCGTATCAGTTCAAAATTGGTCGTATCGTACTAGAATTGGTCATGGTCGTATCTAGTACACATACTGGTCGTATCAGTATTGAAACTGGTCGTGGACGTATCAGTTCAAAATTGGTCATATCATGACTGAGTCGTTACAGGAGACAGAAGGCTTGTCAAGTGCTAGGAACTTGACAAGCCATTTGTCACGGCTCCAGAACGCGACAAGCTAGTTGTCGAGTTCCTAGCACTCGACAAGCCGATTTCCACCCTTTTCGAGTCTCTATGACTCAACACGCTGATGTGGCGGGCTATTTTTGTAAAATACGGCAACTTTGGGCCATTTTTGCAATTAATTTTTTTGTGGGTTATTTATAAAAAATTTCGTATTTTTTGTGGTAGAGTTGTAGCATTGAGGTGCTTTATTTAAGGCTTCTCTAATTGTTTTGCTGGTATAATTATACAGGTTCGACAGAGTCACAAGAGAATGATATTTTTTAATAAATAACCCAAAATAAAAAAATAATTGTGAAAATGACCTACAGTTTGTCGAAATTATGAAACTAACCCGCCAGGTTATTTAATCGTACTTCCAGAACGCGATAGAAGGCTTTTGCTCCTCTAGTGTGCGACAGAAGGCCAAACACCGACGTGATAGCGAGGACAGCTTTTGTCGCATTATGTAGGCTCGACAAAAAGCAAAAAAATCAATTTCTTGTGAGTACTCGTGGTCGAGGGTGTGCTTGTGAAAGTAGTGGTCGAGGGACTGTGCTTGCAAGTCGTCGTGGTGAGGTGTAACTTCACCAATTTATGTCATCATCGACCAACCACCTCTTTGACCACTCTAGCCGCGACGACCATCTCCACTTCAACCTACGACCACCTCCACGACGACTTTCGACCACAGCCCCTCGACCACTACTTTCACGACCACGCCCTCGACCACGAGTACTCGCAAGAAATTGATTTTTTGCTTTCTGTCATGTTTTCAAAATGGAAAAGATGGAAACATATTTTTCTCGGTTTAAGGTTTCTGTCGCATATCACAGCCGCGATAATTGATTTATCGCAACCAACCAGACCATTTTTGCAAATTTGCTAAATTGTGGGTCAGTTTCGTAATTATTTTTTATTTTGGGTTATTTAAAAAAATTCCAAGAGAATACGTGTCGTCTGCTTAGAGACGACAGGTGACAAGCCTACAACGGAGTGGTTAGTTTTTGGGTATGGATTTGTCTAAATACTACTGGGACGGAGTTATTGGGCTGAGCTGGGCTTTTAGGCCCAAGACCTAGGCGCTTTCTTCTCCTGGTGTTGTATATTTGGGCCAGAGTTTTAGTTTGTAAAAGTTACTATCAAGTTAAAGGGCTTCGTGGCCGTTCCATCGGCCCTTTCATTTCATCTTAGCAGTTGGGGTTGCTTTGCTGGATCCCACTATCCAGCATATTGTTGGGTTGGCGTGACCTGCTACCCTTGGTTCGACCAAGTTGTGTAGCAGTGTAGGCGCGACCAACACTCATTGACTCGACCTAAAAACTGATTCGACCAACCTCTTGATTCGACCAAAACCAATCGACCAGAGACAAACTACGTCCAACATAATAACAAAACCGTTGATTCGACCAGAGACAAAATGCAACCACAAACACAGAATGTGACCAATTGAAAAACCAAACCACTGATTCGACCAACCAAAATAATCCTTGGATCATTTGAATTAACGAAAATTTTCAGAGAATAGGGGACACCACACAATAGTACATATTACTGCTTGCATGCAATGGATACACCACAATTTTAACATTTTTATTATAAGTTGGTTGCATGCAATTGTAAACCGAAAAAAAATATGTTTCCATATTTTTTAATTTTGAAATCGCGACAGAAAAAATATTTCTCCTCTTTTCCATTTTAAAAACGCGATAGAAAGTAAATAATCATTCGTGAGTACTCATGGTCGAAGGCATGGTTGTGAAAGTAGTGGTCGCGGGGCTGTGGTCAAAGGTCGTCGCGGCTGGAGTGGTCGAAGAGGTGGTTGGTCGATGACGACAAAAATCGATGAAGTTACATCTCACCACGACGACCTTCGAACACAGCCCCTAGACCACTACTTTTACAATTACGGCCTCGACCACGAGTACTCGCGAGAAATTGATCTTTCTATCACGTTTTAAAAATGGAAAAGTGGAAAAATATCTTTTCTGTCGGGTTTTCAAAATGGAAAAGATGGAAATATATTTTTTCTCGGTTTACGATTTTGTCGCATATCACAGTTGTGATAATTGATTTATCACACCCAATCAGGTCATTTTGGCAAATTTGCTAAACTGTGAGTCATTTTCGCAATTTTTTTTTATTTTGGGTTATTTAAAAAAATTCCAAAATTTAGGGAGATAGAATCTATTTTCTAGCATTTCCCCTCCAAATTAAAACACCTTATTGGGCCAGGCCATTTAGCGTCCAACTTCCAATCCAAATCAAACTCAGAAGACTGAGAAGCGGAGGCTTCTTCCCCAAAATTCCCAAATCTATCTCAGGAGAGAAGAGAAGAGAAGCTGAGAAACCCTAGCTCCTCCTCCAACCTTCAAGATGCTGTCGTCGCTGTCACAGTGGCTCGTCAACCCGCGCCGCAACCCCCTCGCCCGTCTCCACATGACTGCCGTCTCCGCCCGCCTCCGCAAATACGGTTGGTTTCGCTTCCTTTCGTTCTTGTTGGGTCTGGAGTGGTGGTGTTCTTGGATCTGATCTGAATCTTGATGGGCTTTGGATTTGCAGGGCTGAGGTATGACGATCTGTACGACCCGTACCACGATCTGGACATCAAGGAGGCGCTGGCGAGGCTGCCGAGGGAGGTCGTTGATGCTCGCATTCAGCGCCTCAAGCGCGCCATGGACCTCTCAATGAAGCACGAGTACCTCCCCGACGACCTTCAGGTTCCCTTCTCTCTCCTCGTCTTCTTACAAGTTCGGTTCGGCACGGAAAGTATTTGGATTCCGTCTTAAGAAAAGAAAGGATATTTGGTGGTGTTCTTACAAGATTGGTTCAAGATTGGTTCGGTTCTTGGTTGACCAAGAAATGATATGGGGTAGGTTCTTGGTCGGCAAGAAATGATGGGTTTGGTTCTTGATTGCCATGGAAAGGGAAATGTGCCGATCTGTCCACACCAGTATTGGTTGTGACAGTGATTTGCCTGAGCAAGGCATGTGGGCTCTGTTTTCATAGAAATGTTTTTATCTGTGATAGATGTTGTAGATGTATGGGATTGTGGGTGTTGATTTTCCGGGGAAATGGGCTAGTTTGGATGAAAATGGTAGGGAGTCAGGATGTGTGATATTGGAATTTGGTGCGGTGAGTTTGACAGAGAACAATGATGGTTAGGATTGGTGACAAAGCATTTGAGATGCTTGTATAAGGAAGCCCTTTCAGGATGATGGGACGGTGTGGTTTTGAGTGTTCTCTGACAGCAGACTTGAATTGTGTGGTCTTGGTTTGGTTATTTGCTGTCTTTTCATTTGTAATTTTTGTATGTAATTTACATCAGTTGAAAGCCTTGTAGGAGTGAGTCCTTGCTAGGTTCTTTGTGGATACTATGACATTGTTATTTGTGTTTGTGATATGAAGTTGTTTATTATTGTGTTTTTGAGGCTGTTATCCTGTATCGTTTGCACAAAAGCTCAGGTGCGTTTGGTTCCCTGTAAGAGGGTAGCCTGGCTCGTATCAGTGGGACAGGTTGGATGCTGTGAGATGCAGTAGAGATGCAGTAGAGATGTTGTTTGATTGGCTGAATTTCTGAACCTGGATGAATGCTGAGTTTGTTTGGTTGGCTGTATCAGAGGCTAGTTCTGGTGGGTGGATGGAGGAGATGCTGTTTGGTTGGTTGTATGGGTTGTATGTGGTTACTTTAGTGGTGAGATTACCCCTCTTCATCTGAAGAGAGGGAATTGAGATTTGATTAAGTTTTGGATGAGACGAGCGTGTGAGAGTATTGTAATGCAAAATATTTGTAGAATAGTTAAATTTAATTACGAAGTAACTAGAAACTGTTAAATCGTGCGTTGATATTTTGAAACATCACGACTGGAATTAGTGCGTTGATATTGATTCTGATCAAATTTCTTTTATCACTTAAAACAAATTGTCTTAGTCACCGCATGGTGATACTGATTCTGATACAACCGATACGTTAACAATGGTTCAATCACCCATTTCTTGCATATATTCTAGAAAATGATTTTATGTTGTTTAACACCTCTGATACAGGCGTGCAAAAAGAAGCAACAATGAAGAGCCTGGAACAGATCAATATTATACTGCACAAATTTGAAACAGGAGACCTACATAGTAGCAAAGGGCATAGATAAATTCATGTATTCTGTATTGAATTGAGAGTCCCACAAAATAAACGTCCAAACCACAACCATAGCTGGAAACAAGAGGTATAAAGGCACACAAGTTTGCACACAAACAACCATCATAAACGTTTCATCGTAAACAGATATCATCTAAGAAATAACATTGATTTGGAGTTACATAGCACAAAATGTGTGTAGGGCGTGTCCAGCTATCACAACTTAACACAAAATACAACTGTCAGCTCGACGTGTCCAGCTATCACAACTTGCCACAAAATACAACTGTCAACTAGTGAGTGTCTAGCTATCACAACTTACCACAAAATACAACTGTCAGCTAGTAGGTGTCCAACTATCACAACTTGCCACAAAATACAACTAGGTTGGGGCTAAAACCATCTTCTAATCTTCTAAGCCAGATTGCCTAGGAAAGTCCTAAGCCAAAGGATACGATGGTGTTCAGACATAGCCACAAAGGCAATGCCTTGCGCCTTGTTATCCAACAGACGTGTGAAGGCTACCAGCAGGGCCTCCTCATCGAAGCCAGGTGTGCTCATGACAGCTTCATACAGCTGAGGATGGACCTCCAGTGGGATGGTGTCACGTATAGCCTGTGCAACATCACGCACAACTTCTGTCATGTTGTTCATGAACATTAGCTCCTCATTTGGCAAGGAGGCCCTCTTTCTCTTCCCCGATGTGCTGGTGGCATCCTTGCTCTTCGATACAGTATGGTCAGGATCGACGGTTTGCTCATCCACATGCTCAAACTGCGGTTTCCCAGGGTATGTGGAACTCTCGGGTGGTACATCGGATCTGGGACAAGGTGGGGCGGGAGGAGAGGGAGTGCCTAAGGCCTCATTGGAGCCCATAGCAAACCTCCCTGTGGCCTGTCCACTACCAAATATAGTCATCATCTGGGGGTAGTTCTCAATTGGTTTGTTAAGATACTCAGCATCTTTGGGATGATCCTACAAACCATCGAAGGTAAATTATCAAATATGGGTACACCAACATTCACCATAAAAAATAGATAAATGGTATAGACAAACCTTGATGTGACCCTTGCAGTGCTCATGTTCGAGCAGTATGGTGTGGTTAGCTTCATCCCACAATGCTCCACTTAGGTCTCTTAGCTTACAGATCTTCACCCATCTTTGACGCCACTTGCGTAGGTGGTTATACACCTGTGTGGATGTCACCTCAACCCCACTATACTCAGTCAAAGCCCTAGCAACTTGAGTTAGCTGGACTTCCTTGAAGCCCTTGTCAGTTCTAACTCCAGAGGCTACTAGGTCACTCATGTGTCGTAAGAAAAACCCCAACATAGAACTTGTCCAACGCATGGAACATCTGGATGAGTTTGTACCACCCCCCTCTCCAGCACCCTCTGCACTAAATTCATCCATAGCCTAAACTAGGAGAAGAATACAAGTTAGTACATGGTGTGAAGCAAATGAAATGATCATATTGAAAACAACCAACGAAAAACAATCCCATATGACGACAAGAGTAAACATAATAGAAAACAAACAACTTCGTCAACAACACTCCAGAAGAACAACAATTGTTACATAATTTGCAAACCACAGTTAGGACATACATGCACAGCTATTGTTTGACATGAAAAGTAGGTACCAACTTGGCAAAGTCAAGATACTCTAATCTATACTCGAGAGGAACCTCTATTGTTCCACATCTCAGTAGCCATACTGTCCCTTATTTGCGCCCAAGCATTGTCCTCAGAATGTATTTCTGTCGCATCATGGTTCGGAGCCCAACTTTCCTCTGGTGGAATGACCTCGTCGTACCTGTGAGAAATTACCCAATTGTGGAGAATGCAACAGGCTAGCACTAGCTTCACCTGCGTCTTGTATGGGTGGAATGGTTTGTTGTCTAAGATACGAAACCTGCTCTTCAAGGCCCCGAATGCACGTTCCACAGTGACCCGCAAGGAGGAGTGTCTCAAGTTAAACAACTCCTTGCAATCACGTGGGTAGTTCCTTCCACCGTACTCTTGCAAGTGATACCGAACAGCTCTGTATGGTGGAAGGAAACCTGGTCGGAGTGCATATCCAGCATCAACTAGATAACTTGCCTAACAAATGAGAAATATAACAATATAGATATGAGTTATCATTCAGTATGAAGTGTATGACAATTTTTTGGTGATATAATATACCTGATGGAACCGTTAATCCATCATGCCTCTGTAAAGCATCGGCAAGTATTAGAGCATCATGGGCTGACCCTTCCCAGCCAGCTAGTACGTTTGTGAACCTGAGATCAAAGTCCATAGCAGCCAAAATATTTTGCGTCGGGTAGTGCTTCCTACCCCTAAATGCGGCCACAATCTCTTTTGGGACTCTTGCATGGATATGTGTACCATCAATTGCACCGATACAATCCTATATAATAATGTAAACAACTATTCGTAAGTGGTGAAGGTTACCTTCGTCTATACTAAACATGCAAGTAATTGCTTTACCTTGAAATAGGGGGACCATCTCAAACTGTTGGCAATCTTTACGTGGGTTTCAGTGGATGGGGGTTTTATCATCTCGTGTCTTAACTCACCAATGGCATAGAGTACCTCCCTAAAGTATCGACTGACTGTTTCTATAGACCTTCGAAAGTTAACCTTGATCACTCTAAATCTTTGGTTGTGGCCAACAACATGAAGAAACATTGCCACTTGCTCCTCCACCGAGCTGTGGAAGCTATCCTGTAGCAAGTTCCTCTCCCTCAACAACGAGCATAATTGGAAAAATGGAGCCTTTCTTAGCCGCAACATCTCTACGCACTGGATGTCGTCATATTCGTAGATCCTACGCAACAGTGCCTGTCTCTCTAAATCTCTCTCAAATAGAGGACTGTATGTCAGTGCAGGTGTATGATTCCGCCGCCTCCTAAGGTGTACGATGCACAGAACATATGCCGCAGTGACAAGAGCAGCCGCTTTTGCAATAAGTTGGCGTCGTCTACTCATTACATCCATCTAATAAAGAGAAGGCGAAAAAATTACACACTTCGTTAATACAAACAAATTAAATGGAGGCTGTCTCACAACATGGGTCATTTCCATACATATGTAAGTTAGAATGCAATAACTAGCTTCAGAAACAATTGTTGATATGGTCAATAACTAGCATAATTTTACATATTACTTTACTCAACCAAAAAGCTTATATTGATTTTATGCAAATAAGAAAGCATATGATAGGCTGATTCTCAGTGATGACATTTCTTCGGAGAAATACAAAACATTTAGATAAATTGTTTAATAAATTGCCAAATATTAATGTGCACACTGGTTTCTATTTTCTCAAAAACAAATTGACATCATTAGAGAGTAGTCAATATTCATGTGCGCCTTAAGGGGGTCTTGTAAAGACAAAATAAGAGCTGATCAGCACCTCATTTACAGTGTCCCTAGTAAATATAAGCCAAACAGAAGTATGAAGAGATGGAGAATTGATTACCATTGTCGGCCTTAATGAACATAAGGTGAGGCAAAAACATTACATTCAACCAACAACTTAGTTGATAGACTTCATTTTCTAATAGTTACATCTATTGGTAAGAACAGGAGTTAATCATATCAACCATGTCTTCCAATCGTAAGCTCCTTTAATCAGGATACAAGGTAAACTTGTTCATATCAAACTAAACTGTGCATATGAGGAAGGCCTACAGGATAATGAACTATATTTGACCTTTTACTACTGTAAGTACTCCTTGTTTTTGTGTTGTGAAGCCTGGACAGTACTGCTTAGTTCAAGAGTATAAGTTCCTGTTACATACCCAAGTATTAATGTAATCTTACTTAGCATTTACAAATGCACACAAAATTAAACAAGAGACAAGAGATCTTTCAATATTTTGTTCATATATGCTACAATTTCATTGTTTTACCAATATCCAGACCTAATTCACAACAAACATTGCCCTCTGAACATAAAACTCTTACATACATTCGGACATCCATGGATCTTGCAGTAATAGAGACTAAACATTGAAAAAGAGAGAGAGGCAGAGAGGGCACCTGGATGACAAGAAGAAGCCAAATACGGCCTCTGTTGTGCGTCGTCGATGATGAGATCCAAGCGGGGAAGATGTGGAGGTGTCCCTTGTACTGGGAGGATGAGGTGTGCGGCAAGATGTGTACGAGGGAGAGGCACAGGCAGAGGTAAGGTGATGGAGAGCCGAAGGCGGAGGCGGAGGTGGACAATGGACACGGAGGCAACGAACAAACGAAAAATTAATAAAAAATTACCACAAAAAATGTTCAACTGAACAATAAAAAAAATAGCATACCTTGTTCACGGGATCTAGAGGCACCAGCGGCGACGAGGTTTGGGGTTGCGTGGGGGCACCGGTGGCGGAGGAGACGAGACTTGGGCCTGCGTTTGGGGTGGTGTGGGGGCGCTGGAGGCAGAGGCGACGACGTTTGGGGCGGCGTGGGGGCACCGGAGGCGGAGGAGACGAGGTTTGGGGCGGGGGTGCTGGAGGCGGAGGTGACGAGCTTTGGGGTGGCGTGGGGGCACCGGAGGCGGAGGCGACGAGGTTTGGGGCAGCGCGGGGGTGTTGGAGGCGGAGGCGGAGGCGACGAGCTAGGTTTGGGGCTTGGGGCGCCGGAGCCGGAGGCGATGAGGTTTGGGGCGGCGCGGGGGCGCTGGCCGGAGGTGTAGGTGACGACGTTTGGGGCGGAGGCGGAGGAGCGGAGGCGCTGGGCCGGAGAGGAGTGAGGTAACCCTAAGCAGATTGCTTGCGTGCAACGAAGGATGCCAGAAGCAGATTGTGCGTATCCCACGGGCCAAGCCGACGGAAACGAGCGCGTTTCGCGTTTTCGCGAGCCAGGCTGAGCGGGACCATTTGCACCGCGCGGGCCGTGCTGGAACCAGTGCTGCAGGCAACCAAACAAGCAATTTTTGCATCCGCGGGCTAGACCGAGCCTTGGGCCAGGCAACCAAACGCGCCCTCAATGTATTGTTCTCTTTCTTCAATTGTTGCTTCAAGGATGTTATAATGAGTTTTCTTGTGAACCCTGAAGTTCTTTATCTCAATGGGTTGGTATAGTGTGTAAGCAACTCATTATCAATTTTATATGCTCATTGGATTCTTTTTCTCCATCAGAAACTGGCTTGGTTATGGTCATCTTTTTATCTTCATGAATGATTATCGCAATGTTTATGGCTTACTAGTCCAATGGAAAAACAGTACAAGACTCAAATGTTCTGAAACCTGTACATTTATTTGTCAGGCATTGCAGACACCATTCAGAGGCTATTTGGCTGACATGTTGGCTCTGGTAAGTCTATCTTGCCACTTCTTTAGCTTTGGTTACTTAACTCATGCATAACATAGTTTTGCCATGATCAATTTTCGTCTTTGATTTTAAAGGGTACTTCATTATACTGTTTCTTTATCATAATCGTTTGCTCGACCAGTTTTTCTTATAATATAGGTTTGTGGTCAGCTTCTTTTGCTATATCTTGGGATGCTAAATGCACATTCCTTTATTTTCATGATCAAGTTCCTCTTACCATTGTTGTTTTCCCTGAAATTGCTGCTCTGCATTCTACCTTCCATTTCTGTATGGACGGAACTATAGTTGGTCCTTTTTTATGGTTTCACCTGTTTCCTCTTCCTGTTGGGGAATAGAACATCATCAGATATTTGTGGAACTGATGTTCTCCCTAAGGATTGCTAGACTTGAAACTGATGCAAAGGGTTTAGTGGCGCTTTTGCTGTTAACTGTTCAAGTCCATTCCCAGTTGATTATTGTTAGACATTACATGTACTGCAGGTGAAAAAAGAGAGAGCAGAGCGTGAAGCGTTGGGAGCACTTCCCCTCTACCAGAGAACCATTCCATGAAGTGCCTACTGTCCACTTTACATGCTCTGTTTTTGTTTTCTTTATATATCACAGTGCATGAAATAAAAATGCAGTGGATGATGATGCTGTACTATCTTAAAATCCTTACTTTTTGATGCTCCTCTGGTGATTGGTTAATACACAATCAACCGGTCTGAGTTTTCAACACTTCCATGGATATCACTTGCGCATGATTTCTATTCTAATGTTGTTATAAAAGTTTTCAACATTTGTGCTTCAGTTGAGCAATTTTTCATTGTCAATTCCAATTATTGAGTGTTTTGTTGCATACAAGAGTGTTAATTGTTGATTTTATATCATACTTGATAGTGGGTCATTTTGAGCTTGTGAGCAAGTTTCTACTCTTAACCTAATATTGGATTGTGCTGATCCATCAATGGTCTACAAATCGGAAGATTGATCTAACGGTTAAGGATGCGTTGAGTCCAATGGTTAAGGATGCGTTGAGTCCGTGATTGTTGTTTTGAAATTTTTAATACTTATTGAGGTAGCTTCTTTTTCTTTAATCGGGAGTAACTTTACTAGATTGTGTGGGAATGATGGTTAGAAAAAAGAATTTGTGCGTGCATGTGTTGGGGGTGGAGTTGAGATGCTTGTTTTAAAGTTTTGCACACATTTACCTGTGTGATTTGATCATTGACAATACGTCAATACCTCATACCTGTAGTTGTCATGCCTCTTTTTTTGAAGGGAAAAAAAACAAAATTGCCCTTCAAAGAATAATGCAGTTAAGCATAGGGATCAGGGACATGAGTTTCATGTACAAGGTAACTAATCCCCTCTATTGCAAAATCTCTAATAAATCTTTATTCTGAGGACCCCTCTCTTCACCATCAGATTAATATTATACATCCAAGTCAAAACAAAGACCCTACCAAAAACATTTGAGTTTTTGGATCATGTGGAGACGGGCAAGGGGGTTGTGGTGCGTGTTGACGAGCCACTGCGACAGCGACGACAGCAACTTGGAGGTTGGAGGAGGAGCTAGGGTTTCTCAGCTTCTCTTCTCTTCTCTCCTGCGATGGAATTGGGAATTTTGGGGAAGAAGAATCCTCCTCTTCTGATTTTATTTGGATTGGAAATTGGATGCTGAATGGGCCGGCCCAATAGGGTGTTTTTGTTTAATTTGGAGGGGAAATGCTAGAAAATAGATTCTATCTCACTGAATTTTGATGCCTAATATAATATGTGTTAATTTTTGCACCCATCTTATATACCATTGGATCTTTATTACCCAATATTATATACTATTTTTGACCGATCAACTTGT
Organism: Pharus latifolius; assembly: GCA_019359835.1. NCBI lineage: Eukaryota > Viridiplantae > Streptophyta > Magnoliopsida > Poales > Poaceae > Pharus > Pharus latifolius. The sequence goes on from CM033325.1 coordinate 85,851,587, forward strand.
CAAAAATGACCAAAATACCCCAATCAATTGAGATTTAATCATGATTCCAAATAAATAGAAATAGTATTTTTTTTGGCTCTGGTCGAATCAGTGATCGCCGGTCGTACTAACACAACCTGATCGAATTAGCACAGACAGTGGGATCTAATGAAGCAGCCTTAACCGCCCAGATGAAATGAACACACCAATCGAATGGCCAGGAACAAAGGGATAATGTGGCTCAATGTGGACACAATGTTCAAACAACAAGCTGGGTAGTGGGTCCCACGTGATTGGGCTAGATGAAACAAAAACACCGATCCAATGGCCAAGAATGCGGCAACGACGTGGACAGACGTGGGATGTGATGTGCACAGGCCTCGATTTAAGATGCGTGCATGCAAGTTGGTCCTGATCTTCCGTCGTAGATGAAATCCTTAAAAGCGGCAAGTCGTGACTTTGGCAACGAGGAGGCTAACCACGATCCAAGAACGCTACTAGCAACCTCGCAATCGCTAAACCACTCCTCAATTGGTTATCAACTGTGTCAAACGCGACTGACCTGTTCACGAAGAATGGCCCGAACAGTTCAGCAAGAATTGAAAGAGCAACAGTGGAAAAACACATGATGATATGAAATTATGAGGCTCCCAATTGTACTAGTCGGCGAAAGGCACAAGTATACAATATACAGCCAAGCTTGCCCTAAAAGGGCGCATAGGCTAGAAATACAAATTAATTTGGTTTCTTGATTTTTGGGGATGCATGTCTTACACAAAATAGGAAAGGTAGAGGAGTAGGACTCCTTCCCAGGTGCGGTAGCAAAAATAGGGTGGCTCCCCTTTTCTCTTCTGGTTTGCTTGCATAGATTACATGCAAATTTCCTTCTATTTCTCATGCACAAAATATTGCATGTTGACCGAGTTTCTCTCCTTTTTATGTAGCTCCAATTCTCGCTGTTGGAGCTGAATTTTTTTATTAATAACCCAAAATACAAAAAATAATTTGAAAAATGACCCACAATTTATCGAAATTGCAAAAATGTCTGTTTTGGGCGCGATAAGCCAATTATCACGCTCTGAAACTGTGAGAGTGTAGGATCAAGGATGCCTACTAGAGGGGTGTGAATATGAGGCTTTTAAAAATGCTTTCGACTAAACAATTTTTCAAGATTATTTAGACTAAACAATTTTTCAAATGAACAGTACTAAAAAAACAGTTTCAGCCCCTCTTTGAAATCTATATATTGAAATCTATATATTTCTCATATTTTGACCAAGAATATGAATGAATGCGAATGTAACAAATGACATAAGATTTTCTCAGTTTTTGCCGGAACTAAAAGAGATTTTGCAACCCCTCTTAATAGTACGGTTAAACTAAAAAAGAATTTCTTATAAAACCCAGTCAAACTCCAAACTCTGAGACCGGTACAATTAACAAGCACTTACCTTAGGTCTTTGCAGCTTCCTTCTTGGCGACATTGCACTTGCGGCTTTGGCTCGTGTCCTCGGACTGCGACCTCGGGCGACACTGCGACCTTGCGCTTGACCTTGTGCTTGCGACTTGCAGACCTTCCTGGATCACTTGCAAACTTTACAGAAATAACACTGCATACCAATAGCTCAAAAACACGATTAGTCCAACACACTTAATGTAATCAATAATCAAAATCAACCCAAAAAGGGCCTAGATGCAACACGCGGTCGCTGTTGGTCGCGTGTGCGGCTGCCACGGCGATGGCTCTGGTGTGGAGACGTGCGCGCATGCAAGCATAGTTACACACGAGCACAATTAAGGGCGGAGCTTGGCCGGCGGCGACGAAACGCGGCGAGGCGGGGCACTGGTCGAAGCGTGCCGGCGGCTGCTGGTCAAAAAGGGCTGGAAAAGAAATCTAGACTAGATTGGAATTTCTGAAAGCTTGGTTTTGGACTGATTTGTGAATCCAGAGAAATACCTTGATAGAAATGGATTTGATTTTGCTGCTGCAGATCAATTAACTTAACAAATAATTTGGCAGAGGCATTTGGCAAGATTTGAGATATTTGAATAGCTTGTGAATGAAAACGACAATAAGGTAATTTAGGGTATTTGAAATTTGGACTTTATCGAATTTGAAATTCTGGGATTTCGGATGAGATTCTGATATCCTCATAGAAGGGGATTTTGTATTGAATAGCTTTTGGGAGGTGTTCCCTGAAATAGATTTGAATTTGGTGTTGATTTGCGGCTTTTAGCCTTTTCAGGCTTTTGGTAAATCAAGAAAGGACTAATCTGCGATATCTTATGGACTAATTTGCGAAAATGGTCTTCATGGGGGAATCTGGCTGCCAACTTGTTGGATTAAGGTATTGGCATCCCCTTGATCATGATCCAAGAATAATCTGGTCTGGATTAGGTCGAGATTTGATTAAATCAGAGTTCAGAGTATTTAGGGTAATTAGAATATTTAATTAAATTTCTGTTTTCAAAAATGGAAAGGATTGACAAATCTGGGGATTAGGGATTGAATTTGATCTGACTTCTGAAGGCTTTTATTCTCAGGATAAGTAGTAGGTTATATCTGGAAAGTCAGATCTTGAGTTAGGTCGATAGAGAAGATTTTGAGATTTTTGGGGCTTAGGATAGATTAAAGCTGAAGGATCTGGCTACTACTACGGAGATACATGCATGCATTTATGTATAGGTAGTTGTATGGTTATTTGTGTGCATATACTGGTCGGTGGTGAAGGGAGAAGCAATACAAAACTAAAAATCATACAAATGTGAATGGAAGTATTTGGGTTTACTAAACTATGTATATATGGTTGTGTATTGTAGCTTCTGGAAGTTAGTAGAGTACTTGTGTGCGTGTATGAGGACAGAAGAGAATTGTGATTTAGTAAACATGTTTGGACTGAAATATGAATAATCATAAATTGGAGGTTTATTGGGATTTCGATCGATGTATAGGTTTTGGTTGAATAGCTAAATAGAAGATGATCTGGTTAGAAATGAGAAGGAAACGAAAACGAAAATGAAAACAGGGTTAGGGTAAAAGTGAATAATACTTTTACCAAAAACGGCTGAAAGGACGAATAGCTGAGTTTTAGGGCTGAATCTGAACTTGGCACAAAAGGGAAACTTATGTTGAATAGTGGAAGGAGTATGACAGTTCAATTAGATTTAGATTTGGAGGTGGGTTGGAGAACTTAGCCATTTCTGGTCTTCAAGAATTGAAGAGGACTGATTTGCAATAAAATCTGGACTGAACTGTGAAAAGTGATTAGATGAACTTATTTGGCTGAGAAGTTTTAGGACTGGTATGTAAGCACATTAAGGTTTAAGATTTCAGAGAAATCTAGGAGGAAGCTGTTCGGGAATTGGTTAAACTGAAATCTGAAAAGGTTAAATAGGGTAGTTAGGGTAATTAGGAATTCTATTTTTCGAAAATAGAACTAGGGTTTAGGTTCTGGGGTTAAAACAAAAGGGAATAATTTAGGATTAGGTTTTAAAAAAATTTTTTTTGCTCTATTTTTGGGATGTTACAGCTAGCGTGCCGCCCCGTTGCCGCCGGCCACCCCCGTCGACGTCGCCTTGTCCAACAAGCTTGCCTTAATCCACTGAGTATTGTACTCCACTGCATCGCCTCTTGATGCTGTACAAAACCGCGAATTAGCCTTATGCCAAAATTTTTCCAGACGTTCTACTTTGTCGTGTCGCCACCATCTTCTCCGACGCCGTCCGTCCGCCCCAGTGCTCGAAACCACCTTGATTGAGTTCTTGTCGCCCTCGCCTAACTCCCAGACGAAGTTGGCGCAGTCATCGAAGCCTCACGTGCACGCACGACTACTCCCTAGATTTCGACTGTCTGTTGACCACGCCAAAACATGCCGTTCCATTGTCAGGAATATCAGTGCATGACATTTCTATGTCAGCTAGTGGCATTAGCCATGTTTAGCCACTTTCGTGCATGCAAATTGAAATCCACTTTGTCTACCAAGTTTGTAGACTTATGTTCTACATTTTCTTCAACTGTCGCTTCGCGAGAAAACCTTGTCTTGACCTATTTTCAGCTATGTCACTCCAGACAAATGTCGATGGTCGATGTCCGAACGTCGACGTGTTGGTGTCCAATCTAGAAATTGACTTCGCCCTAGTGTTTTCGATCATCCAACCAAAGCCCCAGCCATATTCCAGTCGTTTATTGACCCAAGACTCAAAGAAAACCTTAGAAACCTTGATCAAACCTTGTCATCCCACGTTCAATGTCATTTTCCTCGACATTCCTATGTCATTTGCAATCCTAGAAATCTCAGATTAAAAATCCGTTTGACGGAGATTATTACCTGAGTTAGTTGCCCATGCTGTTCAATGGTCGAAGGAGCCATAGAAGGAGACCTGAATTATTTATATGCCTCTTTGTGGTTGTAGAGACCTAGGAGAGAGACTATGGGATAGTCCAAGATCTTATGGACATAACCCGTTGTGAGTATTGTTGCTTACAATCTTAACGTTAATGGTCGTAGAAATATGTGGTCGATATACATATTGTCGTAGAATACAGTCCTACATGTCCACGAATACCATGGTTGTGGAGGCACCTTCCCACGATCATGCTGGTCATGGAGACACCTTCCCACGATCATCTGGGTCGTGGAGATACCTTCTTGCAAGCATCCCGGTCGTAGATAGAAAAGCAATACCAAGATGTGGTCGTAGCCAATACATGACCATGATTATTGAAGAGTTGCGTCGAACCTGGAACATGGTTGAGATCTATCAACCACGATAGTAGGACAATACAACTTCTCTTCTTACTGACATGATAAATTGTCAAGAAGATAAGGATGTCTGTGCAGTTACCCATAACCGTGCATTACAACCATCGAGAAGATAAGGAGAGATGTGCAGTTATCTAACCGCACACAGCAACTATCAAACTGCCAAAACTTCCCTCTATTGGCACCTTTTCGACAAGTATAAAAAGAGGGCCAATTCAGAGGAGAGAGGGGATATCCGGAGTAGGCTTGTTAGACTTTACAGCAAATTCTCTTTGTATTTCATTTTACATATAGTGAAAACACAACAGGAAGTAGAGCTATTACTCAGACTTTGAGGGCCCAAACCTATATAAAATTTGTGTCATTTGAATTCATAGATACTGTGATTTCTTAGGTGATTGATTGGATTGTCTCCCTACTAAACAAACTAAATTCATGTAAGTTCGACTAGGCCCCGAGTTCCAATCGTCGACACTGTTCGCGTCACCTTGTCCGCTTTGCCCTTAACCTTACATATATATAATCTGATCATCCATCCAAACACCAGATAAAAGTTTTCCTATTTTCTAAGTCAATTCGATTTAAACCAAACCTATCTATCACCTTTCGACCATCCTTCTTAATCCTATCCAGCATCTTTCACATGATCTAGTCATCTAAATCATTTCACTACCCCAGCATTCGACCCCTTGAACATCATTAGACATAAACATATGTATATAAACAAATATACTAACTATTATTTTTGTTAGCTTGTTGATTGACGTCTAATTAGATCCCAAGTGAGGCGAGCACAAGAACGTCAATACCCTGGTAGCTTCTTCAACTGGATTTCATGTAAAGCAAGGCAAGTCACTACTTCTTGATCATATTGAACCCATATATTACAAAAACTTACATATGTTTTTTTTGACAAAGTATAAGTATATGCATATGAATGAACAATTGCAAGTAGTTGATAATAGGATTTTTACCAAATAAACCAAATTGGTTGAGATAGTAAGGATCTGAGCAACCTTGAGTGGAAATCCTTACTAACCAAACTTAGCTTGCTACAACGATAAGGATCTAGGTCACCTTGAGTGGAAATCCTTACCAAGCAAGCTGAGCTCGCCACAGCAAAATGGATCTAAGCCACCTAGAGTGGAAGTCCATACTGGGCGATCAAAACCCTAAAAGATGTCTATTTAAAAAAAAACTAATGAATGTTAGTGGTGAGGATGGTAATATTGGTGGGCGAAGACTGCCTAAGTGGGATAGTGGTAGAATACCTCACCCTAACGAATAAGGATATAACCAATTGTGCTAAACAACCATGGGCATATTAACGTACCAACCACATGATCAAGTAATTGAACTCGGCCAGTAGATTACTGCATATCAATTTTATTCCTGCATGGTGGTTGTTCTCATTCAGGTTCCAAATTTTGAAATGTTTGGACCTTAATAAGTTTAGTTACTTAAACTTATTTCCTGAATGGGTGATTGGGGAGATGTGAGGGGAGAGATCGTTCGGTAATTTGACCTTGAGTGCCGTGATAGCTGGGTGTGAAGTATACTTCTCATTGAGGGTACCTCACAACGACAAGAATGACCAAAATGGTCCAATTGTCAGGAAGGGATATAAATTAATACAAAGTTTTTGAGAGTCTTGTCTCCTCAATCTAGTCGCATGCAATACTATGCATGTAATTGGCCTGACAGGGAAGATTGATAGACTCATGTGGGTAAAGCGGTGTCTCTCTGCAGAGTTTTAAAAAGTATTTGAGTACTCCGTACCCCAGACAGGGGTATGCCATGGATGGAGGATCAAGGATGCCGACTAGAGAGGGGGTGAATAGGAGGTTTTAAAAACTTTAAATAAAAACAAATTTTGCAAAGAGAAGAACCAAATTGCAATTCAATATATTAAAAAGAAAAGATAGAGAGAACGAATACAAGATTTTTCCCAAGGTCTCAGAGACACGCCCGGTCTCCCCTAATCCTTGTTGAAGCACTCAAGTGAATGAGTCTTGCTTCAATATCCACGAAGGATATTTCTCACTAATGGTTGCTCCTTGTCTACTCCGGAAAGGCGATCATCGATGCCTTTTACAAACTTGCCGAGCCGCTTCGACAATCTCTGAACGAAAGAGGTCAACGGCCACGCCACCAAACCGTCTAGGTGAGGGCGTTCACCAAGAGTAATAAGCAGCAAGGTCTTCTCTAGACATCTAGCAATCACCGAGAAACTAATAGGATGCAAATGATGCGAACAGAAAACACTCGGTGGATCTGAAAAAAAAAACTCACGACTTGATCAAAAGATCAAGATTTTAACTCCAAAAACAAATGTTCAAGTATGTGTATGAGAGGAGGCTGCTTGTTGTGTAAAACAATAGCTCAAAGACTCTATTTATAGCCTCAACACTCAAAAGAACAGTTGGAGTTCGAGCTGAAAATCAGCAGTGCAAACTGACAGTCAGTTAGGCAAATTAACAGTCAGTTTGGGTCACGACCAGAAAGAAGTAAAATCCGGAGAAAACTCAACTAGCCGTTTGAGGTCGAAAATGGAAATAAATCAGTGCAAATTGACAGTCAGTATGAGGAACTAACAGCCAGTTCCAAACTCAACGACTGACAAAAATCACGGATAAAACTTTGCTAGCCGTTTGTGGTCGTATATGGAAACTGATAATACAAACTGACAGTCAGTTCGACCACAAAAGCGACCAGGTCAAATAGAAACTCAAATAAACCGGCTTGAGGTCGAAATGCAAACTGACAGTCAGTTTAGTTCAAAAAATTTTGGCTCAAAAAACAACCTCTCTGGACAACTGTCAGTATAAACAAACTGATAGTCAGCATACCAAACTGACAATCAGTATGAATAAAACAGTCATAACTTTAAATCCAAAAATCCAAATTTAGTGTTTAATAGCTCGTTTGAAAGATAATTTTAAGGGAAATCTTTTTGTCAACAGAATAAAAAGCCAGATCTGCCTAGATCTTTCTAGAAAATTCAAAAACTCTTCTGCTTTAAAAAACTTAACTGAAAATCCAAATCTTTCAAACCAAATTCAAATCAAATCCATCCGAAATGAATGCAATGCAATGACATAAGTTTCTTGGTTTATGCTGGAAATGTAGAGTGGACTTTGCAACCTCTCTTTATAGTACGGTTAAATCTAAAAGCAAATTTTTCTAAACCGATCAATCTCCTTACACTGAGATCGGTAAAAATAAAAACAATATTACCTTAGGTCCTTTGCATCTCTCGATTTTCTTCTCATCTTTTTGTTTTGCGACTTGTGCTTGATCCATTTTACTTCGGGTTTATCTTGATCATCTTGCATTTCTTCCCAACACAACTCTGTATCAAAATATCTCAGAAGCACAATTAGTCTAAAACACTTTGTTTTCATTAATCATCAAAATTAGGTTAGGCACAACGGCCTAGATGCAACAATCTCCCCCTTTTTGATGATTGATGACAACACATGTTTTGATTAAAAAAAAAGATAGAACACGTGAATAACTCCCCCTGAGTGTATGGCATCTCAAATAATATGTGTCAAGTATAATCACTCATATGAGTCCAGAGCATACATCATATACACATGTATATCATATCATACTCATAAAAACAACAACACATATATCAGAGCATAAACCAATCATAAACCAACATATATCAGAGCATCACACATAATGTATACACCACCATCACCATCATATCCACCTAATAACAGACCCACAAGGATATCAATCAACATCATATAATAAAGACCAAAATCATCCAGAATGTCATATAAGAAAGATGTCCAACATCCACATAACAAAACATCAATGTCATACAAAACCAACTATATATCAAAATCATCCATAACATAAAGACATAATATTTCTCCCCCTTTGGCATCAAGCACAAAAAGGGAGTCAATACAGAATAGAGCCTAATGCTCATCATCATCCGAGAGGCCGAGAACCGCTGTATCTCCGGAGCCTGCGGGAGATCCAGTTGGGTCAATGGCTGGTGATGCTAGAGGAGTCGAAGCAGGAGCTGCAGCTGGAGATGCTGGAGCCGGAACTGGTGCAGCAGGCCCTGAAGCTGAGCCTGGTGAAGAAATAGCTGGGCGCGCCCTCTTGCGAGGGGCTGGAGAGGCAGACAAAGGCAGCCGGCGTAGTATCTCCTCTTGCTAAGCAACCAATCGAAGCAGCAGCTGATGGTGCTCCTGCTGTGTGCGCAGGATCTGCTGGGTCTGGATGACCTGCTGGAGCTGAGATGCTGAGCAAGATTCGATGCCTGGGTCTACAGTCGGTGCTGGATCGGACTCCTGAACTGGAGTCTCGTCCTCTGACTCCCCCGCAGCATCATCATCAGATGCAGGAGAATCAGGGTTAGCAGCAGCTGCAGGCTGGGTACCAAGACGACGGTCGGCCTGACTTGGAGGGAAGAACTGAAGAGGATGGTGGGGCCGAGGGAGCTCCGAGTCAACGGCCCGGATGTGCAGAAGCATCGCCATGATGTATGGAGCATACAACAGCTGGCGATGCGGAGAAAGAAGGACGTGCTGAATCTTACTGATGATGAGATCAGCAACGTCGAATAGCTCCTCCTGGAAGATAGAAATCAGGACGTGGAGGCCAAGGTAAGTGACTCTAGCCCTGTCTCCGGTCATAGGGACCAAAGTGAGACGAAGAATCCTAAGGGCCAGGTCGACATCGTGGTGCAGGCCGGCGATGTGACGGAGCTGGAAGGGGCGGGAATAGAGCATGGCCACATCCTGATGCTCGAGGTCGGGGAGAGTATGGAGCTGGCGCCCAGAAGCATGGCGAACCAGACTGAGAGCAGCCTCAAACTGCTCCTTCGTGATAGTATGGACCTGGAGGCCTGTCATGAAGGTCAGCGAGTCGCGCTGGGGAGAGATGAAGACGGTGGAATAAAACTGACGAATGGGCTCATTGGCCCAATGGAGAGAGGAATCGGCGATCAGGTTGCGGATCCCTACAGAGGCAAAAGAATCTGCCAGGGAGACGATGCCTATGCGAGAGGCGGTTGTCTGCCAAGATAGAGAACGGTGGGCGAATATGGGGACGCGGCTGTAAACACTGGTGAAAAGATCAAGGTGGAGGTTTGTGTAAAAAGTAAGGACGTCGCACGCGTCGCGACCAGTGGGACGTGGCGAGAGATATGGGTTGGTGGAGCGAAGGGAGCGAAGGCGACTCGCGTGCCACCGGGAGTAATCCACGGGGACACGCTCGGGTGGCGGTAAGGAGCGGGTCTCAGATGTCTGACCCGATGAACGACGGCTGTTTGCCGCGTTCTTTCATCGGGTAACGCGACGAGAAGACGAAGGCTGATTCGACATGACGAAAACGAAACAAAAAAGAAACAGAGGACGAAACAGAGATCTGAACGAACGAAGCCGAGTAGAGAGGCCGACGACAATGACGGACGAAACAGATTGGCCGCAGAGAGATGGACGAACGACGATGAAGGGGAGGCACAGGTGCGGCTCAACGACAGCGAGCCACGGCATGGCGACACTCTGCAAAGTAGTGGGGTGCGGCGACTAGAATGGTCGAAGAGGTCTTGGCGACGGCAGCGAGGTAGCGGCAATGGCGGCGAGGCGGCGGTGGCGGCGCAGCACAGCGAGAAGGCACCTGGCGAGGCTTGGAACGGCGGTGGCAGCGAGAGGAGGCAAACGACGACGAAAGAGGAGGTGAAGGGACAAAACATAGACGAGGGTTTTTAGGGTTTGGGGGCCCCAACTGACAGTCAGTTCCAAGACCAGAAACATGGAGCTGACAGTCAGTGTACAAAAATGACAGTCAGTTCACATAACTGAGTTTTGAAACTGACAGCCAGTTTATGAAACTGACAGTCAGTGTGGGTCACCGACTTTGACTGGGAGCTACGACCATAAGTGATGAACATAACTGACAGTCAGTTTGTGGAACTGACTGTCAACATGGTCAACGACTTCGACCAGGCTCCTGAACAAAGGAACTGGCAGTCAGTTTGTCATGTTGATTGTCAGTTTGAAAAATTTCAACCAGAAGGATAATTTGACCAGAGAGAGAATAAAATATATTTTAATATATTTTTAATATACTTAATACATCAACTAGCATTAGATATATCAATAATGTTCAGTTCACCTCTTAGAAAACAAAATCTTGATTCATCTAAGGGTTTGGTGAAAATATCTGCTAGTTGCAAATCATTTCTGATGTAACTCACATCTATATCACCTTTTGCCACATGATCTCTTATAAAATGATGCCGTATTTCAATGTGCTTAGTTCTAGAATGCTGAACAGGATTATTAGCAATTTTAATGGCACTTTCGTTATCACACAACAGTGACACATTATCAAATTTAATTCCATAATCCAGAAAAGTCTGTTTCATCCACAAAATTTGAGCACAACAACTTCCTGCAGACACATATTCCGCTTCAGCGGTGGAGAGAGCTACAGGATTCTGTTTCTTAGATGACTATGATACTAATGATCTCCCCAAAAGCTGACAGCTACCAGATGTACTTTTTCGATCAATCCTGCAACCAGCATAATCAGAATCCGAATATCCAATTAATTCAAAATTTACATCTTTCGGATACCAAAGACCTAAGTTGGGATAGCATTTCAAATATCTAAGGATTCTTTTAATAGCAATTAAATGACATTCCTTAGGATCTGACTGAAATCTAGCACATAAGCACACACTAAACATGATATCAGGCCTAGATGAGGTAAGATATAACAAGCTACCAATCATAGACCTACAAAGTTTAGAATCGACCAATTTTCCATTATTGTCCACGTCCCGATGTCCATTTGTCGCCATGGGGGTTTTGATTGTCTTAGCATCTTCCATCCCAAAGCGCTTGATCAAATCTTTCACGTATTTTGTTTGACTCACGAACGTACCATTCTTGAGTTGCTTGATTTGAAGTCCAAGGAAGAAGCTTAGCTTGCCTATCATTGACATCTTGAATTCCCTAGACATCATCTCTCCAAACTCATGATAGAAATGTTCATTAGTAGATCCAAAGATAATATCATCAACATATATCTGACAAATGAACAAATCTTTTTCAATCTTTTTAGTAAAAAGAGTTGTGTCAACCTTCCCAATTTTAAAACCTTTTGATAAAAGAAAATCTCTAAGTCTCTCATACCAAGCTCGAGGAGCTTGCTTGAGACCATAGAGAGCTTTAGACAATTTAAACACATGGTTTGGAAATTTAGGATCTTCAAAACCGGGAGGTTATTCTACAAAAACAAGTTCAGAAATCTCACCATTTAAGAAAGTACTTTTTACATCCATTTGAAATAATTTAATATTAAAATTTGATGCATAAGCAAGAAGTATGCGAATAGCTTCGAGTCTTACAACAGGTGCAAAAGTTTCACCAAAGTCTAAACCTTCGACTTGAGTAAAACCTTGTGCAACAAGACGAGCTTTATTTCTAATTACTACACCATTTTTATCTTACTTATTTCTAAAGACCCATTTAGTTCCAATTACATTATGATCCTTGGGTCTTTCAACTAAAGTCCAAACTTTATTTCTAGAAAAATTATTAAGTTCATCATGCATGGCATTTACCCAATCAGGATCATTTAAAGCTTCATTAACATGTTTAGGTTCTAAAGATGATACAAAAGAATGATGTTCACAAAATGCTGCAATACGAGAGCGAGTTTGAACACCCTTACTGACATCACCCAAGATTTGATCTAGAGAGTGATCCTTGGTGATCATTTGATGTTGCCTTGTTGCTTCTTCTTGTGCTCCTTCTTCTTCACTTTGCTCTGGTGGATCAACATGAGATGATGATACATTTTGATCGTCATTCTCAATGTTCTCATCATCTTCTCTTGGCTTGATGTCTCTAATTGTGATGTTCTTCACGGCTTCTTGAAGATCTTCACCTGAAACTTCACAAGAGACTTGCTCCTTTTGAGAGCCATTAGTTTCATCAAATTCTATATCGCATGATTCTTCAATGCAACCAGTATTTTTGTTAAAAACACGATAAGCTTTGCTAGTGGTGGAGTATCCGACTAGAAAGCCTTCATCTACTCTTCTTTGAAATTTACAACCAAAATTTCTTTTCTTAAGAATGTAGCATTTGCAACCAAAAACTCAAAAATAAGAAATGTTTGGCTTACGCCCAATAAGAAGCTCATAGGGAGTTAAATTCAGAAGAGGATGCAAATAAAGCCGATTAATAGAAGAGCAAGCAGTATGCACGGCTTCAGCCCAAAAACGAGTAGGAGTATCATACTCACTTAGCATTGTTCTTGCCATTTCTATTAGTGTTCGATTTCTCCTTGCAACGACTCCATTTTGCTGTGGAGTGTAAGAAGTAGAAAATTCATGTTTAATTCCAAGCGAGTCACAAAAATCAACCAAAGTCGAATTAATGAACTCTCCACCATGATCACTATGGATTTTCTTGATGGAAAGTTCGAATTCAGTGGAAACACGTTTTGCAAAACTTTTGAAGACATCGGGGGTTTCAGATTTTTGAGAAATAAAGAAAACCCAAGTGTAGCGAGTAAAATCACCAACAATAGCAAAACCATAATTGCTACCCCCGATACTTTGGAACTCAGAAGGTCCAAATAAATCTATATGCAATAGTTCCAAAGGTTTGTAAGTTGAAAGAACACGCTTAATCGGATGTGAAGTAGCTACTTGCTTGCCAGCTTGACAGGCGCTACAAGGTTTGTCCTTTTCAAAATTCACATCCTTTAAGCCAATAACCAAATCACGTTTCAAAAGCTTTTTCAGTTAATGCATCCCAACATGTGCAAGTCTTCTATGCCATAACCAACCTTGTGAGGTTTGAGAGACAAGACATGTTGAAAGAGATGCATCTTTGGAGTGAAAATCAACTAAATAAAGATTTCCAAAACGAAAGCCTTTAAAAATCAAGGAATTGTCTTTTAGACTTTCAACCAAAACTTCTTTAGGATAAAATGTGCAACGAAATCCAAGATCACAAATTTGTGCAATGGAAAGCAAATTAAAATTCATAGATTCAACTAATAAAGCATTCGAAATAGAGAGATCATTGGATATAGCAATTTTACCCAAGCCTACCACATTTCATTGACGATTGTCGCCAAAGGTGATTTTTTGATTTTCGCATGAGTTGTCTTCTATTGAGGTGAACAATTTCTTGTTGCCTGTCATATGCCCAGAGCATCCGCTGTCAAGCACCCAATGTTTCCCACCGGTCTTGTAGTTCACCTGCATAAACAAAATAATCAAGTCTTTTTAGGTACCCAAACCTTTTTGGGTCCTTCAATGTTAGTGATCTAAGCTTTGGGCACCCAAATTGATTTCTTCTTTTTATTTAGCATGGGTGCGCCAACAAACTTTGCTATAGCATAACCTTTGTTCGACCGTTGAAGCATGTAGCAAGTATCAAAGTAGTTTGGAGTCATTAGAGGACATGCTTCATGCGAATGACCAGTTTCATGGCATTTAAAACAAAATGTGTTGCATGCTTTTACAAAAATAGGTTTTGTACTTGGTTTCTTTCCTTTCATCGGAAAGTATCCAAGACCTTCTTTTCTAAATGAACACTTTTGTTTGCTAAGAATAAGATCAAGAGATACTTTACCTTTGTAGCAATTTTCTAACCCTTTACCAAGTTTTTCAACTTGTGCCTTAAGTTCATTATTCTCATTTAAGATTGAAGCACATGGTATATCTTGAGTACTAGAGGGAGTATCTAAATCACATGAAATGGATACATCAACTTTAGATGGAGCATGAGTAATATATTTCATTAGCATGCTTTCATAAGAATCTTTCAGTTCTGAGTATTGAGTGCGTAAAGAAGAATGTTCCTCTTTAAGCGCTCTATACTTCCTTTTAGTAGCTCCATAAACTTCATTTAATTCATTAATCATTTCAACTAATTCATCATATGAAGGATCGTTAGAGTGTACCTTTTCATCACCCTTAGCCATAAGACAAAGGGATAAACTAGTCGAAGTGTTGATGTTGCCGAGAGTTAGTCCGGCCAGCTTCTTGTTGCAACTTTCTTCATTATCGGAGTCGGAGTCAGAGCTCTCACCTCCGGACATCCATTCTCCGAAGCAGGCTTCTTTTGTTGCGTCATTGTTCTTCTTGAAGAACTTCTTCTTGTTCCACGTCTTGTTCTTGTTTGGACATCTAGATGCTATATGTCCCTTTTCGTGACATCCGTAGCATATGATGTCCTTGAAGTTTGATTGTTTTGGCCCCTTGGGTCGTGTGTCGATGTTGACACCCTTCTTGTGCAACCTGTGAAGAAGTTTTTGAGTATTTTTTACCATTAGAGCTAGATCTTCGTCGGAGGAGCCATCGGTTGAATCGTTCTTGGAACTGGCTTTGAAAGCCAACGCCTTCTTCTTTGTCTCCGAGGGTTCGACTACTTCCTTCTTCTCCTTTCGATGCATTTCGTGAGTGATGAGGTTCCCATAGAGATCAGTCGGTGTTGTGGTCGACAAGTTGGAGTTGGTGAGTACCGTGACCAGAGTGTCGAAGTTTTCTGGAAGCGCCCTGAGCATCTTTCTTACAATATCAAGGTTAGTAAAAACAACATCGAGCCCCTTGAGTTCATTCACAATATTGTTCAACCGAGTGAACATAGAATCCACGGACTCGGTTGACGACATTGTGAATGTCTCATATCGTTGCCTTACCATGAGCAACTTTGCCTCTTTGACTTTAGTGGTACCCTCGTATATTTCTTTGAGGGTAGTCCAAACCCTGTGAGCGGTTGTGAGATTGCTCACACGGTTGAACTCATTTAGAGACAAACTGGTAAAGAGTGCATTTTTTGCACGGGCATTTAAATGTAGTTTTCTCTTGTCGTCATCGGAGTGACTTGCCGGATCATCCGGAGGAGTAAAACCAAGTTTAACGATGTCCTACACATCAAGCCCCATGGCCTCAAGGAATACCGACATGCGCACTTTCTAGTAGGGATAGTTAGTCCCATCAAAGATAGGCACACGACCGGTATGACCGAGAGAAAATCCCTCATTAGACGTCATCCTCTCTCTAGGCGGTAAAGCCTAAATAATCAAGAGACCTTGCTCTGATACCACGTGTAGGATCAAGGATGCCGACTAGAGGGGGGGGTGAATAGGAGGCTTTAAAAACTTTAAATAAAAACAAATTTTGCAAAGAGAAGAACCAAATTGCAATTCAATATATTAAAAAGAAAAGATAGAGAGAACGAACACAAGATTTTTCCCGAGGTCTCGGAGACACGCTCGGTCTTCCCTAATCCTCGTTGAAGCACTCAAGTGAATGAGTCTTACTTCAATATCCACGAAGGATATTTCTCACTAATGGTTGCTCCTTGTCCACTCCAGAAAGGCGAGCACCGATGCCTTTTACAAACTTGCCAAGCCTCTTCGAGAATCTCCGAATGGAAGAGGTCAACGGCCACACCACCAAACCGTCTAGATGAGGGCATTCACCAAGAGTAATAAGCAGCAAGGTCTTCTCTAGACCTCTAGCAATCACCGAGAAACTAATAGGATGCAAATGATGCGAACAGAAAGCACTCTCGGTGGATCTGAAAAAAAACTCACGACTTGATCAAAAGATCAAGATTTTAACTCCAAAAACAAATGCTCAAGTATGTGTATGAGAGGAGACTGCTTGTTGTATAAAACAATAGCTCAAAGTTTCTATTTATAGCCTCAACACTCAAAAGAACCGTTGGAGTTCGAGCTGAAAATCAGCAGTGCAAACTGACAGTCAGTTAGGCAAACTGACAGTCAGTTTGGGTCACGACCAGAAAGAAGTAAAATCCGGAGAAAACTCAGCTAGCCGTTTGAGGTCGAAAATAGAAATAAATCAGTGCAAATTGATAGTCAGTATGAGGAACTGACAGTCAGTTCCAAACTCAACGGCTGACAAAAAGCATGGATAAAACTTTGCTAGCCGTTTGTGGTCGTATATGGAAACTGATAATACAAACTGACAGTCAGTTCGACCACAAAAGCGACCAGGTCAAATAGAAACTCAAATAAACCAGCTTGAGGTCGAAATGCAATTTGGTTCAAAAAATTGTTAGCTTTAGTTCAAAAAATTTTGGCTCAAAAAACAACCTCTCTGGACAATTGTCAGTATAAACAAACTGACATTCAAATTGACAGTCAGCATACCAAACTGATAGTCAGTATGAATAAAAACAGTCATAACTTTAAATCCAGCAATCCAAATTTAGTTTTTAATAGCTCGTTTGAAAGATAATTTTAAGGGAAATCTTTTTGTCAACAGAAGCAAAAGCTAGATCTGCCTAGATCTTTCTAGAAAATTCAAAAACTATTCTACTAACAAAAACTTAACTGAAAATCCAAATCTTTCAAACCAAAATCAAATCAAATCCATCCGAAATGAATGCAATGCAATGACCTAAGTTTCTCGGTAGATGCTGGAAATGTAGAGAGGACTTTGCAACCCCTCTTTATAGTACAGTTAAATCTAAAAGCAAATTTTCCTAAACCGATCAATCTCCTTACGCCGAGATCGGTAAAAATAAAAACAATATTACCTTAAGTCCTTTGCATCTCTCGATTTTCTCCTCTTCTTTGTGTTTTGCGACTTGTGCTTGATCCATTTTACTTCGGTTTTATCTTGATCATCTTGCATTTCTTCCCAACACAACTCTGTATCAAAATATCTCAGAAGCACAGTTAGTCTAAAACACTTCGTTTTCATTAATCATCAAAATTAGGTTAGGCACAACGGCCTAGATGCAACAATGGATAGTAACTGGATAGCACAATAGTGTTGAGAAATTAAACTGAAAGGGGCAAATGGGGATGTTTTGCCTGGATTCAACTCTTGAGTTACCAAATTGCTTTCTACAATTATTTTGCTAATTATTAGTTTTTCAATTCGCTATGGAAATGTATTTGTGAAACTTCCTATTCTATGCCTCATAAACTGTTTATTCAATTGGACATTTCCCATCATGCATCGGATCAATTCTTATATAGAGACTTGCTGAGTACCTTGTAGTCACCCTTGCTTAATAACAAAAATACAGTTAAAGAGAAGCTAGAGATTGGCGAAGCAAGACCACTCGAAGTTTAGAAGGGTTACGTGCTACACTCGAGTTTTGCCTGTGGAATGGTCCCGGAGACTGGATAAAATTACTTTCATAAAACCTAAGGCCCTGCTTGGAAACAAAGTTTTTTTGGAGTTTTTGTCCAATACTGTGGTTTTGAAAGAAACTATAGTATTGAAAACCAAGGCTCTGTTTGGTTACAAAGTATTTCATGGTTTTTGAAACCATGGTTTCCTCAAAACCATGGTTTTTTCTCAGTTTTGCAAACTTGGCTCCAATACAAAGTTTTCTAAAAAAACTTTGACCACGAGCTCTCTCTCTCTCCATTCACAGTACTCTCTTTCTCTCCGACGAAGCACCGGTGATCGCGTAGAGGGGAGCGCACAGAGGCACCACCGGTTGCCGCTCCCTCCTCCCGTCGGCGGCCGCGCACGGGGGTGCTGCCAGTTGCCCCTTCCTCCTCTCGTCAGCGGCCGTGCACGGGGGTGCTCGGAGGTCGAGGAGGCGGGTGGCAGCGGTTGCGGGGGGAGAGGATCTGCTCATGGAGGTTGAGGAGACGGGCGGCGGGGGGCGGAGAGGATTTGCTCGCGGCGGCCGCGCCCCACGCTCTCCCTCCCTCCATGCGCCGCCGTCAAGGCCCTCTTCTCCTCTGACGCAACTGGCGACGCGAGCCCAGGGCCCCTCACCCTCACCGTGGCCTTCTTCCCCGACCCCGCCTCCCCGCCGCCGCGCTCTTCCACAGCTCCTTCATGCAGCTCCTCTTCGGCGCCATGGCCTCCCCCTCCTCCGCTCTTGGCATTGTGGAGGCCGCCGGCCAGTTGACGGCGATGTCGTGGCCATGGTTGAGCTTGACGGCGCCGCCGACGGAGCCGACGGAGCCGACGGAGCCGCCAGTGTAGGTTTGGCAAAAGTTGTAGAGCCCGTCGAAGACGAGACAGTCCTCACCGATGTTGAACTGCTTCAGCGCGCGGATTTGGTCCTGTTGCGTCTCCGGCGTCACCAACCGGAGGAAAAGACCACGTAGTCGTCGGCGTGGAAGCGCCAGAGGTCGCCGTCGCATGCTGGGTGCGGCCGCAGCACCTGCATCTGGTTGAGGAGGCCGTAACGCGCGAGCAGCGAGTCGGTCATGCGGATGTCGCACCTCACCGGCGTGGACATGACGCGCGAGCTTGCGTGCATCACGGTGCTGTTGCAGGTGAGCTTCGGCGAGGTGACTGCGCCGTTCTTGGCCTTGCACGACATGCGACATGGTGATGTTTTGGATTTGGATGGTGGCTGTTTAGAATGTTTTGGATTTGGATTTCTCTTATATTCTCCAAAATTCAAGTTTCTCTGTTATTCTTGCTTTCCTGTTTTACTGAGAATAGAATTCCTATGATGTATGAGATGGATATACGTATGTGAACATTGAACATGAACCAGGATGTCTGTATGTGAATGTTGAATTGAGAATCTTGTGTTCTGAACTTCTTATGCTAATTTGAAGTTGAACTGTGAATTTGAAAAGTTTGAAGTTGCACGGAATTGGAAACAAAGTTTGGAATTGTGAAGTTGCAGGTTCATCAGTGTTGAAGTTGAAGTTGCAGTTGAAGTTGAATTTGAAAAGTTGCAATTTCTTAGACATGAAACAAAATTTGAAGTTGTAGGTTCAGTGTTGAACTGTGAATTTGAAACGTTTGAAGTTGCAAGGAATTGAATTCTGAACTTCTAATACTTCATGTCTAAGGAATTTGAAAAGTTTGATATCCAAACATCCGTAGAAATTGTCCAACGGCTAGTTTTTTTAAACTCATAACAACTAGTTCATTTAAACATCAAACTGAAAACTTTGAAAAAAAACTGTGTATCCAAACACCTTAAAAGCTGTAGTTTTCTTAAAAATTGTGGTTTTGAAATACTACAGAATACTGTGGTTTTGGTTGCATTACAATTCCAAAACCATGGTTTTCAAATGCTGTATTTCCAAACAGGGCATAAGTAGTTGGCTTTGCTGGTCTTTGTATAATTATGTGTATTAAGGCCTAATGGCCATATATTGCTTTTGTATATGAACTGTTTTGAGCTGGTTATCTGTTAATTACTCTGTGCACGACTGCATCCTGGCCAGTCAGGGTAAGTGTACACCTGGGGGCCACTGTAGCGGGTGGGTCCCTGACATTTATAGTACACGGCTCGCTGGTCACTTCGACTCAACAATAAACTGGATAATGGATTCCAGCGAAGCAGCTCCAACTGCCCAGATTAAACGAACGCGTCGATACAACGGCCACCAGTACTATTTGAAAGCTCATCCCACGTTTATCCACGTGGTTGCGGTGTTTCTGGCCATTGGATCGGCACGTTTGTTTCATTTGGCCGTTGGGGCCAGTTCGCTGGATCCCATTGTCTGGGCCAAGGGTTGGACCTTTACAGTACATGCGACCCATACACTCGCGCCGACTCAACAGTAAGCTGGATAGTGGGTTTCAGCGAAGCAGCTCCAACCGCCCAGATGAAATGAACGCGTTGATCCAATGGCCACGAACAAAGGGACGACGTGGCTCAACGAAGGATTCGACCAAGACCAAGTACGACCTGATTCGACCAGATATAAAAACATGACCAATGGACCTCGACGATTACGCGAGAATTTATTGCCAACACAGAAGCAATTTACTGTTTCGACCAAAAATAAATCTAAGAATTCGACCAAGACCAAGCACGACTTGATTCGACCAGACACAAAAATAAGACTAACATAATAAAACAAAACCATCGGTTCGATCGACGATCAACACTGAAGTAATTTATTATTTCCCACATTCGACGGTATACGACCTGATTTGCCTTTGTATTGGTGGTGCTTCGTTTTGGTCGCAGTAATTTTCTCGTGTAATTCTTGAGGTCATTGGATGTATTTTGTGTCTGGGCAAATCAAGGGTTTTTGGTTTTATGTTGATCGCATTTTAGGTTTTTGGTCGAATCAGCAGCGGTGCCACCGCCGACGCTGCCGAGACCCCCGTCATGCCGCGGTCGCCGGCATCGCCGCGGAAGGTGGCGCTGATCACTGGCATCACGGGCCAAGATGGGAGCTACTGTTGTCCAAGGGCTACGAGGTACACGGCCTGATTCGGCGGTTCTCCAACTGCAACACGCAGCGGCTCGACCACCTGTACCATGACCCGCATGCCACATCGGCGTCCCTGCGCCCGCCGATGCGGCTTCACTACGCCGACCTCTCCAACTCGTCATCGCTTCGCCGCGCGCTCGACCACATCCTCCCCGACGAGGTGTACAACCTCGTTGCGCAATCGCACGTCGCGGTGTCCTTCGAGATCCCCAACTATACCGCTGACGTCACCGGCACTGGCGCACAGCGCCTCCTCGAGGCCGTCCACCTCGCGTGCAAACCAGCAAGATACTACCAGGCCGGGTCCTCCGAGATGTTCGGCTCCACGCCGCCGCCCCAGTCCGAGGACTCCCCCTTCCACGCCCACTCGCCCTACACCGCCGCCAAGGTCGCCGCCCACTTGTACACCGTCAACTACCGCGAGCGAGAAAAGAGGAAGGAGGAGAAGAAACAGAGAAGATGAGGAAGGGGAAGAAGAAGAAAGGAGGGAGCTTGATATACGTCACAACGTCACGTCGCCTGCCACATTTGTCGGTTATTATGTCACAGGCTGTGCCAATGATACTAATCGATGTCCGGTCGCGTTTTAGAAATGTGATTATATGATCTGGTGAGTTAGTTTTGTAATTTTGATAAATTATGAGTTATTTTTGTAACTATTTTGTCAAAATAAAAAAATATTTCAGTTTTTAGTTTATGTGACACGCTTTATCTCCTCTCAAATACAATAGAGATGAATAACAGCATCCAAGCCTCCCCATTTGCACTAAGTATAATAACCATTAAACATAGAAAAAATCACATATATTTGTGCTAGGAATAGAAAGTCGCGCTCAACAAAACTGAGAAATACACATTGCAGCTACCAGATAAAAAAAACAAAGAAGTTGACAAAAACAAATCCAACTATCAACGTGAAGAAAGTGAAGTCCAAACCTTGAAACCAGAACTCAAGTTGAAGTACTCATAGATCAAAGAAAACAACAAGACGCTCAAAACAAAGAGAACTTCATTAATAAATTCCTCTGCAATTCTTGGTTCAGTACTTTGGCCTTTTTAAAAAGACCAGTTGGTATGCATAGTCAAGACAGTGTACGAATTATGAGAAAAAAAATAGTGGTCCACATAGTTCATAGAGATTTTGGAAACACAAATTTGATTAAAGTACACAACACTCAATGAAAAGAAGTCATACATTGTAAGTGCTAAGGAAAGGTTTCTTGATTCATACAGAAGTTAGGATTGACGTTAAATGCAATGCTTGGGCATGTTCTTATGACCTTGAAAATACCAAGATTGCATTGATATCGGAGACGTAGTTCAGTCAAATCTAGAGACCCCAATATAATTTTGATTACAATATGTACAACCAGAATTTGATAATTAACAGCACAGAAATTGAACAAAAATGGCGCTACAATCACCCTGCAGAAGATAGCTTCATAGACACAGCATGATAGCAGACAAGATCTCATAAGTATCGGTGCTACAAATGACTGGAATTATGGTTCTAAGAGTGGCACATAGTTCACAAGAGTATGAAACTTGACATGCTGAAGTGAAGACTTCAGCAAAAGGTTCTGCTGAAGAACTATTAAAAAAAACATTTTTGTCCTAAAAACACATACATCATAGGCAACTTTGCTGTCAGTAAGAACCCAAACAACCAGCAATTTATCCTTATCAGATTCATATGAACCTCATTACCGACGATCGCCAGTTCTTCGAAGGGCAGAGCAGCAGGGAATGACAGGAACTGCTTTTTTTTTTTTACATCATTAGGAATGAACTTACAGTTCAGAATGTGATTGATTTACCACCAAACATTCAGAAGAATTATGTTTCTTCTCCTATATTTCTTTTTCTGCGTATGATGCATCAGATGCTGCTCTTAGATCAATGTCTAAGCAGCTAAACTTCAAAAGATCCTTTTGTTAGAACTACAAATGACACTCTTTGTTTTCTTAGAAAAATTGGGATCATTCACATTAAGTACCAGACCAGTCTTACCAGATCAAAAATCACCTCTTTGATGCATACTTAATTTATTGCTCTACCTTTGAGACAGAGGATTAGAGGAGATCAAATCCCCTAATGTTCAGCTCATGCTCTTAATTCTTAAACCATAAATAATGAGCCCCAATATTCATTCTTTTTCCTCAAAAAGATTCTGCTTCTGTATTAGTATATCATCCGCATGGGTAGAATCCTAACAACAAAATGTTTTCTACTACAAAAGATAATACAACACTCTGTTTAAAGATTCAGATAAAACATGACAATAAACACATGCATTTTCAGAGTAATTTTCTTTGAAATTTGTATTCATTCATCATTCATTGAGCAAGAAACACAATGAGAAATTATCGAAGAAATTTCAGACTGCAACCCTTATTTCAAACTCGAAACATAAGTTAAAAACTGAGAAAATAATAACGGATAGTAACTTTGATAGACCTCTGCTACAGCGCCCACAATGTATGAACTACTAGGCATCATATCCAAATCCAAACTGCAATGATCAAACCATATCTGATTCTAAGGTTGCTGCTTCGGATCGCGGTACCCGGCATCGACTAGCACCTTTTCCTTCTTGGCGAGCTCAATGTCGTGATCCACCATCATCTTGACGAGCTTCTGGAACCCGACCTTGGGCTTCCACCTGAGCTCCCTCCGTGCCTTGCTGGAATCCCCCTTGAGGCTGTCGACCTCAGCAGGCCGGAAGTACTTCTTGTCAATGACGACGTGGTCCTTCCAGTCCAGCCCGGCATACCCAAAGGCAGCCTGCAAGAACTCCTCGACCGTGTGTGACTCGTCGGTGGCCACGACGTAGTCGCCAGGCTTGTCCTGCTGCAGCATAAGCCACATTGCCTCAACGTAGTCGCCGGCGAAGCCCCAGTCCCTGGCGGCGGAGAGGTTGCCCAGAAACACCTTGGTCTGGAGCCCGACCTTGATGCGGCCGACGGCGCGGGTGATCTTGCGGGTGACGAAGTTCTCGCCGCGGCGAGGGGACTCGTGATTGAAGAGGACGCCGTTGCACGCGAACAGCCCGTAGGCCTCGCGGTAGTTGACGGTGTACCAGTGGGCGGCGACCTTGGCGGCGGCGTAGGGCGAGCGGGGGTGGAAGTGGGAATCCTCGGACTGGGGCGGCGGCGTGGAGCCGAACATCTCGGAGGACCCGGCCTGGTAGTATCTTGCCGGTTTGCGCGCGAGGCGGACGGCCTCGAGGAGGCGGAGCGCGCCAGTGCCGGTGACGTCGGCGGTATAGTCGGGGATCTCGAAGGACACCGCGACGTGCGACTGCGCGGCGAGGTTGTACACTTCGTCGGGGAGGATGTGGTCGAGCGCGCGGCGGAGCGATGACGAGTCGGAGAGATCGGCGTAGTGAAGCCGCATCGGCGGGCGCGGGGACGCCGGCGTGGCATGCGGGTCATGGTACAGGTGGTCGAGCCTCTGCGTGTTGAAGTTGGAGGACCGCCGAATCAGGCCGTGTACCTCGTAGCCCTTGGACAGCAGTAGCTCCGTCAGGTAGCTCCCGTCTTGGCCCGTGATGCCAGTGATCAGCGCCACCTTCCGCGGCGGTGCCGGCGACCGCGGCACGGCGGGTATCTCGGCGGCGTCGGTGGTGGCACCGTTGGAGTGCGGGGTGGAGGAGGCCATTCTTGTTTGGTTTGTTTAGATCTGACCTCTGGGAATGGGAGGGGAGGAGGGAGGGAGTTTTTGTAGGGCCCGCGTGCAGGTCCGTCGGAACTGGGTAACACTACGCCATAGTGGCCGGCCCAATGAAACAAAACGCGGATCCAACGGGCCATAGTGGATTCCACGCTGCTAACTCAAATGAAGCAAAAATACCGACCCAATAGTCAGGAACGCGGTGAGGACATGGACAAATGTAGATGAGCTTTCAAAAAAGGAAATCTATTTATAAATAACCCAAGTAAAAAAATAATTTGAAACATGACCCACAGTTTAATGAAATTGCAAAACTAATCTGGTCGGGCGCGATAGGAAACTTATCGCGGGTGTGATGCGCGACAGAAACGAACGGCTCACCTTTTTCATTTTCGACTAGCGTGATATAAACTTTTTCTCTTTTGAAACCGCGACAGAAAGGCACTTCCTCAGTTTCTCTACTCGAGCACGAGCACGACCACGACCAAGCACGGTGGAGTGTCATACCCCGAGAAATGAGCTCGTCGTTGTCATATCGGTGAAGAGGTCATAGTCGTCGGAGCTGCAATCAGAGGGAGTGGGGAAGAGGAAAAGACAACGCAATTGAGGTGGTGCCGGATCTGCGGGATCGACGGCAGCGAGAGGAACAGATCCGACGAGATCTGTGCTCGAGATGGTGGAGTGCGTAGATCTAGCGGCACGGCGGCTTAGATTTGGCACAGGCGAATATGTGGCACTGAAGAAGGCGGAGAGTGTGGCGACCGAGCTTGGGGCAGCGACAATGGTAGTGGTGGCGCACGGGTGCAGATCTAGGGTTTGCACGCGGCGACTAGTAGCGGTTCGGGTGACGATTTAAGGATGTAGATCTGGGCGGCACAGTGAGGGTGTGCGGTGAAGTAAAGAGAGAGAGAGGGTGCGCAAGATCCGGCAGAGAGGCAGCAGATCCGGTGAGGCGCGAGTTCGGAGCGGCGACAGCGCGGGAGAGTAGCACCCAGCGGCGGCTCTGTCGCGGTTGTGAGGCGCGATAAGTGGTGGATCCATTCTATCGCAGTCGTGAGGCGCGATAAGTTCTTGTCGTGTTTCAAGACCGAGATTGTATGAGCTGGCGGCTTAGTTTCACAATTTCGGTAAACTGTGGGTTAGTTTTCAAATTATTTTTTTTACTTTGGGTTATTAATAAAAAATCTCTTCAAAAAAGTGCTGGTTGGATTGTATATATACTAACTAATTACTAATTAAATACTAATTACCTCGCACATCGACATTTCATTTGAACTTAAATACTAATTGTCTCATACCATTACATGCCTAGCGAGCGATCTGATAGTGTGGTTGCTAGCATCACATACATCACGCTTGGCTATGCCCGCGACTTCCATCTGGACCCTACAAGGTTCGCCTTAAGCCAAACGCCAACAGGCAAAGCTGTAGCTAGGTTGCTCGTCTAACCCATGTTCCATGAAATGCTGCAATGACACCTCAGTCAAAATCTCACTAACTAGCACACCTATTTGTTTTTTTTTTTAATTGCACAACCAAAATAGCTTCATTTGAAGCAGATATACATGCTAAGCTGCAATGTAAAGCACTATGTTCAGCATGTTCTTTTTATGCTATGGTTGCAAAACTATGTAGGAAACTAGGAAGTACCCAGAGATGCCTCCTAAGTGCTTGTCCAGTATTTGGATAGTAAGAAGCATATACTTAGGTAGACTTGACGGAGATTATTACCCGAGTTAGTTGTCCATGCCATTCTATGGTCGAAAGAGCTACAGAACGAGACCTGAATTATTTATATGCCTCTCCATGGTCATAGAGACCTAGGAGAGGGACTATGGGATAGTCCAAGATCTTCTTAACATAACCCGTTATGCGTATTGTTGCCTACAACCTCAACGTTTATGGTCGTAGAAATATGTGGTCGATACACATATTGTCGCTGTCGATGATTGGAACTTTGGGTTCCTCTGCCAATCTTATGCAAAAAAGTGAGTTAGAAGGTATGAGACCAATCAGACAGATTCTCAAGATGTTCAAGGTATCAATGAATCAAAAGACACGGGGAGCTAGAATTATCCAAGTTCGGGCCCTCTTTAAGCTGGGTAATAGCCCTACGTCCTGTGTAATTGACTATTTGGAAAAAAAGAGTTATGGAGAGGTGTTTACAAAGTGTAGCTAGCTAATCCTATCTTTGCTAAGCCTAGTCTTCTCTCTGTTGTCGATTCGTCCGTCCTCCCGTGATCCTTCCCTTGAAGGCCTTCTTATACTTGCCAAATAGGTCGTCAGTTGTTCTCCTGGAAGCACGCTCCACAATCTCTCCTAACCGCCCCGGAGTGGTAGTTGTGAGGTCGTGGGTGTGGTAGTTGCTGTAGATTGTGGGTATGTGGTGGTTTGGCTGGCTTGACTCGGTCGTCATGGAACCACTTTACCGTCTTAACCTCCTTCGACGTTACCTTGTTAGGGAGTTATGATTATCTCATGAATAACCATAAGGATCATAATAGGATAATGTTTAAGGAATGATCGCGTAATACTGCGACCACGGTGCTAAGGTTGGTTCTTGTATCCGCGAGAGAGGATGGTCGTAGGGACTATCTCCACGACCACGCCGCCCTTGGATACAACATAAAACATAGGTTTTAAGATAACGAATGCCTTGATTTTGCGTGAAATGGATAAGATTTTGAGTTATATCCAGAATGCCCTTGGATTACCCAATATTCCTCCTTCTGGCCTTTGGCGACCATAGGGAGGGCCACGGCCATAGTCATGTGCGACCATGGAGGTCTAAAAACAGCTAACAATCCTTGCTAGTCACAGAATACATAGTCTCACATGTCCACGAGTACCATGGTCGTGGAGGCACATTCCCACAATCATGCCGGTCATGGAGACAGCTTCCCATGATCATCCCGGTCGTAGAGAGAAAAGCAATACCAATACGTGGTCGTAGTCAATACACGACCATGATTATTGAAGAGTTGCGTCAAACCTAGAACATGGTTGAGATTTACCAACCACGATACTGAGACAATACAACTTCCCTTCTTACTGACATGATAAACTGTCAAGAAGATAAGGATGAATGTATAGTTACCCGTAATCGTGCATTACAACCGTCGAGAAGATAAGGAGAGATGTGCAAATATCTAACCGCACACAACAACTATCAAACCGCCAAAACTTCCCTCTATTGGCACCCTTTCAACAAGTATAAAAAGAGGACCAATTCAGAGGAGAAGGGGGAAGAGGTCAGAGGAACAGAGGAGATTTGTTAGACTTTACAGCAAATTCTCTCTATATTTCATCTTATTCATAGTGACAACACAACATGAGTAGGGTATTACTCAGATTTTGAGGGTCTGAACCTGTATAAATTTCGTGTCATTTGGATTCATAGATATAGTGACTTCTTAGGTGATTGTTTGGATTGTCTCCCTACTAAATAAACTAAATTCGTGTAAGTTCGACTAGGAACCTTGGTTCCAATTGTCAATAGCTGGCACCGTCCATGGGGAACTTTCAAGACATTTCTTCTTCACCAAGAATCACGGTAAGCTATGAATCCTTGTGCATATGATTCCAAGAACGACTTTGATCTTGTCGACTATGTCGACATTCCCATGGATGAGGATCCTATTCCCATGGAAGAGATCGATTCCACCCTTGAGTCATGTGCTGATGTAGATTCTTCTCCGGTTCTGGTTACGCCTATCAACTAGGAATTTGATAAGGTAGTGCGCTCGCCTTCTGTGAGTTTTGCCACATCTGAGGGCGAGTACATGCCACAATCCATCATTCCATGCAAAATGGACGATGAGGACCTTGAATTCAGTCTGGAAGATTCTGCTCCAGACAATTTGAAATCTCTCTTTGATTTTGAATCTGATTTAGACAAAGAGGAGATGCTCTCTCCGTCTGCAACCTCCACTCCACGGGAAGTCGCTACACTTTCTGAGGAGACCCTTGAGCAACGCGTTTCTAGGGAAGAAGGAGAACGCAAATAGGAAGAGGACAAAGCTCGCGAGCGGCGAGAGACCGAGGTTCGCAAGTCTACGGAGGAAGCTCTGCGTCTTGCGCAACTTCGCCAAGATACCGCCACCCGCGACTTGGGTCCAGGAACATCTCGCTAATGACATCTTGATGGTCATAGGTGTGATCGGACGCCGCTCGCAGCCCCGCAGTACTCCCCGACAGCTGATGCGACAATGGAAAAATCTCCTCTGGCTCCCAAAAGGAGTACACAGGATCGTATCCATGTGATTGTAGAGACACTTCGCAATCCTCTCTCTGGCTTTGCGAACGATGATGGGGTAACATTGACGGAGTTGCATCAGATGTAAACCCCACAGCATCATCAAGTTCAGTAACTTACTCTCGGGAATGGGATAGTGCTTACTAGAGCCAGAGAAGATGTAATCGTGCTCACACTACATCAGCCCAGCACGACAAAGCCCGACGAACTGGTAATTCTCGTGATCATAACCATGAACCAGAGCGTTTGCGCTTGTGGCCACGTCGTGAGTTTCCTCAAGCTATTAATTCCCATGACCAAGTTGATAGTCGCGATGATCAACAACCGCGTGTTTCATACATGGGTTGTAAGGCTTTCTCGCCAGCGCTGCGTGCTGTAGTATGGCCAGATAAGTTTAAGCCTGGCATGACCGAGAGATTTGATGGTACTCAAAATCCATCTGAATTCCTCCAGATCTATATTACTGCCATTCAGGCGGTAGCAAGAAACGACCGGGTTATGGCAAATTGTTTACCAACAGTCCTTGAGGGTCCTGAACGGACTTGGTTGTTTAATCAGCCAGAAGGATCGATATATAATTGGGAAATGTTGTGCGATGCTCCACAACAATTTCCAGAACTGCTAAGTGAAGCTTGGCAAAGAAGATGATCTTCATTGACTATGCCAGACTTTGACCAAAACTCTTTGGTAGTTCATCAAGAGATTCATGGGAGTGAGAAATACCATTCCCAATATCTCTGACAATTCGGCTATTAGGGCTTTTAAACATGTCATTCGATAAAGAAGATTCACAAAGGATCTAAGTATCCATCCACTACGATCAGTGTCAGAACTTTTCGACATGGCTGATCGATATTTTGACGCTACCGAGGCTGTGGGGTGGAATAGGATGGTGGACAAGGGTAACTTATCTCCTCAACCTGGTCTCAAGTCCGAGAAGAAGGATGGTTCGACCAAAAAGTCTGAATCATCTACGAGCAGGAAATCTAAGAAGTCCAAAAAGAATGGAGCAAGCCAATTCTGAGAGGTTACGATCATGGAAAAGCAACCACAGGGAAAAGGCAAAAAAGTTCCATTTAAAAATAATAAACCTCCTTCTAATGGTCGCAGCAACGACCATACAGAAAAACCGACTAACCCGCAGGGAGGAAAGAAATGGTGTCTGTTGCACAACGTCCCTGGACACGACCTTCAGAATTGTCGCAATTGGTTGAAGCGCATGGACGAGTTTTACCAAGGTAAAGCATATATGCCAACTATACTAGAACAGGGACAATCCTGTGGGATTAAGGACATTGATGGAGATGAGGACATGCCATACCAGGTACTAAAAAATCATGTTAATATCGTATTTGGTGGTTCTTTGTCTTATTTCTCTAAGCGTCACTTTAAGTCTGTTTACTGAGAGGTAAATAATATTGAAACTCCCCCTGGAGAGCCTCAATTCCCCCGTTGGTCGAAGACTTCCCTGACCTTCAGTCGGGATGATTGCCCTAAGGGACTATCACGACCATGGAGACTCCCTCTGGTTATTTCCCCTACTATTAGCAATGCTAGGGTGGGAAGAGTATTGGTTGATCGAGGAAGTTCTCTCGACCTACTTTTTACGAAAGCACTTGACAGGATGCAAATACCTCGTTCAAATATTCAACCAGTGGTTCACCCATTCTTCAGGATAATACCTGGTCCTTCGATGATGCCTATCGGCCAGATTGTGCTGCCCCTGACACTTGGGCGACCAGAGAACTTTCAAACAGAATTAATTACTTTCGATGTAATTGATTTTGATTCAGCGTATAATGCCATTTTGGTAGGCCCTCTCTCGCCAAGTTCATGGCGGCAACACATTATGCTTATCATTGGGTCAAGTGCTAGGACCAAAAGGCGTGATCACTGTCAGAGGCAGTCAAAATACGGCTCTAACATGTGAACGAATATCCCTGGAATTGGTCGATCAGCTTCTCCTCTGGGATGTCGAGGCTTCGACCAAGGAACCAGATGCAGTCAAGGTAACTCCGCGACCAAATGAAAAGTTAAAGCAGGTTCCTTTATTCCCAGATGACCCGTCTAGAAACATCCGGATTGGGTCAGGACTGGACGATAAATATGAACTCGCGCTCATTACTTTCCTCTGAGCTAATGTAGATGTGTTTGCGTGGAAACCATCCAACATGCCTGGAGTCCCAAGGGAAGTAATCGAGCACAGGCTAGCAATTCAGCCTGGACAGCGACCAATAATGCAAAAGCTCAGACGCTTTGCTTCTGATTGACAAGAAGCCATCCATTCGGAGTTAAATAAACTCCAAGAGGTTGTTTTTATTCGTGAAGTGGACCATCTAGAATGGCTCATGTTGACGATTGGGACTCTGACCCTCCGCTGAACTTATGTAAATATAATTATGTAGTGTGAAGGCCAAATAACTAGACGAAGCTCAAGTAAATCACGGTAGCTATGTCTAAGAAACAAAGGAATTTATACAGGTTCGGGCTCTCTGATGATAAGTAATAGCCCTACTCCTGTTGGGATTTCACTAAGAATATCAAGGTTTACAGAGGGGAATAAGAGACGTTCTTAGATTGACTAATAACAATCTCCTATTCACTATTACACAGTGTATAATAATCTTCTATCTCTCGAGTCTTGTGTATTAGATCCTTCGCTAGATTAGTTGGTCCATTTCTCTCCCAGCGATCCCTCTTTTATAGCTCATCGTCGGTCGTCGATTACAGAATTGAAGGGTCCTTGAGAGGCAGACGTGCGCCAGCCATAATGTGCAATTATGCCCGTTTATGATTAAACTTTTATCTTCTTAACAGTTATTAGAAATAAAAGGCTAAAGATATCCAAGACGGCAGTAGTGGTCGAGCAGGCTTAACTACTGGGTATGGTTGAAGGGATCTAACCATACAGTCGTTGGATGTTTTGACTCTTCGATAGCCATGATCGCGTACTGTCTATGACCATGCATCTTTAATTCTCCACGACCTGGGCGACCATGGGAAGATATCTCCATGACCCAAGGTATTTGTGAGTATGTAAGACCATGGATTCTATGACCTCGGTATTGTGGATGTCTTGATACTACAGACTCCGTGACAATACAGGCCGAGACTATAGAATAGACCATGTCTAGGATATCTTGGACTAACCTACTGTCTCCCTCTTAGGTCCCTGAAACCACAGAGGGGTATGTAAATATTTTAAGTTTTGTCTTGTAGCTCTTGTAACTATAGAACGATGAAGGTGACTAACTCGACTTATAATCCTTGTCAGCTCGCGAACCTAGTCATAGTCTTGAAATTTAATGGTAAGTGGCGCATGTGCATCGATTACACCAATCTTAACAATGCCTACCCAAAGGATGATTTTCCCCTTCCCTGCATCAATCAGTTGGTCAATTCAACAGCGGGTTGCGAACTGATGAGCTTCCCAAATGCCTACTTGGGGTACCATAAAATTAGCATGACAGAAGTAGATGAAGAGAAAACTAACTTCATCACACCATTTGGCATCTACTGCTACGTCAGAATGCCATTTGGGCTAAAAAATGCTGGTTCCACGTACCAGCGCTTGATGCAAAAGACCTTTCTTTCTCAACTAGGGCGCAATTTAGAAGCTTATGTTGATGAGCTGGTTGTAAAGAGCTTAAAAAGCTCTAGTCATGTAAATGATCTCAGTGAGACTTTCTGTAACTTGAATAAACATGGAATCAAGTTGAATCCTGAAAAGTGCTCTTTTGGAGTTTCTTTGGTAAACTTTTGGGTTTTCTTGTTTGTTTGAGAGGCATTGAGGTTAATCCCGAGAAAATCCGGGCCATTGAGAAAATGCGATCTCCTTCGACCACGAAGGTGGTACAAAGACTAACCGGTCGAATGGCGGCCTTGAGTCGTTTTGTTTCACGGTTAGGAGAATGTGGATTACCTTTCTTTAAGATTCTATGTAAGCACAATGGTTTCACTAGTCGGACGACGCCGAAAAAGCCTTTCAAGAAGTCAAAGAATATTTAACAAGAGCTCAAGTGTTGGTTTCCCCGATCATGGGAGAGCCATTATTCATTTATTTGGCTGCTACCCCTCATGCGGTCAGTGTTGTTCTGGTCGCAGAGAGGGAAGGTGTGCAACAACCAGTTTATTATGTAACTTAACGAACCAAAGGAGTGTTACCCTAAGGTCCAAAAGTTACTTTACACTCTCTTAATAGCATCTAGAAAGCTACGACATTACTTTCAAGCGTACAAAATTTTTGAGCCTTTGTTCTTTTCTTTAGGGGACATTCTCTGGAGTCCGGAAGTCACTGGTCGAGTTGCAAAGTGAGCAACAGAACTCGAAGCATTTGATCTCCATTTCACTGCTCGAGTAGCAATTAAATCCCAAATTCTTGTAGATTTTGTGGTCAAATGGACTAATCCCGAACCACCTACGCAAGAACCAAAGGATTTAGAAAATACCGATCACTGGACGATGTATTTTGATGGCTCTTGAAGTTTTCCAAACTCGGGGGTTGGAGTGGTCTTAATCATGCCTCAGGGTGACCAACTCAGTATGTCATACAATTACACTTTGTTGCTACCAATAATGCAGCAGAGTATGAAGGCCTTCTAGCCGGGCTTCGAACAGCCAAATTCCTCAGAGTCCATCGATTAGTGGTGAGGGGAGACTCACAGCTAGTCGTAAACCAGGTAAATAAGGAATATAGTTGTTCCGTTGAGACAATGGCTCTATAACTGGATGAAGTGAGGAAATTGGAAAAACAATTCAGAAATTTCAAAGTCCAATTCATTTCGCGAAGAGACAATATTCTCGTAGACCAATTGTCAAAAATTGGTTCCTCACGTGCATCCGCTCTGGCAGGAGTGTTCGTTGAGCACTTAAAACATCCCTCAATTGTGATCACCGTAGAGGCACCAGAGGAGATGACTAACGTCGTCGCCCTCGAGCAGGAAGCAGATTGGATTCGACCATTGAGAATCTATCTTGTGCATGGGACCTTGCCTGAGGACAAAACCAGAAGTGATCGATTAGCTAGAAAAGCGCGTATGTACAGACTGGTCAAAGGAACCCTGTACAAAAAAGGTGCTCAAGGAGTATTTATTCGTTGTATATCTCAAGAAGATGGAAAATCCCTTCTAAGAGAAATTCATGGAGGCATGTGTGGTGCACACACATCCTATCGGACGTTGGTCAGAAAAGCTTTTCGACAGGGTTATTACTGGCCTTTAGCACTTAATGATGCCATGCAATTGGTCACAGCATGCCCACAGTGTCAATTTCATGCTCGACACGTTCACCAGCCAGCATATGCTCTTCAAACTATTGCCTTAACCTGGCCATTCACTATATGGGGAATAGATATTGTGGGCCCTATGCACCAAGCGGTCAATGGATACAAGTTTCTGTTCGTAGCCATTGATACGTTTACTACATGGATTGAGGCTGAACCAGTCCGAACCATTGCTGCAGCTGCGGCGAAGAAGTTCTTCCATAAGAACATTGTGACACGATTTGGTGTTCCAAGTCGTCTCTTTACAGACAATGGATCCCAGTTTGTTAGTGGTCTTTTTCTAGATTATTGCGACGATATCGGGACCAAAATCTATTTCGCATTCATTGCTCATCCGTAGAGCAATGGTGCCGTCGAACATGCCAACGGACAGATAATACAAGGGATTAAGAAACGTGTTTTCGACCGCCTTAAGTTGCGCTCGGGGGCTTGGGTAGACGAACTCTACTTTGTTCTATGGGCATTGCGCACTACGTCCAATAGGGCTACAGGCGAGACGCCTTTCCAACTGGTTTTCAGTGCAGAAGCCATGTTGCCAATTGGAATTCAAATTGGCTCTCCTCGTGTCGATCACTTAGATCTTATAAATCAAAGTGAAAACCACGAAGATGAAATTGCTCTTCTTGAGGAGAAGTGTAATCGAGTACTCATTCGGTCAGTAGCATATTTACAAGTTTTGCGTAAATATCATAGTAAACGGGTACAACCACGTAGCCTTCACGTGGGAGACTTGGTTTTAAGAAAAATCCAAAACCAGTCTGGTCGCAATAAATTCCCCCCTCAGTGGGAAGGGCCCTACACTGTAATCTCACTGCCACGACCAGGATCGGCTCGATTAGCTTTGGAAGATGGAAGAATTTTATCAAACGCCTGGAACATCGACCAGTTACGTACATTTTATGTGTAAGTTTTTCCATTTCCATTTCAATTTCTTATTTAATAAGTACTTTTTTCACTATTTGTTATAGTCGTATTCTCATTTTCAGCCTTATTCTTGTCTCAGGCCACGCCCAAGGGCTGGTCATGATAAGTGCCTTATTACAATGTTTAAGCAGATTTGCTGGCCGATCTCATGGTCGCATCCAGGTAAGACATCTCTTACTAAGCTGTTTCTTAACGCATAAGGGATTTACTAGCATGTTTCTGATCATTCGAATGGCTGTCAGTTAGCAAAAAACTTATGCATTTGTACTTTTCCATTTATCTCTATGACTTTATAATCGCATCTAGCTAAGACATCTCTTTCTAAGTTGTTTCTCAACGCATAAGAGACTTAATTACTAGCATGTTTCTGATCATTTAAGTCTTGGTCTACTTAGTCCAGAATAATTATCCTGCGATCACTATACTATGTCTTCAGTATCAGTGATCACAGGAGGGGGCTAGGAGAATATATATAGCTATAAGCATTCAGTTAGAAACTAAGTACTTTGCATTATTATAATTTCTTTTTTCTGCTAATCATATGTATTTGCAAGGTACAAAGACTCAAATAGAACAAAATATTTCCATTACCTTTGTCAATTTTACAAAAAATTACAAGGAGAGGAGATACATCAAATGAGGTCAAGGTCGTGTAATAATTTATCTACTAAAGGCTTGACCTCGGCCCTGATTGCGTTCAATTGATCCTCGCTGTCAAAAGCCGCATTTTCCACCACTAGATTTAGATCTAAATTTGGACTATGGTGATGCCTAAGTTTGTCGAGAATGGCAGAGAACGCAGCACCAATATTGGTCTTCAGTGTCTCTTTGTACCTCCTCGCAAATTTTGGAATGTTAGTGACCAGAGAATCAGCTTAAGCTGCAACCAAATTGCAGGACTCACCAAGAGATAAGTCATCCTTCGCATGATTAATAATTTCTGCATCAAGTGAGTCCACAACTTCCCTTAGCTTTTCAAGGGTATTCCTCTAAGTGAGACCGCAGCTCTTGATGATTGTTTCCAAGGCGCCCTTTTCATTATGGGCAAGCTTTGCGGTCTCCCTGGCTCTCTTGCTAGCAGCCTTGTAGCGGTCGACGATATGGTGAAGTTTATCCAGGTCGAGACCTCGCTTGATAAACTTCTCCTCGAAATGTTTCTTTTCTTCGGCCAGCCCGAAGTTTATTTCTCTTTGATCTAATCAGAAAGAAAAATGAATTCAATTGAATTTGTTCATGAAAGTTCACAAAAGCAATGTTAAATTCTGCCAAAGTCAATGTTAAATTCTGCCAAAGTGAACTTACAATCTACATTGGTTCGCAATTTATTCAAACCAATTGGAGGCGCTCTTTTTCTCCTTGAAGGAAATCGCATAATGTTGTTTTCTCCTCCAAGGATGCCAAGGCTTCAGCAAGTTTTTCGCTATTTACCCTCCGAGCTTGATCCTCCTCTCCCTGTATGACCATGAGATAATTCCTAGTCGTATATATAAAAATTTGAAGAGTAAGAATCCTTACTGCAACAACCTTTGGGATATTCACTACACCCCAGTGACAGTCACTTCCTTCTCGACCAAATTTGGTTCAGTTTCAGATACTGAAGCAGGCAAGGAAGTGGTCCAGTTTGTCCTCTACATTCAATTTATAATTGGATAAGTTATACCTAACTAAGAAATATAACTTAGTTAGAGAGAAAACATATGTTTACCTAAAGCAATGTCCCAGGAGATTTCGGGGAGCAGTTTGTGTGGCCTTGGATGTGGCTGCCCCTATAACTACACACTACTACAGAAATGCATTCCACTAACCCATATCTTCTAACGGTTATAAGCAATCTGGGAAAAATCCGATAGAATAGGACCACAGCGGCGGAAAAGAGGATTTTTACTATCTGTTACACACTAGTCCACAGTTAGTGAAATGTAAATATTTTTTACTATCGGTCATTACTGTACAAACCGATATAATATATGAAATAGTAATATCGGTTTTCCATTCGTAACTGATAGTAAAATTACTCACTTTATACTATCGGTTTGTAATGTACCAATCGATATAATATATTAAGTAGTACTATTGGTTTTTCATCCGTAACTGATAGTAAAATTACGCACTTTATACTATCAGTTAGTATTGTACCAACCGATATAATATATTAAATAGTACTATCGGTTTTTCATCCGTAACTGATAGTAAAATTACTGACTTTTTACTATCAGTTCTTACTGTACTAACCGATATAATTTAGTAAAGTTTACTATCGGTTATATAAAACAAAGCGATAGTAAAATGACGTCATATAAACTAATTGTTATGACAGCGGGGACCTTATTTTACTATCGGTTTGTGTTTTTGAACCGATAGTAAAATTGTACAACTTAATTAGGTCGACTCCTGTTCTGCGCTCTACATGTTGGAATCATTTCTACCGTACGTGCATCCACACTCCAAGCTAGAGTGATCTGGAGAAGCTATCTGAGAGGTTGATAATTCCATTCCCCTCGGTATTGCCATCTTCTCATCACCTCTCTCTTTCTCTCGATCACTCTTTCAGACTCTCCCTCTCTCTCTACTTGCAATTCATTAAACTAGATACATGTAGCTCCAAACTAACTAGAAGGCTAGGTTGGCTAGCTAGCTATAGCTTGCTGAAGTTAAGCAGCTAGCTAGCTGGCTCTTCCAATTAATGCATCAAGTTAATTAGGGTTTCATATATACAAATCCATTTAATGTAATTAAGCAGCTGTACACACATATGGCCTAACTAATTATGTTTCATGCATATATGCATGCCCTGAGTCATTAATTATTTATTTCAATTTGTCAATTTTGTGAAATGATTGTAGATGGACCGAGAATATTGGATGTATGGAATAAAACGTACTACTGTTGAGTATTTGGAGGGTGTGAATGGGTTTATTAAATTTGCTGAGCAAGAAAGGCGAAGAAGGGAGAGAAAGAAATGCATTGTCCTTGTATAGATTGTATGAACTTAAAAAGGTTCGGCAACTCTGATCAGATTAGGAGTCATTTGATTCGTCGTGGTTTTAACGCACGCTATACCCGTTGGATATGGCATGGTGAAGATCTTGAGGAAACGAGCACCGCTACCAGTCAACAGCACCCGGAAGTGGATTACAGTAATGATGATCATGATCAGAACATTGGTAATGTTCATTCGGAAGTCCATGTAGATGACAAAAATTTAGATGAAATGTTACGTGATGTAGAAGAAGACTACAGCGAAAACGATTTAGCTAAATTTGAGAAATTAATTGTTGATTCTGAGAAGCCTTTGTTCCCCGGATGTGCAAAATTTACAAAGTTGTCTTCTGTGTTGAGATTATATAACTTGAAGACAAGCAACGGTTGGAGCGATAAGAGTTTCACGGCTCTATTGGATCTGTTAGCGGTCATGCTTCCAGAGGGAAATGAGTTGCCAAGATCTGTTTACCAGGCCAAAAAACTATTGTGTCCGTTGGGAATGGAAATCGAAAGAATGCATGCATGCCCAAATGATTGTGTTCTGTACCGTAACGAGTACGAGGATTTGCATGTTTGTCCAAGATGCGGCGCATCGCGGTATAAGCATGGGGACAGAATTTATCACAATGGATGTGATGAGGTAAAGAAAGGGCCTCCGGCCAAAACTGTGTGGTATTTGCCTGTGATTCCTAGATTGAAACGGCTGTTTGCAAATCCGAAAGATGCGAAGTACTTGCGTTGGCATGTTGAAGGTCGGAAACAAGACGGAAAACTAAGACATCCAGCTGATTCCATTCAATGGAGAAACATTAACAGAACATTCGGTGAGTTTGGCGGCGAAGTGAGGAATATAAGGTTTGGGCTGAGTACAGATGGTATGAATCCACACGAAAATATGAGCAGTTGACATAGCACTTGGCCGGTTCTTTTATGCATCTACAATCTTCCTCCTTGGTTATGTATGAAGCGCAAGTACATCATGATGTCGTTACTAATTTCAGGACCCAGACAACCCGGGAATGATATTGACGTGTTTCTATCACCGTTAGTCGAGGACTTACATAAATTGTGGAGCGAAGGGGTGCGGGTGTGGGATGCATATAAGCGAGAGAATTTCATGTTGCGGGCCATGATATTTTGCACCATAAATGATTTCCCGACCTATGGAAATTTGTCAGGGTATAGTACGAAAGGAGGCAAGGTTTGTCCTATTTGCCTGGATGAAACTGAAAGCATGTGGTTATCGAACTACAGAAAAACAGTGTACATGGGTCACCGCAGATTCCTTCCGATGCATCACGCCTACCGTAAGAAGAGGAAGTCATTCAATGGGAAGCCTGAGAAAGGATCAGCCCCAGTGTTTGTGACTGGTAAGGAGCTTTACTTGCGCGTGAAGGACATCA
The DNA here is from genome assembly GCA_019359835.1 of Pharus latifolius. NCBI lineage: Eukaryota > Viridiplantae > Streptophyta > Magnoliopsida > Poales > Poaceae > Pharus > Pharus latifolius. The sequence continues at coordinate 85,891,040 of CM033325.1, forward strand.
AAGTTGAGTTCGGTAAATGTTCTAAACCTCCAAGAAAAAATGTTTGGAAGAAGAGATCGATTCTTTGGGATCTGCCATATTGGGAGCACTTACAAGTTCGATATTGACGAAACAAGTTACCTGCGAGACGACCACGAAGAAGGATTATGGGTGGACAACCATTCTTGACTAATTTGCAATATGTAAGTGTCGTATATTACTTGGATCTTTAATCGAAGAATTCTTCAAATCATTTTTCAAAAATTCTTTGGGAAAACATGCGTGATGCATTGAGAATCATTTATGCAAATTTCCATTTCAATTAGAGTATATACTTGATTTGAGCAATAATTGATTCTTTTCACAAATGAATATGAAAACTGCAAATTTTCATTCCATGATTGGTCTTTACTGTTAATTTATTTCAAAATTATTGGAAGTCATTTGCATGGGGTTTCAGGTGTCTTTACAAGTGCAAAATGATGTACTGAGACCCATCTGTAATTGTTCTCAGGAAATCCCTTTAGATCAATTTAACAGTATTCTACTATCGGTTTCAACTTCCAAACCGATATGAAATTAACATATACTATCGGTTTATTGTCATAAAACCGATAGTAAAATACAATGCAAAATGATGTACTGAGATCATCTGTAATTGTTCTAAGGGAAATCCTTTAGGGTCAATAACATTGTATTTTACTATCAGTTTCAACTGCCAAACCGATATGAAATTAAACTCTACTATCGGTTTATTGTTCATAACCGATAGTGATTTATACTGTGTTATGAGCCCCTGTTCTTAGTTTACTATCGGTTTGGAATAATAAAACCGATAGTGAACAATGCCAACACTTCAAACCCTAACTTACATGTTTTACTATCGGTTTGGTGGTTCTGAACCGATAGTAAAGATTCATATATTAGGTTATATAACCTCGCACGATTTTCCCTCCAGTGCAACTAATCACATTCCAAATACTCACGCGCGGAAAACCCTAGCTTCCCCGACGTTCGCTTCTTCGCTCCTCTGCGCCACCATTGCCGATCACAATTTGGTTCTCCACCGCCTCCGGCCACTGCATTGCGTCACCGCCTCCAGCCACTCCACGAACGACTGTAAGTGTTCTTGACCAAATCGCTCACGTCAATTGCTTAAATTTGTATGCAATGGTTCATATGTGGTTCAATGGATTACAAATATAAAACTAGAGTAAAATTCATGAACTACAAACTTGATAGCTATGAGAATGACAGAATTGATGAAAATCACTAGCAATTTGTCATACAGTGTAGTCCACTATCGGTTTCTTATTTAGAACCGATAGTAAATACCTTAAACTGAATTTTTTGTTAATTATTTCCCATTTTCTAATTTTCATCTGAAATTTTGGTTCATTTAAATTTTAACAGACTTTATGTTCCTGCAGAGAGACTAGCATAGTTTGCACTGCTAATCTTATATATTTTACTGAATACAAACTTGATTACTATCGGTTTTACTTGGAAAACTGATAGGAAATAGAGTATGTCATAGTTTGCACTGCTAATCTGAATTTTCTGTTAATTACTTCCCATTTTCTAATGTTCATTTGAAATTTTGGTTCATTTAAATTTTAACAGACTTTATGTTCCTGCAGAGAGATTAGCATAGTTTGCACTGCTAATCTTTTAAATTTTCCTGAATGCAAACTTGAGTACTATCGGTTTTACTTGGAAAACCGATAGGAAATAGAGTATGTCATAGTTTGCACTGCTAATCTGAATTTTCTGTTAATTACTTCCCATTTTCTAATGTTCATCTGAAATTTTGGTTCATTTAAATTTTAACAGACTTTATGTTCTTGCAGAGAGACTAGCATAGTTTGCACTGCTAATCTTTTAAATTTTCCTGATTACAAACTTGATTACTATCGGTTTTACTTGGAAAACCGATAGGAAATAGAGTATGTCATAGTTTGCACTGCTAATCTGAATTTTCTGTTAATTACTTCCCATTTTCTAATGTTCATCTGAAATTTTGGTTCATTTAAATTTTAACAGACTTTATGTTCATGCAGAGAGACTAGCATAGTTTGCACTGCTAATCTTTTAAATTTTCCTGAATACAAACTTGAGTACTATCGGTTTTACTTGAAAAACCGATAGGAAATAGAGTATGTCATAGTTTGCACTGCTAATCTGAATTTTCTGTTAATTACTTCCCATTTTCTAATGTTCATCTGAAATTTTGGTTCATTTAAATTTTAACAGACTTTATGCTCATGCAGAGAGACTAGCGTAGGGCACAACAATTTTAGTTATGAACTTTGTCATGTACCTTTCTTCATATCAATTGATGGTCTGTTCATGGAATTTTAGGTAAAGCCATGTCGGCATCTTCCTCGGCTGATAGTAGTGATTCGGCGAGGGCGAACGTAGATGGTGCTGCCTCGTCCCAGCGCAAGAGGAAGGCGCGAGGCGCGACGATGTTGGGTCGTTTGGCCAAACGCGCGGATCTTTCATGTGAGTTCAACCAGTTCGGGAGACCGATCGGGAAGAACGTTGGCCACTATGCTGCCTATGTTGGCTTGTTGGCGAAGGAAAGGGTGAAGATCACCGTCCAAAGCTGGAAGGACGTCAAGGCCGACGAGAGGGATAGGCTGTGGGCGGAAGTGAAGGTAAAATTAATCAAAATCACTGAACTCTTGAGTAATCACATTCCCTTGGTTTATTCCAGAGATTAGGTAAGTCCTGCTTATATGCACCATTTGAAACAGGCCAAGTGGAACATCCCCGACGATGGTCCCAAGATAGCTTGCTTGAAGGACATGAACAAGACGTGGAAAACCTTCAAGAGCGTCCTCGTCAGTACCTTCCTCGCTAAAGGCAAATCTCCATGCGAGAAGTACCCCTTCATAACGGAGGAGGTATGGGAGCAATTCACCCAACAGAAGGGGACTCCTGAGTTCAATGTATGTATGGTTCCTTTGCTTGGTTACACCATTGTATGCAGTAAGCAGTGGTGCATTAATTTTCTTGTTTCTGGTACGAAGGCCCTCAGCGAGAAGAACAAGGCAATCTAGAGGAGGAATGACCACCCACACCGGCTCGGCTCTCGCGGCTATGCGGGGAAGGAGGAGCAGTGGAAGAAGGCTGAAGACGAGGCGTCGAATTTCGTCGACTCCCCGGACCTACCACTCTCCGAGATCCGCGATCAGCGATGCAAGTGCTGGTGGCTGGCCAGAGGGACCATGTCGGCCACGGGGACTGTGGCGTTCCCAAACCCCAGGGATGTCGAGGTCGTGCAGCGACTCGTAAGTTGGCTAACTTCCTAGTTGGAATCATAGAGTGTGGTAGAAAAAACTATGATCACTAGTGTGCGCACAAGTTTGTATATATTTCTTCCTCACAATGGAGAGCTTTCAATGTAACAGATCTCTTGCTCGAAGGAGGCGACCGAGGGATTGTTCACACCCCATAGGGAGAACGACATCCTTACCCGGGCTCTAAGGAACAAGGAGCATCCAGGGTGGACGCGAACCGTGGGGGGTGTGGTGCCATGGAAGGAAGGCTTCTCGGAGCCCGGGCAAAAGGCGAAGAAGGCTGGCAGCTGGAAGGAAAGGGAAGTGGAGCTATCTCAGAAGATACGGGCAGATGTGACTGTACAATTCGCGGACATGTTCGCTCAAATGAACGAGAAGTATGAACGCCTCAGCCGAGTTGTGCAGTCCAAGGGTTTAGATCCAGCTGCCGAGGTCGACGCTGCCAGGTGGAGTAGTTGCGGCTCGAAGGTTCACGTGGATCCGGTGGACCTGATCGAGGTATTGCAACTCTTGAGCTATATATGCAGTTCGGTTGATGCCACTCCCGTTACGTTAAAATTGCTTCGCTAACCTGTTATAATTGTTGCAAATTGCAGAAGCCGGAGAGCTGTAGCCTATTGATCAACATAGGCGACAAACCTGTAGTGGTTGCAAACGGGGTCGTATACCAGTCTTGGGAGGATGTCCGGATCCACTGCGTACCTCTGGAGCCTGGATTCGCAAAGGTACAGGTGGACATGGCCCTCCCGGGCTACAGCTCTTTTCCGTTGCCCGTCCCAACGGACGAAATGCGGACAATTGGCGAGGCATTGGGCTCGTACATACAGTGGCCCAAGAAGGGTGTTAGACTACAGGAGGTAAACCCTAGCCATTCTAGCTTACAACTCAGTTAATATACTCAATTTGCAAAATCTAACTTATGCGTTTGTACTTAAAGTGGACGATGGATACCATCTCACTTCCTGAGGACACCACTCCCGCCACAACGCATGAGCGAGCTCCTTCGGCCCCCATGCCTCCTCCGACGGCCTCAAACCCTTCGCCATCAAATGAGGCCGGCGGCACCACACCCCAACCTTCGAAGGTATACACTCGCTCCCCGCCCAAAGGCAAGGGAAAGGCCAAAGGCAAGGCCAAAGAAAGCCAGCCGGGTACGTTCAAGAACGGGTCCCCACTCGTGTCGGAGTACCTTCTGCGCAATATGGATCAAATAACCAGAAGTCTCCACGAGTGGTACCTGACCCGGTCTAGGCGCCACATCAACTTCTTAGTTCACTTCAGGCCAGGTCATTTTCACCGTGAGGCCGGGAGCATATCAGTGGCCCATGAGGATTTGTTCGACCTCCTCAACTGGCGGGAGCTTGATATGTCCATCATACGGACTGGAGTCCTGTGAGTTTGCTGTTGTCTGAAGTTATCACAGTTCGTTTCATAAATCTAATCACTTTGTATGCACTACTTACTAATGTCTACTTTGCATCCAGGTGCATGTATAGGCTGGCGTCGATGAGGGCATGTGACAAGGTGGGTTTCCTCGACCCAGAGAAAATAAGCCTCATGATGCTAGAGCACGACCAAGCACATGCGGAGGAATACATATCAAGGGCACTACTAGCGCAGCAGGATCGAGAGTTCATCCTTGCGCCGTACCACCAAAGGTTAGTGCATTTCCTACTAATTTAACTCATTCTTGTATGTTACGCCTAACATATGTATGAAACAGTTCGCTTATATATGCAATGTAGGGGCCACTGGGTCCTCGCCGTCATTTGCCCATGGATGAATGAGGTCTATTACCTCGATTCGATGAGCGACAAGATGGCGCATGTTTTCACCCTCACATGGCACATAGACACGTAAGTAACATAGTTGTTTTAAATTTTTCTCTGACTAGCTAATTAATGATAACATATTAACCGGCAATGCTAAATTAATACAGGGCCTTAAAAAATTATGCTAGTGCTGGAGGGAGGCATGACGCGTCGAAGGACACAACAATTTCTTGGAAAGAATATGAGGTAATTAATACGGATGGAAGCACTCATGATGAGTCTTTTAATTTAAGCTTAAGTAGTTCTTTCGAGTTAATGTGGGTTTATGTCTTTGCATATGCAATTTTTCCAGTGCCATCAGCAGCCACAATCGTGGGAATGTGGCTTCTATGTCATGAGATCATGTATGACCTGATCAGGAGAAACTTTGCCCAATTCCCTAAGGTAACCATTTTTCCTGACTCAAAGTCGAACTTTAATTGGATGTGACGTACGATCCTAACTTCATACACGCATATATGCAGAGCGCCATGTTGAAAGAGCAATATGAGTTGCCTCAATTGAAGGAGCTGCGAACAATTTGGGCTCAATATGTCATGGAAGAAGTGGCTATCAACGATCGATAGTAACTGACTTGTGTAATATATATTGAATGTGTTGATTGCTGTATTTGTGAATAAACTCAATATGTGAATAGATTCATTGATGTATTTGTGAATAAACTCGATCAATATGTGAATAAATTCAATCTGTCCAATGCATGTGTATATTATTGTATTAGTGTATTTGTGAACAAATTCAATATGTGAATATTGGTGTATATTTGTAAATATTGGTGTATTTGTGAATGATCCAATGTATCTCTGTATTGCTGTATGTATATGTGCAAGATTCCAGTACTAACCGTGTCGAGTACATAACCGATAGGAAAAACTACACAGTACTATCGGTTATATACTACAACCGATAGAATAAATATTTCAGTACTATCGGTTCATATACAACAACCGATAAAATAAAGTTTCCAGTATTAACTGTGTCTTTATAATACTATCGGGTTCATATACAACAACCGATAGAATAAAGTTTCCAGTACTAACTGTGTCTACACAATACTATCAGTTTAGATCCCAGCCGATAGAAAAAAACATACACATTACTATCGGTTTAGATCCTAGCCGATAGAAAAAACCTACACAATACTATCGGTTTAAATACGAGCCGATAGAAGAAATAGTCGATAGCGATTAGTGAACGTTGGGAATGTAGATGTTTTACTAATGGTTTTCAACCGATAGAAGTGTGCTACGTTTCTACTATCATGCCGATCACTATCGGTAAGAGAACCGATAGTAGAGTGGATTTTTAACCGATAGTGAAAAGCATTTCTGTAGTAGTGACAGCTGATGGCTGTGGACTCACAGCCTCCTCGAAAAAGAGATGAACATTTTGATTGTCGATGCTCTTGGTCAAATCTTTGGAAACAGCAGAGGTCCTCATTAGTTTTTTCGTTGAAGAACCACCAGAGGGTCCAACATCATCACCAGTTCGTTTCTTTTAGAAAACATGTATTAGTCTTTTTCTTGAGAAAAAGTTTCCAAAGTAAAGCATTTTGGTTTTTACAATTGCATGGGGTGGGGGGGGGGGGTTGGTACTTCTAAGATAAGCTAGTTCAAGAAATAGAATACGATAGACTTCGAGTTTCTTAAAAAAGAGTTTCATGTCCAGTAAGCCGCCCTGGGATCTGGGATGCCATTGGGATGAAAATAGAAAGGTTAAGAAGATGAAGAGTCTAAGACTTGGAAATTCTGAAAAGTTTGAAGACTCTGAAACATGGAGACCAAATATATAGAATTTCGAAGGTGACGCTTCAAATTCCCGGTATTGGGACACAGCAAATTACCTCGAGCTTGTTTCCATTTAATGCCTATCATGATAGTCTAACAACCGCACCCAAAGTGTCTTCTTGGGTTGTGTTGGAATTTGAAGCGATAGAGGCACTTTTTTTAATCCGAAGCGTCGCCTTAAAAAAGAGCTTTGTCGTTTCAAATTCGGGGGCTAGCTGATGGAGATTATTACCTGAGTTAGTTGTCCATGCCATTCTATGGTCGAAAGAACTACAGAACGAGACTTGAATTATTTATATGCCTCTCTGTGGTCGTAGAGACCTAAGAGAGAGGCTATGAGATAGTTCAAGATGTTCTTGACATAACACGTTATGGGTATTGTTGCCTACAACCTCAACGTTTATGGTCATAGAAATATGTTGTCGATACACATATTGTCACAGAATACATAGACACTATTCTACACCCATCCCTAGAATAGTTATTCTATACCCACCTTTTGTATCGTTGGATCGTGCATTGAGATTAGAATTTTATTGACGATAGTAACTAACATAGACGGCAGAAAACTAGTTGAACCGCTTTACATCCCCAAAAAATAGGAACTCATATCACAATTTGTTATAACTGTACACTATCCCTAAAAAATAGGAACCGCCTAAAAATAGGAACCGAAATCATATTAGTTTATTGTCATATTAGTGTTACTTTACTGTTCACGATCTACACTGATCGATATATAAACAAAATATTTCCAGTCCCATGGATTTACTAGTCGTATATATACATTTACTGTCATATTAGTTTTACTTTACTGTCTTATTAGATACCACATTTTTCTGTTTACATACCGTAATGATAAATTTACTGGTCATATACTATAGATTTATTGGTCGTATTCATATCACTTTACTGTCCACATGATTTGTACTGGTCTATATATAATTGAAATATCTTCAGTCACGTGGATTTACTGGTTGTAATGATACATTTACTATCATATTAGTTTCACTTTATTGTTTTATTAGATACGTCTTTCTATTTAAATGATAAATTTAGTAGTCGTATAATATAGATTTACTAGTCCGATCAACTACAATTTACTAGTCGTATACTATAAATTTTTATCAATAAATTTACTGGTCGTATACTATAAATATATACTATAGATTTTTGTCAGTAAATTTAGTCATAATACAACAAATTTATTGACTAAAATGTATTATCTCTTCTTGTACTAGAACGACTATCCGAAAACATCAATTTACTGCCGATTTATTAGTAATGTATATAAAATTTATTCTCCAGCCAACTATAATTTACTAACAAATGAGCGTAACAAATAGGTAAAAAACTAATTCTTATCTATTTCAAGATGGCAATCCGGATTTGGCGACCAAACGTAGCGAATACGTCTGAGCGGTTGCGATCGAGACAAGGTGTTGCTGGCGCGCTGGACGACGGCCAAGAAGCTATCGGCCGCGGTCAAGATGCGGCGTTGCGGTCGCGCGGTGTGGGATCGACGGTGAGAATCTGTGGCGCGGGCACACAAGGCAGCAACACAGTGCGTAGTGAAGATGAAGAGACGATTGACGCGGATATCAATCAATAACAAACTAACAATAAAATATTTCAAAAACTTACTGCCGTTATGGATTAAAACGACGTTAAATTCCTTTAAACACTATTAAGTTAGATCGGACGGTTCCTAGACTAATATAGAATAATTATTTTATAGGTGAGTGTAGAATATTGTTTCTATATGCAGACTGACCATCTGCCAAGTAAATCGAATAAACTCCTTGAAAGAACGAGCTTTAGATGACATCAACCTGGTAAATCCAATAAATCAGTCGAAGAGAGTTTAAATTTATTTGAGCCTTGTAGTTAATAGAGTACCACAAATTTCATTACAACCATCCAGTATTCCCAAATCCTGATCATATTCATACAACTATGCACCAAACACACAATTAACTCAACACAGGTCGCCAAGGAAAACATGACATGCTGACAATCAACAATTGCAACTGAACAGTAATAGCACGACAGCTGCCATAACATATGAACATTGGTTGTTCTTCCCCAATTCAGCTAAACTTGGTAATTGAGAAGTGGCATACCACTCGTATCAAAAAAGATACCAAATGAGGTCAGCAAAATCATCTCTTGCACTTGATGTTGACATCGATCCTTAGAGCAAAATCATCTCTTGCACTTGATGTTGACATCGATCCTTAGTGCAAAACTGGTATCTATCAGTGAAACATCAATCAAACTCTAAAATAACCTAACCACATTATACATATCAACAGCAGAACCTTAAACTTTATCACAACACAAAAATAAAGCTAATATCTTAGTCAAAAACAAAAAAAAAACTAAAAGCATCTGTCAACAATCAACAAAAATATGCATCAAATTGAACAATAGGTACATAATGAACCCCCCAAAGATCAACAATCAGAACTAGAACCTGCAAGTAAAAAATAAAGAAATGCAACTCAACAAGGAAACCAAGTGCAAGCTCACATCCAAATTGAGCTGTCATAAGCACAACTATCAAACTGAGCACCAAAATCAACAATATAGAACTTGGTTCCATCTTCCCTGCAGAGAGCATAAGCTTGATAGCACATACTGTGGTGGAACCAGGAATTGACACCTAGGGGGTTAATATTTAATATACCAAAGCTAGTACATCAGCACCTATTCTGATTGTAGTGGATGCTATATCAAATTCAAACTAAGATAAAGTTGTTGCAGCACAGACAAAGCTGCTTCATACACTAGTAACATCCCAATTCAATGAAGACAAAATTTATATTCGGGTATAGAGACAAAGCTACTCTTCTATTGTTGGGTATCAAATGTTCAATGCAAAGCAGCACAAGTAAAGAACAAGAGTACAAGATCCACATTACCACACAATTAACATTTCTTGCCTAATCTCAGTGAGACATGGCATTGTTTGCAATTTATACCCAATCAGATTCTTCATTCTTCTATGAATGACACAACAAAAATCTATTGCGAAATTTGTTTCAGGATCTAAACTTTGCAACTAAAGAATCGCCTCCACAGAAATTTCTACAATTACAAGAAACAGCAATTAAAATAAATTGGGAAGAATCAGAAGCAATAAACAAGAATCATTAGAACCAACCCAAAACACCTCCCAAGAACTAAATTCTTCATGCAAAAAAGTGGGTGGGGGGGGGGGGGGGGGGGGGGGGGGGGGGGGGGGGGGGGTGGGGTGGGGGGGCGGTGTGGATGGATAGGGGCCAAAGCAAGAAAACAACCTCAGGTGCAGATCAATAGGGTCAAAAGGGCAAATTTCTCCAGTGGTTTAGAACAGCCATCAAGTCCACAGCCGGAGTCATGGACGGGTTAGGCTTGAGATGCAGGGGCGGCAACTGGGGTAGCTTGTCCGGGGAGGTCTGGAACCCAGGTAGCCCCTGAGCACATACTAGGTGGCACAAATCCTCTGCAGCTACATACCCGTCGAATTAAGCAACAAAACAGAGTAATCCTACCAGACATCACCCATTAGAATTTAGTCGAAGCGCACACCAATATTTCGTCGAATTAAACAGTAGAACGCAGGGATTCCCACTAAACATCAAGTCTAAGTGTATATCATTACTTGATTCGTTTTTGCCGATGGACACACAATGCAAACGCAAAGCACACCCTACATATCAAGGTGCACAAATGACATGATCAAGTAGTCGTATCCAAGAACGGACCAACCGAGTCGAGGAAGGAGAGAAGGTGTTGCCTAGTCGGAAGAAGTGGAGGCAGGGGTCTTGGAGCCGAGGCCGTACTTCTCTTGGAGGCGTGTGATCTCCTCCTCCTTCTTCTTGACGTCGGACTTCTTGGACATCTTGGCGGGCTGGTAGTAGAGGACGATGAGGTAGCGGTTGGCGACGTTGAAGCCGGAGAGGTGGTCAACGGCGTTCTTGGCGTCGTAGATGTCCTCGTAGACGACGAAAGCCGTGCCGCGCGTGTCCTTGGAGTTGCCGAGCCGGATCTGCCGGATCGCCCCGTACTTGCCGAAGATGTCGTACATCTCCTCGCTGGAGATGTTGAACGGGAGGTTCCGCACGTACAGTACCCTGTTCACCTCCGGCGGCAGCCGCGCGTTACCCTTCCGGAGGCTCACCGCCGCCATCTCGCCGAGATTTTCCTAGGGTTTCGTCGCCGTAAGGGGCTGGCTTACTGTAGTGCTACCGCGTTGTTTGTGGCGGTGTCGGTTCTTAGAGGAGCCTGGGCGCCGACTTATCTTTAATATATAGGTAGCATGCATCGAAACAAGCCGCGAGCAGACGGACGAGATCAATCCGAAGATGAATCCAACGGATCGGAGAGAAGCGGCTGCGCGGTTGGCCCAGATGAAGCAAAAACGCCGATCCAACGGCCGAAAACACGGCGACGATGTGGACAAACGTGGGATGAGCTTTCAAATGGTGCTGGTTCGAACTGATTTTCCGTCTTCCAAGAGTTGTAACGGATATCATTATGAGATCATTTCCACCCTTAACCTTCATTAGCTGTGCCCCTAACAATTGTTTGGTTCATTGCTGCGAATTGTAAAGAAGAGTTATCACACAATAGATATATATGGTCCATCGAACCTCGCTTCGTTTAGTCTCGTTGAACGCCGCTGGTCAGACCTCTCTAGTCGCGCCGACCCAACGGTAACCTAAGTGGGTTCCAGCAAAACAACTCCAACTGCTCAGATCAAACAAACACGCCGATCCAACGGGCAGAAACACAGCGACAACATGGATAAATGTGGGATGAGCTTTCAAATAGAGCTGGTTGGATTGTATATATCTATCATATGATGATATACAATCCAACCAGAAAGTTCATCCCACATTTGCCCACGTCGTCATTGCGTTCCTGGTTGATGAGAACATCCTTCGCATCAGTGATCGACCAGAAGAATTTTTCTCTTGATCAAAAGAACTCTGTGCTCGACCAGAAAGGCTTGAGGTCACAGCATCCCTCAAGGTCGCAGCCCAGGATCAGAAGCAAATGGTCGCAACCTAGGGACCATACAACCTACCGACCAAGTGATGATCGGATGTTTGTTCAGAGAATTCGACCAAGTACTAATTTCAGTACAGATGTTTTAATCAGTCATATGAGTACTTTCTGGAATGGTATTCGAAAGAGCTTTCCAACGCATCAAGAATCATCAAAATCGGACATCGTATGCAACCAGGAGCCCCGAAAGAATGTCAAGTGCTCGAGAGGAAAGAGTCCTGTTCGAATCCGTGAGAATAAGCAACTTCAACCAAGCACCATTCTCATCACAGATGTCCAATTGGATTTCATAAGTACTTGTTGGAAAGGTATTGAAGAGATCTTTCCAACAAATCAAGAATCATTAAATTCTGATATCGTATGCAACCAGGAGACCCAAAAGAGTAACGACTGCACAGAAGAAAAAAGTCCAGTCCGAGTCCGAATCCGAATCCGAGAAGATTAATTCCGGACTTCTTTTATCTTTATAGTATCTTAGGATTTTTATTCCGTTTTTGAATTAGATTCAGATTGAAAGTCTAGTTTAAACCTTCTATCTTTTGTAAATACCACCCTCTATAAAAGAGAGGCATGATCATAGTTTTGAGACAACCACGAATTAAATACACAAATATTTTCAGAGAAGCTTTTGCTCTTGTTCTAGGGTTTGTGCTCATAAGCCACAACCTAGAATTGGGAGTTATTCTCTTTACCATTGTTCTTGTAATTTCTTCGTTGATTGCAGGAACAGTGTGTCTACTTTTGCGTGGTCAAGTAGACAACGATCAAAGCGTGTGGTTGGGCGAATTCTTTTGTCGCAGGTTGCTGTATTGACAGTGGTTGGCGCTATCGGTTCGTCAGGTTACATGAATCAACGAGTTATCAATGATTCTACGTCGTGAAGATCGGGCACCCCGTATCACTGGTCGTCGGATCGATGTGCTCGCTTCATCTAGGCGGGCGAACGTGCTCTCCATTGTCCAGCTGTTTCCCAGTAGCCAACTATTTCCCACATCTCCCACGTTCATCTACAATACAACTAGAAAGCTCATCCCACGTGCCCGCGTCATCACCACGTTCCTGACTGTTGGATCGGCGCGTTCGCTTCATCTGGGCGGTCGAACGTGCTCCCTATTGTCTAGCTGTTTCCCACATCCGACCAAAACTAAGCCTGCTGATTCGACCAAAAACACAAATTCAACCAGACACATTGTTTCTGATGAGGACATCCTTCGCATCAGTGATCGACCAGAAGAACTTTGCTCTCGATCAGAAGAACTCTGTGCTCGACCAGAAAGACTCGAGGTCACAGCATTGCTCAAGGCCGCAGCCCAGGGTCGGAAGCACATGGTCGCAGCCTAGGGACCATACAACCTACCGACCAAGCGACGATCAGATGTTTGTTCAGAGAATTCGACCAAGTGCCAATTTCAACACAGATATCCGAATCTGCCATATGAGTACTTTCTGGAAAGGTATTCGAAAGAGATTTCCAACGCATCAAGAATCATCAAAATCGGACGTCGTATGCAACCAGGAGACCCAAAAGAATGTCAAGTGCACGAGAGGAAAGAGTCCTGTTCGGATCCGTGAGAAACAGCAACTTCAATCAAGCGCCAATTTCAGCATAGATGTCCTAGACAATAGTGCGAGTACTTGTTGGAAAGATATTCGAAAGAGCTTTCCAACACATCAAGAATCATCAAATTCCAACATTGTATGCAACTAGGAGACCCGAGACAATGGCAAATGCATAAGGGGGAAGAGTCCTGTTCGGATCCGTGAAAAATAACTCTGGATTTTCTTTTTATAGTTTGTTAGGATTCTATTTTGTTTCAAATTAGTTTAGAATTATGGTTTTAAACCTTCTATTTTGTTAGATACCACCCTCTATAAAAGAGGCATGGTCATAGTTTTGAGACAACCACGAATTGAATATACAAATATTTTCAGAGAAGCTTTTGCTCTTGTTCTAGGGTTTGTGCTCATAAGCCACCGCCTATAATTGGGAGTTATTTTCTTTACCATTGTTGTTGTAATTTCTTCGTTGATTGCAGGAACAGTGTGTTTACTTTTGCGTGGTCGAGTAGACAGCGATCAAAGCGTGTGGTTGGGCGAATTTTTTTGTCGCAAGTTGCTGTATTGACAGTGGTTGGCGCCATCGGTTCGTCAGGTTACACGAATCAACGAGTTATCAACAACCCTACGTCGTGAAGATCGGGCACCCCATATCAGTTTCCCACTGTCCAACTGTTTCCCAAATTCGACCACAAGCAAGCCTGCTGATTGCACCAAAATAATCAAAATGTGACCATCATAAAAAAAACAAAACTACTACTTTGACCGGGCATAGGCCTAGTGGACCTTGAGGATTAAGCCAGAAAATTACAAATCTAGTGATTGGACCAAAAACCCAAAATGGAATCACGCGAGAAAATTACCGCCAACACAGAAGCAATTTACTGTTTTGGGCAAAAAAGTACTGATAGCACAGAAACAAATCTATTGATTCAACCAAAATCAAGCACGCTCAAAACACAAAATGCAACCAACATAAAAAAGAAAAGCCACTGATTTGACCAAGATCTTACCGACCAGAGATTTTACTAGTGGGACCATTGTTTTTAACTGTCCTCATCAAGTTTATGTTTTTGGTCGAATCAGCAGGCTTGGTTATGGTCAACTGTGGGAAACAGTAAATTACTTTTGTGTTGATCCTCGGTCGAATCAGTAGTTTTGTTTTTTTAAGTTGGTCTTATTTTTGTGTCTGGTCGAATCAGGGCGTGCTTGGTCTTGGTCGAATCCTCAGATTTGTTTCTGCTCGAAACAGTAAATTGCTTTTCAGTGTTGGCCGCGCGCGTCATGCTTTGGTGCCGCGTGGCTGCCGGGGCCGTCGACGGCTGATCCGGTGGTGTGGCGCCGTGCTACTTGCCTGGCGCTCGCGATTGCGCTTCGCTGCCGTGCGCTGTTGCGTTTCGTTCCCATGCTTCGCTGTTGCACTGGATGGGCGACGTGTGTGTGCCTTCCGTTTGCGCTGGCGACTCCGTCAGCGACTCGTCGGATGCTCCGACGGCGTTCCGTTTCGCTGCCGCCGTGCGCCGCTGCGTCGATCACGTGCCTCGCTGGTCCAATGCCTCGGCGGCGCGTGTCCTCTTCGGCTCCTCCGCCAACGCCGTCAGCGACTCGTCCGATGCTCCAACGGCGTTCCGTTTCGCTGCCGCCGTGCGCCGCCGAGTACGGGCTATCCTTTCCTTTGCTCTCACACTTGTCAGAGTGGTTTCGATTAATCTGCTCATTTTGCATCCTGAGTTTTAGGGAGAATGAATTTTCTTTGTCCCCGTAGAGAAGCAATACTTCCTTTATTCTTGTCGGATTGGTTGTAATTCATTGGCCAAATTAAGGTCCTAAACTTGGGAGAATAGATAGATTGCTGAATCCTGCTCTAGATCCATGGTAGTCTTAGAATTCTGGTTAGTGTTTTCTAGTAAACTAATGTGATGTGAGGTTTTATTTGTTTGATACTTCGATGCTTCTTGGCTTCAATTTGCACTAAGATGTATGCTTAGAAATACTGATGTTGGACATTGAGGTGAATAACTCTGAAACGTTTCTTCATTAGTCAAAGATCTTGATTTTAACTACTTCAATTAAATAAAATCCTTTTATCTAATGATTGTGGAGTTCCTGCATTGGAACATTCGGCACAAACTTGCTCGTATAAACTGGCCCTCAGCTATTTACATTCTTGATGGCCTTAACTATGAGTTTTTTTTAAATAACCCACATAAATAATTAATTATAAGAATAACCCACAGTTTCAAAATTTTGCACAAATGGTCTGTCACATCAGTTTGTCGAGCCATGGGAAGTCGACAAGCGACCTATCGCATGGGAGGGACTTGTCGAGTGCCCAGGGCTCGACAAGCCCCTTGTCGAGTGCAAGACTCGCCTCAACTGCGACCAGGAGCCTCTATCGACCAGGGGTCACGACCACCAGCTTGTCAAGTGCTGGGCAGTCGACAAGTGACTCAATATTAGCCTGTCCAGTGGCTTTTGAGCAGTTAAAGGCTCTAATCCAGCTGGTTACCACTCTTCCTCTCACCCCCGCGACCTGGGTTCGAATTCTTGGCCGCCCAAAAGCCATTCGATAGTGTAATATTAAGTCACAATGAGTCATCTGAAGCTAGTCGTGACCCCTGGTCGATAGAGGCTCCTGGTAGCGGTAGAGGCGAGGCTTGTCGAGTGCTCAGCACTCGACAAAGAGTTTGTCGAGCACTGGGCACTCGACAAGTCCCTCCCACGCAACAAGTCGCTTCTCGAGTTTCCAGAGCTTGACAAGCTGACGTGAGAGGCCATTTGTGCAAAATTTTGGAACTGTGCGTTATTTTTGTAATTGATTTTTTTATATGGGTTATTTATAAAAAAAAACTCCCTTAACTATATATATATATATACCATTTCACATTGAATCACTTATGTGTAAGTGTCAAACTATATCATCCATGATCACAAGATTGATTGTATGAATTGTCCCATTGGTCTTCGGGGTACCTAAATTTGCCTGGGGATATTACGTACCTTAAAGTGTCTTGGTTTTATATTTATATTACATTGTCGAGTGACGTCTGCAAGTTTTAAGAAAGGATAAAAGAGAATGAGATTCCAATCAAGTTTTGGCGTAGTTCAATTGTGCATATGTACCCCTAGGGGAAAGTGATTTACTAAACCTGTTGAGGTTATATCTTGAATTATTGATTAACTTCTCATGCAATAGGATATCAAGTTGCGAAAAT
This sequence comes from Pharus latifolius, assembly GCA_019359835.1. Classification (NCBI taxonomy): domain Eukaryota; kingdom Viridiplantae; phylum Streptophyta; class Magnoliopsida; order Poales; family Poaceae; genus Pharus; species Pharus latifolius. The sequence continues at coordinate 85,907,770 of CM033325.1, forward strand.
TTGACATTTTTAGTTTTTACCGTTGCTGTGTGTAGGACCTCCAAGGTAGCTAAGCAAGAGATGTCAACGAAATTCAACTGGCCGTTGCGTCTAGCTGCCCTGCTTAAAAATGGTGATAAATAATGCACAAGGAAGACCCTTACATTCCTGGTTTCTTTTCTTTATCAGACATGAAAAAAAACAACTTGCTATTTTGATGTGGGTGAAAGTTGCAATTGAAGAGCACATCCGTAGCGAAATGTCAAGCTATAATCTTGTACGGGTGTTTTGTTATTGAACAGGCCTTGTAGTCGAATAATTAACATCAGCATACATTATTATCATATCTCTGTGTTCTTTAGTAATTCTCATTCCAACTGAGATGCTTGATTGGTACTCTGAATTTGCCTGTTGAAGCTGCATGTGCTGGTATTTATTGTTAGGAATTGCAGCAAGCAAAAGAATTGCAGAGGGAGTAATGTTCATAAATTAGTTAGGAGTAGAGGTAGAGATTACTAGCTTATCAAACATAAAAGCTGTTTTGAAGAATGGCACATATATCGGCTATTATTAATGCATTGAAAATCTATGTTTTCATAAGCAACAGCTCAGGACGCCCTGCAGTTAACTATCAATAGCATTGTTTTCCTAATTTCCACTTCTCGTGGCTTTTCTGGGGCAGAGGAGTTCATGGAAGTGATATCATACAGTGAGTCGACCGAAGACTACAGCCCTAAATTAGGTCCTTATTGGGCTTGGCTTCAACTTATCCGAGCAGCTGATGCCGGATAAAGTAGGTCAAACGCGTCCTACAGAAGGCTCTAGAGTTGATATCGATGGTGAACATGAAGCCATAGGGACGTGTTGGCATCTTTTGGATCTTAACTGCTTGATCTAAGTTATGGAAGTACTACTGAAACACCGTGAAGACGTTTTTCTTCATATTATAATTATTCATAAAAATAATATGTTACTTGTTATTTGATTGAATCACTCTATAATCATAATACATATATTCAAAATGTATCTAACAAAATCCCCATTATATCCTGATAATGTCTTTTGGATCCATTTTCATCTCTCTAATGGATAACCAAATGCTATTTATATCTATAAAAATTGTACTCTCTCAAGAAACACTGATAGCATCATTCTGTGATACGAAAGCCTAACAGCATAACCACTTAATACACTTTTTTTTTTTTTGCAAATACATATTAATCAATATGTAGTTTGGTTGATGCCGTCCAAAATCGGTGAGGTTACATCATACCACTACGACGAACGACCAGCGACTCCACGAGCTTCTGTAATCTTTTGAGAGTGAGCAGGTAAAACTTGAAATTTTGTGATGAAGAAGCAAGATCAACAAAACACAAACCGACCTTAGCTCAGTTGGTAGAGCGGAGGACTGTAGTGTTAGCGGATTAATCCTTAGGTCGCTGGTTCGAATCCGGCAGGTCGGATGAAGTTTTTTTATTTTTTTTTTCATTTTCCCTCCTGTTGTTGTCAACCCGAACAAAAAAAAATAAAAATCCTATTCCGACCCGCCGGATTCGAACCAGCGACCTAAGGATTTAACTGCGAACACTACAGTCCTCCGCTCTACCAACTGATCTAGGGTCGGGTTTTTGTTACTCCGATCTTACTTTAAATAAAACAATTTGACGCTTACCTTTTCTAACATCAGATGCCACTCTCAAACAAACCAAATGAGTGAATAACATTTGTTAGGATTCACCATTACTCAACATGGATTTAACTAAACATCCTGTCACATTGCTTGCAACAAATCAAACGACAAACACAGACTAAAACTAACAAATGTAAAAATATGAGGCATAAGGGACGAATTTTTTGTACGGAAAGCACATAACAAAAGTAAAAAATACAAAAATAACACAGACTAAAACTAAATTGTAGAAATGACTCCAGTCACCACTGTGAGGGACCCACCCATTGCAGTGGCCCCGGGTGTGCACTTATCCTGACTGCCCATGATGCAGTCATTCACAGAGTAATTAACAGATAGCCTGATCAAATTTCCTAAAAATCAGTTCATACACAAAAGTACTATATGGCCGTCAGGCCTTCATACACATCCTCATACAAAGGCCACCAAGGCCAACTACTAGGGTTTTATATAAGTAGTTTTATCCGGTCTTCGGCACCATCCCACAGGCAAAACTCGAGTGCAGTATGTAACCCTTCTAAACTCCGGGTGATCTTGCTTCGCCAATCTCTAGTTTCTCTTTAACTGTATTTTTGTTATTGAGCAATGGTGAGTACAAAGTATATATATATCCGTTGCATGACGGGAAATGTCCGATTGAACAGTTTATGAGGCATAGAATACTAAGTTTTACAAATACATTTCCATGGCGAATTGAAAAACAAATAATTAGCAGAATAATTGTAGAAAACATTTATGTACCTCAAGAGTTGAATCCGGGCAAAACATCCTCATTTGCCCCTTTCAGTTTAATTTCTCAATACTATTGTTGATACGGGGTGCCCGATCTTCACGACGTAAGATCGTTGATAAGTCGTTGATTCGTGTAACTTGATGAACCGATAGCGCCAACTACTGTCAATACAGCAACCTGCGACAAAAGAATTCTCCCAACCACACGCTTTGATCGTTGTCTACTTGACCACGCAAAAGTAGATGCACTGTTCCTGCAATCAATGAAGAAATTACAAAAACAATGGTAAAGAGAATAACTCCCAATTCTAGGCTGCGGCTTCTGAGCACAAACCCTAGAACAAGAGCAAAAGCTTCTCTGAAAATATTTGTGTATTCAATTCATGGTTGTCTCAAAACTATGATCATGTCTCTCTTTTATAGAGGGTGGTATCTACCAATATAGAAGGTTTAAAACCAGAATTCTAAACTAATTTGAAACAAAATAGAATCCTAACAAACTATAAAAAGAAAATCCCGAATTACTTTTCACGGATCTGAACATGACTCATCCCCCTCATGCACTTGCCATTGTTCGGCTCTCTTGGTTGCATACGATGTCAGAATTCGATGATCCTTGATGCGTTGGAAAGATATTGCAAATATCTTTCCAACAAGTACTCGCACCACTGTCTTGGACATCTATGATGAAATTGGCGCTTGATTGAAGTTGCTGTTTCTCACGGATCCGAACAAGACTCTTTCCTCTCGTGCAGTTGACATTCTTGCATACGACGTCCGATTTTGATGATTCTTGATGCGTTGGAAAGCTCTTTCGAATACCTTTCCAGAAAGTACTCATATGAGTGATTCGGACGTCTGTACTGAAATTAGCACTTGGTCGAATTCTCTGAACAAACATCCAATCGTCGCTTGGTCGGTAAGTTGTATGGTCCCTAGGCTGCGACCATGTGCTTTTGACCCTGGACTGCGACCTTGAGCGATACTACGACCTCGAGGCTTTCTGGTAGAGCACAAAGTTCTTCTGATCGAGAGCAAAGTTCTTATAGTCGATCACTGATGCGAAGGATGTCCTCATCAATTGTGCTATCCAATTACTACCCATGGCATACCCTATCCGGGGGGTACGGAGTACTCGAATACTTTTCAAACTCTGCATAGGGGGACCGCTTTACCCACATGAGTCCATCAACCTTCCCTGTCAAGCCAATTTCATGCACAGTATTGCATGTGACTAGATTGAGGAGACAAGGCTCTCAAAAACTTTGTATTAATTTAGATCCCTGCCCGACAATTCTACCGTATTCGTCGTTCTTGTCGTTGTGAGGTACCCTCAATGAGAAGTACACTTCACTCCCTGCTATCACAGAACTCAAGTTCGGACTAGAAGTACACTTCACTCCCTGCTATCACGGAACTCAAGGTCAGAGTCCGAATGATCTCTCCTCTCACATCTCCCCAATCACCCATTCAGGCCATAAGTTTAAGTGACTAAACTTATTAAGGTCCAAATGTCCCAAAATTTGGAGTCCTGAATGAGAACAACCACCATACAAGGATAAAATCGATATGCAGTAGTTTACTGGCCGAGTTCAATTTCTTGATCATGTCGTTGTTGTAGGATCAAGGATGTCGACTAGAGGGGTGAATAGAAGGCTTTTAAAAACTTTAATGTAAAACAACTTTTGCAAAGAAAATAATCAAATGCAGTTCAGTATATTAATAAGAAAAGATTGAGAGAACGAACACAACAATTTTTACTGAGGTCTCGGAGACTCGCCCAATCTCCTCTAATCCTCGTTGAAGCACTCAAATAAATTGAGCCTTGCTCCAATATCCATGAAGGATATTATCCACTAGTGGTTGCTCCTTGTCCACTCCGGAAAGGCGAGCGCCGATGCCTTTTACAACACGCCGAGTCTCTCCGACAAATTCCGAACTGGAGAAATCAACGGCTGCACCTCCAAACCGTCTAGGTGAGGGCGCTCACCAAGAATAATAAGCAGCAAGGTTTTCTCAAGACCTCCAAACAATCACTGAGAAACTAATAGGATGCAAAATGAAATGAACGAAAGCACTCGGTGGATCTGAAAACTCTCGACTTGATCAACAGATCACGATTTTCAACTAGAAAACAAATGCTCAAGTGTATAAGAGAGAAGAGGGTTGCTTGTAGTATAAAATACGAGCTCAAAGCCTCTATTTATAGCCTCAAGTCTCAAAAGAGACGTTGGAGCTAAGGCTGAAAACCAGCAGCTCAAACAGATAGTCAGTTATACAAACTGACAGTCAGTTTGGGTCACGACCAGAAAGAAGTAAAATCCAGAGAAAACACAGTTAGCCATTTGAGGTCGAAAATGGAAACAAATCAGTGCAAACTGACAGTCAGTATGAGGAACTGACAGTCAGTTCCAAACTCAACGGCTGACAAAAATCACGAATAAAACTTTGCTAGCCGTTTGTGGTCGTATATGGAAACTGATAATACAAACTGACAGTCAGTTATGCAAACTGACAGTCAGTTTGGGTCACGACCAGAAAGAAGTAAAATCCAGAGAAAACACAGCTAGCCATTTGAGGTCGAAAATGGAAACAAATCAGTGCAAACTGACAGTCAGTATGAGGAACTGACAGTCAGTTCCAAACTCAACGGCTGACAAAAATCACGAATAAAACTTTGCTAGCCGTTTGTGGTCGTATATGGAAACTGATAATACAAACTGACAGTCAGTTATGCAAACTGACAGTCAGTTCAACCACAAAAGCGACCAGATCAAATAGAAACTCAAATAAACCAACTCAAGGTCGAAATGCAAACTAACAGTTAGCATGGGCATATTGACAGTCAGTTTAGTACAAAAAATTTCAGCTCAAAAAACATACTCTCTGGACAACTATCAGTTTAACTGAACTGACAGTAAACCTAGACAAAAATAGTCATAAATTTAAAACCATAAGTCCAAATTGAGAGTTTAATAGCTCGTTTGAAAGATAATTTTAAGGGCTATATTTTTTTCAACAGAAGAAAAAGCCAGGTCTGCCTAGATCTTTCTAGAAAATTGAAAAACTCTTCTGCTATCAAAAACTCAACTGAAAATCCAAATCTTTCAAAAACAAAATCAAATCAAATCCAACCAAAAAGATGCAATACAATGACCTAGTAATTTCTCGGCTTATGTTGAAGATTTAGAGAGGACTTGCAACCCCTCTTTATAGTACGATTAAAACTAAAAACAAATTTTCCTAAACCGATCAATCTCCTTACGCCGAGATCGGTGAAAATAAAATCAATATTACCTTAGGTCCTTTGCATCTCTCGATTTTCTCTTCATCTTTGAGCTTTGCGACTTGTGCTTGATCCATTTTTCGTCGGGTTTATCTTGATCATCTTGCTTTTCTTCCTAGCATAACTCTGTATCAAAATATCTCAGAAGCACAGTTAGTCTAGAACACTTTGTTTTCATTAATCATCAAAATTAGGGTTAGGCATAAAGGCCTAGATGCAACAGTTGTCACGTTAATATGCCCATGGTTTTTTAGGACAATTGGTTATTGTGGGCCCCTCGTTAGAGGGAACCTAATACAAATGCCCAGGTAATTTGTGCACAGGAGTTGAAACTTCAGAACATCCAACGGCATTTACATACATACAATAACATAGCGTATGGGGTCATTCAGACCCATATTACAATAACCGACGTGTGCGGAACCACGTCGAGTAAGAGTAGCAAAATAACAAAGCAGAGGGAAACATCTCCCTCAAACAACAAAGCGTGCAGCAGGGCGAAAACCCACATCGCTCTCACTGAGGCTAGGTGACCCTTCAGGCGCCTGGATCTCCTGGAACTGTGTCTGGGTCTTCTTGTGCCGGCTCGATTCCATAGTCAATGAAATCAGATGATTCATCCTCTGTACTTATTGGATCAGCAAGGGTGAGCATACAAAGCTCAACAAGTTCCCGTATAAGGAATTATTGTATGTAGTTATTGACAACAACAAGCTCTATGGTTCCCATACTTAATGAAATTTTATTGAAAACAGAGGTATCGTAGCATTTTGGAAAATCTCCCTGAATCTGGGGTTTTATTTCTCAAAGTAATTTGTCAAAACTGTACATGTGTATATTTTTCGCAAGTCAGGCTAAACTCCCATGAGTTGCCACGGTTTGACCTCATTTTAAAGAATTTAGCAATACTAATCATGCTGCAACGACGCGGGTTCACCCCACGACGACCAGGCTCCAGAAAACCCGGGAGCTCGGAGTATTCGAATACCTTTTTACACTCTGCAGAGGCGTACCACTGTACCCACCACGAAAACTCAACTTAAATGTCGGATCAGCTCCCTGCGACTTATACGCAGGTGACCAGGCTGAGCTTACACAACAGTTTACTGACCCATTGTTAATAATTTCCTGCCCGATACATAGACAATACCGGCCCCATTATCAAGGTAGGTACTCACTACAACATGATACATGGCAAGCACGAGTAAGGTCCTCATTATCGTTGTGGGTCCTCCCCACTGCCTTTTCTTCTAGCCTTGGGTCCATGAAGCCCTCCTCTGGACGCATGGAAATCCCACTTCCGGGTTCGGTCGCGCACGACTCGAGAGCCAGGCTAGGGCGACTTCCTTCTTACACCTTATCCTCTCTACCCCTCACACCACTCGTGGCCCTCTGTGGCCCACCAATTTCCACTCGGGAAACTGGATCGACAACCATTTGCAGGAAGTGATTAACTTTAGGTGAGTCATGACATTGTGCCTGTCCCATACCAGGCGGGTGGTTAGCACGTTTTCAGGTCGCTAGAAGCACAGCACGACGATCCCGTCCTTATGGACCCTTAGCGAGGCTTTCACAAACCCACCGCGCACACAGCGCCAACCATCCAAACCAACCCTCGCTAATAGTCCCTATTTCTTTTACATAAAATGATCTTTTAGAAATAGTTTGCTCATGCTTCTGCCTTCCTCTTTACTTTTACACATTTATTAGTATAGACATGTATTTCCATTCTACATTTTTACTCCTAAGGTGACAAGGTAAAGTAATTTGTTATGAAACAAGGGGGGTCTGCAAAATAGGACTATCTACTCACATCATTTCTCAACATATACTTTTATCAAAACTATCTATGCATACATGCGTAGGTATCAAATTCCAAATAATTATATGCATGAAAATAATAGGCGCAGTATGTTCAAAGGAGGGAAACTTGCCTTGCCAAGCAGTAGTGTCGTAGTCTACGGGTTCTTCTGTTTCCTCTTCCACGTAGTCGAAGTCTTGATCTTCAAATACAAGCATACACACAAGGTATTACAAACAACTTACAAAATACGACAACTTATGCTCACATAAAATAATAAGGCGCTATACTGGAACGGCTTCTGATTTCTGAACTGGACTAGGGTTTGGGGCTTTGGATTTCCAAGGGTTGAATTGTGCTAGTTTAGAATGGACAAGAAGAGTAGTAAATAAGACTCTTAGGGTTGACGGACATTGGACGTCAAAAGGGCGACGTTCGGGTCACGTCCGAACTTAACCTAAAAGCCGAAAAGTGGGTTAAAGGGTCTAGGTAGCTCTGAATGAGATGAAAATTGGACAGTGGGTGCATTAGACTAAGGCGAAGCTATTTGACAAAGTGGGACAAGCAGAAAAGGCTTAGGTTTTCTAGAATTTACAAAAAGGTCCAGGACACAGCAATTTCTATGCCATTGTACTGCTGGAATTAGGGCTTGTGTGTCCTGAGCAATTGGCTCATGCATTTGAAGGCAAACTATGTCAAACATGTAGGCTTAAGTGTCAGGAGGTGTTTGGCTGGAGGGTTTGGCCGGGGATGGCCGGAGTTGGCCGGAATTTGAATGCCAAGGTGGCTGTTTTGAACAGAAACTAGGGCAGAGCAATTGGAGCAGCTAGGGTTGATCAATTTGGAAATTGATCACCTATTCTTGCTCGTGGGAGTGTGGGGATCACTACTGGTGCATTAGATTGTTTAGTTGTTGCGTTTGGAGGCTCGCCGGAGTAGATGGCCGTAGTTCACGGCCGGGGGATTTGGGGGTTTTTGTTTTGCTGAATAAAAGTCTAATTTAACTAGCTGGGGTGATCAAGCACACTCTAAGGAACAATTCTCCTCACTAGCACGAGTTCTAATTCTATTTGGTTCGGGCTGAATTTGCAAAACAGAGGCGAAAGGAAAACCGGTGATAGCCGGAGGTGGGGAAGAAATGAGCTCAATTCCTTGCTCGTGAACCATCTAGGGGTTAAGTGGAGTGTGTTGGTGGCTTCAGTTTGGAGAAAAACTCACCGGAGTGAGCTGTCACCGTGAAGGCCGAAGAAGGAGCTCGGGGAAGACGATGAACAGTGGCTTTGATTGCGTTTGCTGCGTGTGTGTGATGAAGAGGGAGTGGGTTCTGGCTTTTATAGCCTCTAGAAGCTTTGGGGGAGGTAATGGCCGAGGGAGGGCGCTTCTGGGCGCGGTCGCGACGATAGCCGGTGGCGAGGACGGTGGCGATGGGACGGTGTACCGGCGTGAGGGTCGAGGGGTATGGCTACAGCTCGGGCAAAGGACAGCGGTGGCAAGCTCCTCCAATGCTGGTGCTGGACGTGGCTGAGGAGCACAGGAGCGGCGACTTTTGCGCGCGGCCAGGTGGTGCTGTGTTCAGTGGCGGACGCGACGGGACGAGGTGCGGTGATCTGGGGTTCCCGAGGCGTCGTCGTTGGCGTGGGCAGGTGGCGCAGCTCACGGGGCACGCGAGGCGCACATGGGGCGGTGCCGGCGGCGAGGAAACGCGGTGGCGCGGCACGGTGGCGCACGGGCGGCACGCAGAGCGCGCGCACGGCGTGGCAACGGCAACGGCACAGCCACAGTGCCGTGTACTGTACACAGTGCTTTGCTCCAGGGGTATTTTGGGTATTTTTGAGATTTAGGGATCCAATTGCGATTCCGACTTTTCTGAGGGCTGGATAAAATTATTATATACTTGTTTCAATTGAGTACGCGCGAAAACGAGAAGATTTGGCAGGGTTTCGGATAAAACGAAAACGGGGCTGAGTAAAACTGGTACTTTTGTTTTCGGATTTTTCTAACGGCTGAAACTCTGATTTTCGTCGCGAATTGGGAAACATTTCTAAAGGACGATATGTATCAAATAGCGATATGAACGCGTAGGAGAAGACGGATCTCGATTCAGACTTCAAACAGAGATTTTAGACTTTTTGGGCCTCCTAGAAGCGGTCGTTTTCGGTTTTGAGATAGGATCGGCCGATTTGAGATGTTCCGATACGAAAGAATCTTAGAGCGCATCGCGCTTATATTGGTTTTGGTTTGGGTTCCTTCGGAGTCAGGTGATGCGAGGTGCGAGTGATGAGGCGATGCTTAGAGAATGAAAAATGGGGCAAAATTAGGGATGTTACAGTTATATCCTTAGTCGCATGCAGGTTCCTATCCATCTTCCCATTTGAGCCAAATCACAATTGACCCCTCTCCATCTATCCATTCATAGCCACTCATATGTGGTAATAATATTTAAAAGCATAATTCTTTTTACTCTATTGAGTTATTTTTCTCATGCTTTCACAATTGTATATTAGTTGTCTATTGTAATTTATATTCTTAGGGCATCAAGGATTTCTCTATCTGATCAATCAAGGATGGCTATTCAAATTTAGGTCGATATCTACACAAGATTATTGAAAGTATTTTTCGTAATGAGCAAATATACTCTAGTACAATTATCATCAAATTAAGTAGCTTAGAAATATGAGTCGACCATATGATCAAGGTTTTGAGACTTGCCTTGCTTTTCGTGAAGTCCAGTTGAAGGAGCTACCAGGGTAGTGACGTTCTTGTGGTCGCCTCACTTGGTATTTATTTAGACGTCAATCAATAAGGATGCAAGTTCAGTAAACAAAAATAATAGTTAGTAGATTTGTTTATATATATAAATATATATGTTTATGCCTGATGGTGTTCATTGCGTGAAAGATGTTGGATAGGATTAAGAAGGATGGTCGAAGGGTGATAGATAAGTTTGGTTTAAACCGAATTGTGCGTCAAGTTTAGGAAACATGATCGGGGGAAATCTGGGTACGGTTGACAGTGCGATCGGTGTAGGTATTGACATAAAAAAATAGGAAACCTCTATTTGGTGTTTGGATCAGATTATATATATGTAAGGTCAAGGGCGAAGCGGACAAGGTGACGCGAACGGATTTTTAATCTGAGGTTTTGAAGGTTGTAGATGACATAGTAATGTTGATGAGAACGACATTGAACGTGGACTGACAAGGTTTGATCTGGCCTTCTGGGGTTTTCTTTGAGGCTTGAGTTGATAAACGACTGGAAATGGCTAGGGCTTTGGTTGGATGGTTGAAACACTAGGGCAAAGTCAAATTCCAAACTGGAAGCGAATGCGGCAACGTTCGGACATCGACAGATGACCTTCGTCTGGGGCGACATAGCTGAAAATAGCTCAAGATGAGGTTATCTCACTATACGGCAGTTGAAGAAAATGTAGAGCATAAGTCTACAAACTTGGTAGACAAAGTAGATTTTGGTTTGTGTGCGTAAAAGTAGCTAAATTAATCTAATGCCATCGGCTGACAATGGGTGGCATGCATTGACACTAGCTGGCATTGTGTTTGGAGTGGTCGACGAATGATCGGAATCTAAGGTATGGTCGTATGTGCGTGTGAGGCCTCGATGTTGGCGCCAAGTTTGACTGGGAGCTAAGCGCTGGTGGCAGGAATTCAATCGAGGTCGAGCACTAGGGCGGACAACGGCGATGAATGGCACCGGAGAAGATGGTGGCGACACGGCGAAGTTGACGCATCTGGACAGTGCTTGGCATAGAGTGTAATTCAGTTTTTGTGTGGTACTAGCAGGTGAGGTAGTGAGGTAATATGTATAGCTGGTTGAGGCGTACATGTTGGACAAGACGACGTCAATGGAGACGGCCGGCAGCAACGGGGCGGCACGTCCGGGAGGAGTAAAATTACCCAATTTGATTGTTGAGCTTTTGCTGTGGCATATGTGTGCTAGAAGCTAATTGGGGTTAATTGTTACATGTACATAGGTAAAATTGTTAGATTGTACAGATAGGTTACAATCTTGAGCCTCCCCACCCACCCCTCTCGCCATGGCTGATGACGCCGCCGAGGAGGAGTTGGCCGCCAAGGCCGCCCTCTGAGCGCAAGCCGTCGCCATCGCGAGCATCAAAACCCTTGTCCCCATCACCCTTGATCTACAGGCCAACAACTATTCCCAATGGCGCGGCTTGTTCGAGGTTGTGCTTTGCAAATACGCCCTCGACGATCATGTCAAGGAGTCGACCACTTCTTCGCCCGACACTCAGTGGCAATGCCTCGACGCCCTTGTTTGCTCTTGGATTTATGGTGCAATCTCCACCGATCTCTTGACCATGGTCATGGATCCCGACGCCACTGCCTACGCTGTTTGGACGAGCATCGAGGGTTTGCACCGGGACAATGCCAAGACCCGCACCATCTACCTGGAGCAAGAGTTCCGAGGCCTCACACAGGGCGCTCCGTCCATTGCCTACTAATACCACAAGCAGAAGTCCATGGCCGACGACCTTAGCGCTGTGAACAACAAGATCAACGACAAGACCTTATATGAAATTAGTTTAATTGAACTGTATAATGGAATTGTATAAAACCTTGGGTTGGGTAGCTTCCAAAACAAATAATACTATTTGCATTGGTTTTATAAATTATTGGAATAAAAGTAAGTTGTAGTTTTTCAATTATATTTCCTGGATAAAAGATTATACGAAAATAATGAAAACAATTCAAATTAGTTTATTAAATGAGTAAGCGTATATTTGTGTGTATATACATATAACTAGTTTGGTTAAATTCCGATTAAGCTAAGCATAATTTAAGAAATCATTAATGTCAAAACAATTTTTAAATCAAATAATTAAACAGTAGTTATTTAAGATTTAATTAGGAATTTAAAATAGAATTGGAATTAGAAAAAGAAAAGAAAAGAAATAAATAATAATAATAAAAAGAGAAAACTCTCGATTGGGCCCAAACTGGGCCATCCTGCGCACATGCGCTCGGCTCGGCCCACCCGTGCACACGCATGCGCGCACACGACCACACAAAACACACACTCACTTTCGCACACGATCACAAGCACACTCACAGACTCAACCAGTCTTCTCTCGCTCTCGCGCTGTTAGATTTCTCGCCGGCCGCCGTGGCTCCTCCGGTGACGCGCTCGCCGCTTGACTTGTGCGCCGCCCCCTTCTTCACGCGCGCCCGTTAGTAACCCGTAGCCAAAGCCCTAATTTTATTATTCGTCGTCGTAAGTAAATACGTAAATAGGAATATGGAAAATCACATTTCCTAACTCCTCCAATCCCGGCCGCCGCTAACCCTTGTCGGTGGTTTGCGATCTCGACGGCGCTTGCGTCGCGGTCAGTTGTAGTCCGGGCCGCGCCGCCTCGCCTCCTCACCCATGGCCTACGGCTGCGCTTGGCCACGCCCTCGCGGCGTGGCCGCGCCGGTAGTGCGCCGCGAGCGTGGACGCCGTGCCGGCCAGCTCGCCGGCCGCCCGGTCCTCGTCGCTTGCGCCTCAGGTAAGTCTCCTAATCTCTGGTGTGGCTTTGGCGCCTCAGGTTTGGGCCTTGATTTGGTTGGTTTTGCTCTGTTCTAGTCCTGAAATGCTGGTGTTCATGGCTCTGTATGGCTGTGTGATCTTGTGATGTAATGTGATCCTCATGTGGAAGCAATGATCTATGGTTCCTGGTGGAAATTTGGGGATGGTATGCATGGTTTTTACTGGCTTCTACACAATTTCTTAACAGAGCACTAAATGAAATGCTGAAACTGTGAATTAGGGCTTAATTCACCTTGTTGTTGCTCTTGTGGCTGATCCTGTGAACCCAAAAGAACAGAGGATGAGAAAATTGCCGAATTCTTGCTCCAGCTTACTGCTTTCCCCTCTTGTTCTGCAAACTCTCTGCTTTACCTTAACTTCTACTGTCTGTGCTGCTGTGTGGGTGATTGTCTGGTAAAACTAATTTATCTGATGCGCTAAGCATGCAACCGACTTACTTTGGGGCTGAGGTGAACAGGTGGCGATGCTCTGTGCTAGATTGGTGTAAACTAGACTGATTTGCAAAATCAGTGAATCTGAGGGGGTTTTGTGCAAAATTTACAATGTGGCTGCAATATGGAACATTTCCAGGGACTGAGTTGCAAAGTTGAGAAATATTGGGCCTTTGGGCCCAAGGCTTGGTTCTGGGCTGGGTTTCTAAAAGGAAATTTTTTCTTTTTATTTTGTTTTTATGCCTCCTAAGGCTTGAAACTGTCCCGAAATGAAAACGAATGACTCGAAAATAGACCCGATTCCTAAATGTTGAATGATGAAAAATTAAGTATAGGGTGAGCAGCGTGACTCCTAGCTAGCTTCGTGGACCCAATTGTTGACCGTCTTCATGGTCCTTACACTTAATGTCATCAATAATCAAAATCAACTAAAAAGAACCTAGATGCAACATCGTCCTCTTCCTCTACCCTTGTCACTAGCACCTCTCCATCCACCGCGCTCTGGCATCGCCGCCTCGGACATCTTGGTCGCCATGCTCTTCAGCATTTAGTTCGCTCGTTTTCTCTTCCATGCAATAAAGTGACCGATTTTGTCATCTGTCACGCCTACCAACTTGGCCGGCATGTTAGACTTCCTTTTGATTCCTCTACTTCTCGAGAAAATAAACCTTTTGATTTAATGTGCTGTGATTTGTGGATGTCTCCTATCACTAGTATTTCCAGTTATAAATACTATCTCGTCGTGCTTTACGACCATACTCACTATCTCTAGTCGACATTCTCTCTACGTCTCAATCTGATGTTTTATCCACTCTCTCTCATTTTGTCACCTACATCTCTACATAATTCGGTGTCGCTCTCAAGAGCATTCAGTGTGACAATGGCCCCGAATTTGACAACACCGCCGCGTGCATCTTCTTTCTTGACCACGGTATCACCCTTCGCATGTCCTGCCCTCAAACGTCTCAGCAAAACGGCAAAGCTGAGCATGTCATCCGTTCCACTAATGACATCCTATGCACCCTCCTCTTCAACCAGCACCCCACCAAAATCCTACACAAGAAAACCTCATGAGGCGCTCTACGGCACACCTCCATCCTATGAGCATCTTCGCGTCTTCGGTTGTAGGTGTTACCCTAATCTCTCCGCCACCGCTCCTCACAAGCTTTCTCCCCGCTCCATGCTGTGCGTATTTCTCAGATATCCATCCAACCACAAAGGCTATCGCTATCTTGATCTCCACACAAACCGCATTATCCTATCCCGTCACGTTACCTTTGACAAGGATTCCTTGCCCTTTGCCTCCTCGTCGACGCCACTGACCATTGATGATTTTGATTTTCTCAATAGCATCATCTCCACAGTGCCACATGTCACGCCCCGCCTTGGGGACTACGACTACTCCCGTGGGGACCCAGCTCGCTGCAACTTGTCCCATACATGCATACCATTGACTTCCCAGGATAAGTCAAGCATAGGAGTATATTTATATTACAGCAGAGTAACTTACAAAATATTTTAAGTAGTGTGGCCTGTTGGACTTAGTACAACATAAGGAGATTACAATGCCTTCGCGGCATACATGGTCTAACTAAAGCAAAATAACAACTACACGACGGAAGTTAGACAGTAGAACAACACACATCAGGGCTCTGGCGGAACTGGCTCTCCTCCTTCTAGATCCAAGAAGTTCTCCAGGCTTTCATCTTGATCATGGAACACTCCATCTATTCGATGATAGGTTGCAAGGGTGAGTACTTACGTACTTAGCAAGTCATAGGTAAGAGTATATATATATAATAGTGATGATATGAACCTAAGCTAATAAAGAAGTGTGGATGGTTGTCAAACAGTCTTTTCCTTTATATCTCATGTCAGCACTTTTCGTAGCATAGCATTGCTATTCATGTTCCACTATTTATAGTACTACCGCGACAAGTCGACACACGACAACCCGCGGCAGCACCCCTTATCATGACAACACATGTCATTTGGGTAATCTTGACTTATCAAATTGCATTTAGAAAACATACTTGTGCCACACCCCGTGGATTTAATCCATCGCAGTAGACTCCTATAAACCTAGGAGCTCGGAGTATTAGACTATGTTTTTAACTCTGCAGATGGGTACCAATTTACTCGCAAGATATTCCACTTTAATGCCCATCCTATCAAGATGATTAGACCCTTCCTCACTGCATAGTGTGAGTGGCAAGGTGGAGATAACAAGAACTTTTGTTATGTTTCACTCACAATTCACCCCTGACCTTGTGGTCGGACTACCAGACCTTCCACAGTTGTGGCAGGCTATACCCCCACCCCGAATGCCTCTTCCCATTACTGGGCCAGCGTGCAATCACATCCAGTGATATGTGTTGGAGCTGCACTCCGTGCCAATTCGTGCATCACTTCCCATCTCATGCAGGGGTTTCATGTGCGATCCGCATACTTACTTGTTCAGGCTTGTCCCATACCAAGCTTGCGGTTAGTACATTTTTCATGCCACTAGACGCACAACACAAGGTTCTAGTCCTTATATGCCAGTGACCAGACCATCCACAACCCCGCACATCCAGTGCCACCACCATTCCATACCAAACTCTGGTCATGGCTAGGGTTCTATATTTCATGAATACACACACACACACACACACACACACACACATATATATATATATATATATTAGTTTATGGCTCACTAATAGATCATTTCACATTTCACAGGCATCCAGCCTAGTACTACCAATTCATATCTCAACCATTCTTTCACATGCAATAGTACTTATATTCAAGGTCATATTATAGCAACTCATAAAATATAGGTTCAAGATGTTCAAGAATATGACTTGCCTTCTGTGAGGGACCCACCCGCTGCAGTGGGCCCCAGGTGTGCACTTACCCCGACTGCCCAGGATGCAGTCATGCACAGAGTAATAAACAGACAGCCAGCTCAATTTGGTTCATATACAAAAACAATATATAGCCATTAGGCCCTAATACACATCGATATACAAAGGCCAGCAAGGCCAATATTAGATTTTATGAAAGTAGTTTTATCTGGTCTCTGAGACCATCCCACAGGCAAAAACTCGAGTGCAGCACGTAACCCTTCTAAACTCCGGGTGATCCTGCTTTGCTCATCTCTAGCTTCTCTTCAACTATATTTTTGTTATTAACCAAGAGTGAGTACAAAGTACTCAGCAAGTCTCTATATAAGAAGTAGCCCAATGCATGACAGACTATGTCTAATTTAATAGTCTATGTAGTACATAATAGTAAATTTCACAAACATATTTCCAAAGAGAATTGGAATACATTTAATTAGCATAATGATGGTAGAAAACATTGATGTTTAATGTTTCAATACTATTGTGCTATCCAGTTACCACCCATGGCATACCCCTGTCCTGGGGTATGGAGTACTCGAATACTTTTTGACACTCTGCAGAAGGGCACCACTTTACCCACATGAGTCCATCAATCTTCCCAGTAAGGCCAAATATATGCACATTATTGCATGCGACTAGATTGAGGAGACAAGGATCTCAAAAACATTGTATTAATTATATCACTGCCCGACAATTCGACCGCACTGGTCGTTCTTGTCATTGTGAGGTGTCGCACCCCACCTTCATAGGGGAACACGACTACTCCCATAAGTACCCAACTCTCTGTAGCTGAACCCAAACCATTTGACTTCCCAGTATGAGTCAAACACATGAGTATATTGCATCAGTTGAACCTTCATTACATTGAGCAGTATGGCATGTTGGCCTTATTACAACATAATAAATTACAAGCCATTAAGGCATAAATAAATTTGGTTGCAGTAAGATGACTACTTGTCAGAAGCTAAGTGAACCCCACAGCAAGAAGTTGAAAGCAGAGCGACACTCTTTAGGGCTTGGACGGAACAACTGGCTCTCTTCCTTGTGGATCCAAAGGTTCTTCAAGTACTCGCCTTGGTCATGAAACACTCTGTCTGTTTGATGGTGGATTGCAAGGGTGAGTACTTACGTACTCAGCAAGTCATAGTAAGATTGTATATTTTCATGGCAGTACTTATCATAACATAATATCAGTATCTTCTGTAAACTTTTAGAAGCATAGATGAGTTAGATCTAACAAATTTTATTTGGAAAACATACTTGTGTGAATTCACCGCGTACAGACTCCAGAACTTGGGAGCTCAGAGTACTCGAATACATTTTTATAACTTTGCAAAGGTGTACCTCTTTTTAAATCCACTTCGTCACTCGGCTTTCAAGTCGGATCAGCTCCATGCGACTTTTACGCATGTGACAAGGCCGAGATCACACAACAGTTTTACAGTCTAGTATTAACAGTATCCCTGTCGATAAATAGACAGTTAAGTCTAAAATACTGTTGTGGGTCCTCCCAACTGCCTTTCTTCCTAGCCTTGGTCTGTGTCCTCGCAAGACATATGACCCATGGTTGTAGCCGCGGATGACTCAATCCAGGCTTAGGGCGACTTCCTTCTTTACTTCTTATCCTCTCATAATCTTTCTGATCTCACACCACTCACAGCCATCTACGGCCCACCAGTTTCCACGCGAGAAACCGGACCGACATACCATGCAGGGAACGGTTAAAACCAAGAAAGCTACTAAGTTGTGCCTGTCCCATACCAAGCAAGTGGTTGGTACGTTTTCATGTCGCATCGAAGCACAACACAAGGTTCTAGTCCTTATATGCCATATGATTGGTTCATTGCACAATCCCTGCACTCGTCAGTGCTACCACCATTTCATACCAAACTCTGGTCATGGCTAGGGTTTTATTTCATGAATATACATAAGTACATATATAATAGTTCATGGCTCATTACTTGATCATTTCACATTTCACAGGCATCCAGCCAAGTACTGCCATTTCATATCTCAATCATTCTTTCACATGCAATACTACTTATATTGAAGGTTATATTATAACTACTCTTAAAATATTGGTTCAAGATGTTCAAGAATATGACTTGCCTCTCGCGATGTAAGGCGTTTCAGTCGATGTCGGGTCTACGACGAAATCTTCGTACTCAGGTTCTTGCTCTGATCAAAGATAAGCAAGAATCACAATCCATTTAAATACATTAATAATCTATATGCAACATGCAAAGGAGAAATACTCTCGGTGATACTGGAACAGGTAGGATCTGGAAGCTGGAATTGAGTTAAACTCACGAATATGAAGAATCTGGGCTAAAGGTGAGTACTAGAGGTTCTTAGAGTTTCAAGGCTGCAATTTGGACATCAAGTCTGCGGCTGTTTTGCTCAAAGACGATGAACGTCAATAGGTTGACATTCGGTTTAGGGCTCCGACATAGCTTCAGAGAATGCTAGAGGGCTTATCTCAAGGTGTGGTAGTTGAACAAAATGTAGAACATAGCTCTACAAGATTAGGGGATAAAGTGGATTTCAATTTGCACAATCAGAAGTGGTCAAATTGAGCTAATGCCACTGGCTGACATAGACTGACAAGGGCTGACAATGTCAAGAAGTGGCATTGACATGTTTTAGGAGATTTCTAGTGGGAAAAATGGGATTTGATTCAAGCATCTGGTGCATAATGCAGTAAGGTAACTATTTGACAAATTAGTCTTCACAGGAAAGTCCAGGAGTTCAAGGATTTTGCAAAAACACCCCTGGACACAGTGAATTGAATGTCTGTGCACTGCCAAACACTAGGGCTTTGGTGATTTATCGATCTGCTTGAGCTTTGCTTCGACAACTATGTCTAGGAGATAGGCGAAGATAACAGGAACTCATTGGTGGTGGTTTCAAAAGCTGAGGCGGCCGGACGGCCATGAGCGGCGATGAGGAAGTACGGTGGCGACACGGCACAGTATAGCTTCTGGACAGATTCTTGGCATAGCTATATCTTGTGATTTTGTGCAGAAACAGAGATCGGGGTAGTGGAGAGATGTGCTCAGGAGGTTGAGGCTAAGGTTCTGGACATGGTGGCGTCACCAATAGTGGCCGGAGACGAATTCCGGTGAACTGCGCCGGAGAAGAAGACACTGGATTTGGGCAAACTTGATACACGACTCTGGAGGTCGATTTATCACTGTGAGAGCAATAGGGAAGTGAGGGGAAACCTCTGCTAGGTTTAATTTGGTCGGGGAATCGGTGGTGCTGCCTGGCGACGTGAGCCGGTCGCCGGTGGGGCGCAAAAATTGGAAAAGCTTCGATCCAAGCTCAATTTTAAAATCTAAAGGCACAGGTTTGCTAGGATGGGGCTACTGATCATAATACCCTACTAACAGGTGAGCTAATTCGGGCGAAAATAATCAGCATTGCCGAAACAGGGAGATTGGGAATTCCGGTGATCACCGGCGCTAGAGTCCGACGGAGTTCAATTAAATGGTACAGAACGGAGAGAAAGGAGGGAGGTACTCACTGGTCGAGTTAATTTGAAGATTGGTGCTGTAGATTTGGCTGGCACCGTGCTCCTCCTTGCTGGCTCACTGGAGAAGAAGAAGAAACGAGAAGAGAGCGAGGTGAACTGAGACTTGGCTGAAATTTGGTTGTGATCGATGTGGCTGGTTGCAGGAAATCTTAAATAGCCACGGGACGAAGATTGGAAGGGCGGTAACTGCGAAACTTCTGGCGGCGAAGCGGCTGGTCAAAGCAACGGCGACAATGACGCGACGGCGACAGGCGGTGTTGCAACTGACACCTTGGTCGGCACCTTGGGACTTGACGATGGCAGGTGCAAAGCAAAGGCGACAAGGTTAGGTCGATGTGGCAACGTGGCGCGAAGCTACTGACAACTGCTGGAGCGCGGTCGCTGTTGGTCACGCGTGCGATGTGCAGCTGGTTGCTGGTGCTGCCACAGCGACGGCTCTGGCGCAGTCACGTGCGTGCGTGCAGGTACAAGTGAACACGGGCACAAGCGACGGTCGGCGGTGAAGATCGCGGCGAGACCTGGCGCTGATCGAAGGCATGCCGGCGGTGAGGTCGAAAAGAGTCTGAATAAGAAATCTGGACTGAAATGTAAATACAGAATTTGGGTTTTGGACCGATTTGTAATTTTGGCAAAAGATTTAGATTAAACTGAGGTTGATCATACTGCTGCGGCTTAATAAACTTAACAAGTAATTTGGTAAAGACACAAGACAGAAATTTAGGGTTTCTGATCAATTTTGATTGAAAGCGAAAATAGAGTAATAAGGGTATTTGAATCTGAATTTTGTCGAAACTGAAATTCTGAGACTTTGGATGAGATTCTGAGATCCTTACAAAAGGAGATTTTGTATTGAATAGCATTTGGGAGGCATTCCCAGAATCAGATTAAGATTTGGGGCTGGTTTGTGACTTTTAGCCTTTTCAGGCTTCTGGGAAATCTGAAAAGGATCAATTTGCGATACTTCTTGGACTGATTTGCGAAAATGGTCTAGATGATGGAGTTTTGCTACCAACTTTCTGGATTAAGGTAGTGGCGTACCCTTGATCACAATCCAAAGATAATTTGATCTGGATTAGGTTAAAATTTGATTAAATCGGAGTTCAAGATGTTTAGGGTAATTAGGATATTACTTAAATTCTGTTTTCGAAAATAGATTGGGGTTGATAATTCTGGGAATTAGAGATCGAATCTGATTTGACTTCTGAAGGTTTTTCTACTCAGAAGGATATTTCTCACTAATGGTTGCTCCTTGTCCACTCCAGAAAGGCGAGCACCGATGCCTTTTACAAACATGCCAAGCCTCTCCGACAATCTCTGAACAGGAGAGGTCAATGGCCACGCCACCAAACCGTCTAGGTGAGGGCGTTCACCAAGAGTAATGAGCAGCAAGGTCTCTTCTAGACCTCCAACATGCACCGAGAAACTCTAAGTATGCAAGAAAGATGCGAACAGAAAACTCGGTGGATCTCAGAACTCACGACTTGATCAATAGATCAAGATTTTTAAACTCTAAAAGAATGCTCAAGTGTATAAGAGAGTATGAGGCTGCTTGGTGTCTAAAACAAGTGCTCAAAGGCTCTATTTATAGCCTCAAGGATCAAATTAGCCGTTAGAGCTCGAGCTGAAAATCAGCAGCTCAAACTGATAGTCAGTTTACCTTAATGACAGTCAGTTACAAACACAACGGCTGACAAAATTTACGGATAAAAAATTACTAGTCGTTTGTGGTCGTATATGGAAACTGAAACCCCAAACTGACAGTCAGTTCGACCAAAACATCGACCAGTTGAAACAGAAACTCAACTAAAATGGCTTGAGGTCGAAATGTAAACTGACAGTCAGCATGGTCATACTGATAGTTAGTTTAGTTCAAAAAATTTCAGCTCAAAAAGCAACCTCTCTGGACAACGTCAGTTAACACAAACTGACATTCAAACTGACAGTCAGCATAGTAAACTGACAGCCAGCATGAACAAAAACAGCCATAACTTTAAATACAGAAATCCAAATTGAGATTTTAATAGCTCGTTTGAAAGATAATTTAAAGGGCTACATTTTTGTCAACAGAAGAAAAAACCATATCTACCTAGATCTTTTTAGAAAATGTAAAAACTCTTCTGCTATCAAAAACTCAACTGAAACTCTTCTGCTATCAAAAACTCAACTGAAAATCCAAATCTTTCAAAACCAAATCCAACCAAAATGAATGCAATGCAGTGACCTAGTAATTTCTCGGTTCATGTTGGAGATTTAGAGAGACTTGCAACCCCTCTTTATAGTACGGTTAAAACTAAGCGATAAAGTCCTTAACCGATTGAACTCCAAACGCCGAGATCGGTAAAAAAAATAAAAACTCATATTACCTTAGGTCCTTTGCATTTCGCGATTTGCGTCTCGACCTTGTTGTTTGCGACTCGTGCTTTTTCATTTTACATCGGGTTCTTCTTGATCATCTTGCATTTCTTCCCAACAGAGCTCTGTATCAAAAAGTCTCAAAAGCACAGTTAGTCTGAAACACTTTATTTTCATTAATCATCAAAATTAGGGTTAGGCATAAAGGCCTAGATGCAACAGTTGGCACGTTAATGTGCCCATGGTCGTTTAGCACAATTGGTTATATCCTTATTTATTAGGGTGAGGTACTCAATCACTATCCCGCTTAGACAAAATTTGCCCACCAATCATACCATCCTCACTACCAATATTCATTGGTTTTCAAATAAGAATCATTAGTCAAAATACTTTTAGGGCCCAATAAGGATATTCCACCCAAGGTGGCCTCGGATCCTTACTACCTCAACCAATCAGCAAGGATATTCCACTCACGGTGGCCCGGATCCTTGCTCTCTCAACCGATCAGTAAGGATGTCCCACTCACGGTGACTCGGATCCTTACTATCTCAACTGATTAAATTCATTTGTAAAAATCCTATCATCAACTACTTGTGATTAATCATTTACATGCATTTACTTATACTTTATCAAAACAACATACATAAGCCATTGCAATATATGGGTTCAATATGATCAAGAAATAGGGACTTGCCTTGCTTTTCACGGGATCCAATTGAAAGATCTACCAAGGCACTGACGTCCTTAAGCTTACTTCACTTGGTACCTATTTCGACGTCAATCAATAAGCAAGCAAAAATAGTAGTTATTATAATTGATAGGGTTCAAGTGGCTTCTCTTCAACTGTATTTTTGCTCATCTCTAGCTTCTCTTCAACTGTATTTTCGTTATTAAGCAAGGGTGAGTACAAAGTACTCAGCAAGTCTCTATATAAGAGTTTATTCAATGCATGACAGGCTATGTCTAATTTAACAGTCTATGTGGTACTAAATAGTAAATTTCACAAACACATTTCCAAAGAGAATTGAAATACAATTAATTAGCATAATGATGGTAGAAAACCTTTATGTGATCCAAAAGTTAAATCCGGACAAAACCTCTCAGTTTGCCCCTTTTTGTCTAATACTTTATTACTATTGTGCTTTCCAGTTACTCCCCATGCCATACCCCTGTCCGGGGGTACGGAGTACTCGAATACTTTTTGACACTCTGCAGAGGGACACCGCTTTACCCACATGAATCCATCAATCTTCCCAGTCAGGCCAATTACACGCACATTATTGCATGCGACTAGATTGAGGAAATAAGGCTCTCAAAAACATTGTATTAATTATATCTCTCCCCGACAATTTGACCGCACCGGTCGTTCTTGTCGTTGTGAGGTACCCTCAGTGAGAAGTACCTTCACACCCAGTATTCACAAGTTACTCAAGGTCAGAGTAACCGCACGAACTCTCCCCTCACATCTCCTCCTCACCCATTCAGGCCATAAGTTTAGACCGCTAAACTTGTCAACATCCATCCAAACATTTCAGTTTGGAGCCTGAATGAGAACGACCACCATGCAGGGATAAAATTGATACGCAGTAGTCTACTAGCCGAGTTCAATTACTTGATCATGTGGTTAGCACGTTAATATGCCCATGGTCGTTTAGCACAATTTGTTATATCCTTATTTATTAGGGTGAGGTACTCAACCACGATCCCACTTAGGCAAAATTTGCCCACCAATCATACCATTCTCACCACCAATATTCATTGGCTTTCAAATAAGCAACATTAGTCAAAATACTTTTAGGGCCCAATAAGGATATTCCACCCAAGGTGGCCTTGGATCCTTACGGCCTCAATCAATTAGCAAGGATATTCCACTCATGGTGGCCCGGATCCTTGCTATCTCAACCGATCAGTAGGGATGTCCCACTCACGGTGGCTCGGATCCCTACTATCTCAACTGATTAAATCCTTTTGTAAAAAATCCCACCATCAACTGTTTGTGATTAATCATTTTCATGCATGTACTCTTACTTTATCAAAACAACATATATAAGCCTTTGTAATATATAGGTTCAATATGATCAAGAAATAGGGACTTGCCTTGCTTTTCACGGGATCCAGCTGAAAGAACTATCAGGGCACTGACGTCTTGGAGCTCAATCAATGACGTCTTCGCCCGTGCCCGTGTCGGCTTGTGCCTGCACGCGCGCACGTGACCGCGCCAGAGCCATCGCCGTGGCAGCAACCGCATACGCGACCAGCCGCGACCGCGCTCCAGCAGCAGCCTCGTCAAAAGCTTTTGAGCCACGTCCCCACGCCAGCCATGTCACCTCTGCCTTGCACCGGCGAGCACCAAGTCCGAAGGTGTTGACTAAACCCCATTGCAGAGCCGCCATCGCCACCTTGTCGTTGCCGCCGTTGCTTCAACCCGAAGCTTCACCGGCACAAGTTCCTTAGCCTCCAGGGTAGCAAGCTTCGTCCCGCGCCTATAAATAGCAACCTAGATAAGCTCTATACTCACCACTGCACTCCAGACCTCCTTAGCCGTTAAGCTCCCTTCTTCTTCGCTTTCTTCTTCTTCTTCTCCGGCGAGCCGCCGAGGAGGAGCACGGCGCCAGCTTAGATCACTGCTTCTCTTTCCAAATTGATTTCTTCAGTAAGCTCCTCTTATCAATCTCTCTGTGTGGTAGCATATAATTGAGCTCCGGCGACCTCCATTGCCGGCGACCACCGGAATTCCTTATTTCCCTGTTCCAACAATACTACTTGAATCAGCCCAAATTCGCCCTCGAACCAGTATACTAAAATGATCAGAGAGTTGATTTTAGCAAGCCTGTGAGCTTGAAATCCGAAATTGAGCTCGAATCAAAGCTTTCCCTAGTTTTGAACTCCACCAGCCACTGGCTCACGTCGCCAGGCCACACCGGCGATCCTCCGGAAAAATTGACCGTGCCAATATCTTTTCCATATCCCTCTCCCACTATCCTAGGAAGGAGTTAACTTCAAACCCTCTATATCAAAAATACCCAATTGCAGTGTTGTCTTCTCTGGCGCCGATCATCGGAAAATGGTTCCCAGCCATTTCAGCTGATACCACTTTGTCCAGAGAGTTTGCCTTGATCTCCTGAGAATTTTTCTCTTCTAGCCCGACATCTGAATCTGCACAGATCAAAAGATATGGCTATGCCAAATTTGTGTCCATAAACTGTTTTGTGCCGTGTCGCCACCACAGTACATCACCGCCGTTCATCGCCATCTGGCCACCTTAATCCCTGAAACCACCCCCAAAATGTTCCTGCAATCAACGCTTACCTCCCAGACATAGTTGGGAGAGGATTTGAGGCTTGGAATAAAATCTACTGCCATGCCCTAGTTTTTGGCATTGTCAGCCCTATGTCAGAGCATGTCAGCCAGTGGCATTGGCCTTGTTCACCCACTTCTGGTTGTGCAAATTGAATTCCACTTTGTCCACTAAGATTTTAGAACCATGTTCTACATTTTCTTCAACTGTCGCATCGCGAGAAAACTCCATCTCGACCTATTTCCAATTTTGCCGTCCCATACAAATGTCGTCCGTCGATGTCCGAACGTGTAACACCCTGTTTTGCCAAACCCTAAAATAGCCAAAATCCACATCTTGACCCCAAACCCTAATCTGCTTCAGCCATTCCCTTCTAATTGTTGTTCAGAACATTTTTCCCTTCGGGGTCATCTCCAAAATCCCATCCTAAAACTGAGTTTCGACCCTTGCCGTCTCAGAACCCTAATTACCCTAATTTTACCCTAAACTGCTTTTCCCCAATTGTGTCGAAACCCTTCAGATCTTACCCGATCATACCAAACTTTGGCCAGATGAGTTCTAATAATTTTATGCAACTTATCTGCGAAATCAGATTTCAGATCGGACCCTCAGATCTCCAAATTTGCAATCAGGCCCAAGTTCTATTCAAATTTTCCTCACAGAACAGTCCCTGGAGCAAGTTTCAAAAATTGCAGAACGGCCCAAACTTCTTTTCAGGTCCATTCGACCAGCGCCTGGTCGTTGCTTTCGACCAGTGCACGTCGCCGGAGCCGCGCCGTGTTTTCGCCGCGCTTGCTCGCCGCCGGCCACCGCTTCTTGTCGCCTGTGTTGTGAACAACCGAGCCACCCCGCGCGCACGTGCCAGCACAGTTGCGTCGCCTTGCCCAGCGGTTAAACGACCGCGCTCCAGTAGCGTTTCGCGCGCGCGCTCCCGTTGCCGTGGCATTTGCATGCGTGTACGTGTCGTTGCCGGAGCTACGTTGTCGCCTCCGCATCTGCGCCGTCCCGGACGAAGTTCCAAGGCACCCTGCATTACTGGCAAAGCTGCAGCACCGCCTGAAGCAAATCACGTCGCCGTCGCCGTCGTTGCGCCTGCGCCCGACAAGTTTCTCCCCGGCGCAAGCAACCGCTGTCGTGTTTTCCCTCGCAAGCTCCGTCCTCGTGCCTATTTAAACCCTCCCTGTGCTTTGAAAACCTCAAGCCTCCAGAAAATCGGCTAAGTCCCAAACACCACCGCGAACACCTTCTTCTCCGGCGAGTCAGCGAGAGAGCTCACGGTGCCAGCCCATTTCACAGCCCCTCTCTTCGATCCAAGTTCATCAGTGAGTTCCTCCCTTCTCCCTCTCTGTGTCATAGCAGCCAATTGCACCAGATCGATCCCCATCACCGGTGATCGCCGGATTCCCGATTTGCCCTGTTCCCCCAATGCCGTTCGATTTCCCCCAAATTAGCTCTCGATTCTGTAGAAGAAGTTGATCAGTAAGCTTAGTAGAGCAAGCCTGTTGAATCAAAATCTTCAATTGAGTCCAAATCGAAGAAATCCCAAACTGGAACCTCAGCCGTTCGCCGGACTTCGGCGCCAAGCTTCTCCGGCCATCTCCCAGCAAAATTGACCCCTCCAGTAACCTTGTTGTGCCCTAGAGATCATTCCCAAGCTTGGAATTAAGCTCATTCGCCTTGTAGCGAAATCCCCTAGGCTCCAGTGTCATCTTCTCCAGCGCCGGTCGCCGGAATTTGTTCCCGGCCGATTCAGCCGACACCACTTTATCCCTTAGCTTCGCCTCACCTCCCTGAGCAATTTCTTCCACTAGCTCGACACCTGGATCTGCCTAGATTGTGAGTTATGCCTTTGTCAAACTCTTGTCCAGATCAATGTCTGTGCCGTGTCGCCACCGCAGTTCATCGCCGGATTTAGCCACCCTCCAGCCACTTTCAGCCCTTGTTCCTGTTGACTATTTTATTCCTGTTAGTAATGCCTACCTCCCAGACAAAGTGTTGCATCAATTGGAGCCCTGGATCAAAAGTTAAGCTATGCCCTAGTTTCTGGCCATGTCCAGCACTATGTCAGTGCATGTCAGCCACTGGCATTGACCTTGTTCAGCCCCTTCTGGTTGAGCAATTGAAATGCCACCTTGTCCTTTAGATTCCTGGAGTTGAGATCTACATCTTTCCCTTCTATCACTTCTCCAGAAAACCATCCTAAGACTAGTTTGAAGCCATGCCAAAGCCATGAACTGAATGTCGACCCTTCGACGTTCAATCCTTTTTAGCCGTTTCTTCGACCAGAGCCCTTGTGACCTTGCCCTAACCTTTTCCCCTGCATGCATGACTTATTTACTTAATAATTTCTATAGAAACTATTTTCTGTATGCTTATGGTATGTGTTTGTGTGTTGTTTGATTGCCGCAGAGTCAGAAGTTGAAGGAGCGGAGGAAGTCTTCGAAGATCCGTCTGAGTACTTAGACCCAGCATTGCAAGGCAAGCCTCATTCCTTTGATCATGTCTCACCCAATATTTTCATATGAATTATATTCACTGTTTCTTACTATGCATGCTTATTTGAGATACAAGTTATGTTTGAATGACATGAATAGATATCACCTAATGAATCATGAAACCCCTTTTGTTATTGAACCCTTATATATATGTTTTTGTCACCCTAGGACTCATATACTGGATATCCACATTAAACTTGAAATGGTCAAATACATGAGAAGTTATGATCAAAACCGTTTTGTCAAGAAAACTGATAAAACGGATCAGTAGTGAGGATTGGTTTGTATGGAGAGGGTGCGGTGCGCACCAGGGAATGTGAATGTTCCTCACTATTGGTTCATAAGGACGAGAACCTTGTGCTGTGTCTCTATGCGAATTGTAAACGTACCAACCACTTGCCTGGTATGGGACAGGCACAACTTAGTAGCTTTTTGGTATTAGCAGTTCCCTGCATGGTTTGTCGATCTGGTTTCTCGCGTGGAAACTGGTAGGCCAAGGTTCGGCCATGAGTGATGTGAGTTCAGAAAAATAATAAGAGGAAAGGGCGTAAAAGAAGGAAGGCGCCCTAGACCTGATTAAACCGTGAGCGGTTGTAATCTTAAACGGTCGTATGTCTTGCGTGGACATAGACCAAGGCTATGTGTCCTGCGGGAACATAGACCAGAGAGGCTAGGAAGTAAGGCAGTGGGGAAGACCCACAACGGTACTTGAGACTTAACTGTCTATTTATCGGGCGGGGATACTGTTAATACTGAACTGTAAAAACGTTGTGTGATCTCGGCCCTGTCACATGTGTATAAGTCACATGGAGCTGATCCGACTTGAAAGCCGAGTGAACCAGTGGATTTAAAAAGAGGTACACCTTTGCAAAGCGTAAAAGAAGTATCGGATACTCTGTACTCCCAGGTTCAGGAGTCTTTTCGTAGTGGATGTTATCCATGGGTTATAGCACAAGTAATGTTTTGTAATGTTTTCATAATGCAGTTAACAAAGTAGTGACTCATGGGAGACCACTACATCTAATGTTTTATTGAAAACCTGTTTAATGTTTAAAGTATCATTTTCATGACAAAAGTACTGTTTTACCGAACAAATGCCTTGGAAATCTATATATCTCTATCCACATGAAACTAAAACCTCGGAATCATATGTTTCACCCTCATGTAAGTACAATTGCATTAATCCCTGGAATGAGTGTTGCTGAGCACCAAGTGCTCACCCTTGCATTTATATCCAACTGTAGAAGAGGGATTCGAGGATCCCGATTCCTTCAGTTATGAGTACTCAGCAGAAGATGGAAGTGCCCCGGACGAGCCCACGTTCTAGAAGGATTATGCACCAAGTCAAGTCAGATGTGGGAGAAGCCTCTCCAATCCCGCTGCTGATTGAAGTCAAGCTGTTTGTCGTTGCTTTGTGCTTTGTGTTGTGTGTTCGGTACTTGGATACCGATTCTGGTTCTGATAAACTGGTTATTTTCCTAGCAACTCTACTTAGTGCCATTTTCGGTGCTTTGGCTATGTAATATTGGCCATGTTGGCCTGATACTTGTTTAATGATATTACTATGCTTGTGTGGTTTGAGCTCATGTGGCATCATGCTGTGTGTAACCTACCTGGGCGGTTACCAAGGTGATCCTCAAATGGGGGTCTCACAGAACGTCACCGCGTTCGCGTCCGATCTGGAATTTTTCTTCACTCTAGTATTCGCGACTATCAACGAAAGCACCATATTCCGACCATATTATACATGCTTATTTTCAAACACATTCATGGAAGCTTTCATTCACACTAGTGACTTGATAGAATATCAAAACCACTACTTTTACATCATCTTCTGCCTTATGGCATCAAGTATTTAACATGTATTTTCTGCCTTCAGACATCAAGTATTCAATATGTATTGACAATAGGAATAACCTAAATAATTCAAAGCCCATCTCAACAGCCGTCCTTGGTCCATTCTGCAATCCAACTCCCCTACTCCCGCTATACTGTATGTCATCTACTACCAAATGCCACCAATTTCACATGATCCAAGTCCTATCATTCTAGCACCCAGTATAGCAGACAAATGGTGCAACAAGAAGTTTGAACAACACCAGTTGGATTTGGTCACATAACTACACTAGCAATCGGTTGATATTCAAAACAATTGATCAGGTTGTTACCAAACACCAATATACAGGTATTCATGTGATGTTTTACTCATGTGTACAATACTGATAGTCAAATTTTGTGACGATGATTACTATCTGAGGCATGTAGTTCACATTTATCACAGAGGCATGTTTGTGTATACAGGAATATAATAAAAAAGAACTCAATAACAGAAACGAAGTGAAGATCAATGCCAACTTGGCTACATTTAGCTTACCAAAGACTTGATGCAAAGAAGGCACTAATTGGAATTACACATGTGGCATATCTGCAAGAGGAGAGCATAAGGACTAAGAATTAAATTCACACACAATAAATAGAGGAATAAAAAATGAATGCTCTTACATTTGGAAAGTCATCTTGACAGGTGGAACAACCTGTATTACCAAAAATGCAAGACAAGCCCAATAGCTCCACAAGGCAAAACCAAGAGACATTACCGCACAAAACTTGTAACTTAAACCAAAGCTCGCAATCCCAAAATGTCTTGATATGCTCTTGCACGAGAATTATTATTAATTTGTTACTAGAAAAATAACACGACAGAAAAGATAACAGAAACCGTAAACTCACGAAACTATGTTTCCATCTTTCCCATTTTCAAAACACGATGGAAAAGATAACAGAAGATCTTTCTCCACTTTTCCATTTTGAAAACGGGACAGAAAGCAAAAAAAAATCAATTTCTGGCGAGTACTCGTGGCAGAAGTCGTCGTGGAGGTGGTCATAGGTCGAAGCGGGAGTGGCCGTCGTGGATGGAGTGGTCGAAGAGGTGTTTGGTCGATGCCGTCCAAAATCGGTGAGGTTACATCGTACCACTACGACGAACGACCAGCGACTCCACGAGCTTCTGTGATCTTTTGAGAGTGAGCAGGTAAAACTTGAAATTTTGTGATGAAGAAGCAAGATCAACAAAGCACAAACCGACCTTAGCTCAGTTGGTAGAGCGGAGGACTGTAGTGTTAGCGGATTAATCCTTAGGTCGCTGGTTCGAATCCGGCAGGTCGGATGAAGGTTTTTTTTTTTTTTTTTTCATTTTCCCTCCTGTTGTTGTCAACCCGAACAAAAAAAAAAAAAAAAAAATCCTGTTCCGACCTGCCGGATTCGAACCAGCGACCTAAGGATTTAACTGCGAACACTACAGTCCTCCGCTCTACCAACTGAGCTAAGGTCGGCTTTTTGTTATTCCGATCTTACTTTAAATAAAACAATTTGACGCTAACCTTTTCTAACATCAGATGCCACTATCAAACAAACCAAATGAGTGAATAACATTTGTTAGGATTCACCATTACTCAACATGGATTTAACTAAACATCCTGTCACATTGCTTGCAACAAATCAAACGACAAACACAAACTAAAACTAACAAATGTAAAAATATGAGGCATAAGGGACGAATTTTTTGTACGGAAAGCACATAACAAAAGTAAAAAATACAAAAATAACACAGACTAAAACTAAATTGTAGAAATGACTCCAGTCACCACTGTGAGGGACCCACCCATTGCAGTGGCCCCGGGTGTGCACTTACCCCGACTGCCCATGATGCAGTCATTCACAGAGTAATTAACAGATAGCCTGATCAAATTTCCTAAAAATCAGTTCATACACAAAAGTACTATATGGCCGTCAGGCCTTCATACACATCCTCATACAAAGGCCACCAAGGCCAACTATTGGGGTTTTATATAAGTAGTTTTATCCGGTCTTCGGCACCATCCCACAGGCAAAACTCGAGTGCAGTATGTAACCCTTCTAAACTCCGGGTGATCTTGCTTCGCCAATCTCTAGCTTCTCTTTAACTGTATTTTTGTTATTGAGCAATGGTGAGTACAAAGTATATATATATCCGTTGCATGACGGGGAATGTCCGATTGAACAGTTTATGAGGCATAGAATACTAAGTTTTACAAATACATTTCCATGGTGAATTGAAAAACAAATAATTAGCAGAATAATTGTAGAAAACATTTATGTACCTCAAGAGTTGAATCCGGGCAAAACATCCTCATTTGCCCCTTTCAGTTTAATTTCTCAATACTATTGTTGATACGGGGTGCCCGATCTTCACGACGTAAGATCGTTGATAAGTCGTTGATTCGTGTAACTTGATGAATCGATAGCGCCAACTACTGCCAATACAGCAACCTGCGACAAAAGAATTCTCCCAACCACACGCTTTGATCGTTGTCTACTTGACCACGCAAAAGTAGATGCACTGTTCCTGCAATCAATGAAGAAATTACAAAAACAATAGTAAAGAGAATAACTCCCAATTCTAGGCTGCGGCTTCTGAGCACAAACCCTAGAACAAGAGCAAAAGCTTCTCTGAAAATATTTGTGTATTCAATTCGTGGTTGTCTCAAAACTATGATCATGTCTCTCTTTTATAGAGGGTGGTATCTACCAAGATAGAAGGTTTAAAACCAGAATTCTAAACTAATTTGAAACAAAATAGAATCCTAACAAACTATAAAAAGAAAATCCCGAATTACTTTTCACGGATCTGAACAGGACTCATCCCCCTCATGCACTTGCCATTGTTCGGCTCTCCTGGTTGCATACGATGTCGGAATTCGATGATCCTTGATGCTTTCCAACAAGTACTCGCACAACTGTCTTGGACATCTATGATGAAATTGGCGCTTGATTGAAGTTGCTGTTTCTCACGGATCCGAACAAGACTCTTTCCTCTCGTGCAGTTGACATTCTTGCATACGACGTCCGATTTTGATGATTCTTGATGCGTTGGAAAGCTCTTTCGAATACCTTTCCAGAAAGTACTCATATGAGTGATTCGGACGTCTGTGCTGAAATTATCACTTGGTCGAATTCTCTGAACAAACATCTAATCGTCGCTTGGTCGGTAAGTTGTATGGTCCCTAGGCTGCGACCATGTGCTTTTGACCCTGGACTGCGACCTTGAGCGATACTACGACCTTGAGGCTTTCTGGTCGAGCACGAAGTTCTTCTGATCGAGAGCAAAGTTCTTATGGTCGATCACTGATGCGAAGGATGTCCTCATCAATTGTGCTATTCAATTACTACCCATGGCATACCCTATCCGGGGGGTACGGAGTACTCGAATACTTTTCAAACTCTGCATAGGGGGACCGCTTTACCCACATGAGTCCATCAACCTTCCCTGTCAAGCCAATTTCATGCACAGTATTGCATGTGACTAGATTGAGGAGACAAGGCTCTCAAAAACTTTGTATTAATTTAGATCCCCGCCCGACAATTCTACCGTATTCGTCGTTCTTGTCGTTGTGAGGTACCCTCAATGAGAAGTACACTTCACTCCCTGCTATCACGGAACTCAAGGTCAGAGTCCGAACGATCTGTCCTCTCACATCTTCCCAATCACCCATTCAGGCCATAAGTTTAAGTGACTAAACTTATTAAGGTCCAAATGTCCCAAAATTTGGAGTCCTGAATGAGAACGACCACCATACAAGGATAAAATCGATATGTTGTAGTTTACTGGCTGAGTTCAATTTCTTGATCATGTCGTTGTTGTAGGATCAAGGATGTCGACTAGCGGGGTGAATAGGAGGCTTTTAAAAACTTTAATGTAAAACAAGTTTTGCAAAGAAAATAATCAAATGAAGTTCAGTATATTAATAAGAAAAGATTGAGAGAACGAAGACAACAATTTTTACTGAGGTCTCGGAGACTCGCCCAATCTCCTCTAATCCTCGTTGAAGCACTCAAATAAATTGAGTCTTGCTCCAATATCCATGAAGGATATTATCCACTAGTGGTTGCTCCTTGTCCACTCCGGAAAGGCGAGCGCCGATGCCTTTTACAACACGCCGAGTCTCTCCGACAAATTCCGAACTGGAGAGATCAACGGCCACGCCTCCAAACCGTCTAGGTGAGGGCGCTCACCAAGAGTAATAAGCAGCAAGGTCTTCTCAAGACCTTCAAACAATCACTGAGAAACTAATAGGATGCAAAATGAAATGAACGAAAGCACTCAGTGGATCTGAAAACTCTCGACTTGATCAACAGATCAAGATTTTCAACTAGAAAACAAATGCTCAAGTGTATAAGAGAGAAGAGGGCTGCTTGTAGTATAAAATACGAGCTCAAAGCCTCTATTTATAGCCTCAAGTCTCAAAAGAGACGTTGGAGCTAAGGCTGAAAACCAGCAGCTCAAACAGATAATCAGTTATACAAACTGACAGTCAGTTTGGGTCACGACCAGAAAGAAGTAAAATCCAGAGAAAACACAGCTAGCCATTTGAGGTCGAAAATGGAAACAAATCAGTGCAAACTGACAGTCAGTATGAGGAACTGACAGTCAGTTCCAATCTCAACGGCTGACAAAAATCATGGATAAAACTTTGCTAGCCATTTGTGGTCGTATATGGAAACTGATAATACAAACTGACAGTCAGTTCAACCACAAAAGTGACCAGATCAAATAGAAACTCAAATAAACCAACTCAAGGTCGAAATGCAAACTAACAGTTAGCATGGGCATATTGACAGTCAGTTTAGTACAAAAAATTTTAGCTCAAAAAACATACTCTCTGGACAACTGTCAGTTTAACTGAACTGACATTCAAACTGACAGTCAACCTAGACAAAAATAGTCATAACTTTAAAACCATAAGTCCAAATTGAGAGTTTAATAGCTCGTTTGAAATATAATTTTAAGGGCTATATTTTTGTCAACAGAAGAAGAAGCCAGGTCTACCTAGATCTTTCTAGAAAATTGAAAAACTCTTCTGCTATCAAAAACTCAACTGAAAATCCAAATCTTTCAAAAACAAAATCAAATCAAATCCAACCAAAAAGATGCAATGCAATGACCTAGTAATTTCTCGGCTTATGTTGGAGATTTAGAGAGGACTTGCAACCCCTCTTTGTAGTACGGTTAAAACGAAAAACAAAATTTCCTAAACCTATCAATCTCCTTACGCCGAGATCGGTGAAAATAAAATCAATATTACCTTAGGTCCTTTGCATCTCTCGATTTTCTCTTCATCTTTGAGCTTTGCGACTTGTGCTTGATCCATTTTTCGTCGGGTTTATCTTGATCATCTTGCTTTTCTTCCCAGCATAACTCTGTATCAAAATATCTCAGAAGCACAGTTAGTCTAGAACACTTTGTTTTCATTAATCATCAAAATTAGGGTTAGGCATAAAGGCCTAGATGCAACAGTTGTCACGTTAATATGCCCATGGTTTTTTAGGACAATTGGTTATATCCTTAGTCGCATGCTGGTTCCTATCCATTTTCCCATTTGAGCCAAATCACAATTGACCCCTCTCCATCTATCCATTCATAGCCACTCATATGCGATAATAATATTTAAAAGCATAATTCTTTTTACTCTATTGAGTTATTTTTCTCATGCTTTCACAATTGTATATTAGCTGTCTATTGTAATTTATATTCTTAGGGCATCAAGGATTTCTTTATCTGATCAATCAAGGATGGCTGTTCAAATTTAGGTCGATATCTACACAAGATTATTGAAAGTATATTTCTTAATGAGCAAATATACTCTAGTACAATTATCATCAAATTAAGTAGCTTAGAAATATGGGTCAATGATATGATCAAGGTTTTGAGACTTGCCTTGCTTTTCGTGAAGTCTAGTTGAAGGAGCTACCAGGGTAGTGACGTTCTTGTGCTCGCCTCACTTGGTATCTATTTAGACGTCAATCAATAAGGATGCAAGTTCAGTAAACAAAAATTAGAGTTTGTATATTTGTTTATATATATCACTACTACAGAAATGCAATCTACTAACCCATATCTTCTAACGGTTATAAGCAATCTGGGAAAAATCCGATAGAATAGGACGACAGCAGCGGAGAAGAGGCTTTTTACTATTGGTTATACACTAGTACACCGTTAGTGAAATGCAAACATTTTTTACTATCGGTCATTACTGTACCAGCCGATATAATATATTAAATAGTACTATCCATTTTTCTTTCATAACTGATAGTGAAATTACGGACTTTTTACTATCGGTTACTACTGTACAAATTGATATAATAGAGTACAGTTTACTATCGGTTATATAAAACAAACCGATAGTAAAATGACGTCATATAAACTAATTGTTATGACAGTGGGGACCTTATTTTACTATCGGTTTGTGTTTTTGAACCAATAGTAAAATTGTACAACTTAATTAGGTCGATCCCTACTCTACGCTCTGCATGTTGGAATCATTTCTACCATACGTGCATCCACGCTTCAAGCTGGAGTGATCTGGAGAAGCTAGCTGAGAGGTTGATAATTCGATCCCCCTCGGTATTGTCATCTTCTCATCACCTCTCACTCTCTCTCGATCACTCTTTCACACTCTCCCTCTCTCTCTCTACTTGCAATTCATTAAACTAGATACATGTTGCTCCAAACTAGCTAGAAGGCTAGGTTGGCTAGCTAGCTATAGCTTGCTGATGTTAAGCAGCTAGCTAGCTGGCTCTTCCAATTAATGCATCAAGTTAATTAGGGTTTCATACATATCCATTTAATGTAATTAAGCAGCTGTACACACATATGGCCTAGCTAATTGATGATATTTCATGCATATATGCATGCCCTGAGTCATTAATTATTTATTTCAATTTGTCAATTTTGTGAAATAATTGTAGATGGACCGAGAATATTGGATGTATGGAATAAAACGTACTACTGTTGAATATTTGGAGGGTGTGAATGGGTTTATTAAATTTGCTGAGCAAGAAAAGGCGAAGAAGGAAGAGAAAGATATGTATTGTCCTTGTATAGATTGTATAAACTTAAAAAGGTTCGGCAACTCTGATCAGATTAGGAGTCATTTGATTCGTCGTGGTTTTAACGCACGCTATACCCGTTGGATATGGCATGGTGAAGTTCTTGAGGAAATGAGCACCGCTACCACTCAGCAGCACCCGGAAGTGGATTGCAGTAATGATGATCATGATCAGAATATTGGTAATGTTCATTTGGAAGTCCATGTAGATGACGATAATTTAGATGAAATGTTACGTGATGTAGAAGAAGATTACAGCGAAAACGATTTAGCTAAATTTGAGAAATTAATTGTTGATTCTGAGAAGCCTTTGTTCCCCGGATGTGCAAAATTTACAAAGTTGTCTTCTGTGTTGAGATTATATAACTTGAAGGCAAGCAACGGTTAGAGCGATAAGAGTTTCACGGTGCTATTGGATCTGTTAGTGGACATGCTTCCAGAGGGAAATGAGTTGCCAAGATCGGTTTACCAGGCCAAAAAACTATTGTGTCCGTTGGGAATGGAAATCAAAAGAATACATGCATGCCCAAATGATTGTGTTCTGTACCGTAACGAGTACGAGGATTTGCATGTTTGTCCAAGATGTGGTGCATCACGGTATAAGCATGGGGATAGAATTTATCACAATGGATGTGATGAGGTAAAGAAAGGGCCTCCGGCCAAAACTGTGTGGTATTTGCCTGTGATTCCTAGATTGAAACGGCTGTTTGCAAATCCGTAAGATGCGAAGTACTTGCGTTGGCATGTTGAAGGTCGGAAACAAGACGGAAAACTAAGACATCCAGCTGATTCTATTCAATGGAGAAACATTAACATAACATTCGGTGAGTTTGGCGGCGAAGTGAGGAATATAAGGTTTGGGCTTAGTCCGGATAGTATGAATCCACATGGAAATATGAGCAGTCGACATAGCACTTGGCCGGTTCTTTTATGCATCTACAATCTTCCTCCTTGGTTATGTATGAAGCGCAAGTACATCATGATGTCGTTACTAATTTCAGGACCCAGACAACCCGGGAATGATATTGACGTGTTTCTATCATCGTTAGTCGAGGACTTACATAAATTGTGGAGCGATGGGGTGTGGGTGTGGGATGCACATAAGCGAGAGAATTTCATGTTGTAGGCCATGATATTTTGCACCATAAATGATTTCCAGGCCTATGAAAATTTGTCGGGGTATAGTACGAAAGGAGGCAAGGCTTGTCCTATTTGCCTGGATGAAACTGAACGCATGTGGTTATCGAACTGCAGAAAAACAGTGTACATGGGTCACCGCAGATTCCTTCCGATGCATCACGCCTACCGTAAGAAGAGGAAGCCATTCAATGGGAAGCCTGAGAAAGGATCAGCCCCAGTGTTTGTGACTGGTAAGGAGCTTTACTTGCGCGTGAAGGACATCAAAGTTGAGTTCGGTAAATGTTCTAAATCTCCAGGAAAAAATGTTTGGAAGAAGAGATCGATTCTTTGGGATCTGCCATATTGGGAGCACTTACAAGTTCGAAATAGCATTGATGTCATGCACGTAGAGAAAAATTTTTGTGACAGTTTGATTGGTTTGTTGTTGAACATTCCAGAAAGACGAAAGATGGCATCAACGTTCGCCGTGACATGCTCGACATGGGCATAAGGACTGAGCTTGCACCGTTGGAGAAGGGAAAGCGGACATACCTCCCCCCGGCCTGCTATACTTTGTCAAAAAGAGAAAAAACAGAACTCTGTCAGTGCCTACATGGTGTCAAAGTTCCATGCGGGTATTTTGCAAACTTGAAAAAACTTGTGTCCATGAAAGACTTGAAACTGGTTGGTATGAAGTCCCATGATTGTCATGTATTAATGTCACAAATGCTTCCCATTGCTATCAAAGGCATTCTCCCAATCAAAGTCAGAGAGACAATTACAAAGCTTTGTTATCTCTTCAACACAATATCTGGCAAGGTACGTAAGCGTGTACTCCTAGCAAGTTAATTAGCTCCATTCGTGGAACTTGTCAGATTTTTTGGATCTGAATATTTGCTGCAACTATGTCCTTGCAGGTAATTGATCTGGATGGACTGGACGATTTGCAACACGATGTGACTACAACTCTTTGTCAACTGGAGATGTATTTCCCTCTATCTTTTTTTGATGTTATGGTCCATCTAATTGTTCACCTTGTCAGAGAAATTAAGATTTGTGGACCCGTGTTCCTGCGCTACATGTATCCATTTAAGAGATTTATGGGTATCTTGAAGGGATATGTAAGGAATCGACATTGGCCTGAGGGCAGTATCATTGAAGGTTATGCCGCCGAGGAGGTGATCGAATTTTGCACCAACTATATGGCCGGGGTTGACCCAATTGGCGTTCCTACATCCTGGCATGAGGGCAGGCTTCAGGGCATTGGAACGATTGGATTTAAAGCAGTCGTCCCCTCTAGTGATCTGTATGCAAAAGCCCATTTTTGGGTCTTACAGCACATGACGGGGGTGGAGCCATACATACACGAGCACAAGGAAATGTTACGGAAACAGAATCCTTCGAAGCCAGAGATTTGGGTCACCAGAGAACATAACAGGAAGTTTGTTGGGTGGATCGAAAATAGAGTCCTGCAAGCTTCTGAGGGCGACGTAGATGAAGTTGTTACATGGTTGGCCAGAGGGCTAGATTTACTGTAGGGACTTGGCAGGGGTATGACATCAACGGCTATTCATTTTACACAAGAACTCAGGACGAGAAGAGTATTATGCAATGTAGTGGAGTGACACTACTTGCTATTTCGGAGGATGCCAGGGCAGTAAGGGCACTCGACTCATATTACGGTGTTATTGAGGAAATATGGGAGCTCGATTATGTATTACTTAAGATTCCTCTGTTTCGATGCCAATGGGTCGAAATCCCTTGAGGTGTTAAAGTCGACAATTATGGGTTTACTCTCGTCGATCTCAGTAGAGTCGCACACCAAGATGATCCATTTATACTTGCTGAGCAAGCCACACAGGTGTTCTACATCGTTGACCCAGTCAACCCAAAGTTGCACGTTGTCCTTCACAGTAAGAGACGTATTGTTGGGGTCGAAGACGTTGTGGATGAAGAAGAGTATGATCAGTTCGACGAACTACCTCCATTTTTAGATGGAATTCTTCAATCTGTCCCTGCCGAAGATATTGACGAAACAAGTTACCTGCGAGACGACCACAAAGAAGGATTATGGGTGGACAACCATTCTTGACTAATTTGCAATATGTAAGTGATGTATATTACTTGGATCTTTAATCGAAGAATTCTTCAAATCATTTTTCAAAAATTCTTTGGGAAAACATACGTGATGCATTGAGAATCATTTATGCAAATTTTCATTTCAATTGGAGTATATACTTGATTTGAGCAATAATTGATTCTTTTCACAAATCAATATGAAAACTTCAAATTTTCATTCCATGATTGGTCTTTACTGTTAATTTATTTCAAAATTATTGAAAGTCGTTTGCATGGTGTTTTAGGTGTCTTTACAAGTGCAAAATGATGTACTGAGACCCATTTGTAATTGTTCTCAGGAAGTCAATAACACCGTATTCTACTATCGGTTTCAATTTCCAAACCGATATGAAATTAATCTCTACTATCGGTTTATTGTTCATAACCGATAGTATTTCATTTTGTGTTATGAGACCCTGTTCTACATTTTGGTTTGTACATTGGATTAATTTACTATCGGTAAATAATCATTAAACCGATAGTGAAATACAATGCAAAATGATGTACTGAGATCATCTGTAATTGTTCTAAGGGAAATCCTTTAGGGTCAATAACATTGTATTCGACTATCGGTTTCAATTTCCAAACCGATATGAAATTAAACTCTACTATCGGTTTATTGTTCATAACCGATAGTTATTTATACTGTGTTATGAGCCCCTGTTCCTAATTTACTATCGGTTAGTAATAATAAAATCGATAGTGAACAATTCCAACACTCCAAACCCTAACTTACATATTATTTACTATCGGTTTGGTGGTTATGAACCGATAGTAAATATTCATATATTAGGTTATAACCTCGCACCATTTTCCCTCCAGTGCAATTGATCACATCCAAATACTCGCGCGCGGAAAACCCTAGCCTCCCCGATGTTCGCTTTTTCGCTCCTCTGGGCCACCATTGCCAATCGTAGTTGGGTTCTCCACCGCCTCCGGCCACTGCATCGCGCCACTGCCCTCGGCCACTCCACGAACGACTGTAAGTGTTCTTGACCAAACCGTTCGCGTCAATTGCTTAAATTTATATGCAATAGTTCATACGTGGTTCAATCGATTAGAAATATCAAACTAGATGAAAATTCATAAACTACAAACTTGATAGCAATGAGAATTACAGACTTGATGATAATCACTAGCAATTTGTCGTACAGTGTAGTCCACTATCGGTTTCTTATTTAGAACCGATAGTAAATACCATTATCTGAATTAAGACTAACATAGTTAATTACTATCGGTTTCAATTGTCAAACCGCTAGGAAATAGAGTATGTCATATCGGTTTGTTATTGTCAACCGATAGTACATTGAAAAGTCTGAATTTTGCAGAGTTCATATTTCATTTGTGAAAAGAATCAACTATTGCTCAAATCAAATACATTTGAAATGAAAATTTAAAGAAATGATTTCCATTGCATGAAATATATTTTTCTGATGAAATTTTCCAAATAGGATTAATTTTACAATCAAGAGTTATCGAATGACCTTTATGTTAAGCAAGAAGGTATCAGTTCGACAACCCTTTGCAAATTGAGTTTACAAATCCACTTTAAATCTATTTTGAAGACCATGTAAATCTATTTTGAAGACCATGTTGATAGGAATTTATGATTTTTGGCCTTTTGAATGAAAATTTGACATTTTAACAAAAAGAGGTGGTTCATTAATGCCATTCCATTTTAGTTATAAACTTTGTCATGTACCTTTCTTCATATCAATTGATGGTTTGTTTATGGAATTTTAGGTAAAGCCATGTCGGCATCTTCCTCGGCTGATAGTAGTGATTCGGCGAGGGCGAACGTAGATGACGCTGCCTCGTCCCAGCGCAAGAGGAAGGTGTGAGGCGCGACGATGTTGGGCCGTTTGGCCAAACGCGCGGATCTTTCATGTGAGTTCAACCAGTTCGGGAGACCGATCGGGAAGAACGCCGGCCACTATGCTGCCTATGTTGGTTTGTTGGCGAAGGAAAGGGTGAAGATCATTGTCCAGAGCTGGAAGGACGTTAAGGCCGACGAGAAGGATAGGCTGTGGGCGGAAGTGAAGGTAAAATTAATCAAAATCACTGAACTCTTGAGTAATCACATTCTCTTGGTTTATCCCAGAGATTAGGTAAGTCTTGCTTATATGCACCATTTGAAATAGGCCAAGTGGAACATCCCCGACGATGGTCCCAAGATAGCTTGCTTGAAGGACATGAACAACATGTGGAAAACCTTCAAGAGCGTCCTCGTCAGTACCTTCCTCGCTAAAGGAAAATCTCCATGCGAGAAGTACCCCTTCATAACGGAGGAGGTATGGGAGCAATTCACCCAACAGAAGGGGACCCTTGAGTTCAAGGTATGTATGGTTCCTTTGCTTGGTTAAACCATTGTATGCAGTAACCAGCGGTGCATTAATTTTCTTGTTTCTGGTACGAAGGCCCTCAGTAAGAAGAACAAGGCAATCCAGAGGAGGAACGTCCACCCACACCGGCTCGGCTCTCGCGGCTATGCGGGGAAGGAGGAGCAGTGGAAGAAGGCTGAAGACGAGGCGTCGAATTTCGTCGACTCCCTTGACCTACCACTCTCCGAGATCCGCGATCCGCGATGCAAGCGTTGGTGACTGGCCAGAGGGACCGTGTCGACCACGGGGATTGTGGAGTTCCCAAACCCCAGGGACGTGGAGGTCGTGCAGCGACTCGTAAGTTGGCTAACTTCCTGG
The DNA here is from genome assembly GCA_019359835.1 of Pharus latifolius. Taxonomy (NCBI): domain Eukaryota; kingdom Viridiplantae; phylum Streptophyta; class Magnoliopsida; order Poales; family Poaceae; genus Pharus; species Pharus latifolius. The sequence goes on from CM033325.1 coordinate 85,950,682, forward strand.
TTGGAATCATAGAGTGTGGTAGAAAAAACTATGATCACTAGTGTGCACACAAGTTTGTATATATTTTTTCCTCACAATGGAGAGCTTTGAATGTAACAGATCTCTTGCTCAAAGGAGGCGACCGAGGGATTGTTCACTCCCCATAGGGAGAACAACATCCTTACCTGGGATCTAGGGAACAAGGAGCATCCAGGGCGGACACAAACCGTGGGGGGTGTGGTGCCATGGAAGGAAGGCTTCTCCGAGCCCGGGCAAAAGCCGAAGAAGGCTGGCAGCTGGAAGGAAAGGGAAGTGGTGCTGTCTCAGAAGATACGGGCAGATGTAACTGCACAATTCACTGACATGTTCGCTCAAATGAACGAGAAGTATGAACGCTTCAGCCGAGTTGTGCAGTCCAAGGGTTTAGATCCAGCTGCCGAGGTCGACGCTGCTAGGCCGAGTAGTTGTGGCTCGAAGGTTCACGTGGATCCGGTGGACCTGATTGAGGTATTGCAACTCTTGAGCTATATATGCAGTTCGGTTGATGCCACTCCCGTTACGTTAGAACTGTTTCGCTAACCTGTTATAATTGTTGCAAATTGCAGAAGCCGGAGAGCTGTAGCCTATTGATCAACATAGGCGACAAACCTGTAGTGGTTGCAAACCGGGTCATATATCAGTCTTGGGAGGATGTCCGGATCCACTGTGTACCTCTGGAGCCTGGATTCGCAAAGGTACAGGTGGACATGGCCCTCCCGGGCTACAGCTCTTTTCCGTTGCCCGTCCCAACGGACGAAATGCGGACAATTGGCGAGGCATTGGGCTCGTACATACAGTGGCCCAAGAAGGGTGTTAGACTACAGGAGGTAAACGCTAGCCATTCTAGCTTGTAACTCAGTTAATATACTCAATTTGCAAAATCTAACTTATGCGTTTGTACTTAAAGTTGACGATGGATACCAGCTCACTTCCTGAGGACACCACCCCCGCCACAACGCATGACCGAGCTCCTTCGGCCCCCATGCCTCCTCCGACGGCCTCAAACCCTTCGCCATCAAATGAGGCCGGTGGCACTGCGCCCCAACCTTCAAAGGTATACACTCGCTCCCCACCCAAAGGCAATGGCAAGGCCAAAGGCAAGGGCAAGGCCAAAGGCAAGGCCAAACAAAGCCAGCCGGGTACGTTCAAGAACGGGTCCCCACTCATGTCGGAGTACCTTCTGCGCAATATGGATCAAATAACCAGAAGTCTCCACGAGTGGTACCTGACCCGGTCTAGGCGCCACATCAACTTCTTGGTTCACTTCAGGCCAGGTCATTTTCACCGTGAGGCCGGGAGCATATCGGTGGCCCACGAGGATTTGTTCGACCTCCTCAACTGGCGGGAGCTTGATATGTCCATCATACGGACTGTAGTCCTGTGAGTTTGCTGTTGTCTGAAGTTATCACAGTTCATTTCATAAATCTAATCACTTTGTATGCACTACTTACTAATGTCTACTTTGCATCCAGGTGCATGTATAGGCTGGCGTCGATGAGGGCATGTGACAAGGTGGGTTTCCTCGACCCAGAGAAAATAAGCCTCACAATGCTAGAGCACGACCAAGCACATGCGGAGGAATACAAATCAAGGGCACTACTAGCGCAGTAGGACCGAGAGTTCATCCTTGCGCCGTACCACCAAAGGTTAGTGCATTTCCTACTAATTTAACTCATTCTTGTATGTTACGCCTAACATATGTATGAAACGGTTCGCTTACATATGCAATGTAGGGGCCACTGGGTCCTCGCCGTCATTTGCCCATGGATGAATGAGGTCTATTACCTCGATTCGATGAGCGACAAGGTGGCGCATGTTTTCACCCTCACATGGCACATAGACGCGTAAGTAACATAGTTGTTTTAAATTTTTCTCTGACTAGATAATTAATGATAACATATTAACCGACAATGCTAAATTAAATACAGGGCTTTCAAAAATTATGTTAGTGCTGGAGGGAGGTATGACACTTCTAAGGGCACAACAATTTCTTGGAAAGAATATGAGGTAATTAATACAGATGGAAGTACTCATGATGAGTCTTTTAATTTAAGCTTAATTAGTTCTTTCGAGTTAATGTGGGTTTATGTCTTTGCATATGCAATTATCCCAGTGCCATCAGCAGCCTCAATCGTGGGAATGTGGCTTCTATGTCATGAGATTCATGTATGACTTGATCAGGAGAAACTTTGCCCAATTCCCTAAGGTAACCATTTTTCCTGACTCAAAGTCGAACATTAATTGGATGTGACGTATGTTCCTAACTTCATACACGCATATATGCAGAGTGCCATGTTGAAAGAGCAATATGAGTTGCCTCAATTGAAGGAGCTGCGAACAATTTGGGCTCAATATGTCATGGAAGAAGTGGCTATCAACGATCGATTGTAACTGACTTGTGTGATATATATTGAATGTGTTGATTGCTGTATTTGTGAATAAACTCAATATGTGAATAGATTCATTGATGTATTTGTGAATAAACTCGATCAATATGTGAATAAATTCAATTTATCCAATGCATGTGTATATTACTGTATTAGTGTATTTGTGAACAAATTCAATATGTGAATATTGGTGTATTTGTGAATGATCCAATGTATCTATGTATTGTTGTATGTATATGTGAAAGATTCCAGTACTAACCGTATCGAGTACATAACCGATAGGAAAAACTACACAGTACTATCAGTTATGTACTACAACCGATAGAATAAATATTCCAGTACTATCGGTTCATATACTACAACCGATAGAATAAAGTTTCCAGTACTAACTGTGTTGAGTACCTAACCGATAGAAAAAACCTACACAATACTATCGGTTTACATCCGAGCCGATAGAAGAAATAGTCGTTAGCGATTAGTGAACGTTGGGAATGTAGATGTTTTACTAACGGTTTTCAACTGATAGAAGTGTGCTACATTTGTACTATCGTGCCGATCACTATCGGTAAGAGAACCGATAGTAGAGTGGATTTTTAACCGATAGTGAAAAGCATTTCTATAGTAGTGTATGTTTATGCCTGACGGTGTTCACGGGGTCGGATGCTGGGGTAGTCAAATGATTTAGATGACTAGATCGTGTGAAAGATGCTCGATATGATTAAAAAGGATGTCGAAGGGTGATAGATAAGTTTGGTTTAAACCGAATTGTGCCTCAAGTTTAGGAAACATGATCGGGGAAAATCTGGGTATGGTCGACAGTGCGGTCGGTGTAGGTATTGACGTAAAAAAATAAGGAAACCTCTATATGGTGTTTGGATCAGATTATATATATGTAAGGTTAAGGGCGAAGCAGACAAGGTGATGCAAACGGATTTTTAATCTGAGGTTTTGACGGTTGCAAATCACATAGTAATGTTGATGAGAATGGCATTGTACATGGACTGACAAGGTTTGATCAGGCCTTCTAGGGTTTTCTTCGAGGCTTGATTTGATAAACAACTTGAACACGGCCAGGGCTTTGGTTGGATGGTCAAAACACTAGGGCAAAGTCAAATTCCAAACTGGAAGCGAATGCGACGACGTTCGGATGTCGACAAACGACCTTCGTCTGGGGTGACATAGCTGAAAATATTCGATACGAGGTTTTCTCACGATACGACAGTTGAAGAAAATGTAGAGCATAAGTCTACGAACTTGGTAGACAAAGTAGATTTTGATTTGTGTGTGTAAAAGTAGCTAAATTGATCTAATGCCATCAGCTGACAGTGGGTGGCATGCATTGACACTGACTGGCATTGTGTTTGGCGTGGTTGACGGACGATCGAAATCTTGGGTGTGGTCATATGCACGTGTGAGGCCTCGATGTTGGCGCCAAGTTTGACTGGGAGCTAAGTGCTGGTGGCAGGAATTCAACCGAGGTGGGTTCGAGCACTGGGGCGGACAAACGGCGATGAACAGTGCCAGAGAAGATGGTGGTGAAACGACAAAGTTGACGCATTTAGACAGTTCTTGGCATAGAGTTTAATTCAGTTTTTTTGTGGTACTAATAGGTGAGGTAGTGAGGTAATAAGTATAGCTAGTTGAGGCATACTTGCTGGACAAGATGGCGTCAATGGAGACGGCCAGCGGCGACGGGGCGACCCGTTGGGGAGGAGTAAAAGTACCCAATTCGAGTGTTGAGCTTTTGCTGTGGCATTTGTTGTAGGATCAAGGATGCCGACTAGAGGGGGGTGAATAGGAGGCTTTTAAGATTTATTTCCCCACTAAGCAATTTTAAAAGATATTTAGGATAACCTAGGGTTGCAAAGATTTAGCAATCAAACATCTAGTTGCATTCAACCGTATGAAATATTCAATATAACATACAACAATAGTAAATCAAGCAATTGTGTCAATATGAATACAAATTATACAAAAGAAAGACAATTGACACAATTATTTTTACCGAGGTCTCGGAGACTCGCCCGGTCTCCCTACTCCTCGTTGAAGCGCTCACTCGTGAGCCTCGCTTCTATATCCACGAAGGATATCTCACTAGGGTTGCTCCTTCTCCACACCGGATAGGCGAGCACCACACCTTTCACAAGTTCTTGCTGGCCTCTCTGATAAACTTCAACCAGAGAGATCGTGACTCTCCTTCGACACTGTCCAGGAGAAGGCGATCGCCAAGAGTAACAAGTCGGATGCGCTTTTGCTTGAACAAATCTTGTGCTAGACGCTCCAAGATGCAAATGAGATGCTCAACACTCTAGCACTAGCATGCAAATGGTGATTGAAGTGCACTAAGCACTATTAACCTCACACAAATGCTCTCTCTCAAATCTACTCAAGATTTGCGCTCAAATCTAGCCTCTAGATGCAATATAGCAAATGCAAAGTCTTGGCTAGCTTATCAACTGAAATATGAACACTTTGAGCAGTCCCAAATGAAAGCAAACATGAGATATATATAGCCCTCAAAGAAAACTAGCCGTTTGCAAGAAACAGGGCCAAAATTGTACATGCCGGACATTGTCCGGCCATTTCGGACAATGTCCAGTCAGTACAAGTCAATAGTGACCGTTACTCACAATGGCAACCTTGTCAGTTACCGTCTCAACGAAATTTGCGAAGGCCGGACAAATAACATTTGTCCAGACAAAATCCCCGGACAAATGAATATGTCTCTGTTAACTCTCGGCTCAAACAAATTGTACAGGCCGAACAATGTCCGGCTATATCGGACAATGTCCGGCCTTCCCGGATGGATGCAAACGTCTCTGGTTTCATTTTGCAAAAGGCTGAAAAAAATTGTATAGGCCGGACAAAGTCCAACCACTGCACATTGACAGTAAAACAAACATAAGTTTTGATCTAGAGATCCGATTGAGGTGATTTTTGGCTTGTTAGAAAGACAACTTAGGGATCTACAATTTTGTCAACAGAAGAATGACCTAAAAAGGTCTAGAAACTTCTAGAAGACTCAAAAACTTTCCTTCTTCCAAAATATCCAACCCAAAAATCATCTCTAATGCAATTTAGGGTATTTGCACATACGGATTTGTTGTTTTCTCGCAGATATCTCAGCTGACACTCAGTGACGACCACGACCAATATGATTTACAAACTAAAACCACAGGTCGAATATCCGATCAAAAAAAGGTGGTCGAGTGGGTTTGGTCGAGCGTACGCAAGCGAGCCGAAGACTGGTACGACCAGTTCGAACTCCTACGACCACGACCAAACCCTAAACAGAAAACCACCAAACTGGCGACATGATCACGACCACGTATCAAACAAGGATACGATCAGAATGTGCAAGTACAACCACGACCAGCTCTAGAAAATAAACCAATTTAAATAGCTGGCGATCAAGACTAAGTGCAGTTTTCAAAACATTTTCTCTAATGCACCACAAACTACACTTAGACTCTCTAGAAATGCAAGAGGCGATAAAACACTAGTGCAAGAAGATATGAATGCATTTGAGCTTCCGCATTAGATAGATTCAAGCTACTAGTTTCCAACCTCTCTTAATAGTACGGTCAAACTAGCAAAAAGAATCCTATCAACCCGGTCTGCCTCCAAACACCGAGACTGGTAAAATCCTAAGAAAAAAAATCCTTAATCTTGGATTTTACCTTTGGTGAAGCTCGACCTCGTGAAGCTCGATCCCTTGAAGCTTGTCCTCGTTAAGCTCGACCTCGCTAAGCTTGACCTCGCTCGAGATGACTCATATCGACTTCATCCTCTTCACGCCCTTGCTTGCTTTCATCTCGCGACCATTCTGAGACTACAACACATACACTCAATGCACAACATTAGTCTCATAATCAGTTTGTCATTCATCACTAAAGAAATTATATTCAACAAATAGAAAGAGATGAATCATACACTCATATAGATCCGTATATGATAAAGACATACGCACACGATCTATACTTCACATGTCATGATGGCAATCAGATCAGATGACCAATATGATGAGCTCCCCCTCAACATATGCATCGATATCAGATCCACAACAAGGAGTCATCAAACTTCCGGATTCAACACATGACATTTCGATTTACACTTAGCACAAGATTGATGCAACCACCGAGCTCCCCCTCTACATATGCATCAATATTAAACCCACAACTAAGGAAACCTCCATTTCAGGGTTTATCAATAATCAATTTAGTTTACTTGTGCTAAATCAGGATTTATCTAAATTGCCTTTTAATCATCAAATCTGACATTCTCTAGATTAACTTTAATAATCAAGGATTTATCCAAATCGTCATTAATCATCAAAACCTAGATACCTAGATCGACTTAAATCCAACATTTGTGATCTGGAAGCTAATTGGGGTTAATTGTTACATGTACGTAGGTGTTAGACTACACAAATAGGTTATGATCTTGAGCCTCCCCACCCAACCCTCTCACCATAGCTGATGATGCTGTCGGCAGGGAAGAAGTGAAATCGGCAATGGTTGAGATCATCGGAGTTCACGAATATGCTACTGGAGCTTGGAGTGTTGTAGGGGTGAGGTTGGTTAAAGTAGTTTGGCCGTTGATGGCCAGGATCACTGTGACGGCGGTGGGGCTTACTTTGATAGTGCGCTGAAGAGGGAAAACAGTGCTAGTGTGTGTATGTTTTGCAGCTTCTGTGAGGTAGTAAAATGCTTGTGTGGGTGAATGAGGGGTGATTTACCTAGTTTTGGAGAAGAATTGCTGGATTTCTTCAGCCTTGTTTCTTTGGATACTGCTGTAGATGATTCTCTGGAGGAGGAAGAAGAAGAAGAACAGGGAGAAGAAGAGGATCACTACTGCTGCTACTGCATATATACTAGATTGTCGGTAGAATTGAGGAGGGAAAGAGGGGGTCAGATGGACGGCTACTGCTCTCTTGGAACTTGCATAGAGAAGAAGAGTGTAGAGTGTGCACAGTGCAGCTATTGCTGGCTACAGGAAGAAGACAGGTGGAGGTTTGTTTCTACTACTGTTTGACCTGAGGTATGCGTGTATGTATGTTTTCCTATTTTGGATTGAGATATGGTGTAAATGTGAGTGTAAAGCCTGAAGGGGGGGTGTTGAGGGATGGATTCAGAAGTCTGGTTGAATTTATCTGATTAAAAGAATTTGTTAAAAGAACTAAATTTCAAATACAAAAGTTGGTTGGACTAATTTGCAATTGTTCATGGTCTTCAGATAAGTTTGAATTTAGTCCAATATAAATAGTTCACATGTGAGGCGAGTTTAAAAGAGTCCAGAGTGAAATGAGATTGAATTGAAAACGAAAACAAAAACAAAATTAGGGTAAAAGTGAATAGTACTTTTAGTGAAAATGACCAAAAACATCAATAACTGAGTTTCAGGGCTGAATCTGATCTTGATACAAATGGGAAACTTGTATAAAATAATAGAAAGAACTTAGCAGTTCAGTTGGATTGGAATTTGGAGGTGATTTAGAGGTTTTAGCCATCTCTGGCCTTCGAAAGCTGAAAAAGGACTAATTCGCAATGAAATATGGACTGAATCACGAAAAATGATCAAATGAACTTGTTTGACTGAGAAGTTTTAGGACTGGTATTGTTAGGGCCCCGATACCGGGCCCATAGCAACTGCCCAAGATGGGTTTCTTACAGCGTTTGCATCACAATCACAACTCAAATAAAGCACAATTTAATTATACATATATAAAGAATAATATCATAACAAAGGCTTCAAGTCATAATTTACAATAATGGCCAACCAGGCCAGCATAAAGTTTTTGGGACCATTTCTTTTTTTTTTAAGAAATAGCAGCATGCACCATAGTCGAGCTCATCCGGGATTCGCAACCTTAGACCCAAGGATCAAAATCAAAGTCTTCGGGAAACTCCGGCTCTTCTTCTAGATTAGGATTCACATCCTCAATTGGGGGGTCCACTGGGTGGAATGGCAAGAGTGAGTACGAGAGTACTCAGCAAGTCTCAGTATAAGAATTCATTCTCATTATCCCAAGAATTGGTCAAGTAAATGGTTTATGCAGCATAGCATATTAAATTTCACAATTACATTTCCAAGATGGTTTGAAGAACAGGTATTTAACAAGGTAACTATACGAAGCATTTTAATGACTCAAAAGTGGAATCCGGGAAAAGCCTCGTAGCTTGCCCATTTTTGTTTTAGCTCAATATCTCAAAACTATTATGCTACACAATTGCTACCCATGGTATACCCCTATCCGGGGGTACGGAGTACTCGAATACTTTTTAATCTCTGCAGAGGGGCACCGCTTTACCCACATGAGTCCATCATCTTTTCAGTCAGGCCATTTACATGCACAGTATTGCATGCGACTAGATTGAGGAGACAAGGCTCTCAAAAACTTTGCATTAATTTATATCCCTACCCGACAATTCGACCGCACTGGTTGTTCTTGTCGTTGTGAGGTACCCTCAATGAGAAGTACCCTCACATCCAGCATTCACGAGTTACTCAAGGTCAGAGTAACCGCACGAACTCTCCCCTCACATCTCCCCCTCACCCATTCAGGCCATAAGTTTAGACAACTAAACTTATTAAGATCCATCCAAACCTCTCAAGTTTGGAGCCTGAATGAGAACGACCACCATACAGGGATAAAATCGATACGTAGTAGTTTACTGGACGAGTTCAATTTCTTGATCATGTGGTTGGCACGTAAACATGCCCATGGTTGTCTAGCACATTTTTTTATGTCCTTATTAGCATGTAAGCTATTATCCCTTCTTCCCATATGAGTCAAGTCACAATTGACACCTCTCATTCCATTAATAGCCTTTCACATGCAATAAAACTTCTAAAGTACAATTTCTTTATACTTTAACGAGCCATTTCTCACTATGCTTCTACACTTATATATTAATGACTTGTCACATAATTACATTCTAGGGCCTCAAGGAATTCTTTGTTTAATCAATCAAAGATAGCTATTCAAGTTAGGTCAATAACTACACAAGATATTGAAAATACTTTTCCTTAATGAGCAAATTTTACTTTCATATATTCAACATCAAAATAAATAGTTTAGAAATATCGGTCAACAATATGATCAAGGATCTGAGGCTTGCCTGACTCTGGGGTTGTTGTTTCTGCAATGGTCAGGTCGACTTCTTACTCTTAAGATTTGTCGCGCCCCGAGACTGGGACAACGACTACTCCTGTAGAGACCTAGCTCGCTGCAGCTAGTCCCAAACTACAAACCTTTGACTTCCCAGGATGAGTCAAACACAGGAGTATATTACATTGCAACAGAGTACTCACAAAATATTAAGCAGTGTGGCCTGCTGGCCTTAATATTACATAAAGAGGATTACAATGCTTACAAGGCATTCAGGGTTTAGCAAAATATTTAACTACACAGCAGAAGATAGGTGACCCTCCCACAAAAGAAGTTGACGGCAGAACAACACACTTCAGGGTTCTGGCGGAACTGATTCTCCTCCTTTTGGATCCATGGAGTACTCCGTGCCATCATCTTGATCAAAATAGGCTCCATCTATTGAGTTGAACGTTGCAAGGGTGAGCACTTACGTACTCAGCAAGTCATAGGTAAGAGTAGATACATATAGTAGTGATGATATGAACCTAGACTAGTCAAGAATTATGGATCTTTGTAAAATAATCTTTTCCTTCCTCATCTCATCTTATGGCAGCACTTTTCATAATATAACATCATCATTCATGTTCACTAGATTATAGCACTACCGCGACACGTCGACACACGACAGCCCACGGCAGCACTCCTTATCATGACAACACATGTCATTTGGGTAATCTTGATTTAAACATATTTTATTTAGAAAATAGTACTTGTGTCACACCCCGTGGATTTAATCCACCGCAGCAGACTCCTATAAAACCCGGGAGCTCGGAGTATTCGAATACGTTTTTAACTCTGCAGAGAGGTACCAATTTACCCGCAAGATATTCCACTTTCAAGCCCATCCTATCAAAATGATTAGACCCCTCCTCACAACCATGTGTGAGTGGCAAGGTGGAGATAACAAGAACTTTTGTTATGCATCACTTACAATTCACCCCCGACCCTGTGGCTCTCAGCGAGGCACAGTTGTGGCAGGTTGTATCCAAACCTCCACCCCTTTGCTTATTCCCATTATTGGGTCAGCGTGCTTGATCACCTTCAGTGATATGTGTGGGAGCCGCGCTCCGTGTTTATCGTGCATCACTACACATCTCATGCAGGGGTTTCATGTGCGATCCACATAATTACTTGTTCAGACCTGTCCCATACCAGGCTTGCGGTTAGCACGTTGTTCATGCCACTAGACGCACAACACAAGGTTCTAGTCCTTATATGCCAGTGACCAGACCATCCACAACCCTGCACCTTCAGTGCCTGCATTCCTTTGCAGTCTAGCACCTCCAGTGCTACAGCCATCCATACCATTTTTCTGGTCACGGCTAGGGGTTTTATTTCATGAATATAAGTATATAGATACATATAATAGTTCATGGCTCAAAACTTGTTTATTTCACATTTCACAGATAACCAGTCTAGTACTGCCAATTCATAAATCAATCATTCTCAATCTTTCACATGCAATATTGCCTATATTCAAGGTTATGTTTTAGCAACATTTAAAATATAGGTTCAAGATGACCAAGGATATGACTTGCCTTCCGCGTCGTAAAATACAGCAGTCGATGACGGGTCAACAGCAAAATCTTCAAAGTCAGCTTCTGAATCTGCTTGACGACAAAAAATCACACAATAATTACTTATAATATTTAAAATGTTTTATGACTTATATGCAGAAATGCACAACAAGCATGATTGAACTAAACTGGTGATAAGTTGAACTGCAACTGAACTGAGTCGAGATTCTAGGGTTTCAAGGAATTTGGGCTAAGGATGGTGATTAGATAATCTTAGGGTTTCAGGATTTCAATAGGGATAACAATTTTGTGACTGGTTTAATCAAAACAGCGAATGTCAATAGATCGACATTCGGATCAAAGCTTGGACATAGCTTTAAGAAAAGCTAGGGTGCTTATCTCAAGTTGTGGTAGTAGAAGAAAATGTAGATCACAACTCTACAAATTCAGTGGACAAAGTGGATTTCAAATTGCACAACCAGAAGTGGGTAAATAAGGTCAATGCCACTGGCTGGCAAGCTCTGGCATAGAGCTGACAATGCCAAAAACTAGGGCTTAGGATAACTTTTGATCTGGAGCTCCAAATGATGCACCACTTTGTCTGGGAGGTAGGCTTGAGTAACAGGAACAATTAAGTCAACAGGATCTAGGGCAAGAAATGGCTGGAAAGCAAGAAATTTGATGATGAACAGAGATGAACTGGCTGCACTGGAGCAGTTCTGGACACAAACTTGGCATGGCTATAACTTCCAATCTAGGCCGATCTAGGTGTCGGGCTAGAAGACAAAAATACTCAGGAGGCTAAGGCACATCTAAATGACAAGGTTTCGAGGGCTGAAATGGCTGGAACAAGCTTTCCCGGTCATCGGCGCCGGAGAAGAATCACTGGATTTGGGCATTTCCAACACAGGCCGTTTGAACTCGATTCCTTGCTCTAGGAGTGATGGAAGGGTATGAGTAAGCTACTGGTGACGTCAATTTGGCCGGAGGTTCGCCGGTGTGGCTTGGCGACGAGAGCCAGCAACTGATAAATTGTAGAATTGGGAATAGCTTCAAATTAGGCTCAATTGATTGTTCTAGGTTCACAGGCATGCTTGATTTAGTTTACTGATCAATTTTTATTACAGAATCGAGAGCTAATTTGGAGTAATTCGAACTACATTGCCGGAACAGGGCATTCTTCGAATTTCAGCCATTTCCGGCGATCACCGGCGTTAGGGTCCACCGGAGAGCAATTAGATGCTACAGTACAATCAGGAGGATGAGAGGTACTCACTGCTAGCTTCAATTTGGCAGGAGATGCAGTGAAGTGAGCTGGCACCGTGAGCTTCCTCGACGGCTCGCTGGAGAAGATGACTGAAACAGCGAGAGTTGGAAATTTAGCTGGTTTCTGGTGAAGTATGGAGAAGCTGCTGCACACAGTAGGGTTTAAATAGACCAGGCGAAGATGGCGAAGGGGAACAATGAAGTGATTTGCTGCTGTGATGAGATTGTTTGCGTGCTGGAGCAGTAGCGGCGAAGAAACAGCAAAAGCGGTGATGCGACGGCGACAAGCTTTCAACTGATCACAATGTCGCCTCATCGGGACCTGGCAAAGCTTGTAGCAAGCGGTGGCGACAAGTACTGGCACGGCGAGGCTACGTGGCGATGGATTGCTGACAAAGTCGCTGCTGGTCGCGCGCGGGAGCAAGCGCTGGTCGTCGACGTAGCAGCGGCCTTGCCACGGTGACGGCTGAGGCGAGGACACGTGCGCAACAGCATGCACGATCAAGTTGCAGGCGAAGCTTCACCGGCGGCGAACGTGCACGGCGCAAGGAAGCAAAACACGGCGATCTCTGGTCGTGCGCACAGCAGTATACGGCCTGGTCGAAAAAGGACTGAACTGCAATTTCAATTCTTTGAGTTTTGGACTGAAATGTAAATCTGGAATTTTGGGAGATTTAAACTGAAATTGATTCTGTTGTTTTGGTAATCTTTATTCAACGGATGATTTGGCAGAGATTGAAGATAAAATTTGGCACATTTGGATAGCTTTTGATACAACTGAAATTAGGGTAATTTAGGGTAAAACAAGATTTAAGTTTTGTCGATTTCGAATTCTGGCGTTTAGGGTTCGATTTTGATATCTGCACAGAAGAGAGACTTGTGGCAAATAGCATTTTGAGAAGATTTGCTGAAGAAATTCTGAATTTGGAGTTAATCTGGAGATTTTAGCCTTTCTGGGTTTTCAGATAACAGATAAGGACTAATTTGCGATAACTCTTGGACTGATTTTTGAAAAGAGTCTAGATGGTGAAATCTGGCTGTCAACTTTTTAGATTAAGGTATTGACATACCCATGATTATATTCCAGGAATAATCTGGTCTGAACTTGGTCAAGATTTGGATTAAATCTGTATTTCTGAAACTTAGGGTATTTGGGTAATATAAGGTATTTCTGTTTTCGAAAACAGAAGAAGTTGATAAATCTGGAATTTAGAGATAGAATTGGATCTAGGTTCTGAGGGCTTTTAAATTCAGAGTAACTGATAGATCATATCTGAACAATCTGATCTTGATTTGAGATCACAGGATAGATTTTGGAGATTTTAGGGCTTGAGATAGAAACTGATCTGGCTATTATTACAGATACATGCATGCATGCTATTGATGAAAAAGGAAGTTTTCACCCCTAACTCAGGGTGTTACAAGATTCAAGGACCTTGTCTTCTGGACATGCACAATAGCAACAACCCAGCAAATGGCACAAAACCCTTGTATTAATGTACTAAAATACACACAAAACATAGAAATATAAATGCGAAATGTAGAAATGCAGATCTGTATGCAATTGCACTGGGTTTTGCACTAAGTAGGGTTTCAGATTGTTTAAAATGCATCGACTTTCTACAGCAACATAGCTCAAACGGCCTCGGATTAGGATCAAATTTCACAAGGAAGCTACAAATGCTAAAGCATAAGAAGTGACACGATCAGATTTTCAATTCAATCACTGGATGCCCAGTTTCAACCAGGGAATGCCATCAGCTGGCATTTAGGGCACGCTCTGCGCGGCAGCACTGTGCTGGTCGCGTTCGCACCAACACATACGCATGCAGTGCAACTCACGCACAGATGCGTACACGCGTGATGAAACTAGATCACCACATGCCTTAGCACTGTGATATGTTGCTGGAACACTTGCGCATGCCTGGGACAAGTTGGCGTCACTGGAACGTGGCCGGCGGTGAAGGTTCAGCGGTGGCGCGGCACTGGAAAAGACGGTTATAAGCCAACTATGCCACGGCCTCGATCCTACAAACTAACAAGGTCTAGGAATACGCTGAGGCATCGCTAAAGGTGTTGGAGGGATGCTGGGCGGCGGCGAGCTTGCTGGAGAGGCTGGCGAGGTTGGCAACGGCACTGCGTCTCAAAACAGGGGAGTGGCGGCGAGGTAGCCATGGACAGCCCAACAGAGACCTTGATTCAACAATCCAATGCTACAACTAGGTTTAGGCATCACTGGAGATGGTTAAATCGTAGGGAATTGGCCGGCAGCGAGCACAGCACGGCGAATTTGAGATCGACGTCGCCAGTGACTAGCGCAACAGCTCGAATGGGGAACTAGGCCTACACGGGACGGTGGCTCCTTAGACTTAGCAGGTTTACAATTAGGGTTGAGGTGAATGTTTTGATGTGGTTGGATCCTCCGGCGGCCGGATGGCGAAGCCCTAATTATTTTTAAACGCGGTCTAATGGCGGGAACGGTGGCCGGCGGCGACACGACCACGGTAGCTGGTTAAGGAGTAACAAGGGGACACAAGGAAGCTACTGGACAAGAAAGAACTCACCGGCAATCACCAGAGCTCAGCGTTGGTGACGGCGTGGCACTAGGCACGGCTGGAGACACTCTGGCAGTGTCTGGGCGCCCTCTGGGCGTGTCCAGGCAATGCCAATCACTGACAAGGGGTGTCTATAGGCTACAGGAGGTGGAATTTTGGAGTTTTGGTCGCGTCAAAGTGTTTAAAATATCTCTCTTACTTCAACCTGAAGGTTACCAGAGTTTTTATCACCATTTTCTTCTGATTTCTGGATTTTCTTTGTATTAGAGGCTTAGCATGAGGTGGCATATGAGGTGTAAAGTTACTGAAGCTTGGCTGGTAAGAAAATGAGGGTATTTTGGTGAGTTTACTGTAGCTTTAATGCTTTTAACAGGTTTAAAATGGTAATTTTGCCCTAATAGAGTTAGAATTACATGCAAGGGCCTCTTTTTAATTTGTGAAAACTTGAGGGTTGCAAGGAAAAATGGGGTTTTCTGAAAAGGGGATATTTTAGTCAATTTACTGTTCATTAATTATATTTTTAAGGGTATTTTAGTAATATTCCAACCATAGAATCTCTAAATTCCAAGATTTTAATTATTTTTGAGGGCTTCTTTGAAAAGGGTCCTTTTATAAATATTTCCTTCAGTTTAGGGGTTCTTTTCGTAATAAAATTTAATAGGTTTTTCATTACATGGGTCTCCTTATAATTTAATTCTTTTATTTTTATTTTAGCAGGGATTTTCCTTTTATGGTGCAATTAATTAAGGGCTAAATTGAGATTATTTCTTTTGCAATTAGATCCTAAATTGGTGAGACATTAGTAGTTAGAGTCACTTCAACTTTCCATAGTCTTTAGAGGTTTCTCTTGTGTATAATTCAACTTCAAGTTTAGGTGTTGATTCTATCATTTTATGTGACTCAACTCTTTTGACCTAATTCTAAATAAATGCAGGGGTTGCTTCAATATATTCAAATTACTCTACTTCCTCATATTAATGGTCTCTATATGACTATGCAATGAAATGCAAAAGAATTTGAAATTGAACAGCTTTTTAAAACATTAAGAAATTTGGGGCATGACAGGTATGAAGCTTATAAACATATAGGATTTCTCATAAATCCAGGAGAAATCTATTCTGGAATCGATCGAACTGAAGTCTAAGAAATTAATTAGGGTAATTAGGAATTTGGTTTTCGAAAACAGAACTGTGATTAGTTTATGAGCTGTAGGAGTTGAGTTTGATCTTGATGTAGAAGACAATTCTATATAAGATAGGTGGAAGGTCCTATCTATTCAGACTGATCTGAATTATGGTCTAATTGGGAGTATTTTAATGAAATAAGTACACATGCATACATACATATGTTTTGTGCACTTATGCACAAGTACATTTAAAGAAATACCTTTAAACTAGTTGGAAATTAATTTTATATTTTGGTTAAAACTTCTTAGAGAGTACTCTTAAAAGTAGTTTTAGAGTTAATACAAAATGAAATTTTCAGGGCCAGGTTTTTGTAAAATAAAATTTTTAGACACTATTTTTGGGATGTTACAGCCAACCTAGGCAACAACTTAGCAAGAAGACCATCAGTTGCTAGGCCAGATGGCGACGTAGCCAAAAACATTTCAATCGCCGGCCCAGGTGGTGACTGGTGGGGGCTATAAAACATCCACAAATCTGGCCCCTGGTGACTGGTGGATTCGAACAGCCAAAAAAACAGAGAAGAGGGAGGGAAGAAAAGACAAGGAAAAAAGGAAGGAGAGGAAGAGAAGAAAATGGGGTAGAGAAGAAGAAGAGAAGAAATACAAATTCAAAAAATTAAACCAATCATGGCCCTTTTTCTCCTTGGTTGGTCGGGCGGTGATGCATGCACGGCCCTTTTCAGTTATTTTTGAAATTCTTCTTTGTTTTTTGGGGTTATTCATACAAAAAATACACACTTTCATGTTGGTGGCAGGAATTCAATCAAGTTGGGTTCGAGCATTGGGGCGAACAAACGGCGATGTATGGCGCCGGAGAAGATGGTGGATACACGGTGAAGTTGACGCATATGGAAAGTGCTTGGCATAGAGTTTAATTCAGTTTTTGTGTGGTACTAACAGGTGAGGTAGTGAGGTAATATGTATAGCTGGTTGAGGCGTACATGCTGGACAAGACGGCGTCAATGGAGACGGCTGATGGTGACGGGGCGACACGTTGGGGAGGAGTAAAATTACCAATTCGAGTGTTGAGCTGTTGCTGTGGCATTTGTGTGCTGGAAGCTAATTGGGGTTAATTGTTACGTGCACGTAGGTGTTAGACTGTACAGATAGGTTACGATCTTGAGCCTCCGCACCCACCCCTCTCCCCATTAGCCTTGATCTGCAGGCTGGCAACTACTCCCAATGGCGCGGCTTGTTCGAGGTTGTGCTTTACAAATACGCCCTTGACAATCATGTCAAGGAGTCAACCACTTCTCCACTCGACACTCAGTGGCAATGCCTCGACGCCCATGTTTGCTCCTGGATTTATGGTGCAATCTTCGCCGATCTCCTGATCATGGCCATCAACCCCGATGCCACCGCCCACGCTGTTTAGACGAGCATCAAGGGTTTGCACCGCGACAATTCCAAGACCCGCACCATCTACCTGAAGCAAGAATTCCAGGGTGATGAGAACATCACAACCACACATTCACATGCATTAACACGAGCACATGCCCGTCGCCTTGGACAACAGGTGAATTCGTTTCTTGGGCGAAATAATTATTTAATTACAGAACAAATGATATTACCTAATGATTGTTCTTTTCTTGTTGTTACATGTGAGGGAGTTCTGGACGAAGTTGCTGATCCAGCTCTTAGCCAAGGAAGAATGGACACTTTTCTGGCAACTTCGACCAACGATCATTTCGACCTCAGAAGAACTCTGCGTTGGACCAGAAAGGTGTTGGATCAAGGATGCCGACTAGAGGGGGGGGGGTGAATAGGAGGCTTTTAAAAACTTTAAAACTTAAAGCAAATAAAGAACAAATCAAGAACAAATAATATAAGCAAGGGAAAGAGAACGAACACAACGATTTTTACCGAGGTATCGGAGACTCGCCCAGTCTCCACTAATCCTCGTTGAAGCACTCAAATCACTTGAGTCTTGCCTCAATATCCACACAGGATATTATCACTAGTGGTTGCTCCTTGTCCACTCCGGAAAGGCGAGCACCGATGCCTTGTACACACTAGCTGAGCCTCTCCGACAATCTCCGAACGGAGAGATCAACGGCCACACCTCCGAACCGTCTAGGTGAGGGCGCTCACCAAGAGTAAAAGGCAGCGAGGTCTTGTCTAGACCTCCAAACACGCACCGAGAAGCTAAGTGAATGCAAAATGCAAAGAACTGAAATGCTCGGTGGATCGGAAAAACACTCAACTTGATCAAAAGATCAAGATTCTAAGTAGAAAACTAAAGCTCAAGAGTGTATATGAAATGCTGCTGCTTGTTATGTAAAACTTATGCCCAAAGCGCCTTTTTATAGCCTCAAGAATCAAATGAACCGTTGGAGCTAGGGCTGAAAATCAGCAACTCAAACTGACAGTCAGTTTGCCTAACTGACAGTCAGTTCAGTGCACAACGGACGACAAAATTTACGGATAAAACTTTGCTAGCCGTTCGTGGTCGTTTAAGGAAAGCTGAAACCCACAACTGACAGTCAGTTATGCAAACTGACAGTCAGTTCGACCACAAACTCGACCAAAATCAAATAGAAACTCAGTTAAAAACACTGTGGTCGAAACCCCAACTGACAGTCAGTATGGACAAACTGACAGTCAGTTTAGTACAAAAATTTTGAGCCCAAAATACACCCTCTCTGGACAATTGTCAGTTAACACGAACTGACATTCAAATTGACAGTCAGTTTAGCAAACTGATAGTCAACATGAACAAAAATAGAGATAACTTGAAATCCAGAAATCAAAAGAGGTGTTTAATAGCTCGTTGGAAAGATAATTTCAAGGTCTACATTTTTGTCAACATAAACAAAAACCAGATCTGCCTAGATCTTTCTAGAAAATCGAAAAACTCTTCTGCTGTCAAAAACTGAACTGAAAAACCAGATTTTTCAAATTAAGTTCAAACCAAATCCAACTCAAAAAGATGCAATGCAATGACTTAGCTTTCTCGGTTTGTGTTGGAGATAAAAAGAGGACTTTCGCCACCCCTCTTTATAGTACGGTTGAAACTAAAAAATAATTTCCCTAACCGATCATCTCCAAACGCCGAGATCGGTATAAATAAAAACTCATAATACCTTAGGTCTTTCGTATCTTCATGATTTGCGTCTTGTCTTTACTCTTCTGCATCTTGTGCTTCACTTCATGCCAGGTTCATCTTGATCATCTCATAATTCTTCCCGAACAATCTCTGCATCAAAAAAGTCTCAGAAGCACAGTTAGTCCAAAACACTTTGTTTTCATTAATCATCAAAATTAGGGTTAGGCATGAAGGCCTAGATGCAACAAAAGGCTCCAGGTCGCAACATTGTCCAAAGTCGCAGCCCATGGTTGGAAGCACAAGGTCGCAGCCCATGATCGGAGGCACATGGTCGTAGCATGGGAACCAAACAACCTGGCGACCAAGCGATGATCAGTTGTTTGATCCGATACTTCGACCAAGAACCAGTTTCAGACAGATGTCCAAGTCGGTTGTGTGAGCACTTGTTGGAAAGATATTCGAAAGAGCTTTCCAACGCATCAAGAATCATCAAAATCCGATGTCGTATACAACCAGTAGACCCGAAAGAATGACAAGTGCACGAAAGGAAAGAGTCCCATCGAATCTGTGAAAACTAGTTCCGGATTTATTTTTATAGTTTGTTAGGATTCTATTCTATTTCGAATTAGATTAAGATTAGAATTCTGGTTTTAAATCTTCAATCTTTTGTAGACACCATCCTCTATAAAAGAGAAGGCATGGTCTTAGTTTTAGGTAGACTTCGTTGAATATTGTACTCTCGTGCCATGGTTGCCGACTTGTACAATTCGGGGTCTCACAGTTCAACTCATAATTCATATTATTGAGTGTTGAAATCCTTCCGCTGTTGCTCTTGCTTGTCTTATGGATTTGCTTTAGTTGTTCTTCGTGAAGAGGTCAATCTAGCTTTGCTCGATTGATATCCAATTGAGGAGTGGTTTAGCGATTGTGAGGTTGCTGGTCGCGTTCTTGGATTGTGGTTAGCCGCCTCTTTGTCAAGGTCACAACTGGCATTTATCCACGGATTTCTCCTACGACAAAAGATCGGGACCAAACTTCAAGCAAGCATCTTAAGGCGAGGCGTGTGCATATCACGGGGCCTCACATAGGGCACTCTGTCCATTGCCTACTAATACCACAAGCAGAAGTTCATGGTCGACAACCTCAGCGTCGTGGACAACAAGATCAGTGACCCTCAACAGCCTGCACTTCGCCTACATGCGAACATTGTTGTCCATGCCAAAGCCGTTCTCGACGTTCCTTGAAATGCGATCTACACTATGACGGCCCCAGATACCGGGCCCGTAGCAACCGCCCAGGATGGGTTGCTTACAGTGTTTGCATCAAAATCACAACTCAAATAAAGCACAACTTAATTATACATATATAAAGGGTAATACCGTAACAGAGGCTTCAAGCCATAATTCACAATAATGGCCGACCAGGCCAATATAAGGTTTTTGGGACCATTTTTTTTTTAAGAAAGCGTAGCAGGAACCACAGTCGAGCTCATTTGGGATTCGCGACCTTAGACCCAAGGATCAAAATCAAAGTCTTCGAGAAACTCCAGCTCTTCTTCTAGATTAGGATTCACATCCTCAATTGGAGGGTCCACTGAGTGGAATGGCAAGAGTGAGTACGAGGGTACTCAGCAAGTCTCAGTATAAGAATTCATTCTCATAATGCCAGGAATTGGTCAAGTAAATGGTTTATGCAGCATAGAATATTAAATTTCACAATTACATTTCCAAGATAGTTTAAAGAACAGGTATTTAACAAAGTACTATACAAAGCATTTTAATGACTCAAAAGTGGAATCTGGGCAAAGCCTCCTAGCTTGCCCCTTTTTGTTTTAGCTCAATGTCTCAAAACTATTGTGCTACACAATTGCTACCCATGGTATACCCCTATCCAGGGGTACGGAGTACTCGAATACTTTTTAATCTCTGCAGAGGGGCACCGCTTTACCCACATGAGTCCATCAATCTTTCCAGTCAGGCCATTTACACACACAATATTGCATGTGACTAGATTGAGGAGACAAGGCTCTCAAAAACTTTGTATTAATTTGTATCCCTGCCTGACAATTCGACCGCACTGGTCGTTCTTGTCGTTGTGAGGTACCCTCAGTGAGAAGTACACTCACGCCCAACATTCACGAGTTACTCAAGGTCAGAGTAACCACACGAACTCTTCCCTCACATATCCCCCTCACCCATTCAGGCCATAAGTTTAGACAGCTAAACTTATTAAGATCCATCCAAACCTCTCAAGTTTGGAGCCTGAATGAGAACGACCACCATACAGGGATAAAATCGATACGTAGTAGTTTACTGGACGAGTTCAATTTCTTGATCATGTGGTTGGCACGTAAACATGCCCATGGCTGTTTAGCACAATTTGTTATGTCCTTATTAGCATGTAAGCTATTATCCCTTCTTCCCATATGAGTCAAGTTACAATTGACTCCTCTCCATCATTCCATTAATAGCCTTTCACATGCAACAAAACTTTTAAAGTACAATTCCTGTATACTCTAGCAATCCATTTCTCACTATGCTTCTACACTTATATATTAATGACTTGTCACATAATTACATTCTAGGGCCTCAAGGAATTCTTTGTTTAATCAAAAGGATGGCTATTCAAGTTAGGTCAATAACTACACAAGATTATTGACAATACTTTTCCTTAATGAGAAATCTTACTTTCATACATCCATCATCAAAATAAATAGTTTAGAAATATGGTTCAACAATATGATCAAGGATCTGAGGCTTGCCTGACTCTAGGGGTGTCGTTTCTGCGATGGTCAGGTCGATCTCTTGCTCTTGGACTTCAGGAACCTCGTCTTCTGGGCACGCACCACAGAAATAACCCAGCAAAGGACACAAAACCCCTGTATTAATGTACTAACATACACATAGAATATAAAAATGTAAATACGAAATGCAGAAATGCAGATCTACATGCAATTGCACTGGGTTTTGCACTAATTAGGGTTTCAGATTGATTAAAAAGCATAGACTTTCTACAGCAACATGGTTCAAATGGCCTCGGATTAGGGTCAAATTTTACAGGGAAGCTACAATTACTAAAGCATAAGAAGTGACATGATCAGATTTTCAATTTGATCACTGGATGACCTAATTCGACCAGGGAATGTCATCTGTTGGCATTTGGGGCTCGTTCTGGCATTATGCTGGTCGCGTTCGCGCGCCAACACACACACACACACGTAGTGCAACTCGCGCACAGACGCGTACGCGCTCAATGAAACTGGATCACCACACGCCTGAGTACTGCGATGAGTTAATGGACCATATGCGCACGCCTGGGACAAGTTGGCTACACCGGAACACGGCCAGCGGCGAGGGTTCAACGGTGGCGCAGCGCTGGAATGACAGTCACGAGCCAATTCATGCCACGGTCTTGATCCCCATGCTAACAAAGTCTCGGGGTTTACTGAAGCTTCACTGAGGGTGTTGGAGAGGCGTTGGCTGGCGGTGAGCTCACTTGAGAGGCTGGCGACGGCGCTGCGGCTCGGAACAGGGAAAAAGCGGCGGGGTCACCGTGGACAGCCCAACAGAGGCCCCAATTCAACAATCCAACTCTACAGTTATGTTTAGGCATCACTAGAGATTGTGACATCAAGGGGAATTGGCCGGCGGCGAGCTCAGCACGGCGAATTTGAGATCGACGTCGTCGGCGACTCACACTGTAGCTCGAATGAGGAACTGGGCATACAATGGACGATAGCTCCTGAGACTTAGCAGGTTTGCAATTAAGGTTGAGGCGACTATTTTGACACGGTTGGATCCTCCGACGAATGGCTCCGGCCGCCGGACGGTGAAGCCCTATTTATATTTAAACACTGGCTAATGGCAGGAGCGGTGGCCAGCGGTGACACGGCCACGGCGACTGGTCAGGGAGTAACAGGGGAATACAAGGAAGCTACTAGGCAAGAAGGAACTCACTGGCGATCACCGAAGCTCGGCATTGGCGACGGCGTGGCACTGGACACGGCTGGAGACATTCGGGCAGTGTCTGGGCGCGCTCTGGGCGTGTCCAGGCAATGCCAACCACTGACAAGAGGTGTCTATAGGCTACAGGAGGTGGAAATTTGGAGTTTTGGTCGCGTCAAAGTGTTTAAAGTACCTCTCTTACTTCAACCTGAAGGTTACCAGAGTTTTTCCTACAGTTTTCTTCTGTTTTCTGAATTTTCCTTGTGTTAGAAGCTTAGCATGAGGTGGCATACGAGGTGTAAAGTTTCTGAAACTTGGCTGGTAAGCAAATGAGGGTATTTTGGTGATTTTACTGTAGTTTAGTGATTTGAACAGGTTTAGAATGGTAATTTTGCCATAATGAAGTTAAAATTACATGCAAGGGCTCCTTTTTAATTTGTGAGAACTTGAGGGTTGCATGGGAAAATGGGGTTTTTCTGAAAGGGGGTATCTTAGTCAAATCACTATTCATTTAGTACATTTTTTAAGGGTATTTTATTAATACTCCAAGCATAGAATCACTAAACTCCAAGGTTTTAATTATTTTTGAGGGCTTCTTTGAAAAGGGTCCTTTTATAAATATTTCCTTCAGTTCAAGGGTCATTTTTGTAATAAAGTTTTAATAAGTTTTTCATTACATGGGTCTCCTTGTAATTCTTTTATTTTTATTTTAACAGGGCTTTTCCTTTTATGGTGCAATTAATTAAGGGCTAAATTGAGGTTATTTCTTTTGCAATTAGATCCTAAATTAGTGAGACATTAGTAGTTAGATTTACTTCATTTTTCCATAGCCTTTAAAAGCTTTTCTTGTGTATAGTTAAATTTTAGGTTTAGGGTTTAATTCTATCATTTTATGTGACTCAACTCTTCTGACCTAATTCTAAGCAAATGCAGGGGGGTTGCTTAAATATATTCAAATTACTCTACTTCCTCATATCAGCAGTCTCTATATGGCTATGCAATGAAATGCAAGGAATTTGAAATTCGAAAGCTTTTTAAAACATTAAGAAATTTTGGGCATGACATACACTCATGCTCGAAGAGCTCACGATGGGACCCGAGTCGTCCCAACACTCAGCTCTCATCACCAACACCACCGACGGTAGCACCGGAAACTCCAAGGGAATCTCCGGCGGCACTGGCAATACCAGCAGCTTCTCCAGCACCAATGGTGGAAACTACTCGCGTGGCAGCACCACCTACAACACCAACAACAGTGGTAACCACGACACCTCCTCCAACCGCGTCAACAGCCATCGTAACTACTCCAACAATCGCCGCCGCAGTCGTGGTAGCAGCAATGGTAACGGCAACGGCAACAAGATGGGTCCTTGGCCCTCATTCTAGCGTCCGTGGACCGAGTCCATTCACATGTGGCCCAGCCAAGGCTCACAGCTTCCTGGTCCTAGCATTCACTGTTCGCGTCCCGATGCTTCTTCCAGCCCCAATGGGCCACAGGAGCAGGCGTTCCTCGCCATGCAGTCGCAATAGATGCAGCTCCCGTCACAGCCGAGCAAGTACGTGCCATGGCATCCAGAGCTATGGTAGCCGCCAACGCTATCTTCATCTGCATCGCCATCGTGGGACCAACAGTCCCTCATCAACAACTTCAACACCTTGACGTTGAGACCACTGTCCGACGGCGATTGGTATGTGGACTCGTGTGTGTCTTCGCACATGACATCGGAGCCCGGTAAACTCTCCTTCGCTCATGCACCGTCTCCCTCCACCCCCAGTAGCATCATTGTTAGCAAAGACTCCCTTCTTCCCATTACCCACACTGGCTGCGCTTCCCTCTCGACTCCTCATTCATTTTATCTAAATAACGTTCTCGTTACTCCTAGTCTTGTCCAACATGTACGCCTCAACCAGCTATACATATTACCTCACTACCTCACCTGTTAGTACCACACAAAAACTGAATTACACTCTATGACAAGCATTGTCCAGATGCGTCAACTTCACCGTGTCACCACCATCTTCTCCGGCGCCTTAATCGCCGTTTGTCTGCCCTAGTGCTCGAACCCACCTCGATTGAATTCCTGCCACCAACGCTTAGTTCCCAGTCAAACTTGGCACCAACATCGAGGCCTCACACGCGCATAAGACCATACCTTAGATTCATATTGTAACATCCCAAAACTAGAGCCAATTTTTTTTAAAAAATGTAATCCTAAATTATCCCCTTTTGTTTCAACCCTAGAAACTAAACCCTAGTTCTGTTTTCAAAAACCAAAATTCCTAATTACCCTAACTACCCCGCTTAACCTTTTCAGATTTCAGTTCAACTAATTCCAGAACAGCTTCCTCCTAGATTTCTCTGAACTCTTAAACCTTAATGTTCTTGCATACCAGTCCTAAAACTTCTCAACCAAATAAGTTCATTTGATCACTTTTCACAGTTCAGTCCAGATTTTATCGTAAATTAGTCCTTTTCAGCTCTCGAAGGTCAGAAATGGCTAAATCCTCCAATTCACCTTCAAATCTAATCGAGCTGTTATGCCCATTTCACTATTCAACACAAGTCTCCTTTTTGTGCCAAGTTTAGATTCAGCCCTAAAACTCAGCTATTCGTCCTTTGAGCCGCTTTCGGTAAAAGTACTATTCACTTATACCCTAGCCCGAATTATGTTTTCGTTTCCTTCTCATTTCCAACCAGATCACCTTCTATTTAGCTATTCAACCAAAACCTATATATTGATCTAAATCCCAATCAACCTCCAAATTATGATTATTTGCAATTTAGCCCAGAACAAGTTTCTAAAATCATAATTAAGTTCTTTAGATAATCTCTGCCTCTTTTCTTTGGTTTCCTTCTATCCTCACACACCCATATAAGCGCCTTACTAACTTCCAGAAGCTGCAACATACACCCATATATAGACAGTTCAGTATACACATATACAAATACATGAGCAAACGCATACACAAATCTTTCTAACTCCACAGATACATTCAGAACGCATATACACACATACATTCCTACACCTCATCAAGCCACCTCCTGCTTCTCTTTTGTCTAAATGCATATTTATACCATAGTACAGATGAATGAGTGAGAAGAAGATTCATATACCCAACTCTTGCTTAGCCATGAAGCCAACTAGCAAGTAGCAAGCATACACACACATATACTCACCTCCAATCAATAGTGATAGCAAAACTCCCACCTGTCTTCTTCCTTGGACAGCAGCAGCTTCACTGTGCATCTTCTACACCTTTCCTCGCAGCAGCTGTCCTTCTTTGACCCCTTTCTTCTCTCTCTAATCATCTGGATAGTTAGCATTTATGCAGTGGCAAAAAACATCAACAAACATGCATACACTCCTTTGTTCCTGTTCTTCTTCTTCTTCTTCTTCTTCTTCTTCTTCCTCCTCGACCGCGTGAAAAAGACAAGCCACCCCGAGACGCCACACCTGCAAACAACTTCCCAAGGTGAAATATCCATTTCTCTCACTTCCCTCTACCACCTCAAGCATCCTCCTAAGTTCCGACGAGTTAAAACGCCAAAATTTTTGGTTTTTGTTGCTGGCCGCTGCCCCTGTTCCTCTTATTGGACCCTTCTCTGGTTCTCAAAACCGATCGAGCCAGTAGAACAAAACACCTCTCCTGAGCCTAGAGACAATCCCCTTTAGAAGAATTCCCAAGAAACCTAACCATTTGACGAAGCCGATGTTGTCCTGTTCTGCGCCGCTGTGCTCTCGTTGCCAGCCCACACCGCCGCTCCTCCGGCCAAATTGGACTTACCAGTAGCTTGCCCTTGTATCCCTCTTGCCTCCACGACAATGAATCGAGCCCTAACTTCCCCTACAGGAAAAACCCAAATCTAATCTTCCTCGTCTCCGGCCGCATCATCGAGCTCCTCGCCAGCGCCATCTTGGTTCAATTCCCTATAGCTACACCATCGTAGGGATCCTTGGATCATATATACACCATCAATTTCAGGATCAAATTACCACGTTGTCCCAGCACCATTAAAGTCTTCAATTCTGTACTTCTGTTCCGGCGCGAATTGCCGCCGCTCACCATTGCTTCGCCGCCGACCAATTGTACTACACCAGAACATAATAGATAGCCCTAGTTAACTCTTAGACCACAGAAATGCCACAGAAACCATTCAACACTCAATCTGAGTAGTTTTACTCCTCTCCGGCGTGTCACCAGCGTGCCACCCCGTCACCGCCGGCCGTCCCCGTCGTCGCCACTATGTCCATCGCGCGTGCCTCAATCCGCTGAGTATTTTACCCCACTACACCGCCTCCTGATTCTGTACAAAATCGTGAATTAGCTCTATGCCAAAAATCTGTCAGAAGCTCAACCTTGCCCTGTCGCCACCGTTCTTCTTCGCCGCCGATCATCACCATCCTTGCGCCCCAGTGGTCGAAACCACCTCCGTTGAGTTCCTGTTGCTTTCGCCTACCTCCTAGACATAGTTTGCGAGGCAATCGAAGTCCAAAACCCATAAACAGCCATGCCCTAATTCTCAGCCATTGTCAGTCTATGATAAACCAATGCCAACCAGTGGCATTCACCTTGTTCAGCCATTCTATGTGTGAAAATCAAAATCTACCTTGTCTACCAAGTTCCTGGATTCATGTTCTACATTTTCTTCAACTGTCGTATCATGAGAAAACCTCATCTTGACCTATTTCCAGTTTTATCGTCCCAGACGAATGTCATTCGTCGACGTCCGAACGTCACTGTGTTCGTGTCCGATCTAGAATTTGACTTCACCCTAGTATTTTGACCATCCAACCAAAGCCCTAGCTGTGTTTTAGTATTCAAGCCTCAACGAAAACCCTAAAAGGCCAACCTAAGCTTTGCCAGCCTATGTCCAATGTCGCTCTCGTCGACATGCCTATGTTGTTCATAGCTTTAGGAACCTCAGATAGAAAATCCGTTCGCTTCACCTTGTTCATCTTACCTTAAACCCTACATATATATATATATATATATAATATGACCATCCATCCAAACACCAGATAAAGTTTTCCCTGTTTTCTTAGTCAATCCAACCAAAACAAAACCTATCGATCACCTTTCGACCATTCTTTTTAATCTTATTTCAGCATTCGACCACTTAAACCCTATCAATTATAAACATATATATATATATATTTATAAACGAATATACTAACTATTATTTTTTCTTGCTTATTGATTGACGTCGAAATAGATACCAAGTGAAGTGAGCTCAAGGACGTGAGTGCCCTCGTAGTTCTTTCAACTGGATTTCTCGAAAAGCAAGGCAAGTCCCTATTTCTTGATCATATTGAACCCATATATTGCAATGGCTTATGTATGTTGTTTTTGATAAACTATAAGTAAATTCATGTAAATGATTAATCACAAGTAGTTGATGGTAGGATTTTTACAAATGAATTTAATCAGTTGAGATAGTAAGGATCCGAGCCACCGTGAGTGGCACATCCTTACTGATCGGTTGAGATAGCAAGGATCCAAGCCACCGTGAGTGGAATATCCTTGCTGATCGGTTGAGGCAGTAAGGATCCGAGGCCACCTTGGGTGGCATATCCTTACTGGGCCCTATAAGCATTTTGACTAATGATTCTTATTTGAAAACTAATGAATATTGGTGGTGAGGATGGTATGATTGTTGGGCAACTTTTGCCTAAGAGGGATAGTGGTGAGTACCTCACCCTAATAAATAAGGATATAACAAATTATGCTAAACGACCAAGGGCATATTAACGTGCCAACCACATGATCAAGTAATTGAACTCGGCCAGTAGACAACTGCATATTGATTTTATCCCTGCATGGTGTTCGTTCTCATTCAGGCTCCAAACTGAGATGTTTGGATGGGTCTTGATAAGTTTAGTCGTCTAAACTTATGGCCTGAATGGGTAAGAGGGAGATGTGAGGGGAGAGTTCATGCGGTTAGTCTGACCTTGGGTAACTCATGAATGCTGGTTGTGAAGGTACTTCTCACTGAGGGTACCTCACAACGACAAGAACGACCAGTGCGGTCGAATTGTCGGGTAGGGATATAATTAATACAATGTTTTTGAGAGCCTTGTCTCCTCAATCTAGTCGCATGCAATAATGTGCGTGTAATTGGCCTGACTGGGAAGATTGATGGACTCATGTGGGTAAAGCGGTGCCCCTCTGCAGAGTGTCAAAAAGTATTCGAGTACTCCGTACCCCCGGACAGGGGTATGCCATGGGTAGTAACTGGATAGCATAATAGTATTGAAACATTAAACATCAATGTTTTCTACCATCATTATGCTAATTAATTGTATTCCAATTCTCTTTGGAAATGTGTTTGTGAAATTTACTATTCTGTACTACATAGACTATTAAATTAGACATAGCCTGTCATGCATTGGACTAATTCTTATATAGAGACTTGCTGAGTACTTTGTACTCACTCTTGCTTAATAATGAAAATACAGTTGAAGAGAAGCTAGAGGTGAGCAAAGCAGGATCACCCGGAGTTTAGAAGGGTTACGTGCTGCACTCGAGTTTTTGCCTGTGGGATGGTCTCGGAGACCAGATAAAACTACTTTCATAAAATCTAATAGTTGGCCTTGCTGGCCTTTGTATATCGATGTGTATTAGGGCCTAATGGCTATATATTGTTTTTGTATATGAACCAAATTGAGCTGGCTGTCTGTTTATTACTCTGTGCACGACTGCATCTTGGGCAGTCAGGGTAAGTGCACACCTGGGGCCCACTGCAGCGGGTGGGTCCCTCACACTGATCGTCGGTCGACCACGCCAAACACAATGCCAGCTAGTGTCAGTGCATGCCACCCATTGTTAGCCGATGGCATTAGATTAAATTAGCTACTTTTACGCACAAAAAATCAAAATCTATTTTGTCTACCAAGTTTGTAGACTTGTGCTCTACATTTTCTTCAACTGTCGTATCGTGAGAAAACCTCATCTCAACCTATTTTCAGCTATATATGTCGCCCCAGAAGAAGGTCGTCTGTCGACGTCCGAACGTTGCCGCATTCGCTTCCAGTTTGGAATTTGACTTTGCCCTACTGTTTCGACCATCCAACCAAAGCCCTAGCCATTTCCAGTCGTTTATTGACTCAAGCCTCAAAGAAAACCCTAGAAAGCCTGATCAAACCTTGTCAGTCCGCGTTCAATGCCGTTCTCATCGACATTACTATGTGACGAGGATTGATACCCGAGCCAGTTCAAATAAATACACAACTGGTTCAGGACAGACTCGAACCAAAAAAGCGCCTGGTGGTGCGAACTCAAGTCATTCCGAGAAGCACAGGCATGAGGTCGCAGGTTTTACGCGATCAAACCATAGCTAGTGCGCGGTCAGGAGTTCGTGTGCCATACGCGAACAGAAGACTGCAGATAGTACGCGATCAGCGATCAACGCACGGTCAGAACACCTTCGACCAGGGGACGCGGGATTGATCTGCCCTTATAACGGGGATATCCCGTGTATCTCGAATATTCTTCCACGTACGGAGACAACCGTCAGGAGGTTAATACGTGCGGTTATCTATAAATAGCACGTGTTAAACTTGTGTGGGAGTTAAGGGCGGTTGCCAAAACTGCATCCAAGCAACTGTTTGATGCCGTTGCAGCATGGCACCCTTTCAACCAGTATAAAGGAATAGCCCAATGCATCAAAAAGGGGATCGAATGATCGAACCAGATCAAACCAAAGCAACCCGAAGACAGTAGTCTAAGTTAGATAGCCTTCACAAGCCTTCTAGGCATTGTCTTATACAAATACATAGGAAAAATCTTCGCCTGTGAAGATCTTTTCCATAACTTTGTAAATCCTTTTACCGTATATAGTGAAATCCCAACAGGACGTAGGGCTATTACTCTCACCATCGAGGGCCCGAACTTGTATAAACTTTTCTGTGCTCCAGTTCTCTTTGATTCATCATACCTTCCTGGAGGGACGCCCTGAAAGGTCTCACAACCTACAAATTTTGCATAAGTTCTGCTAAGAACCCCGAGTTCGAATCGTCGACAGCTGGCGCCCACCGTAGGGCCTTTCTCAAGGCGTCCTAATTTTCATCCGGAGGTTCGCTGAATTATGGCTGGAGCATATGATTCCGAGAACGATTTCGATCTCAAGGATTATGCTCATATTCCAATGCCTTCTCCTAGCGATCCTATCCCGATGGAGGAAACCGGAGGCGAGAATCTCCCAGAGGTCGAATCAACTCTCCAGCTCATGTCCATCGACCAGGAGACGACTAACGCAAGGTTAGAACCCACCGAGGTTCTTAACGCATTAGAGGGTGAATCCGGTCTATCATATGACCTGCTGAGGGGAAGGATGATATCGACCAGAAAATCAGCCCGGGGAGGTTCAACCCTGACAACTTCCATCGTCTTTTTGATTTCGAGTCTGACTTGGAATAGACCAAGATGTTTTCTCCCTCGGCGACCTCTCTCCCTAGACAGTTCGCTGCCTTATCGGAGGAAACTCCTGATCAACGGGCTGCTAGGGAAGAACAGGAACGCAAACAAAAGGAGGATCAAGATCTCGAGCAACAAGACAACGAACTACGTAGAACTGCCCTA
Source organism: Pharus latifolius (assembly GCA_019359835.1). Lineage (NCBI taxonomy): Eukaryota > Viridiplantae > Streptophyta > Magnoliopsida > Poales > Poaceae > Pharus > Pharus latifolius. Next base: position 85,982,334 of record CM033325.1, read on the forward strand.
GAGGCTCTTCAAGATGCACAGGCTCGTTACGATGCTGCTCCAAGTTCTTCCCGACAATCACGTGGTCGCAAACGCGACCAAACCCCTTCTTTGCCTCTGGAGCGTTTCCCGGTGGATGAAGAAACGGTAACACCTGGTGCCCCTAGGAGAAGTACACATGGCCGGCTTCGATCTATCGCGGAGGTCATGCGCAATTTTTCTCCTATGGTCACGGATGCGCAGAAACCGTCCTTCACCAGAATCCTGGCGGAGAGGTTGGATGAGGTCGCATATGAGGCGACCCCTACGGCCTCTTCTCGGTCGGTGACACGTTCCCACAACTGAGAGCATTCTCACTCTGGTTCTGGTCGACGGAGTTACCCGCCGCCTGTACCATCCCGCCAGGACAAATCCCGGCGGGCGCAGGATTCTCGTGGTAGGGATCGAGTCCCTGTCCACTCTCGTTTAGGACCTTGAGTGGCTTCTCCATTGCATGAGGTCGCCCGCAATCCGATCGAAAGTCATAAGACAGTTCACGGTCCCTACGTTGGTTGTAAAGCTTTCTCGCCTAGCCTTCGTGCGGTCGTTTGGCCAGACAAGTTTAGACCAGGGGCCATACAGAGGTTCGATGGGACTCAGAATTCATCCGAGTTCCTTCCAATCTACATTACTGCCATCCAAGTGGCAGGAGGCGATGACAGGGTAATGGCCAACTACCTGCCAATAGTCCTCGAAGGACCGGTAAGAACCTGGTTGTTTAACCAACCCGAAGGTTCGATCTATAACTGGGAAATGCTGTGTGATGCTATCCTCAGCAATTTCCAAAATTGTTATCAGAAGCCGAGTAAAGAGGACGACCTCCATCGACTACGGCAAACTTCGACCGAAACCCTTCGTCAGTTTGTCAAGAGATTTGTTGGGGTGAGGAATACCATCCCGAACATATCTGATAGCTCCGTTATCAGGGCATTTAAACATGCCGTTCGATATCAGAGATTCACAGAAGACTTGCTCATCCATCCTCCTCGATCAGTAGCCGATCTCTTTGATATGGCTGATCGATACTCCGACGCAGCCAAGGCTGTCGAATGGAACCGGATGGTCGATAAAGGTAACCTACCGCCTCAACTAGGTCTCAAGGACGTTAGGAAGGAAGATTCAAGCAAGAAGCCGAAATCTTCATCTGGCGGGAAGTCGAAGAAGTCGAAAAGGAATCACTCTGGGCAGTACCGCGAGGTCGCAGTTGCAGAGAAGCCTCCTTCGACCAAAGGTAACAAGCACTACTACAGAAATGCTTTTCATTATCGGTTAAAAACCCACTCTACTATCGGTTCTCTTACCGATAGTGATTGGCACGATAGTAGAAACGTAGCACACTTCTATCGGTTGAAAACCGTTAGTAAAACATCTACATTCCCAACGTTCACTAATCGCTAACGACTATTTCTTCTATCGGCTCGGATCTAAACTGATAGTATTGTGTAGATTTTTTCTATCGGCCCGGATATAAACCGATAGTACTGTGTAGGTTTTTTTTATCGGTTGGGATCTAAACCGATAGTATTGTGTAGGTTTTTTCTATCGGCTGGGATCTAATCCGATAGTATTGTGTAGACACAGTTAGTACTGGAAACTTTATTCTATCGGTTGTTGTATATGAACCGATAGTACTGGAATATTTATTCTATCGGTTGTAGTATATAACCCATAGTACTGTGTAGTTTTTCCTATCGGTTATGTACTCGACACAATTAGTACTGGAATCTTTCACATATACATACAGCAATACGGAGATACATTGGATCATTCACAAATACACCAATATTTACAAATACAGCAATATTCACATATTGAATTTGTTCACAAATACAATAATACAGTAATATACACATGCATTGGACAGATTGAATTTATTCACATATTGATTGAGTTTATTCACAAATACATCAATGAATCTATTCACATATTGAGTTTATTCACAAATACAGCAATCAACACATTCAATATATATTACACAAGTCAGTTACAATCGATTGTTGATAGCCACTTCTTCCATGACATATTGAGCCCAAATTGTTCACAGCTCCTTCAATTGAGGCAACTCATATTGCTCTTTCAACATGGCGCTCTGCATATATGCGTGTATGAAGTTAGGATTGTACGTCACATCCAATTAAAGTTCGACTTTGAGTCAGGAAAAATGGTTACCTTAGGGAATTGGGCAAAGTTTCTCCTGATTAGGTCATACATGAATCTCATGACATAGAAGCCACATTCCCACGATTGTGGTTGCTGATGGCACTAGGAAAATTGCATATGCAAAGACATAAATCCACATTAACTCGAAAGAACTAATTAAGCTTAAATTAAAAGACTCATCATGAGTACTTCCATCCATATTAATTACCTCATATTCTTTCCAAGAAATTGTTGTGCCCTTCGACGCGTCATGCCTCCCTCCAGCACTAGCATAATTTTTGAAAGCCCTGTATTTAATTTAGCATTGCCGGTTAATATGTTATCATTAATTAGCTAGTCAGAGAAAAATTTAAAACAACTATGTTACTTACGTGTCTATGTGCCATGTGAGGGTGAAAACATGCGCCACCTTGTCGCTCATCGAATCGAGGTAATGGACCTCATTCATCCATGGGCAAATGACGGCGAGGACCCAGTGGCCCCTACATTGCATATATAAGCGAACTGTTTCATACATATGTTAGGCGTAACATACAAGAATGAGTTAAATTAGTAGGAGACTTCTGGTTATTTGATCCATATTGCGTAGAAGGTACTTCGACACGAGTGGGGACCCGTTCTTGAACGTACCCGGCTAGCTTTGTTTGGCCTTGCCTTTGGCCTTGCCCTTGCCTTTGGGCGGGGAGCGAGTGTATACCGTCGAAGGTTGGGGTGCGGTGCCGCCGGCCTCATTTGATGGCGAAGGGTTTGAGGCCGTCGGAGGAGGCATGGGGGCCGAAGGAGCTCAGTCATGCGTTGTGGCGGGGGTGGTGTCCTCAGGAAGTGAGCTGGTATCCATCGTCCACTTTAAGTACAAATGCATAAGTTAGATTTTGCAAATTGAGTATATTAACTGAGTTGTAAGCTAGAATGGCTAGGGTTTACCTCCTGTAGTCTAACACCCTTCTTGGGCCACTGTATGTACGAGCCCAATGCGTCGCCAATTGTCCGCATTTCGTCCGTTGGGACGGGCAACAGAAAAGAGCTGTGGCCCGGGAGGGCCATGTCCGCCTGTACCTTTGCGAATCCAGGCTCCAGAGGTACGCAGTAGATCCGGACATCCTCCCAAGACTGGTATACGACCCCGTTTGCAACCACTACAGGTTTGTCGCCTATGTTGATCAATAGGCTACAGCTCTCCGGCTTCTGCAATTTGTAACAATTATAACAGGTTAGCGAAACAATTCTAACGTAACGGGAGAGGCATCAATCGAACTGCATATATAGCTCAAGAGTTGCAACACCTCGATCAGGTCCACCGGATCCACGTGAACTTTCGAGCCGCAACTACTCGGCCTGGCAACGTCGACCTCGGCAGCTGGATCTAAACCCTTGGACTGCACAACTCGGCTGAGGCGTTCATACTTCTCGTTCATTTGAGCGAACATGTCCGCGAATTGTGCAGTCACATCTGCCCGTATCTTCTGAGATAGCTCCACTTCCCTTTCCTTCCAGATGCCAGCCTTCTTCTCCTTTTGCCCGGGCTCCGAGAAGCCTTCCTTCCATGGCACCACACCCCCCACAGATCCCGTCCGCCCTGGATGCTCCTTGTTCCCTAGAGCCCAGGTACGGATGTCGTTCTCCCTATGGGGAGTGAACAATCCCTCGGTCGCCTCCTTCGAGCAAGAGATCTGTTACATTCAAAGCTCTCCATTGTGAGGAAGAAATATATACAAACTTGTGCGCACACTAGTGATCATAGTTTTTTCTACCACACTCTATGATTCCAACCAAGAAGTTAGCCAACTTACGAGTCGCTGCACAACCTCGACGTCCCTGGGGTTTGGGAACTCCACAGTCCCCGTGGCCGACACGGTCCCTCTGGCCAGCCACCCGCGCTTGCATGGCAGATCGCGGATCTCGGAGAGTGGCAGGTCAGGGGAGTCGACGAAATTCGACGCCTCATCTTCAGCCTTCTTCCACTGCTTCTCCTTCCCCGCATAGCCGCGAGAGCCGAGCCGGTGTGGGTGGTCGTTCCTCCTCTGGATTGCCTTGTTCTTCTCTGTGAGGGCCTTCGTACCAGAAACAAGAAATTAATGCACCGCTGGTTACTGCATACAATGGTGTAACCAAGCAAAGGAACCATACATACCTTGAACTCAGGAGTCCCCTTCTGTTGGGTGAATTGCTCCCATACCTCCTCCGTTATGAAGGGGTACTTCTCACATGGAGATTTGCCTTTAGCGAGGAAGGTACTGACGAGGACGCTCTTGAAGGTTTTCCACGTGTTGTTCATGTCCTTTAAGCAAGCTATCTTGGGACCATCGTCGGGGATGTTCCACTTGGCCTGTTTCAAATGATGCATATAAGCAGGACTTACCTAATCTCTGGGATAAACCAAGGGAATGTGATTACTCAAGAGTTCAGTGATTTTGATTAATTTTACCTTCACTTCTGCCCACAGCCTATCCCTCTCGTCGGCCTTAACGTCCTTCCAGCTCTGGACGGTGATCTTCACCCTTTCCTTCGCCAACAAGCCAACATAGGCAGCATAGTGGCCGGTGTTCTTCCCGATCGGTCTCCCGAACTGGTTGAACTCACATGAAAGATCCGCGCGTTTGGCCAAACGGCCCAACATCGTCACGCCTCACGCCTTCCTCTTGCGCTGGGACGAGGCAGCGCCATCTACGTTTGCCCTCGCCGAATCACTACTATCAGCCGAGGAAGATGCCGACATGGCTTTACCTAAAATTCCATGAACAGACCATCAATTGATATGAAGAAAGGTACATGACAAAGTTCATAACTAAAATTGAATGGCAATGATGAACCACCTCTTTTTGTTAAAATGTCAAATTTTCATTCAAAAGGCCAAAAATCATAAATTCCTATCAACATGGTCTTCAAAATAGATTTAAAGTGAATTTGTAAACTCAATTTGCAAAGGGTTGTCCAACTGATACCTTCTTGCTTAACATAAAGGTCATTCGATAACTCTTGATTGTAAAATTAATCCTATTCGGAAAATTTCATCAGAAAAATATATTTCATGCAATGAAAATCATTTCTTTAAATTTTCATTTCAAATGTATTTGATTTGAGCAATAGTTGATTCTTTTCACAAATGAAATATGAACTCTGCAAAATTTAGACTTTTCAATGTACTATCGGTTGACAATAACAAACCGATATGACATACTCTATTTCCTATCGGTTTTCCAAGTAAAACCGATAGTGCTCAAGTTTGTATTCAGGAAAATATATAAGATTAGCAGTGCAAACTATGCTAGTCTCTCTGCAGGAACATAAAGTCTGTTAAAATTTAAATGAACCAAAATTTCAGATGAAAATTAGAAAATGGGAAATAATTAACAGAAAATTCAGATTAGCAGTGTAAACTATGACATACTCTATTTCCTATCGGTTTTCCAAGTAAAACCGATAGTACTCAAGTTTGTATTCAGGAAAATATATAAGATTAGCAGTGCAAACTATGCTAGTCTCTCTGCAGGAACATAAAGTCTGTTAAAATTTAAATGAACCAAAATTTCAGATGAAAATTAGAAAATGGGAAATAATAAACAGAAAATTCAGATTAGCAGTGCAAACTATGACATACTCTATTTCCTATCGGTTTTTCAAGTAAAACCGATAGTACTCAAGTTTGTATTCAAGAAAATATATAAGATTAGCAGTGCAAACTATGCTAGTCTCTCTGCAGGAACATAAAGTCTGTTAAAATTTAAATGAACCAAAATTTCAGATGAAAATTTGAAAATGGGAAATAATTAACAGAAAATTCAGTTTATGGTATTTACTATCGGTTCTAAATAAGAAACCGATAGTGGACTACACTGTATGACAAATTGCTAGTGATTTTCATCAAGTCTGTAATTCTCATAGCTATCGAGTTTGTAGTTCATGAATTTTACTCTAGTTTTATATTTGTAATCCATTGAACCACATATGAACCATTGCATATAAATTTAAGCAATTGACGCGAGCGGTTTGGTTAAGAACGTTTACAGTCGTTCGTGGAGTGGCCAAAGGCGGTGGCGCGATGCAGTGGCCGGAGGCGGTGGAGAACCCAATTGCGATCGGTCGGAGGCGGTGGAGCGAATATGCGAACGTCGGGGAGGCTAGGGTTTTCCGCACGCGAGTATTTGGAATGTGATCAGTTGCACTGGAGGGAAAATCGTGCGAGGTTATAGCCTAATATATGAATCTTTACTATCGGTTCATAACCACCAAACCGATAGTAAATACAATGTAAGTTAGGGTTTGGAGTGTTGGTATTGTTCACTATCGGTTTTATTATTACTAACCGATAGTAAATTAAGAACAGGGGCTCATAACACAATATAAATTACTATCGGTTATGAACAATAAACCGATAGTAGAGTTTAATTTCATATCGGTTTGGCAGTTGAAACCGATAGTAAAATACAATGTTATTAACCCTAAAGGATTTCCCTTAGAACAATTACAGATGATCTCAGTACATCATGTTGCATCGTATTTCACTATCGGTTTTATGATTATTAACCGATAGTAAATTAATCCACTATACAAGAGCAAACCAAAATGTAGAACAGGGTCTCATAACACAAAATGAAATACTGTCGGTTATGAACAATAAACCGATAGTAGATATTAATTTCATATCGGTTTGGAAGTTGAAACCGATAGTAGAATACAATGCTATTGACCTAAAGGGATTTCCTAAGAACAATTACAGATGGGTCTCACTACATCATTTTAAACTTGTAAAGACACCTGAAACTCCATGCAAATGACTTCCAATAATTTTGAAATAAATTAACAGTAAAGACCAATCATGGAATGAAAATTTGCAGTTTTCATATTGATTTGTGAAAAGAATCAATTATTGCTCAAATCAAGTATATACTCCAATTGAAATGAAAATTTACATAAATGATTCTCAATGCATCACGTATGTTTTCCCAAAGAATTTTTGAAAAATGATTTGAAGAATTCTTTGATTAAAGATCCAAGTAATATACGTCACTTACATATTGCAAATTAGTCAAGAATGGTTGTCCACCCATAATCCTTCTTCGTGGTCGTCTCGCAGGTAACTTGTTTCGCCAATATCTTCGGTAGGGACAGATTGAATAATTCCATCTAAAAATGGAGGTAGTTCGTCGAACTGATCATACTCTTCTTCATCCACAACGTCTTCGACCCCAACAATATGTCTCTTACTGTGAAGGACAACGTGCAACTTTGGGTTGGCCGGGTCAACGATGTAGAACACCTGTGTGGCTTGCTCAGCAAGTATAAATGGATCATCTTGGTGTGCGACTCTACTAAGATCGACGAGAGTAAACCCATAATTGTCGACTTTAACACCTCGAGGGATTTCGACCCATTGGAATCGAAACAGAGGAATCTTAAGTAATACATAATCGAGCTCCTATATTTCCTCAATAACACCGTAATATGAGTCGAGTGCCCTTACTGCCCTGGCATCCTCCGAAATAGCAAGTAGTGTCACTCCACTAAATTGCATAGTACTCTTCTCGTCCTGAGTTCTTGTGTAAAATGAATAGCCGTTGATGTCATACCCTTGCCAAGTCCCTACAGTAAATCTAGGCCCTCTGGCCAACCATGTAACAACTTCATCTACGTCGCCCTCAGAAGTTTGCAGGACTCTATTTCGATCCACCCAGCAAACTTCCTGTTATGTTCTCTGGTGACCCAAATCTCTGGCTTCGAGGGATTCTGTTTCTGTAACATTTTCTTGTGCTCGTGTATGTATGGATCCACCCCCATCATGTGCTGTAAGACCCAAAAATGGGCTTTTGCATACAGATCACTAGAGGGGACGACTGCTTTAAATCCAATCGTTCCAATGCCCTGAAGCCTGCCCTCATGCCGGGACGTAGGAACGCCAATTGGGTCAACCCCGGCCATATAGTTGGTGTAAAATTCGATCACCTCCTCGGCGGCATAACCTTCAATGATACTGCCCGCAGGCCGATGTCGATTCCTTACATATCCCTTCAAGATACCCATAAATCTCTCAAATGGATACATGTAGCGCAGGAACACGGGTCCACAAAACTTAATTTCTCTGACAAGGTGAACAATTAGATGGACCATAACATCAAAAAAAGATGGAGGGAAATACATCTCCAGCTGACAAAGAGTTGTAGTCACATCGCGTTGCAAATCGTCCAGTCCATCAAGATCAATTACCTACAAGGACACAGTTGCAGCAAATATTCAGATCCAAAAAATCTGACAAGTTCCACGAATGGAGCTAATTAACTTGCTAGGAGTACATGCTTACGTACCTTGCCAGATATTGTATTGAAGAAATAACATAGCTTTGTAATTGTCTCTCTGACTTTGACTGGGAGAATGCCTCTGATAGCAATGGGAAGCATTTGTGACATCAGTACATGACAATCATGGGACTTCATACCAACCAGTTTCAAGTCTTTCATGGACACAAGTTTTTTCAAGTTCGCAGAATACCCGCATGGAACTTTGACACCATGTAGGCACTGACAGAGTTTTGTTTTTTCTCTTTTTGACAAAGTATAGCAGGCCGGGGGGAGGTATGTCCGCTTTCCCTTCTCCAACGGTGCAAGCTCAGTCCTTATGCCCATGTCGAGCATGTCACGGCGAACGTTGATGCCATCTTTCGTCTTTCCTGGAATGTTCAACAACAAACCAATCAAACTGTCACAAACATTTTTCTCTACGTGCATGACATCAATGCAATGTCGAACTTGTAAGTGCTCCCAATATGGCAAATCCCAAAGAATCGATCTCTTCTTCCAAACATTTTTTCCTGGAGGTTTAGAACATTTACCGAACTCAACTTTGATGTCCTTCACGCGCAAGTAAAGCTCCTTACCAGTCACAAACACTGGGGCTAATCCTTTCTCAGGCTTCCCATTGAATTACTTCCTCTTCTTACGGTAGGCGTGATGCATCGGAAGGAATATGCGGTGACCAATGTACACTATTTTTCTGCAGTTAAATAACCACATGCTTTCAGTTTCATCCAGGCAAATAAGACAAGCCTTGCCTCCTTTCGTACTATACCCCGACAAATTTCCATAGGCCGGGAAATCATTTATGGTGCAAAATATCATGGCCCGCCACATGAAATTCTCTCAGTTATGTGCATCCCACACCCGCACCCCTTCACTCCACAATTTATGTAAGTCCTCGACTAACGGTGATAGAAACACGTCAATATCATTCCCGGGTTGTCTGGGTCCTGAAATTAGTACGACATCATGATGTACTTGCGCTTCATACATAACCAAGGAGGAAGATTGTAGATGCATAAAAGAACCGGCCAAGTGCTATGTCGACTGCTCATATTTCCGTGTGGATTCATACCATCCGTACTCAGCCCAAACCTTATATTCCTCACTTCGCCGCCAAACTCACCGAATGTTCTGTTAATGTTTTTCCATTGAATAGAATCAGCTGGATGTCTTAGTTTTCCGTCTTGTTTCCGACCTTCAACATGCCAACGCAAGTACTTCGCATCTTACGTGTTGGGGGAAATCTCCGCGGGACTAAATCCAGGTAAGTTGCGTCACACGGGCCCGGGGACGTGGCTTCCGGTGCCTCCCCCGGGCGCCGCCTTTTGGCTCTCGGGACCTGGCCTCCGGCGCCGGTCCCGGGCGCCACCAGTTGCCCGGGGACGTGGCCTCCAGTGCCCTCCCCGGGCGCCGCCTTTTGGTTCTCGGGACCTGGCCTCTGGCGCCGGTCCCGGGAACCTCCATTTGCCCAAGGACGTGGCCTCCGGTGCCTCCCCGGGTGCCGCCTTTTGGCTCCCGGGACCTCTCCTCCGGCGCCGGTCCCGGGCGCCACCATGTGCCTGGGGACGTGACCTCCGGTGCCTCCCCGGGCGCAGCCTTTTGGCTCCCGGGACCCGCCTTTTGGCTCCCGGGACCTGGCCTCCGGCGCCGGTCCCGGGCGCCGCCATCTGCCCGGGGACGTGGCCTCTGGTGCCTCCCCGGGCGCCGCCTTTTGGCTCCCGGGACCTCTCCTCCAGCGCCGGTCCTGGGTGCCGCCATTTGCCCGGGGACGTGACCTCCGGTGCCTCCCCGGGCTCCGCCTTTTGGCTCCCGGGACCTGGCCTCCGGCGCCGGTCCCGAGCACCGCCATTTGCCCGGGGACGTGGCCTCCAATGCCTCCCTGGGCGCCGCCTTTTGGCTCCCGGGACCTGGCCTCCGGCGCCGGTCCCAGGCGTTGCCATTTGCCCGGGGACGTGACCTCCGGTGCCTCCCTGGGCGTCGCCTTTTGGCCCCCGGGGACGTGGCCTCCGGGGCCTCCCCGGGCGCCGCCTTTTGGCTCCTGGGACCTGGCCTCCGGCGCCGGTCCCGGGCCTCGTCGCCCTTCTAAAGGTAAAGTCTCAAGTTGTTTATCACGTGCAGGTCACGCGAGGAGTGCCTCGGGAATCAACGACCACCTGCCAAGCATCCAAGGCGTTTGACCGGGAGAAGGACGTTGCTACCCCTCAATCCGACGGTGGCTTCCGAGGTAGTTTAGGCTTTTTGCTTCTTTTTGGGGCTATAAATAGCCCTTGTACCCCTCAGTTGTAAAGAAGGTGATTCATTGTTATTGGAATAGCTAAACTCACAGGTGTGCTCCGGAAGCCTCTCCCCTGGAGAGAGCCTCCCCAGCCGACTCCAGTCGAGAGCACACCGACAGGACTAGGGCCCCCACCGGGACCCGAACCTGTATAATCCTCATGTCTTTTCTTGTGTTTGTCCGGCGGGGGAGGACCGGTCATCCGGTCAACCCGCGCCGCGTAATCTTCGCTAGGATCATTCTCAAAACCTGCCAGGGTATTCGTAATACCACGACAGTTGGCGCCGACCGTGGGGACCCGTGACAAGACGCCATGGCTCCCCCAAGAACAAGGGCTCGCACCCTTCCCGGTGACGCCGGTCTCAGAGACCCGGCGCCGCCCGTCCGGGACACGGCTGTCCCGGCGCTTCCGCCTGGAGATAGTCAGGCCTAGGTACCGCCTCCCGCCTTTCCTCTTAACTTAGGTGCTTCTACCTCCAGGTCGCTCCCGGTGACCGCGGGGACCTCGGCCGGGACCAGTCTCCCCCCGACGGCTCCCCCGGCTCCCCAGGACGCCCTGCTTGAGGCTCTCGTGGAGGGCCAACTCCGCGCCCAGCGCTCTATGGATGAGCTGCTCAGCGTGTTGGCGCGGCCTCCGGCCTCCACATTTGCGTCGCACCCATACCCGGGGACTATGCCCCCGTTTATGGGTTACCCGGCGGCCCCTCCGGCCTCCGGAGGTTTGGCCGCCCCGTATGATTCCGCCAGGGGGTTCCCTCCCCCTGCGGGATATACGTCCGGACCCTTCCCGGCACCCGGGCCCGTCCCGGTGCCGGGGGACTTCTTCCTGCCCAGGCCCTTCGTGACACCAGGGGGGTATCCCGTTCCAGGCCCATTCCCGGGGCCAGGGGCCCATTTCATGCCGGGGGTTTTCCCTACGCCGGGAGCCAGTCCTGCCCCTCGCGTCGCATTTACCGCACTAGGGGCGGTCGACAGAGCAGCTCCCGTTCCTCAGCGGACTTCCCCCCGCATCGGCTCCCCGGTCCCGGACGTCGCCGTGGGGGCTCCCCCCTCGCCGGTTCCAGATGTTACAGGGGCTTCCCCCTTTCCGGTTCCGGTCGTTGCCACGGGGGCTCCCTCCACTTCGGTTCCAAACATCGCCGTGGGCACCCCCTCCCCTGTTCCGGATAATACAGGGGCTTCCCCCTTTCCGGTCCCGGGGGTCTTTTAGGGGGCACCCCCCAGCCGGCCCCGGAAGCCTCTGGGCCGGTTGCTACAGTGCATAAGCTCCCTCCCTCGGCAGAACAGGCCCGTTTCGCCCAAGGGGAGGTCGAGCGAATGCATTCACCTGAGCGCGGGGAAGAACTTCCCCCTAGCCGCGGGCGCAGGGAGCCTCGCTCTCACATCGGCCGGGGGAAGAGACCCGCGGAAGAACCAGCCTCTCCCGGGGGGAGCCCGGACGTCCGGGAACTCAGCCCCGGCCCAGAAGAGAAGCGTCACCACCGCCACTCCGGCGGACCTCTTGGACCGCTCCCTGAATCAGACAACGAGGGCGTGTCCCCCGTCAAAGAAGACAGCGACCGGGACTCTCCCCGGGAGGTGCAGGGGGCTAATCAGCCCCTGTGCCGAAGACTTCGCAGCATCCGGTGGTCGCGGCCCTACCGCCCTCCGCACATCGAGCACTATAACGGTGAGGCAGACCCTTTTGAATTTGTGCAGGTGTACTCCACCGCCATCTCCACGGCTGGGGGGGACGAGACAGTACAATGCAACGTCTTCCCCCGCTACCTCACCGGCATCGCCCGCTCCTAGTTCTACAACCTGAAGGCCGGCTCCATCAGGTCTTTCACGCAGCTCAAGAGGGAGTTCTGCGCAAACTTCCAGGGGAACTACGTGCGTCCCCTGGACTCCTCGCAGCTGTACACTGTCCGGCAGAGGACTGGGGAAACCATCAGATGCTTCTTCAAGCGCTTTGCTTAGGTGAAGAGCAAAGTGGCCCATGTCCCCGACTCTACGATCATTGAAGCCTGCAAAAGTGGCATCCTCCCGGGGGAGCTCCACCGAAGGCTCTCCAGGAGCTGCCCCTCTTTCGCCGACGAGCTCTTCAACGTGCTCGAAAAGTACGCTCGGGCGGAGGAAGACGACATCTGGAAGAAGACCCAGGGGGCTCCCGCCCCCGCCGACCGAGGGGCCAGGGATCCCCTCAAGCGCCCCAGGCAGGGGGGGCGTAACAAGCCACGGCCTCGGGACACCTTTGTCCTCGAGGGCGGAGGCGGCTCGCGCGACCCCCCGAAGGGCAACCGCCCCTTCCCCAAGCCGAGGCTAGGGGGGGGGGACAGTCCTCGCGCGACCGGGAGGGCCCTGCGGGGAGAAGGCGGGAAGGACCGTGGTGCAGCTTCCACGGGTCCAGTACCCACGCTACCCGAGACTGCAACCAGCTGCTACAGCACTTCGCGGCGTTCCTAGACCAGCGCGGGCAGGGGGGGGGGACTCCGGCCTCTTTGGTCCCTCGGCCAGCTGTTCCGGCCCTTCCCGCTCCTGCGGGGGGTCAGCAGACGCAGACGCAGGAGGGGGAGCCTTCAGAAGCTCTCCCCTTTCAAACTTCTCAGCGCCGCATCAACGTCATCGTGGGAGGGTCCGCCTCCGGGCGGGACTCTAAGCGCCAGCGTAAGGAGTACGCGCGCGAGGTTAAGCTTGTGGGGGTGCTACACATGTCCCCGCCACCTAAGTGGTCGGACGTCCCCCTCACCTTCACGGCGGAAGACGCGCGAGGGGTTCGCTTCCCCCACGACGACGCGCTCATCGTCTCCGCGACCATCTACAATTGCCACCTGGCCCGCATCCTCGTGGACGGCGGGAGCTCCGCCGACGTCCTATTCCTGAAGGCCTTCAAAGAGATGCAGGTGGATGAGAAGCTCCTACAGCCCGCAGCCGGGCCCCTGCAAGGTTTTGTCCCGGGGAAGGCGATCCACCCCGTGGGCAAGGTAGATCTTCCTATGACATTCGGCACCCCAGAGAACTACCGGACCGAGCTGGTCCGCTTCGACGTAGTGGACCTCCCCTCCTCCTACAATGCGATAATGGGGAGGACCACAATCAACCGGCTGGGGGCTGCCACCCATCAAAACTACCTCTGCATGAAGATCCCCGGGCCGCATGGCGTGATCAACGTCCGGGGAGACCAAGACATGGCCCGTGCTCTATACGAGCGCGCAGCGGCCACAATCGGAAGCGTCAACCTCATAAAGACGCCCGGGGGGGGGGGGGGGCTTTTCCCTCGGAACCAAACGTCGCTGCGCCAACGCCCGGGAGGCCCCTCCTCAAGCCGCGTCCGGAAGGGGGCGTCTGGAAGGTCCTGCTATCCCCGGGTGACGAAGACAAAACCGTCCGGATCGGGGCGGAGCTCCCCGAGGAGCATGCAGCGCAGCTTTCAGCCTTTCTGCGCGAAAACTCTGATGTTTTTGCGTGGAAGCCTTCGGACATGCGGGGCATCGCCCGGGGGGTCATTGGGCACAAGCTCGCAGTGGCCCCCGGTCACCCCCCGATCAAACAGAAGCTGAGGAAACTCTCCCTCGAGCGCCAAGAGGCAATCAAGGTGGAGATCACCCGGCTCCGAGAGGCGGGGTTCATTCGGGAGGTCCTGCACCCCGAGTGGCTCGCGAACCCCGTCCTCGTAAAGAAGTCAATCGGCAGGTGGCGGATGTGCGTGGACTTCACCGACCATAACCGCGCCTGCCCCAAAGACAACTTCCCTCTCCCGCGGATTGACCAGCTCATCGAATCCACCGCGGGGTGCGAGCTCATGAGCTTCCTAGACACCTACTCGGGCTACCATCAAGTTCGGATGGCGGAAGGGGACGAGGAAAAGACGAGTTTCATAACTCCCCTCGGAACCTTCTGCTACCTCCATATGCCCTTCGGGCTAAAGAACACGGGTACGACCTTCCAGCGCCTCATGACGCTGGCCTTCAAAGATCAAGTCGGCCGCAATATCGAAGTCTACGTAGACGACACAGTCGTCAAGAGTCCCTGCGCAGCCTCCCACATCGACGACCTGGCTGAAACCTTCCGCAACCTCCGCGCGTTCGGGCTCAAACTCAACCCGGAGAAGTGCGCTTTCGGGGTGCGCGGGGGGAAGCTCCTAGGTTTCCTCGTGTCCCAGCGGGACATTGAGGCGAACCACGAGAAGATCCGGGCATTCCTAGACATGCCCCCAACGCGCTCTGTCAAGGATGTCCAGCGGCTCTCTGGCCGCCTAGCCGTGCTAAGCCGCTTCATCTCCCGGTCGGGGGAGCGAGGCCTCCAGTTCTTCAAGATCCTCCGGGGGCTCGAGGGGTTCCGCTGGACCCTCGAGGCCCAGGAGGCATTCGACGACCTCAAGAAGTACCTCACGAGCCCTCCAATGCTCGTGAGTCCGTCTCCAGAAGAGCCCTTGCTCCTCTACCTTACCGCGACCCCCGTTGCCGTCAGCACGGTCTTGGTGAAGGAGCAAGGGGGGCAGTAGCGTCCCGTGTAATACGTGAGTGAGGCCCTCCAAGGGGCCAAAACTCGGTACACGGAGATGGAGAAGATCTGCTACGCCCTCCTGATGGCGTCCCGGAAGCTTCGCCATTACTTCCTAGGACACCCCATCACCGTCCCGTCGTCCCTCCCCCTGGGGGAGGTACTGCGGAACAAAGAAGCTACCGGCCGGATTGGGAAGTGGGGGGCCGAGCTTGCCCCCTTCTCCCTGTCCCTTACCGGCCGCTCCACCATCAAGTCGCAGGTCCTCGCCGACTTCATCGCAGAGTGGACTCCTGCCTCTGGGTCCGGGGACGAAGACCTCCCCGTGCCGCCCCGACATAGTGATCATTGGACTCTAATGTTCGATGGGTCACTGTGTCTCGCTGGGGCTGGCACGGGAATAGTCCTCCGGAGCCCTGAGAGGAAGGAACTCGAGTACGCCACACGGCTCGAGTTCCCCGCAACCAACAATGTCGCCGAGTAAGAGGCTTTGCTCCTCGGGATGCGCCTTGCGCGCTCCCTGGGGATCCGGCGCCTCCTAGTCAAGGGAGATTCTCAGCTCGTAGTTTGCCAAATGGACAAGTCTTACCTGTGCCATGACGCAAACTTAAGTCTTTATTTGCAGGAGGTGCGAAAGATGGAGAGGCATTTCGACGGCCTCGAGGCCCGGCATATCCCACGAAGGGATTATGACCGGGCCGATGGCTTGGCCCGGGCCGCAAGCGCCCGGGAATCACTCCCCAAGGGGGCCTTCTTGGAAATCATCACGAAGCCCTCGGTGGCCTCCCCGGACACGGGCGATGAGCCACATGTCCCGGAGGTCGCCGAGATCACCTGGACTCCGTCATGGATGGACCCCCTCATCTCCTTCATCAAGGGGGAGGGGGACCCTCCTAATGAGACCGAGGCTAAACGCCTTTGGGCTAAAGCCCAGGCATATCTCCTGCTGGAGGGGAGACTCTACAAGCGGGGGGGCTTCCGCCCTCCTGCGCTGCCTCCCCCGGCCGGAGGGACTTCAACTTCTCGAAGACATCCAAGAGGGGAGCTGTGGTTCTCACCTAGCCCCACGTGCCATCGCGGCCAAGGCTCTCCGGCAGGGCTTCTACTGGCCCACGGTCATGCGCGACGCGCGAGACCTTGTCTCCGCGTGCGAGGCATGCCAGAAGATGGCCAAGGGCTCGAACCTCCACCCTATAGCACTGCAGACGATCCCCATCACTTGGCCCTTCGTGCGTTGGGGGATGGACCTCTTAGGGCCCTTCCCCCCAGTGCCCGGAGGATACAAGTGTCGACGATTTGGACTCGGAGTCCTCAGCCGAACTTATGCAAAATTTGTAATGGTGAGACCTTTCAAGATGACCCTCCGGGAAGGTATGTAGAACAATGGTGAACAGGAGCACAGAGAGATTTATACAGGTTCGGGCCCTCGATGGTGGGAGTAATAGCCCTACGTCCTGTTAGGATTTCACTATAGGTGATAAAAGGTTACAGAAATAGCAGAAAAACTCCTTCACAGGCGAAGGATTTTTCCTATGTAAACGTACAGAAAAAAGCCAGGGAGGCTTGCAGAAACTATCTAATTTGGGCCGTAGACTTGGCTGTTTTTCGTAGTTGAGATGTGTTATGTCTCACTTGTATCAGGAGTCTTGTTCTTCCAAATGGATTGGATGTCCCCTTCGATGTATTTTGCCACCCTTTTATACTGAACGAAAGGATGCCATGTCGTAACCACATCAAACAGTTGTTTGGACGGTTGGATGCGGTTTTTGGAGAACTGCTGTTAACTTCCACGGAGGTTATTAACACGTGTTAATCACGAATAACCGCATATATTAACCTCTGACGGTTGGTCTTCAACGTGGAGGAATCCTTGGGATGCTTGGAATATCCTGTTATATGGATAACCGAATGAACTCCAAGCACTCTGGTCGAGAATGTTCTGACCGCAGAATGTGGGTTGACCGCGCAACATCCCGAATATCCAGTTCGCGTATAGCATACGAACTTCTGACCGCGCAAAACTGTCGGCCTGATCGCACGAAGCCCGCGACTTGATCGCGTAAAGCTTGCGACCTCATGGCAATGCCCCTCAGAATAGCTTGAGTTCGCATTGCCAGACACACTGGTTCAAACCTGTCTTGAACCAAAAGTTTATTAGAAGTGACCCGGGTGACAATCCTCGTCAGCTAGCCCCCAAATTTGAAGAAAACGAATAGACGTGTTTATTTCGAATTTTAAGACCATGCATTTGGATTTTTAACCCGACTCTTCAATTTTTCCACTTAGTGGCGCACTAAGTGAAAAACGGTTGGTTTCCCAAGACGGGTTCTGACATTTTGTGACGGGCAATGATAGCGCCGTAGAACTGTTTTTATCTCGAGGTAAAAATTGTAAATGCTTTGACGAAACCCGAGGCGTCTGGAATGCAAACCGTCACCCTAGCGGCTATAAATACCAGGCTCCTGGATTTGTAAAACTTCACAATTTCACCCCACGCCTAAGTCCTTTTCTTGTCACCCTGCCTTCTTCCTTCTCACAAGATCACGACATCATCGAGATTGAGAGTGATGAAGAGGAAGTTGTCGAACAAGGGCCTCAAACGATTGAAGACCTGTCTCCCTCAAGGAAGAAACCCAAGGTTGACGAAGGATCTTCCAGTGGAACAAAGGTGAAGAATGTAGCAAGTCTCTTTCTTCCTTCAGTTCCTTTGACTCTCCCCATTCATGCATCTCGGCAAGTCAAGCCTTTGTCCTTTGTCCTTGGAGAAAGATCCCATCACATCCAATTCTCCCATCCTTTATCTGGGTGATCAATATTCTGGTCGGCAAGTGGTGACTATCCCTCGATCGGATGATTGCCATATTGGGTTGGCGAAGCAATCATCTGGTGGGAAGGTTGCACTTCCACCATCTGATGATCCTCTTCCCAAGATGGGTATATCAACGGGTTATGCACTGGGACAGGTAATAATTCTTCTCCCCTTTTGCTGATAATTATAGTTAGTATGACTAACTTTTGCAAAATGCAGGAGGTTGGAGGCTCCGGCGATCAGCCTTCTGCTGCTCCATCTCTTCCTTCCGGACAGACTCTTCTGGAGGAGAAGAATGCCCTGGAGAAGAAGACCGAGGAGATGGCTTCGAAGATTCTGCAACTAGCAGAATGTCTTGAACGATCCCAAGAAGAGGCGCGCCAGTTCTGTCGAGAGAGGGATCATGCTCAGCGACAGCGAGAACTCTCCGACTTGATTAGGGACAATAGTGCGTCTCTTGTTAGGGATGATGTAGATAGGCTTAGGGTAGTTGCTAGTTCCCTGGGGGTTGCCAGTGTAGATCCTACTGACAACAACATGTCCCTTGGGGAACTTTGTAAACTTCTTTCGGAGCAAGTCGACGTTTTGATCGACTGCATCCCTTTTGTATGTAAAGAATGTAAGAAATAAAAGTTTCTTATTTCTCATGAATATTCTTCACATCTTCTGTGCGAAAATATGGCCATAAACTTTATGTTCGTGACCACTCATACACAGGAAACTTTAGTTTTGCGATCAGAATCATGCTTCCAAAAGCATCGCGACCTGCCCTGATACCGCGATCAGTTTTAGGGCCGCGGTCAGAACTGAATTGCGACCAGAGTTGGAACTCGGTCAGACTGTCACTCCGATTAGAATCGAAGTTTAGTCTAAAACATGGTTTCGATCAAACCATAACCCAATTAAACATATACCAGTACGTTAAAAATTGAGTTGCAAAGCATTTCCATAAAAAATGTTCAAAGCATACAAAGGAAAAACATCTTCTGAAAAGTACTGAAATTTTTCAGTCCTTTTGCACTTTCAGTTTCCGAAACAAAGAAATCTTTTTGTTTCAGATCCGATGCCTGAACACTTTATCTGGTCCGCCAGAGACAGTATCCATTATGGGAAATGAATAAAGCATTCAATGGAACGTTTGAAATGAAACGTTTACTCACATTAATGCGCCGCCTTGGGTCTATAAAAAGAGCAGATGTCTTCTCAAAGAAGCCACACAGCCAAAAACCCTCATCGTTCCCGCCGCGCAAAACCCTCTTTTTCTTCGGCCTTCGTCTTCCCAAAATCGCCAACTTTTTCCTTTGATTCTCCACCAAAAAATGGCATCCTAGAGCCGATCCATTCACCACTCTGAGGAGAGCCTAGTGGCGTTGGAGAAGGAGGAGATCCTTCTTCCGCGGTTGCTCATCAACTGGTGGCCCGCGGAGAAGGACCAAGAAACCCCAACCGTCCAAGAGGGCGAGTTGGTGGTTTTTGAGGAGTACTTGCGCTGCGGGTTCCGATTCCCTTAGAGTCTATTCCTCAAAGATGTCCTCGAGCACTATGGGTGGGAATTAATTAACCTCCACCCCAACGCGATGTTGATCCTTGCGGTGTTCCAGCATCTCTGTGAGGCGTTCGTCGGAGTGTATCCCAGCGTGGATCTTTTCCGGTGATTCTACTTCTCGGGGTGGTCGAAGAGTACCAACGCCGCCGGATGCATCTACTTCCGGCTGAGGGATAAAAAGGAGTATCCCTCCCCACCCCTGCGAGACTCTGTGCACGGGTGGCACCAAAGGTGGTTTTGCTACTCTCCACCATCTGAGAGCAGCCTGTGGTTTGAAAACTCGCGACCAGAGAAGTCGAGCAAGTTGGATGCTCCCCCGGCGATGAATTCGGAGCTCTTGAAGCATGCCGAGGTGATCCTTCACTTGGTCGGTAAAGGGTTGACAGCTCGAGATGTCATCCGAGACTTTGTGAACAATCGGGTGAGTCCTCTGCACGAAAGGGCTCATCCGGCATGGGAGATTAGGTCCATGGCGGACAGCACCTTGGACTACAGTAAAGGTATTTATTTCTTTGGCGCTGAGCTTTGCCATTCTTGAATTGCGCAAATTCTGACTCGAATTTGGGAACAGTCCTGCCTTCATCTGAAATTGAGAGGCGGACCAACTCCCTCCTTAGGGCCTACAATGCCGATGTAGAGGGTCCTAAGGGATCGCCTCGCCCACAGAGCCTGATTCACGCCGGCGACGACCTTAAACAGGAATGCTGAAAGGTACATTCTTTATCTGGCTTCCATTTTTCAGGTCTTATGCATGTCCAGCGCTAAACAATTCCATCGGAAATGTGAATCAACTCCTAGGAAGGTTCACCGAGACGACTTTCCCGAGTGAGAACGTCGGCTCTCTTGGGAATCCAACGGTGAAGAACGTGAAGAAGGTCTCCCAAAGACCCAGGACAAAGAGTCTTGCCCCCAAGAAGGCCAGGCCAAATCCCGGGGAGGGGCCTTCACGGAGCATTCCTCCTACCGCAAGAAAGACGGCGGTAAGATATCACATCCCTTCTATTTTACTAGGAGAAGATTGGAATCACTTCTTCGTCGTACAGGGAGAGGGGAGCGGGGAGGAAGAGGATGATGTTCCTCTGGTCCTTCGGAGGAGGAAGATCGCGGACCTCCCATCCGGCGATGCTCCAAGCTGCCCCGCAGAGACCACTGCTACCGAAGAGATGGCCGTGGCAGATCCTGCCACCGCGGAAAATCTTGGGATCGCGGATGACCTCCCAGTTCCTGAAGCCCCCGAGGCTTCAGGGTTGATTGTCTCCACTTCCCTAGTCGAAAGGACGATCGTGGTAAGATTTTTCCACAGTCCGTTTTCTTCAATTCCCCCTGTGTACTTGATAAGCTAATGCTTATGCAGGGAGAAGAGCTTCCCCCTGCGACTCCTACTAACCGCAGGGAATAAAATACTTCTCCTCCGCAGACAGGAGCGGAGGTAGTTGTTCAAGATCCTGCGGCGGTTACACATGAGGTACCAGCTACAGGATCACAGGAGACAACGAGATCCTTGGATGGGTCATCGCCAATGGGATCAACTGCCCAGGTAACGATCCTTCTTGTCAGCCTTTATCTTTCCCTTGAAAAAATGTTCATAGGGGAAGACATACAGGGAAGGGGGCCCTTGTTTTCCAAGCGTAAGATCAGGGCGGACGATACTCGTCCCCACGCTCAAGAATAACCTTCTCAGAAATCCCAAAAGCTAATGGGATTTCAATTAAGGTAAGAACCATCATCCTGGTTGTATTAGAAATGATGGTCACGAATCGTTACCATTTGATTTTTCTTTTCCTCCATCAGACGGAAAGAAATAACACCCAGTCCTCCAACCGCTTCGGGAAGGGTTGAAGTCACTGCTGGTGCAGGAGCCCCCAGTGAGGAGCGCTCCACCCCCTCGGCCCAGGAAGTCGTCCGAGTCACGGGGGGAGAAACAGATACGAGGACCCAGTCGCAGTCGCCGGTGACTGGAAGCAATACTCAGCAGGCACTTCCTCTTACTGTCCCTGCTGTAAGCACTTCCGGGCCTTCGACAAATCTTCCAATTAGTCCGGAAGATGCCTCTCTGCAGAAATTCATGAAGGTATGATGAATCCCTTTCTGGATGTCCTGAATTACACATAGGACACTTTTCACTCCCTTTTTTGCATCACAGGAATTATCCCGGATGATGGCCCAGTCACGTGCCACGACGGCGAGCATGGTGACCATACAAAGAGAACGAGACAGCTTGCGCAAGTAAAGATCATCATTCTTCAATTTATAGGTGTATAAATTGGTTACGACCATTCCTTCTGTTTTACTACAGGAAGGTGGCATTGCAGGACAAGGAAATGGCCACAATGAAGCTCCATTCGCTCTCAGTGGTGAGGAACCAAGAGATCGAAAATAACAGACTACGGTCGCAACTTGCTGGTAAGTCACCTCCTAGGCTAGGAAGACTTGTCTTAGCAATATGCGAGTAACCTTTTCCCTTGTTGCAGCGCAAGCAGGTCAAATAAAACAACTCAGTGCGGATAATAAACTCCTCCAGGATTCTATCGAAGCCTCCACAAGGGCGATAGGAAAGCTGAGCCGTTCAGTTTTCGAAAAGCTAAAGGCGGTGGCTCATCTTCTGAAGGCTGATGTGGTCGAAACCACTCGAGACGATATCAGCCAAGAAGACTGGGCTGCCCTAGTTATAGCTCAAGCAGAGTCACTTCTCGAGTATCTCCCTGAGGATACACAGCGAAGAGAAGAGGTGATCAGAACCAGAGTTCGGTCAGCCGCTTCTGCTATCCTAAGCCGGATTCGACTCCACTATGGCCCAGATGCAGATCTGAATCCACTGGTGGGACCGGTTGAGATCAAGAGTGAAGAGCTGCTCGATGTCGTCATGGAGGAAGTCAAGCCCTTCGTAGATAGGCTCCTGACTGAGCTGGAGATCGAATGATCCTTATTTTTGTATCCAAACAATTGTGTATAATGCAATGTATGTAAAAAACCATTTTTGACAGAAAGTACATATTTTGCAATTTTATATTATGAGTTCTATACTATAAGCACATCCCCCCTAGCCCCCGTCTCTGCTTATGAATACTGAAGCCTTAGTGTTATAAGCAGAGGAGAAAACATAAGCGTAACGACTAGGGGTGTGCGTTTTAAACCAACGATCAGGATCAATGTAACGTCTAATCCTATTGCGAACTGGTAGCCACTCAGATGACCAAGGACTTGCCAGATAGCCCCGTATGCGCTGAGAAATGGTTTATTTAGGAGTGACTTATCTGGAAGTGGTTATGAGATCGACCAACGAATCTGATTAGATTGTTGTAATGATCTGACCGCCGGCAGTCAGCCCCAGGTCGAATGCATATGATACGGGCTTAAAGAGAAAAACTCATTGTATGAAAGCAAAAAATATTTTATTTTATGAAAAGATGCTAATTGAACAGGAAAAAAGGGATTGGAATACTTACACGTAAAACTTGCGAAGTTGATCGATGTTCCAAGTATTGGACAAAATCCGACCATCCTCCATAGCTAATCGCGCCGATCCTGTTCGCGGCACTGAGACAACAGTATAAGGACCTTCCCATTTTGGGGAGAATTTGTTGCGATTAGACTGGTCTTGAATTTTTCGTAAAACCAAGTCGCCCACGTTGAGATCACGTGGTCGCACCTTTTTACTGTGATACCTGCGTAAAGCCTGCAAGTATGCCGCGGATTTAACCAGGGTGCGATCACGCCGTTCTTCTAAGAGGATGAGATCTTGCGCTCGTTGTTCGGACTGATTAACTTTTTCGAATTGATCTGTCCGAACAGAACCAATACTTACTTCCATAGGCAATACAGCCTCGGCCCCATAGACCAAATGGAAGGGCGTCTCACCGGTGGCTCGACTAGAAGTAGTCCGTAATGCCCATAGAACGGTATAGAGCTCGTCTGCCCAAGCCCCCGAGCGGGTCTTAAGGCGATCAAAGACGCGCTTTTTAATGCCTTGCAGTATTTGCCCATTGGCTCGTTCTACGGCACCATTGCTTTGTGGATGTGCCACAGAAGCAAAGCACACCTTGGTCCCAACCTGACCGCAGTAGTCCAGGAAAAGACCACTAGCGAACTGAGAACCATTGTCTGTGATGAGACGGTTTGGAACACCAAAATCGTGCCACAATGTTCTTATGGAAGAACTTTTGTGCGGCTGATGCGGTAATGTTTCGTACTGGTTCGGCCTCAATCCACTTTGTAAATGTGTCAATGGCTACGAACAGAAACTTGTACCCATTGACCGCTTGTGGCATAGGACCGACGATATCCATCCCCCAGACCGCGAATGGCCATGCGAGAGGAATGGTTTGCAACGCATAGGCAGGTTGATGAACTTGTCTTGCGTGGAACTGACACTGGGGGTACATCTTGACCATATGTTTGGCATCATCAAGTGCCGAAGGCCAGTAGAATCCTTGTCGAAAAGCCTTTCCGACCAGTGTCCGATATGACGCGTGCGCACCGCATACACCATCATGTATTTCTTTCAAGAGGGATTTTCCTTCCTCCTGAGATATACAACGCATGAATACTCCTTGAGTACCCTTTCTATACAGAATCCCATCTATGAGTTTGTACAGACACGCTTTTCGAATTAATCTATCACTTTTGGTTTCGTCCTCGGGTAGGGTCCCATGTTCAAGATAGACCCTCAATGGATGAGTCCAATCTTGTTCCAGACCGAGGTTGGTAACGAAGGCTATTACCGGATCATCCTCGACCGAAGTCATGATCGAAGGACGGTCCAAGTGTTCAATGAACACTCCTGCCGGAGCGGATGAGCGTGAGGACCCAATTTTGGATAATTGGTCTGCGAGAATATTGTCCTTTCGCGGGATGTATTGGACTTCGAAATGACGGAAGTGTTTTTCCAATCTCCTCACTTCCCCCAGGTAATGAGCCATTGTCTCATCGGAGGTGCTGTACTCCTTGTTTACCTGGTTTACGACCAGTTGTGAGTCTCCCCTCACCACTAATTGACGGACTCCGAGGAATTTTGCTGCCCGGAGCCCTGCAAGAAGACCTTCATACTCTGCTGCATTGTTAGTCGCAACAAAGTGTAGTTGAATGACATACTTAAGCTATTCGCCCTGGGGCGTAACTAAGACTACTCCAGCCCCCGAGTGTTGAAAACTACGGGAGCCGTCAAAGTACATTGTCCAGTAATCGGGGCACTCCAGTTCCTCTGCCAACTGCACGGGTGGCTCAGGGTTGGTCCATTCGACCACAAAGTCGGCCAAAACCTG
Organism: Pharus latifolius; assembly: GCA_019359835.1. Classification (NCBI taxonomy): domain Eukaryota; kingdom Viridiplantae; phylum Streptophyta; class Magnoliopsida; order Poales; family Poaceae; genus Pharus; species Pharus latifolius. The sequence goes on from CM033325.1 coordinate 86,007,175, forward strand.
AGACTTAACCACCGTGCGGGGCGTGAAATGGATCTCGAAGGCACCGAGTTCGACCGCCCATTTGGCGATTCGACCAGATTTCTCTGGGTTTCGGACAATATCCCCCAAAGGAAAAGAGGAGGGTACTGTGATCTTGTGCACTTGAAAGTAATGTCGTAGCTTACGGGAAGCCATCAGTAGCGCGTAAAGTATCTTCTGGACCTCAGGGTAGCGCTCCTTAGGACCATGAAGTACCTCGCTCACATAGTAGACGGGTCTATGTATTCCTTCCCTATCTGCGATCAGAACAGCGCTGACCGCGTGCGGTGTGGCCGCCAGGTAAAGAAGCAGTGGTTCTCCTTTGTCGGGAGACACCAATACTGGCGGACTGGATAGATATGTTTTTATCTCCTGAAATGCTTTTTCGGCCTCATCTGACCATGTAAAATTATGATGCTTCCGCAAGGCTTTGAAGAAAGACAATCCCCTTTCGCCTAGTCGTGATATAAAACGACTTAAAGCCGCCATGCGACCAGCCAGGCGTTGAACATCCTTCATGGTTGAGGGCGATCTCATTTGTTCAATAGCCCTGATTTTCTCAGGATTAACTTCAATGCCCCTGGAACACACAAGAAAACCAAGGAGTTTTCCTGAAGAAACCCCGAAAGAACATTTCTCCGGGTTTCGCTCGAATTAGAGGAAAAAGGGGATATGCAGCAGTAACAACTTTTCTTTCAATAGTAAGCAGGAAATGCGAATAAGAGAAGGGTAGATCAAATTACAGAAGGTTTCAGCGAGATCGTCCAAATGGGACAATTTCTTGGTACTTTTTACAACCAAATCGTCTACATATGCTTCGAGATTACGCCCTATCTGGGAAAGAAAGGTCTTTTGCATCAAGCGCTGGTACATGGAACCTACGTTCTTGAGGCCGAACGGCATTCTGACGTAGCAGTATGTGCCGAACGGGGCGATGAAGGCAGTCTTCTCTTCATCGTCTTCTGCCATGCTAATTTGATGATATCCTGAGTAAGCGTCCAGAAAACTCATCAGTTTGCAACCCGCTGTCGAATCGACCAGCTGGTCGATGCGGGGAAGGGGAAAGTCATCCTTCGGACAGGCAGCGTTGAGGCTAGTGTAGTCGACGCACATGCGCCACTTGCCATTTGACTTGCGGACCATGACCGGATTGGCGAGCCATTCCGGGTGATCCACTTCGCGGATAAACCCGGCCTGTAGGAGTTTGTCCAACTCCTCTCGGATGGCTTCCTGTCGGTCAGCAGCAAAACGCCTGAGCTTTTGCTTTATTGGTCGTTGTCCAGGTTGAATTGCTAACCTGTGCTCAATTACTTTCCTTGGGACACCGGGCATGTCGGAAGGTTTCCACGCAAACACGTCTGCGTTAGCCCGGAGGAAAGCAACGAGGTCGAGTTCCTATTTGTCATCCAGGGCTGATCCGACCCGAATTGTCTTGGATGGATCATCTGGGTACAAAGGAACCAATTTGAGCTTTTCATCTGGTCGAGGAGCAGCCTTGATCGCGTCGGTGGTAACAGTGGTGACCTGAGCGTCCCGGAGGGGAAGTTGATCGACCATCTCCAAAGATAGCCGGTCGCACGTGAGTGCCACGTTGCGACTGCCTCGGACCGAGATGACACCTTTGGGGCCAGGCAATTTCCCGCACTGATAAGCATAGTGCGTTTCCATCATGAACTTAGCAAGAGTCGGCCTGCCAAAGATTGCATTATAAGCTGAATCACAATCGATTACATCAAAAGTAACCAATTCTGTCCGGAAGTTGTCTGGTTCTCCCAGAGTGACCGGGAGGACCACTTGTCCCAATGGCATCATGGAGGGGCCTGGGATTATCCCATAAAATGGATGGATTATGGGCTTGATCTTCGAACGAGGAATTTGCATCTCGTCGAGTGCCTTGACCAATAAAAGATCGAGGGAACTTCCCCCGTCAATCAGGACCCTTTCGACTCTCGCGTTACTAATGATTCGGGTAATGACCAGAGGTAGCCTCAATGGTCGGGTTAGCCCCACAGGACAGTCAGCACGATCGAACGTCAAAGGCATATCCGACCAACGGGGGTATCGAGGTTCACCAAGGGATGTCTCCGTTTGGTTAACCTCTCGGTAGAAGGCTTTAAACTGCCTTTTGGAAAAGAAAGAGGAAGAACCCCCGAAAATGACATTAACATGATTTTGAGGTACCTGGTAAGCCATTTCTTTGTCTCCGTCGACGTCTCTAATCCCGCACACCTGCTCTTTAGGCGGTAAGGTTGGCATTGGCCCAACTCCTTGGTAGAAATCGTCCAATTGTTTCAACCAACTCCTGCAGTTTTTGAGGTCGTGGCCTGCGGAGTTGTGGAGTGGACACCACTTCTTGCCCTCCTGCGGATTAGTGGATTTTTCTGGCTGGTCGGAATCCCGACCACCAGAGGCAGTTTTACTTTTAAATGAAGACTTATTACCTTTGGTCGAATGTGACTTCTCTGCGACTGCGACCTCGCGGTACTGTCCAGAGCGGTTCCTCTTCGACTTCTTTGACTTCCCACCCGATGAAGATTCCGGCTTCTTGCTTGAATCTTCTTTCCTAGCGTCCTTGAAGCCTGGTTGGGGTGGTAGGTCCCCCTTGTCGACCATTCGGTTCCATTCGACCGCTTCGGCTGCATCGGAATATCGATCGGCCATGTCGAACAGATCGGCCACTGATCGAGGAGGGTGGATAAGTAAGTCTTCAGTGAATCTCCGGTATCGAACGGCATGCTTAAATGCCCTGATTACGGAGCCATCAGATATGTTCGGGATGGTATTCCTCACCCCGACAAACCTCTTGACAAACTGCCGAAGTGTTTCGGTTGAAGTTTGCCGCAGCCGATGCAGGTCATCCTCCTTACCCGGCTTTTGGTAACAATTTTGGAAATTGCTGAGGATGGCATCCCATAGCATTTCCCAATTGTAGATGGAACCCTCAGGCTGATTAAACAACCAGGTTCTAGCCGGTCCTGCGAGGACTGTAGGCAGGTAGTTGGCCATGACTTTGTCATCGCCTCCTGCCGCTTGGATGGCAGTAATATAAATCTGAAGGAACTCGGATGGGTTCTGAGTTCCGTCAAACCTCTCAATGGCCCCTGGTCGAAACTTATCGGGCCAAGCGACTGCTCGTAGGCCAGGAGAAAAGCCTTTACAACCAACGTAAGGACCGTGGATCACCCTGTGACTCCCGGTTGGGTCTCGAGCGACCTCACGCAATGGCGAGGTTACTCGTGGTCCCAAACGAGAGTGAACAGGAACTCGATCCCTACTACGAGAATCCTGCATTCGCCGGTATTTGTCCTGTAGGGACGGTACGGGCAGCGGGTAACTCCGCCGGCCGAAACCAGAATGAGGACCATCTCGCTCACGGGAATGCGTTACCAAGCGGGAGGAGGCCGTTGGGGTCGCCTCGGACGCGACCTCATGCAGTCTCTCCGCCAGGATCCTAAAAAAGGCCGGTTTCTGCGCATCCGTGACCGTAGGAGGAAAGTTACGCATGACTTCCGCGATGGATCGCAATCGACCATGGGTACTTCTCCTAGGGGCACCAGGTGTTATTGTTTCTTCGTCCACCGGGAAACGCTCCGGTGGCAAAGAAGGGGTCTGGTCACGTTTTCGACCACGCGACCGTCGAGAAGAACTCGGAGCAGCATCGTAACGAGCTTGCACATCTTGAAGAGCCTCTAGGGCAGTTCTGCGTAGTTCGTTGTTTTGTTGCTCGAGATCTTGATCCTCCTTCTGTTTGTGATCTTGTTCTTCCCTGGCAGCCTGTTGATCGGGAGTTTCTTCCGACAACGCAGCAAACTGCCTAGGGAAAGAGGTTGCTGATGGGGAAAACATCTCGGTTTGTTCCGAGTCGGACTCGAAATCAAAGAGACGGTGAAGGTTATCAGGGTCGAACCTTCCAGGGCTAATTTCCGGGTCATCATCATATTTTCCCTCAGCGGGGTCATATGACGGGCCGGATTCATCACCTAGCACATTAAGAACCTCTGTGGGTTCTGACCTTGCGCCAGTTGCTCCCTGGTCGATTGACATCACCTGGAGAGACAATTCAACCTGTGGAAGATTCTGGCCTTCGACCTCCTCCATCGGGACAGGATCGCTTGGAGAAGGCATGGGTATATGGGCATAATCCTCGAGATCGAAATCGTTCTCGGAATCATATGCTCCAGCCATGTTTCAGCGATGTGAGACCCCCATTTGAGGATCACCTTGGTAACCGCCCAGGTAGGTTACACACAGCAGGATGTTACATGAGCTCAAACCACACAAGCATAGTAATATCATTAAACAAGTATCAGGCCAACATGGCCAATATTACATAGCCAAAGCACCGAAAATGGCGCTAAGTAGAGTTGCTAAGAAAATAACTAGTTTATCAGAACCAGAATCGGTATCCAAGTACCGAACACACAACATAAAGCACAAAGCAACGACGAATAGCTTGACTTCCATCCGCAGCGGGGTTGGAGTGGCTCCTCCCACATCTGACTTGACTTGGTGCGCAATCCTTCTAGAACGTGGGTTCGCCCGGGGTGCTTCCATCTTCAGGTGAGTACTCATAACTGAAAGAATCGGGATCCTCGAATCCCTCTTCTACAATTGGATAAAATGCAAGGGTGAGCACTTGGTGCTCAGCAACACTCATTCCGGGGATTAATGCAATTGTACTTACATGAGGGTGAAACATATGATTCCGGGGTTTTAGTTTCATATGGATAGAGATATATAGATTTCCAAGTCATTTGTTCGGTAAAACAGTGCTTTGTCATGAAAATGATACTTTAAACATTAAACAGGTTTTCAATAAAACATTAGATGTAGTGGTCTCCCATGAGTCACTACTTTGTTAACCGCATTATGAAAACATTCCAAAACATTACTTGTGCTATAACCCATGGATAACATCCACTACGAAAAGACTCCTGAACCTGGGAGTACAGAGTATCTGATACTTCTTTTACACTTTGCAAAGGTGTACCTCTTTTTAAATCCACTGGTTCACTCGGCTTTCAAGTCGGATCAGCTCCATGTGACTTATACACATGTGACAAGGCCGAGATCACACAACGTTTTTACAGTTCAGTATTAACAGTATCCCCGCCCGGTAAATAGACAGTTAAGTCTCAAGTACCGTTGTGGGTCTTCCCCACTGCTTTACTTCCTAGCCTCTCTGGTCTATGTTCCCTCAGGACACATAGCCTTGGTCTATGTCCACGCGAGACATACGACCATTTAAGATTACAACCGCTCACGGCTTAATCAGGTCTAGGGCGCCTTCCTTCTTTTATGCCTTTTCCTCTCATTATTTTTCTGAACTCACATCACTCGTGACCGAACCTTGGCCTTCCAGTTTCCACGCGAGAAACCAGATCGTCAAACCATGCAGGGAACTGCTAATACCAAAAAGCTACTGAGTTGTGCCTGTCCCATACCAGGCAAGTGGTTGGTACGTTTACAATTCGTATGGAGACACAGCACAAGGTTCTTGTCCTTATGAACCAATAGTGAGGAATATTCACATTCCCTGGTGCGCACCGCACCCTCTCCATACAATTCAATCCTCACTACTAATCCCTTTTATCAGTTTTCTTGACAAAACGGTTTTCATTATAACTTCTCATGTATTTGACCATTTCAAGTTTAATGTGGATATTCAGTATATGAGTCCTAGGGTGACAAAAGCGTATATATGATGGTTCAATAACAAAAGGGGTTTCATGGTTCTCTAGGTAATATCTACTCATGTCATTCAAACATAACTTGTATCTCAAATAAGCGTGCATAGTAAGAAACAGTGAATATACTTCATATGAAAATATTGGGCGAGACATGATCAAAGGAATGAGGCTTGCCTTGCGATGTTGGGTCTAAATACTCAGATGGATCTTCAAAGACTTCTTCCGCTCCTTCAGCTTCTGACTCTGCGACAATCAACCAACACACAAACACATACCATAAGCATACAGAAAATAGTTTCCATAGAAATTATTAAGTAAATAGTCATGCATGCAGGGGAAAAGGTTAGGGCAAGGCTACAAGGGCTCTGGTCGAAGAAACGGCTAAAAAGGATTGAACGTCGAAGGGTCGACATTCAGTTCATGGCTTTGGCATGGCTTCAAACTAGTCTTAGGATGGTTTTCTGGAGAAGTGATAGAAGAGAAAGTTGTAGAACACAACTCCAGGAACCTAGGGGACAAAGTGACATTTCCATTGCTCAACCAGAGGGGTCAAACAAGGCTAATGCCAGTGACTGACATGCACTGACATAGTGCTGGACATGGCCAGAAACTAGGGCATGGCTTAACTTTTGATCCAGGGCTCCAATTGATGCAACACTTTGTCTGGGAGGTAGGCATTACTAATAGGAATAAAACACTCAACAGGCACAAGAGCTGAAAGTGGCCGGAGGGCGGCCAAATCCGGCGATGAACTGCGGTGGTGACATGGCACAGGCACAGCTCTGGACAAACATTTGGCAAAGGCATAACTCACAATCTAGGTAGATCCAGGTGTCGAGCTAGTGGAAGAAATTACTCAGGGAGGTGAGGTGAAGCTAAGGGACAAGGTTTCAGGGGCTAGATCGGCCGGGAAATAATTCCGGCGACCGGCGCTGGAGAAGACGACACTGGAGCTCGGGGATTTTTGATACAGGGCGAATGAGCTCAATTCCAAGCTTGAGGATAATCTCTAGGGCACAACAAGGCTACTGGAGGGGTTAATTTCATTGGAGATCGGCCGGAGGGGCTCGGCGACGAGGTCCGGCGAACTGGCTGAGGTTCCAGTTTGGGATTTCTTCGATTTGAGCGCAATTGGGGATCCTGATTCAACAGGCTTGCTAAGAAATGTGTAAGGATCAATTTCTACTACTGGGACGAGAGCTAATTCGGGATGAAATGGTTAGCATTGGGGAAACAGGGCAATTGGGCCTTTCCGGCGATCACCGGCGATGGGGATCGATCTGGTGCAATTGGTTGCTACTAAACAGAGAGGGGAACGAGGGAAACTCACTGGTGAACTTGGATTGGAGAAAGGGGCTGTGGAATGGGCTAGCACCGTGAGCTCACTCACTGGCTCGCCGGAGAAGAAAGCGAAAACGGTGAAGTTTGGGACTTAGCCGATTTTCTGGAGGTTTGAGGCTCTCAAAGTACAGGGAGGGTTTAAATAGGCACGGGGACGGAGCTTGCGAGGGAAAACACGACAGCGGTTGCTTGCGCCGGGGAGAAATTTGTCGGGCGCAGGCGCAACGACGGCGACGGCGATGTGATACGCTTCAGGCAGTGCTGCAGCTTTGCCAGCGACGCCAGGGTGCCTTGGAACTTCGTCCGGGACGGCGCAGATGCGGAGGCGACAACGTAGCTCCGGCAACGACACGTACACGCATGCAATTGCCACGGCAACGGGAGCGCGCGCGCGAAACGCTACTGGAGCGCAGTCGTTTAACCGCTGGGCAAGGCGACGCAACTGTGCTGGCACGTGCGCGCGGGGTGGCTCGGTTGTTCACAACACAGGCGACAAGAAGCGGTGGCCGGCGGCGAGCGAACGCGGCGAAAACCACGGCGCGGCAACGGCGACGTGCACTGGTCGAAGGCAACGACCAGTCGCTGGTCGAATGGACCTGAAAAGAAGTTTGGGCCGTTCTGCAATTTTTGAAACTTGCTCCAGGGACTGTTCTGTGAGGAAAAGTTGAATAGGAAATGGACTTGATTGCAAATCTGGAGATCTAAGGGTCCGATCTGAAATCTGATTTCGCAGGTAAGTTGCAAAAGATTATTAGAACTTATCTGGCCAAAGTTTGGTAAGATCAGGCAAGATCTGAAGGGTTTCGACAAAATTAGGGAAAACAGTTTAGGGTAAAATAGGGTAATTAGGGTTTTAAAATGGCAAGGGCTGAAACTCAGCTTTAGGATGGGATTTTGGAGATGGTCCCGAAGGGAAAAATGTTCTGAACAACATTTAGAAGGGAATGGCTGAAGCAGATTAGGGTTTGGGGTCAAGATGTGGATTTTGGCTATTTTAGGGTTTGGCAAAAACAGGGGTGTTACAAGCGAACCTCTGGATTTCAGTTAGGACGCCTTGAGAAAGGCCCCACGGTGGGCGCCAGCTGTCGACGATTCGGACTCGGAGTCCTCAGCCGAACTTATGCAAAATTTGTAATGGTGAGACCTTTCAAGATGACCCTCCGGGAAGGTATGTAGAACAATGGTGAACAGGAGCACAGAGAGATTTATACAGGTTCGGGCCCTCGATGGTGGGAGTAATAGCCCTACGTCCTGTTAGGATTTCACTATAGGTGATAAAAGGTTACAGAAATAGCAGAAAAACTCCTTCACAGGCGAAGGATTTTTCCTATGTAAACATACAGAAAAAAGCCAGGGAGGCTGGTAGAAACTATCTAATTTGGGCCGTAGACTTGGCTGTTTTTCGTAGTTGAGATGTGTTATGTCTCACTTGTATCAGGAGTCTTGTTCTTCCAAATGGATTGGATGTCCCCTTCGATGTATTTTGCCACCCTTTTATACTGAACGAAAGGACGCCATGTCTTAACCACATCAAACAGTTGTTTGGACGGTTGGATGCGGTTTTTGGAGAACTGCTGTTAACTTCTACGGAGGTTATTAACACGTGTTAATCACGAATAACCGCATATATTAACCTCTGATGGTTGGTCTTCAACGTGGAGGAATCCTTGGGATGCTTGGAATATCCTGTTATATGGATAACCGAATGAACTCCAAGCACCCTGGTCGAGAATGTTCTGACCGCGGAATGTGGGTTGACCGCGCAACATCCCGAATATCCAGTTCGCGTATAGCATACGAACTTCTGACCGCGCAAAACTGTCGGCCTGATCGCACGAAGCCCGCGACCTGATCGCGTAAAGCTTGCGACCTCATGGCAATGCCCCTCAGAATAGCTTGAGTTCGCATTGCCAGATACTCTGGTTCGAACCTGTCTTGAACCAAAAGTTTATTAGAAGTGACCCGGGTGACAATCCTCGTCAACAAGTATGCGGTAGTGGCGGTCGACTATTTTACAAAGTGGGTTGAGGCGGAGCCTTTGGCCAGCATCACGTCCCGGGCTATTCAGCGGTTTTTCTGGAAAAACGTCGTTTGTCGTTTTGGTGTCCCCCGGGAAATCACCGTGGACAACGGGACCCAATTCGACTCGGCTTATTTCCGGGAATTCTGCGAAGGCCTGGGGCTCATCATCCACTTCGCCTCAGTGGCTCATCCCCGGAGCAATGGGGCTGTCGAGAGGGTCAACGGCGTAATCCTACAGGGGTTATGCCGGAGACTCGAGCAAACCGCTTCTAAGCGTGGTGCATGGGCAGAGGAGCTCCCTAGCATCCTCTGCTCCATGCGCACGACCCCGTCCCGAGCTACGGGACGTACTCCCTTCTCCCTGGTCTACGGGGCGGAGGCGGTCCTCCCCCCGGAGATTGGCTTCCGATCGCTGCGGGTCGAGCTCCTAGACGAAGCCACGACCGCAGCGTACCAGGCCAACGAGGCCAACCAGCGCCTGGAGATCGACCTCGTGGAGGAGTAACGCAACTGAGCGCTCCTCCGCCACGCTATCTACGAGCGCGAGATGGCGCGCGCATACAACCAGCGCTTGTGCGAAAGATCCTTCCGCCTTGGGGACCTTGTCCTCAAGCGCGTCACAAACCCCCAAGCCCAGGGGAAGCTCTCCCCCAAGTGGGAGGGCCCCTACAGGATCTCCGCGGTCCTGGGCTCGGGGGCCTACAAGCTCTCCAACCTTCAAGAGCAGGAGCTGAAGCAAACGTGGAACTTGCGTTTACTTCGCAAGTTCTATGTTTAGCCTTACGGGCTTGTCCCCTCCCTCGGAGCGATCACGCTGGAGGGGGAGGAGGGACACTGTATTTACTTTTCCTCCCCTTTCGCGACTTCGCAGGGGGAGGCACTGTACTTCATTTTATTAGCAATACATAGGTCTTGCTCTTCAACTGTATCATTGCAGGTTCTTCTCATTACCGCCCCTAGCGGCAATGCCCTCCCCGCGAGGATGCCCTCCCCGCGAGGACGCCCTCCCAGGGAGGATGCCCTCCCCGTGAGGAAGTGGGCCCAGACCCAGCAAGTCCCTCCTGTAGGGCGGCTTACGATCAGCCCTCGTGGACTGAGGGTGTAAGCGGCAACCCGATCCCCAGTGGCTGCGGTAACGAGTCACTTTGGGAGACTAGTCCCTTGCCCAAACACTCAAGACCCGTCATCGGGCACTTCCTCCTCCGGGAGTAGACGCTCTCCCCAGCGGGACGTCTAACAGCTTTCTTGGATATCTCTTCCTCCTCCGGGAGCAGACGCTCTCCCCAGCGGGACGTCTAATGGCTTTCTTGGATATCTCTTCCTCTCCGGGAGTAGACGGATATCTTTTCCCCGGTGACCCTATTCCCGGCTCCCCGTTCTCACGGCGACCAGACGATTGTCTCCCAGAGAAGTCACGGATTTCTCGGACATTTCTTCCCCGGAGACCTTATTCCCAGCTCCCCGCTCTCACGGCGACCGGACGATCATCCCCCAGGAAGCTCGCCTCCGGAAATCTCATCGGGTTTTCTTGGATGTTTCTTCCACACGAGGCCCTATTCCCGGCTCCCCGTTCTCACGGCGACCGGACGATTGTCTCCCGGAAGGTCTTTCCCTTGGAAACCTCGTTTTAAAATTTTCTAACTTAGAAAAATTCCTATGCCACAGGTCACCGTCACCCCGGGGGCTTTGTTACCCCCACAGCGCGCGGAGCTCCCCTCCGGCCCACTGTGGGCGGGGGGGATAAGGAACCCCCGGGTGTCGACCGCACCGCCCACGAGCAAACTTAACTCATTCTTGTGAAAAGGAGTCGTCTAGACCATCCAAGAAGAAAAAATAAAAGGACAACAAAAGAAGAAGCAAGCAAATAGCTTTATTGATTGTCAAACCCGAAGGACATCTTCCCCCTCCGGTGGGCTTCGGAAATGGTACAACCCGGGCTCTAACCCGGGGGATTCTCTCCGTCCTAAGGCTCCTACGCCTAATACTCCCGGAGGCTCTCCGCTAGCTCCCGAGCCAAGTCCCGGTAGAATGCGCGCACGGGGCGTCGAGCGTCCCGGAGCACATCTTTGGGCCAGAACTCGTATCCCGCCGGTGGAAGTATCCAGAGAGGAGGTATCATCCGGAACCCCGGACGCGGAGGGGACAATTCGGCGCGATGATTGTCAAAATTGTTCAAGTGCCACTCCGGATGCCACCTTAACCGGACGGGCTCCCGGACGGCGTCCCCGCTGCGCTCCCCGAAGATGAGGCTCAGCAATATTAAAGCCGCTTGGGCGTCCCCCGGAGAGCCCCTCCCGGACCTTCGCCCGGGAGTAACCTCCCGGGAACCCTGGTAGCATTGCATTCAATTCAAAGACTTAGAAAAATTTCTAACTCTATTGCATTCAAAATATCTTTTTACAAGTGTCCGGGGCTTCTTCTAAGAAGCTACCGGGATCAAAAGCCCTAAGAAAACAAAAGGGTCCTATCTAAAGACCTGGGGGGAGGCTCATACTCTTTCATTGGCGTCCTCTGCCCTGGGGGCTTCCTCTGAGGTCGGGGCTGGGGCGTCCACTGCCGGAGGCGCCGGCGCCGGGAATCTCACCTGGATGATCCGGTCGTAGAAACCCCCGGCGAGCTGCTCCACCTCCCGGCGCGAGGGCTCGAAGAATTCGGGGAAGCTCCGCGGGATGCGGCCCCCGATCGCCCGGGCGCCTACTCCCCGGTGCTCGACGAGCCCGGCCGCGGCCGCGACGACGGGGATCTCCCGGCCTCGCGCCCGGGCGTTCGCTGCCTCCGGGATCACGGAGACTTGTGCGTTAAGAAAACGCACAGCCTCCGCGAGCGTGGTCGGGGGCGCCTCCGAGCCACCCCCGGAGCCTAGGCTTACGCCAAGGTTCTCGAGGGACGAGTGGACGGAGCGGCCCGCGTCCACCACCGCCCGGACGCTCGATCCCTCGAGCTCCCGAAAGGCCTCCTCCCTCGCCTTCGCCTCCTCCCGGAGGCGGCCGTTGACGGTCTCCGAGAGAGGAACCTGGGCCCAGACCCGGGCCAGCTCCCGGAGAGCTTCGTCCCGCTGGCCCAGGTAGGCGGCGGCCTTGTCCTCCTCGTCCTTGAGCAGCCGGATGACGCGCTGCTCAACGCCCCAGGTAATCGCCGCCCCCTATGAATTCCAGAGTTAGAAAAATTTTGGATGCAGGGAGCCAAAAGAAAGCGACAACCGCTTCGGGTGAATACCTGGGCTTGAAGGGACCGAAGCTCCGCGAAGCGATCGTGGAGCGTCCCCCCCGCGACGAAGGCCTGGACCTTCGGGGTCTGCAGGCCTTCCGCGTAACGCTCGACCTCCCCCGCGGAAAGCAGGGGGGTCTCCCGCCCGGCGTTGGTCCCGCCGCGGCCGATAACGGGCTCCCGGACCTGGGCGCCCGGCACGACCTCGGTCGGGGTGGCGGTAGTCGTCGTCTTCGTCGCGGAGGTGTCCCCAGAGGAAGTGGCCGAGGAAGTCCCGGAAGGGGTCCCTCGCCGGGGGGGGATCATCAACCCCTTCCCCTTCCCGGGCGAGAGGGCCCCCGGGGCCCCCACTTCCGGCAGGACCTCATAGACCGAGGGGCTCCCCCCTTCGTCCACGAGCTACTCCATCCACGGAGGCGAGGCCTCCGCGAACCTCACCTCCAGCTTCTCCTGCTCTAAGGGGGCCGAGGGTGCTGGCGGGGCCGCTACCTAAGGCGGCGATGGGGCGTAGTTCGCCGAGTCAGAGGCCGCCCCGCCCGCGGCCGGTTCCTTCCCCCGAGCCTCAATGGGGCTCCTCGGGGGAGGGGGCGTTGCTTCCTTCCGGGCCGGCGCCCGGGCGCGTTCGGTCCCGGGGGTCTCGTCCCAGGGCTTCGCCGATGTCACCGCCGGCGTCGTTGACGAACCGGGGGCTTTTTGGACTCTGGCCTTCCTAGGCTCAGAGCCCCCGGCCGCGTCCTTCCCCCGCTTGTGCGACCCGGGGGTGGGGAGGGGCTTCCTCTCCGGGAGCTTCATCCCGTAGGCCTCAACCACCAAGTTCCGAGGAGGGCCCTCCCCCACGAGGCGCACAACGCGCTCGTGCTCGTCGGCGAAGTACCTCCCCAGGAGGTTCTCCGCCTTCTCCCGCGCCGCCAGGTACGGCTGGACTACAAGAGGTAAAGAGTTAGTCAAATTTTCAAAAATTTGTAAAATGCGATGAAGCAAGTAACGGACTTACGTCGGGTCACCGGCTTGACCGGGGGCCACTGCTCCGGGCCCATGCCGATTCCCCTTCTCCCGCGTGCGAAGGGGGAGATCCTCAGGAGCATCATCTCCTCGGCGGCGTCCCGCATAGAGCGGGTCTTCCGGGAGATGATCACCTTGCCGAGGAGCTCGAGCTCCTCGTCCGTCCACACCGGAGGCTTCGGCGCGGACTACCTGCTGTAAGAGGCGGGCTCCGAGGCGTACGTCACCTCGTCGTCCCGGACCCGGAGGTAGAACCACCTCCGGATCCAGTCGCCCCAATGGTCCCGGGAGGCTGCCGCCGGGTAATCGGCCACCCGGGACGGCAACATCTACACCATCACCGAGCCAAAGGGGGACTTGGGTGCCCCCTTCACTAGGTGGGAGCTCCGCGCCGCCGGTTCGTAGAAGTACCGGAAGACGCGTAGGGTGGGCTCCCTCCCGGTCGCCGTCTCGAAAAGCTAGATGAAGAGGCCCATCCGGACGATCGCGTTCGGGGTGAGGTGGTTTAGGGCCACCCCGTACTCCTTCAAAAACTCCCGGAGCATGGGATGCACCGGGAGCCAGAGCCCCGCCTCCAGGAAGGCCTCGAAGGCCACGACCTCTCCGGGCCTAGAGCGGGGGGCTCCGTCCTTCTTCACGGGGACCCGGATGTCCCCGTCCTCCACAACTCCCCGTTCGACCATGGACTCCGCGTCCTCGGCCGTGAACTTGGACGCCCAGAGGAAGTCCGGGGCGACCTCCTCCGGGGGCACCTCGGTCGTCTTCGCTCGACCCTTCGGTGCCATCAGGTCAGTTTTTCCGGACGCTAACTTTTCAGGAAGCTACGTCTAAAAAGTTCCGGACGCTTGCTACCGGGCGCTAGCTACCGGGAAGAGCTACCGGGAGAGCAAAATGCGCTAAGGATGAGAAGTTTGGAATGAAGTTCCCGGGCCCCCCAAGGCCCTATTTATAGGGCCGAGCCGTGGTCCAGATGGGCGCCACGTGGCACCCCGCGGAGCAATCTGGACCGTTGAAGTTCAAACCGTGTGCGGGAAACGAAGGGACTGGCGCACGAATCGAGGCGCCAGTTCGAACCGCGAGCGCATTTATGACGAAGCAGCGCGGCCATGAGCACCCGGCACAAAAACCGAAGCATCACAGCTCCGGTGACTTGGCCCGGAGATTTTCCATGTACCATACCCACCGGGGACTCGACCATCATCCCCGGGGGGCATGGGAGGCTGCTGTTGGGGGAAATCTCCGCGGGACTAAGTCCAGGTAAGTTGCGTCACACACGCCCGGGGACGTGGCTTCCGGTGCCTCCCCCGGGCGCCGCCTTTTGGATCCCAGGACCTAGCCTCCGGCGCTGGTCCCGGGCGCCGCCTTTTGGCTCCCGGGACCTCGCCTCCGGCGCCAGTCCCGGGCGCCGCCTTTTGGCTCCCGGGACCTAGCCTCCGGCGCCGGTCCCGGGCCTCGTCACCCTTCTAAAGGTAAAATCTCGAGTTGTTTATCACATGCAGGTCACGCGAGGAGCGCCTCGGGAATCAGCGACCACCTGTCAAGCATCCAAGGCGTTTGACCGGGAGAAGGACGTTGCTACCCCTCAATCCGACGGTGGCTTCCGGGGTAGTTTAGGCTTTTTGCTTCTTTTTGGGGCTATAAATAGCCCTTGTACCCCTCAGTTGTAAAGAAGGTGATTCATTGTTATTGGAATAGCTAAACTCACAGGTGTGCTCCGAAAGCCTCTCCCCCGGAGAGAGCCTCCCCAGCCGACTCCGGTCGGGAGCGCACCGACAGGACTAGGGCCCCCACCGGGACCCGAACCTATATAAATCCTTGTGTCTTTTCTTGTGTTTGTCCGGCGGGGGAGGACCGGTCATCCGATCAACCCGCGCCGCGTAATCTTCGCTAGGATCGTTCTCAAAACCTGCCGGGGTATTCGCAATACCACGACATTACGGATTTGCAAACAGCCGTTTCAATCTAAGAATCACAGGCAAATACCACACAGTTTTGGCCGGAGGCCCTTTCTTTACCTCATCACATCCATTGTGATAAATTCTGTCCCCATGCTTATACCGCGATGCACCGCATCTTGGACAAACATGCAAATCCTCGTACTCGTTGCGGTACAGAACACAATCATTTGGGCATGCATGTATTCTTTCGATTTCCATTCCCAACGGACACAATAGTTTTTTGGCCTGGTAAACCGATCTTGGCAACTCATTTCCCTCTGGAAGCATGTCCGCTAACAGATCCAATAGTGCCGTGAAACTCTTATCGCTCCAACCGTTGCTTGCCTTCAAGTTATATAATCTCAACACAGAAGACAACTTTGTAAATTTTGCACATCCGGGGAACAAAGGCTTCTCAGAATCAACAATTAATTTCTCAAATTTAGCTAGATCGTTTTTGCTGTAATCTTCTTCTACATCATATAACATTTCATCTAAATTGTCGTCATCTACATGGACTTCCGAATGAACATTGCCAATGTTCTGATCATGATCATCATTACTGCAATCCACTTCCGGGTGCTGCTGAGTCGTAGCGGTGCTCGTTTCCTCAAGATCTTCACCATGCCATATCCAACGGGTATAGCATGCGTTAAAACCACGACAATGCATATCATTCTCTCCCTTCTTCGCCTTTTCTTGCTCAGCAAATTTAATAAACCCATTCACACCTTCCAAATACTCAACAGTAGTGCGTTTTATTCCATACATCCAATATTCTTGGTCCATCTACAATTATTTCACAAAATTGACAAATTGCAATAAATAATTAATGACTCAGGGCATGCATATATGCATGAAACATAATTAGCTAGGCCATATGTGTGTACAGCTGCTTAATTACATTAAATGGATTTGTATATATGAAACCCTAATTAACTTGATGCATTAATTGGAAGAGCCAGCTAGCTAGCTGCTTAACTTCAGCAAGCTATAGCTAGCTAGCCAACCTAGCCTTCTAGCTAGTTTGGAGCTACATGTATCTAGTTTAATGAATTGCAAGTAGAGAGAGAGAGGGAGAGTCTGAAAGAGTGATCAAGAGAGAGAGAGAGGTGATGAGAAGATGACAATACCGAGGGGCATGGAATTATGATCAACCTCTCAGCTAGCTTCTCCAGATCACTCTAGCTTGGAGCATGGATGCACGTACGGTAGAAATGATTCCAACATGCAGAGCGCAAAGCAGGGGTCGACCTAATTAAGTTGTACAATTTTACTATCAGTTGAAAAACACAAACCGATAATAAAATAAGGTCCCCACTGTCATAACAATTAGTTTATATGACGTCATTTTACTATCGGTTTGTTTTATATAACCGATAGTAAACTTTACTCTATTATATTGGTTAGTACAGTAAGAACCGATAGTGAAAAGTCAGTAATTTCACTATCAGTTACGCAAGAAAAACCGATAGTACTATTTAATATATTATATCTGTTGGTATAGTACGAACCGATAGTATAAAGTGCATAATTTTACTATCAGTTACGAATGAAAAACCGATAGTACTATTTCATATATTATATCGGTTTGTACATAATGACCGATAGTAAAAAATGTTTGCATTTCATTAACGGTGTACCAGTGTATAACCGATAGTAAAAAGCCTCTTCTCCACCGCTGTCGTCCTATTCTATCAGATTTTTCCCAGATTGCTTATAACCGTTAGAAGATATGGGTTAGTGGATTGCATTTCTGTAGTAGTGAAGCCTTCGTTCAAAAATAAAACTGCTTCTGGTGGTCGTAGTGCCGACTAGCCAGAGAAGTCGACTGAAGAGATGTCTTACCAGGTACCTCATAATCATGTTAATGTTATTTTCGGAGGTTCCTCCTCTTTTGTTTCCAAAAGGCAGTTTAAGGCCTTTTATTGAGAGGTTAACCAAACGGAGACATCCCTTGGTGAACCTTAATACCCCCGTTGGTCGGATACACCTTTGACGTTTGATCGCTCTAATTGTCCTGCGGGGCTTACTCAACCATTGAGGCTTCCTCTAGTCCCAATCATCAGTAATGCGAGAGTCGAAAGGGTCCTGATCGATGGAGGAAGCTCCTTGGACATTCTATTGGTCAAGGCGCTCGACGAGATGCAAATCCCTCGTTCGAAAATTAAGCTCATAATCCATCCATTTTATGGGATAATTCCTGGTCCCTCCATGATGCCATTGGGACAGGTGGTCCTCCCGGTCACACTGGAGAACCGGATAACTTCTGAATAGAATTGGTTACTTTTGATGTGATTGACTGTGATTCGGCTTACAATGCAATCTTTGGCAGGCCAACTCTTGCTAAGTTCATGATGGAAACGCACTATGCTTATCAGTGCGGCAAGTTGCCTGGCCCCAAAGGTGTCATCTCGATTAGAGGCAGTCGCAACGTGGCACTCACGTGTGACCGGCTATCTTTGGAGATGGTGGACCAACTTCCCCTCTGGGACGCTGAGGTCACCACAGTCGCCGCTGATGCGATCAAGGCTACTCCTCGACCAGATGAGAAACTCAAACTAGTTTCGTTGTACCCAGATGATCCATCCAAGACAATTCGGGTCGGATCAGGACTGGATCACAAATAGGAACTCGAGCTCATTACTTTCCTCCGGGCCAACGCAGATGTGTTTGCGTGGAAACCATCTGACATGCCCGGTGTCCCAAGGGAAGTAATCGAGCACAGGTTAGAAATTCGACCTGGACAGCGACCAATAAAGCAAAAGCTCAGGCGTTTTGCTGTTGACCGGTAGGAGGCCATCTGAGAGGAGTTGGACAAGCTCCTAAAGGCCGGGTTTATTCGCAAAGTCGATCACCCGGAATGGCGTGCAAATCCGGTCATGGTCCGCAAGTCAAATGGTAAGTGGCGCATGTGCGTCGACTACACCAGCCTCAACAGTGCTTGTCTGAAGGATGACTTTCCCCTTCCCCACATCGACCAGCTGGTCGACTCAACCGCGGGCTGTGAACTGATGAGTTTCCTGGACGCTTACTCAGGATATCATCAAATTAGCATGGCAGAAGAAGATGAAGAGAAGACTGCCTTCATCACCCCGTTGGGCACCTATTGCTACATCAGAATGTCGTTCGGTCTCAAGAACGCAGGTTCCACGTACCAACACTTGATGCAAAAGACCTTTCTTTCCCAGATAGGGCGTAATCTCGAAGCATATGTGTGAGACCCCCATTTGAGGATCACCTTGGTAACCGCCCAGGTAGGTTACACACAGCAGGATGTTACATGAGCTCAAACCACGCAAGCATAGTAATATCATTAAACAAGTATCAGGCCAACATGGCCAATATTACATAGCCAAAGCACCGAAAATGGCGCTAAGTAGAGTTGCTAAGAAAATAACTAGTTTATCAAAACCAGAATCGGTATCCAAGTACCGAACACACAACATAAAGCACAAAGCAACGACGAATAGCTTGACTTCCATCCGCAGCGGAGTTGGAGGGGCTTCTCCCACATCTGACTTGACTTGGTGCGTAAACCTTCTAGAACGTGGGCTCGCCCGGGGTGCTTCCATCTTCAGGTGAGTACTCATAACTGAAGGAATCGGGATCCTCGAATCCCTCTTCTACAGTTGGATATATAAATGCAAGGGTGAGCACTTGGTGCTCAGCAACACTCATTCCGGTGATTAATGCAATTGTACTTACATGAGGGTGAAACATATGATTACGGGGTTTTAGTTTCATATGGATAGAGATATATAGATTCCCAAGTCATTTGTTCAGTAAAACAGTACTTTTGTCATGAAAATGATACTTTAAACATTAAACAGGTTTTCAATAAAACACTAGATGTAGTGGTCTCCCATGAGTCACTACTTTGTTAACCGCATTATGAAAACATTCCAAAACATTACTTGTGCTATAACCCATGGATAACATCCACTACGAAAAGACTCCTGAACCTGGGAGTACAGAGTATCCGATACTTCTTTTACACTTTGCAAAGGTGTACCTCTTTTTAAATCCACTGGTTCACTCGGCTTTCAAGTCGGATCAGCTTCATGTGACTTTTACACATGTGACAAGGCCGAGATCACACAACGCTTTACAGTTCAGTATTAACAGTATCCCTGCCCGGTAGATAGACAATTAAGTCTCAAGTACCGTTGTGGGTCTTCCCCACTGCCTTACTTCCTAGCCTCTCTGGTCTATGTTCCCTCAGGACACATAGCCTTGGTCTATGTCCACGCGAGACATACAACCATTTAAGATTACAGCCGCTCACGGCTTAATCAGGTCTAGGGCGCCTTCCTTCTTTCACGCCTTTTTCTCTCATCATTTTTCTGGCTCACATCACTCATGGCCGAACCTTGGCCTTCCAGTTTCCACGCGAGAAACCAGATCGTCAAACCACGCAGGGAACTGCTAATACCAAAAAGCTACTGAGTTGTGCCTGTCCCATACCAGGCAAGTGGTTGGTACGTTTACAATTCGTATAGAGACACAGCACAAGGTTCTTGTCCTTATGAACCAATAGTGAGGAACATTCACGTACCCTGGTGCGCACCGCACCCTCTCCATACAATCCAATCCTCACTACTGATCCCTTTTATCAGTTTTCTTGTCAAAACGGTTTTCATTATAACTTCTCATGTATTTGACCATTTCAAGTTTAATGTGGATATTTAGTATATGAGTCATAGGGTGACAAAAGCATATATAAGAAGGTTCAATAACAAAAAGGGGTTTCATGATTCATTAGGGAATATCTACTCATGTCATTCAAACATAACTTGTGTTTCAACTAAACATGCATAGTAAGAAACAGTGAATATACTTCATATGAAAATATTGGGTGAGACATGATCAAAGGAATGAGGCTTGCCTTGCAATGTTGGGTCTAAAAACTCAGACGGCTCTTCAAAGACTTCTTCCGCTCCTTCCGCTTCTGACTCTGCGGCAAACAATTAACACACAAACACATACCACATAAGCATACTGAAAATAGTTTCTATAGAAAGTATTAAGTAAATAAGTCATGCATGTAGGAGAAAAGGTTAGGGCAAGGTCACAAGGGCTCTGGTCGAAGAAACGGCTAAAAAGGATTGAACGTCGAGGGGTCGACATTCAGTTCATGGCTTTGGCATAACTGGAAACTAGTCTTAGGATGGTTTTCTGGAGAAGTGATAGAAGAGAAAGTTGTAGAACACAACTCCAAGAATCTAGGGGACAAGGTGGCATTTCAATTGCTCAACCAGAAGGGGTCAAACAAGGCTAATGCCAGTGGCTGACATGCACTGACATAGTGCTGGACATGGCCAGAAACTAGGGCATGGCTTAACTTTTGATCCAGGGCTCCAATTGATGCAACACTTTGTCTGGGAGGTAGGCATTACTAACAGGAACAAAACACTCAACAGGAATAAGGGCTGAAAGTGGCCGGAGGGTGGCTAAATCCGGCGATGAACTGCGGTGGTGACACGGCACAGACATTGATATGGACAAGAGTTTGACAAAGGCATAACTCACAATCTAGGCAGATCCAGGTGTCGAGCTAGTGGAAGAAATTGCTCAGGGAGGTGAGGCGAAGCTAAGGGACAAAGTGGTGTCGGCTGAATCGGCCGGGAACGAATTCCGGCGACCGGCGCTGGAGAAGATGACACTGGAGCTCGGGGATTTTTGATTCAGGGCGAATGAGCTCAATTCCAAGCTTGGGAATGATCTCTAGGGCACAACAAGGCTACTGGAGGGGTTAATTTCATTGGAGATCGGCCGGAGAGGCTCGGCGACAAGGTCCGGCGAACTGGTGGACCTCCAGATCGGGATTTCTTCAATTTGAGCACAATTGGGGATCCTGATTCAACAGGCTTGCTCTACTAAGTTCACTGATCAAGTTCTTCTACAGAATCGAGGGTTACTTTGGGCTGAATGGGATAGCATTGAGGGAACAGGGGTTTTCTGGTTTTCCGGCGATCACCGGCGATGGGGATCGATCTGGTGCAATTGGTTGCTACTACACAGAAAGGGTGAAGAGGGGAACTCACTGGTGAACTTGGATTGGAGAGATGGGCTACGGTTTGCTCTGGCGACGGTGGCTCCAGAAACAGCTCGCCGGAGAAGAAAGGGAAACAGTGAAAAACTGGGATTTTGGCTAAGTCTTGAAGTTGTGCTTCTTCACAGCACTGAGGGGGGTTTAAATAGGTCCAGGGGCGAAGCTAGTGAGGGATTAAGCGACAGTGGTTGCTTGCGCCGGGGAGAAGCTTGTCGGGCGCAGGCGCAACGACGACAACGGCGACGTGATCGCGCTCAGGCGGTGCTGCAGCTTTGCCAGTTGCATTGGGACTTCACCAGTGATGGCGCAGATGCGGAGGCAACGGCGCAGCTCCGGCAACGACACGTACGCACATGCAAATGCCACGGCAACGGTTGCGCGCGCGAAGACACGGCTCTGGGGTGAGGGCGTTTATCCGCTGGGCTAGGCGATGCCACGGTGGCTATCACGTGCGCGCAGGGTGGCTCAACTGGTTACAAGCGCGGCGACCGGAGAGGATGGCCGGCGGCGAGCTCTGCGGCGAGGCAATGGCGAGCGGGGCGCGGTCGAATGGCACAGGGGCTAAAAAGAAGGCCCGGGCTAATTTGCAATTTCAAAACTTGCTTCAGGGACTGATCTGTGAAGAAAAGTTGAATAGAAGTTGGGCCTGATTGCAAATCTGGAGATCTGAGGGTCCGATCTGAAATCTGATTTCACAGATAAGTTGCAAAAGATTATTAGAACTTATCTGGCCAAAGTTTGGTAAGATCGGGCAAGATCTGAAGGGTTTCGACACAATTGGGGAAAAGTAGTTTAGGGTAAAATTAGGGTAATTAGGGTTTTAAAATGGCAAGGGCTGAAACTCAGCTTTAGGATGGGATTTTGGAGATGGTCCCGAAGGGAAAAATGTTCTGAACAACATTTAGAAGGGAATGGCTGAAGCAGATTAGGGTTTGGGGTCAAGATGTGGATTTTGGCTATTTTAGGGTTTGACAAAAACAGGGGTGTTACAATATGTAGACGACTTGGTTGTAAAAAGCACTAAGAAATTGTCTCATTTGCACGATCTCGCTGAAACCTTCTGTAATTTGAATCTCTTTGGAATAAAATTGAACCCGGTGAAATGTTCTTTCGGGGTTTCTTCAGGAAAACTTATGGGTTTTCTTGTCTGTTCCAGAGGCATTGAAGTCAATTCTGAAAAACTCAGGGCTATCGAACAGATGAGGTCTCCCTCGACCATGAAAGATGTTCAACGCCTGGTTGGTCGCATGGCAGCCTTAAGTCGGTTCATATCGCGACTAGGCGAGAGGGGACTACCTTTCTTTAAAGCCCTGCGGAAACATCATAACTTTGCGTGGTCCGATGAGGCCGAAAAAGCGTTTCAGGAGGTGAAGGCATATTTATCCAGTCTGCCAGTCTTGGTTTCTCCCGACAAAGGAGAACCATTACTTCTCTATTTGGCGGCCACACCGCACGCGGTCAGCGCTGTCCTGATCGCGGATAGAGAAGGAATACACAGACCCGTCTACTATGTAAGCGAGGTACTTCATGGCCCTAAGGAGCGATACCCTGAGGTCCAGAAGATACTTTACGCACTACTGATGGCTCTCATAAGCTACGACATTACTTTCAAGCACATAAGATCACAGTACCCTCATCTTTTCCGTTGGGGGATATTGTCCGCAATCCGGAGATATCTGGTCAAATCGCAAAATGGGCTGTCAAGCTCGGTGCCTTCAATATCCATTTCACGCCCCGCACTGCGGTTAAGTCTCAGGTCTTGGCCGACTTTGTGGTCGAATGGACCAATCCTGAGCCACCTGTGCGGATACCCGAGGAATTGGAATGCCCCGATCACTGGACAATGTACTTCGACGGCTCTCGTAGTTTTCAATACTCGAGGGCCGGAGTGGTCTTAGTTACGCCTCAGGGCGAACAGCTTAAGTTTGTCTTTCAACTACACTTTGTTGCGACCAATAACACAGCAGAGTATGAAGATCTTCTTGCATGGCTCCAGGCAGCAAAATTCCTCGGAGTCCGTCGATTAGTAGTGAGGGGAGACTCACAGCTGGTTGTAAACCAGGTAAACAAGGAGTACAGCACCTCCAATGAGACAATGGCTCATTACCTGGGGGAAGTGAGGAGATTGGAAAAACACTTCAGTCATTTCGAAGTCCAATACATCCCGCGAAAGGACAATATTCTTGCAGACCAATTATCCAAAATTGGGTCCTCACGTACATCTGCTCCGGCAGGAGTGTTCGTCGAACACTTGGAACATCCTTCGATTATGACTTCGGTCGAGGATGATCCAGTAATAGTCTGCGTTACCAACCTCGGTCAGGAACAGGATTGAACTCATCCATTGAGAGTCTACCTTGAACATGGGACCTTGCCCGAGGACGAAACCGAAGGTGATCGGTTAATTCGAAAAGCGCATCTGTACAAACTCATAGAAGGAGTTTTGTATAGGAAAGGTACTCAAGGAATATTCATGCGCTGCACATCTTAGGAGGAAGTTAAATCCCTCTTGAAAGAAATACATGATGGTGTATGCGGTGTGCACACGTCATATCAGACGCTGGTCGGAAAAGCTTTTCGACAAGGATTCTACTGGCCTTCGGCGCTCGATGATGCTAAGAATATGGTCAAGATGTGTCCTAAGTGTCAGTTTCATGCGAGACAGGTCCATCAACCTGCCTATGCATTGCAAACCATTCCCCTTGCATGGCCCTTTGCGGTATGGGGGATGGATATTGTCGGTCTTATGCCACAAGCAGTCAATGGATACAAGTTTCTGTTCGTAGCTATTGACACGTTTACAAAGTGGATTGAGGCCGAGCCGGTACGAAATATTACCGCTACAGCAGCACAAAATTCTTCCATAAGAACATTGTTGCTCGATTTGGTGTTCCAAACCGTCTCATTACAGATAACAGTTCTCAGTTCGCTAGTGGTCTTTTTTTGGATTATTGCGACCAGATTGGAACTAAGGTGTGCTTTGCTTCTGTGGCTCACCCGCAGAGCAATGGTGCCATAGAATGTGCCAACGGGCAGATTTTGCAAGGCATCAAGAAACGTGTTTTTGATCGCCTTAAGACTCGCTCGGGGGCTTGGGTAGATGAGCTCTACACCGTTCTATGGGCACTACGAACTACTTCTAGTCGAGCCACCGGTGAGACACCCTTCCATCTGGTCTATGGGGCAGAAGCCGTATTGCCTATGGAAGTTAGTATTGGATCTGTTCGGACAGATCAATTCGAACGAGTTGATCAGGCCGAACAGCGATCACAAGATCTCATCCTCTTAGAAGAAAAGCGTGATCGCGCTTTGATCAAGTCTGCGGCATACTTGCAAGCTTTGCGCAAGTACCATAACAAAAGGGTGCGACCACATTGACGAGGATTGACACCCGGGTCACTTCTAATAAACTTCTGGTTCAAGACAGGTTCGAACCAGACATGTGTCTGGAGATGCGAACTCAAGCTATTCTGAGAGGCATCACCACGAGGTCGCAAGCTTTACGCGATCAAGTCGCAGCTTTACGCGGTCAGACTGTAAGCCTTGCGCGGTCAGAAGTTCGTGGGCTATACGCGAACTACACATTCGGGATATTACGCGGTCAGCCGAATCCCGCGGTCAGAACATCTGCCGATCAGGATACCTGGGATCTATCTATTCGGTTGTCCATACGACAGGATATTCTAAGTATCCCGAAGATTCCTACACGTGGAAAATCAACCGTCAGGAGGTTAACACGTACAGTTATCCATGAATAACACGTGTTTAACCTACGTGGAGGTTAAGAGCAGTTTCAAAAACCGTATCCAACCGTCCGTGCAACCGATTGATGCAGTTTCCTTCACATGGCACCCTTTCAAGCAGTATAAAAGGATGGAATGAAGTATCAATCAAGGGGGATCCAAGTTAGCCAAGTCTACGGCACACCTCATATAGCATTTTTTAGTCTTCTTTAGCTTATCTTTGTACACTTTTACAGGAAAAATCCTTGCCTGTGAGGACTTTTCCTTCCATTTGTAAACATTTTACCACACTTAGTGAAATCTCAACAGGACGTAGGGCTTTTACTCCCACCATCGAGGGCCCGAACCTGTCTAAATTCTCTGTGCTCCTGTTCACCATTGTTCAGCATACCTTCCCGAAGGGTCATCTTGAAAGGTCTCACTATTACAAATTCTGCATAAGTTCGGCTGAGGACTCCGAGTCCGAATCGTCGACAGCTGGCGCCCACCGTGGGGCCTTTCTCAAGGCGTCTTAATTGAAATTCGGAGGTTTGCCGAAACATGGCTGGAGCATATGATTCCGAGAATGATTTCGATCTCGAGGATTATGCTCATATCCCAATGCCTTCTCCAAGTGATCCCGTTCCGATGGAAGAGGTCGAAGGCCAGAATCTTCCACAGGATGAATCATCTCCCCAAGTCATGATAATCGACCAGGAGGTAACTGGCACAAGGTCAGAACCCGCAGAGGTTCTTAATGTGTTAGGTGATGAATCCGGCCCGTCATGCGATCCCACTGAGGGAAAGTATGATGGTGACCCCGAGGTTAGCCCAGGGAGGTTCGACCCTGATAACCTCCACCGTCTCTTTGATTTCGAGTCTGACTCGGAACAGACCGAGATGTTCTCCCCATCGACAACTTCTCTCCCTAGGCAGTTTGTTGCGTTGTCGGAGGAAACTCCCGATCAACAGGCTGCCAGGGAAGAACAAGATCGCAAACAGAAGGAGGAGCAAGATCTCGAGCAACAAAACAACGAACTACGCAGAACTGCCCTAGAGGCTCTTCAAGATGCGCAGGCTCGTTACGATGCTGCCCCGAGTTCTTCTCGACGGTCGCGTGGTCATAGACGTGACCAGACTCCTTCCTTACCACCGGAGCACTTCCCAGTGGACGAGGAAACAATAACACCTGGTGCCCCTAGGAGAAGTACCCATGGTCGACTGCGATCTATCGCAGAAGTCATGTGCAATTTTCCTCCTACGGTCACGGATGCGCAGAGACCGGCCTTTTACAGGATCCTGGCGGAAAGATTGGACGAGGTCGCATCCGAGGCGACCCAACAGCCTCTTCCCGCTCAGTGACACATTCCCGTGATCGAGATGGTCCTCATTTTGGCTCTGGCCGACGGAGTTACCCGCCGCCTATACCATCCCGACAGGACAAATATCGGCGAATGCAGGACTCTCGCAGTAGGGATCGAGTTCCCGTTCATTCTCGTTTGGGACCCCGAGTAACCCCGCCATTAAGTGAGTTTGCTCGAAACCCGACCGAAAGTCGCAGGACGGTTCACGGTCCTTACGTTGGTTGCAAAGCTTTCTCGCCTGGCCTACGAGCAGTCGTTTGGCCCGATAAGTTTCGACCAGGGGCCATTGAGAGGTTTGATGGAACTCAGAACCCGTCCAAGTTTCTTCAGATCTATATTACTGCCATCCAAGCAGCAGGAGGCGATGACAAGGTCATGGCCAACTACCTGCCAACAGTCCTCGTAGGACCGGCTAGAACCTGGTTGTTCAATCAGCCTGAGGGTTCTATCTATAATTGGGAAATGCTATGCGATGCCATCCTCAGCAATTTCCAAAACTGTTACCAAAAGCCGGGTAAGGAGGACGACTTGCATAGATTGCGGCAAACTTCGACCGAAACGCTTCGGCAGTTTGTCAAGAGGTTTGTCGGGGTAAGAAATACCATCCCGAACATATCTGATGGCTCCGTAATCAGGGCATTTAAGCATGTCGTTCGATACCGGAGATTCACTGAAGACTTGCTCATCCACCCTCCTCGATCGGTGGCCGATCTGTTCGATATGGCTGATCGATACTCCGATGCAGCCGAGGCAGTCGAATGGAACCGAATGGTTGACAAGGGGGACCTACCGCCCCAACCAGGCTTCAAGGACGCCAAGAAAGAAGATTCGAGCAAAAAGCCGGAGTCTTCACCGGGTGGGAAGTCAAAAAAGTCGAAGAGGAACCGCTCTGGACAGTACCGTCAGGTCGCGGTCGCGGAGAAACCACCTTCGACCAAAGGTAATAAGTCTTCTTTTAAAAGTAAAACTGCTTCTGGTGGCCGGGATTCCGACCAACCAGAAAAATCAACTAATCCGCAGGAGGGCAAAAGGTGGTGTCCACTCCACAATTCCGCAGGCCACGATCTCAAAAACTGCAGGAGTTGGTTGAAACAGCTGGATGATTTCTACCAAGGAGCTGGGCCAATGCCAACCTTACCGCCCAAAGAGCAGGCGTGCGGGGTTAGAGACGTCGATGGAGACGAAGAAATGGCTTACCAGGTACCTCAAAATCATGTTAATGTCATTTTCGGAGGTTCCTCCTCTTTCGTTTCCAAAAGGCAGTTTAAAACTTTTTGCCGAGAGGTTAACCAAACGGAGACATCCCTTGGTGAACCTCAATATCCCCGTTGGTCGGATATGCCTTTGACGTTCGACCGCGCTGACTGTCCTGCGGGGCTAACTCGACCATTGAGGTTACCTCTGGTTATTACCCCAATCATCAGTAACGCGAGAGTCGAAAGGGTCCTGATAGACGGGGGAAGTTCCCTTGATCTTTTATTGGTCAAGACACTCGACGAGATGCAAATTCCTCGTTCGAAGATCAAGCCCATAATCCATCCGTTTTATGGGATAATCCCAGGCCCCTCCATGATGCCATTGGGACAAGTGGTCCTCCGGTCACTCTGGGAGAACCAGATAACTTCCGAACAGAATTGGTTACTTTCGATGTAATCGATTGTGATTCAGCTTATAATGCAATCTTTGGCAGGCCTACTCTCGCTAAGTTCATGATGGCAACGCACTATGCTTATCAGTGCGGGAAATTGCCTGGCCCCAAAGGTGTCATTTCGGTCCGAGGTAGTCGCAACGTGGCACTCACGTGCGACCGGCTATCTTTGGAGATGGTCGATCAACTTCCCCTCCGGGACGCTCAGGTCGCCACTGTCGCCATCGATGCCATCAGGGCTGCTCCTCGACCAGATGAGAAACTCAAACAAGTTCCTTTGTACCCAGATGACCCATCCAGGACAATTCGGGTTGGGTCAGCCCTGGATGATGTAACACCCCTGTTTTTGCTAAACCCTAAAATAGCCAAAATCCACATCTGGACCCCAAACCCTAATCTGCTTCAGCCATTCCCTTCTAAATGTTGTTCAGAGCATTTTTCCCTTCGGGACCATCTCCAAAATCTCACCCTAAAGCTGAGTTTCAAGCCTTGCCATTTTAAAACCCTAATTACCCTATTTTACCCTAAACTGTTTTCCCCAATTTTGTCGAAACCCTTCAGATCTTGCCCGATCTTACCAAACATTGGCCAGGTAAGTTCTATTAATCTTTTGCAACTTAGCTGCGAAATCAGATTTCAGATCGGACCCTCAGATCTCTAAATTTGCAAACAGGCCCAAGTCCTATTCAAATTTTCCTCACAGAACAATCCCTGGAGCAAGTTTCAGAATTACAGAACAGCCCAAATATTATTTTCAGGCCCTTTTGACCAGCGCCTGGTCGTTGCTTTCGACCAGTGCTCGAGCCACCGTTGCCGCGTCGCGTTCTCGCCGCGTTTGCTCGCCGCCGGCCACCGTTTCTGGTCACCTGTGTTGGGAGCAGCTGAGCCACCTCCCGCGCACGTGCCAGCACAGTTGCATCGCCTCGCCCAGCGGATAAACGGCCGCGCTCCAGCAGCGTTTTCGCGCGCGCGCTCCCGTTGCCGTGGCAATTGCATGTGTGTACGTGTCGTTGCCGGAGCTACGCTGTCGCCTCCACATCTGCGCCGTCCCGGACGAAGTTCCAACGCAACTGGCAAAGCTGCAGCACCGCCTGAAGCAAATCACGTCGCCGTCGCCGTCGTTGCGCCTGCGCCCGACAAGTTTCTCCCCGGCGCAAGCAACCGTTGTCGCGTTCTCCCTCGCAAGCTCCGTCCCCGTGCCTATTTAAACCTCCTCAGTGCTGTGAAGAAGCACAACCTCAAGACTTAGCCAAATTTCCAGTTTCTCGCCGTTTTCGCTTTCTTCTCCGGCGAGCCAGTGAGTGAGCTCACGGTGCTAGCCCTTTCCACAGCCCCTCTCTTCAATCCAGGTTCACCAGTGAGTTCCCCTCGTTCCCCTCTCTGTGTCATAGCAGCCATTTGCACCAGATCGATCCCCATCGCCGGTGATCGCCGGATTCCCGATTTGCCCTGTTCCCCCAATGCCGTTCGATTCAGCCCAAATTAACCCTCAATCCTGCAGAAGAAGTTGATCAGTAAGCTTAGTAGAGCAAGCCTGTAGAATCAGAATCCCCAATTAAGCTCAAATCGAAGAAATCCCAAATTGGAACCTCGGCCGTTCGCCGGACTTCGACGCCAAGCTTCTCCGGCCGATCTCCAATGAAATTAACCCCTCCAGTAGCTTTGCTGTACCCTAGAGATCATCCCCAAGCTTGGAATTGAGCTCTTTCGCCCTGTATCAAAAATCCCCAAGCTCCAGTGTCGTCTTCTCCAGCGCCGGTCGCCGGAATTCTTTCCCCGCCGATCTAGCGCCTGAAACCTTGTCCCTTAGATAGATTCCAGTACCCTGAGCAATATTGTCCACTAGCTCGACACCTGGATTTGCCTAGATTGTGAGTTATGCCTATGCCAAGATCACTGTCCAGTAACTCAGTCCATGTCCAGGCCACCGTAGTTCATCGCCGGATTTGGCCGCCCTCCGGCCACTTTCAGCCCTTGTGCCTGTTGAGTATATTGTTCCTGTTAGTAATGCCTACCTCCCAGACAAAGTGGTGCATCATTTGGAGCCCTGGATCAAAAGTTAAGCCATGCCCTAGTTTCTGGCCATGTCCAGCACTATGTCAGTGCATGTCAGCCACTGGCATTAGCCTTGTTTGACCCCTTCTGGTTGAGCAATTGAAATGCCACCTTGTCCTTTAGATTCCTGGAGTTGTGTTCTACAACTTTCTCTACTATCACTTCTCCAGAAAACCATCCTAAGATCAGTTTGAAGTTATGCCAAAGCCATGAACTGAATGTCGACCCTTCGACGTTCAATCCTTTTTAGCCGTTTCTTCGACCAGAGCCCTTGTGACCTTGCCCTAACCTTTTCCCCTGCATGCATGACTTATTTACTTAATACTTTCTATAGAAACTATTTTCTGTATGCTTATGGTATGTGTTTGTGTGTTGGTTGATTGCCGCAGAGTCAGAAGCTGAAGGAGCGGAAGAAGTCTTTGAAGATCCGTCTGAGTTTTTAGACCCAACATTGCAAGGCAAGCCTCATTCCTTTGATCATGTCTCACCCAATATTTTTATATGAAGTATATTCACTGTTTCTTACTATGCATGCTTAGTTGAAATACAAGTTATGTTTGAATGACATGAGTAGATATTCCCTAATGAATCATGAAACCCCCTTTTTGTTATTGAACCTTCTTATATATGCTTTTGTCACCCTAGGACTCATATACTGAATATCCACATTAAACTTGAAATGGTCAAATACATGAGAAGTTATAATGAAAACCGTTTTGACAAGAGAACTGATAAAAGGGATCAGTAGTGAGGATTGGATTGTATGGAGAGGGTGCGGTGCGCACCAGGGTATGTGAATGTTCCTCACTATTGGTTCATAAGGACGAGAACCTTGTGCTGTGTCTCTATACGAATTGTAAACGTACCAACCACTTGCCTGGTATGGGACAGGCACAACTCAGTAGCTTTTTGGTATTAGCAGCTCCCTGCATGGTTTGACGATCTGGTTTCTCGCGTGGAAACTGGAAGGCCAAGATTCGGCCATGAGTGATGTGAGCCAGAAAAATGATGAGAGAAAAAGGCGTAAAAGAAGGAAGGCGCCCTAGACCTGATTAAGCCGTGAGCGGTTGTAATCTTGAATGGTCGTATGTCTCGCGTGGACATAGACCAAGGCTATGTGTCCTGAGGGAACATAGACCAGAGAGGCTAGGAAGTAAGGCAGTGGGGAAGACCCACAACGGTACTTGAGACTTAATTGTCTATTTACCGGGCAGGGATACTGTTAATACTGAATTGTAAAAGCGTTGTGTGATCTCGGCCTTGTCACATGTGTATAAGTCACATGGAGCTGATCTGACTTGAAAGCCGAGTGAACCAGTGGATTTAAAAAGAGGTACACCTTTGCAAAGTGTAAAAGAAGTATCAGATACTCTGTACTCCCAGGTTCAGGAGTCTTTTCGTAGTGGATGTTATCCATGGGTTATAGCACAAGTAATGTTTTGGAATGTTTTCATAACGCGGTTAACAAAGTAGTGACTCATGGGAGACCACTACATCTAATGTTTTTATTGAAAACCTGTTTAATGTTTAAAGTACTATTTTCATGACAAAGTACTGTTTACTGAACAAATAACTTGGAAATCTATATATCTCTATCCATATGAAACTAAAACCCCTGAATCATATGTTTCACCCTCATATAAGTACAATTACTATAATCCCCGGAATGAGTGTTGCTGAGCACCAAGTGCTCACCCTTGCATTTACTTCCAACTGTAGAAGAGGGATTCGAGGATCCCGATTCCTTCAGTTATGAGTTCCCGACAGAAGATGGAAGTGCCCCGGATGAGTCCACGTTCTAGAAGGATTGCGCACCAAGTCAAGTCAGATGTGGGAGGAGCCACTCCAACCCTGCTGCGGATGGAAGTCAAGATTTTCGTCGTTGCCTTGTGCTTTATGCTGTGTGTTCGGTACTTGGATACCGATTCTGATTCTGACAAACATGTTATTTTCTTAGCAACTCTACTCAGCGCCATTTTTGGTGCTTTGGCTATGTAATATTGGCCATGTTGGCCTGATACTTGTTTAATGTTATTACTATGCTTGTCTGGTTCGGAGCTCATGTGTCATCCTGCTGTGTGTAACCTACCTGGGCGGTTACCAAGGTGATCCTCAAATGGGGGTCTCACAGATGACAAATAGGAACTCGACCTCGTTGCTTTCCTCCGAGCTAACGCAGACGTGTTTGCGTGGAAACCGTCCGACATGCCCGGTGTCCCAAGGGAAGTAATTGAGCACAGGTTAGCAATTCGACCTGGACAACGACCAATAAAGCAAAAGCTCAGGCGTTTTGCCACCGACCGACAGGAAGCCATCCGAGAAGAGTTAGACAAACTCTTACAAGCCGGGTTTATCCGCGAGGTGAATCACCCGGACTGGCTCGCCAATCCGGTCATGGTCCGCAAGTCAAATGGCAAGTGGCGCATGTGCGTCGACTATACTAGCCTCAACAGTGCCTGTCCGAAGGACGACTTTCCCCTTCCCCGCATCGACCAGCTGGTTGACTCCACTGCGGGTTGCGAACTGATGAGTTTTCTGGATGCCTACTCGGGATATCATCAAATTAGCATGGCAGAAGACGATGAAGAGAAAACTGCCTTCATCACCCCGTTCGGCACATACTGCTACGTCAGAATGCCGTTCGGTCTCAAGAACGCTGGTTCCACGTACCAGCGCTTGATGCAAAAGACCTTTCTTTCCCAGATAGGGCGTAATATCGAAGCATATGTAGACGACTTGGTTGTAAAGAGTACCAAAAGATTGTCTCATTTGGACGATCTTGCTGAAACCTTCTGTAACTTGAATCGCTTTGGAATAAAATTGAACCCAGAGAAATGTTCTTTCGGGGTTTCTTCAGGAAAGCTTCTTGGTTTCCTTGTGTGTTCCAGGGGCATTGAGGTTAATCCTGAGAAAATCAGAGCTATTGAACAAATGAGGTCGCCCTCGACCATGAAGGATGTTCAACGCCTGGCTGGTCGCATGGCGGCTTTAAGTCGCTTCATATCGCGATTAGGCGAAAGGGGACTACCTTTCTTTAAAGCCTTGCGTAAACATCATAACTTCACGTGGTCCGACGAAGCCGAAAAAGCGTTTCAGGAGGTAAAAACATACCTTTCCAGTCCGCCGGTATTGGTGTCTCCTGAAAAGGAAGAACCATTACTTCTGTATTTGGCGGCCACCCCGCACGCGGTCAGCGCAGTTCTGATCGCGGAAAGGGAAGGAGTACACAGACCCGTCTACTATGTGAGCGAAGTACTTCATGGTCCTAAGGAGCGCTACCCTGAGGTCCAGAAGATACTTTACGCACTACTGATGGCTTCTCGTAAGCTACGACATTACTTTCAAGCATACAAGATCACAGTACCCTCCTCTTTTCCTTTAGGGGATATTGTCCGAAATCCAGAAAAATCTGGTCGAATCGCCAAATGGGCGGTCGAATTCGGTGCCTTTGAGATCCATTTCACCCCTCGCACGGCGGTTAAGTCTCAGGTTTTGGCCGACTTTGTGGTCGAATGGACCAACCCTGAGCCACCCGTGCAGTTGGCAAAGGAACTGGAGTGCCCCGATTATTGGACAATGTACTTTGACGGCTCCCGTAGTTTTCAACACTCGGGGGCTGGAGTGGTCTTAGTTACGCCTCAGGGCGAACAGCTTAAGTATGTCATTCAACTACACTTTGTTGCAACCAACAATGCAGCAGAGTATGAAGGTCTTCTTGCAGGGCTCCGGGCAGCAAAATTCCTCGGAGTCCATCGATTAGTGGTGAGGGGGGACTCACAGCTGGTCGTAAACCAGGTAAACAAGGAGTACAGCACCTCCGATGAGACAATGGCTCATTACCTGGGGGAAGTGAGGAAATTGGAAAAACACTTCAGTCACTTCGAAGTCCAATACATCCCGCGAAAGGACAACATTCTCGCAGACCAATTATCCAAAATTGGATCCTCACGCTCATCCGCTCCGGCAGGAGTGTTCATTGAACACTTGGACCATCCTTCGATCATGACTTCGGTCGAGGATGATCCGGCAATAGCCTTCGTTGCCAACCTCGGTCAGGAACAAGATTGGACTCATCCATTGAGGGTCTATCTTGAACATGGGACCCTACCCGAGGACGAAACCAAAAGCGATCGGTTAATTCGAAAGGCGCGTCTGTACAAACTCATAGATGGGGTTATGTACAGAAAGGGTACTCAAGGAGTATTCATGCGCTGCATATCTCAGGAGGAAGGAAAATCCCTCTTGAAAGAAATACATGACGGTGTATGCGGTGCACACGCGTCATACCGAACACTGGTCGGAAAAGTTTTTCGACAGGGATTCTACTGGCCTTCGGCACTCGATGATGCCAAGCTTATGGTCAAGATGTGTCCACAGTGTCAGTTTCATGCAAGACAGGTTCATCAACCTGCTTATGCATTGCAAACTATTCCTCTCGCATGGCCTTTCGCGATCTGGGGAATGGACATCGTCGGTCCTATGCCACAAGCGGTCAATGGATACAAGTTTTTGTTCGTAGCCATTGACACATTCACAAAGTGGATTGAGGCCGAACCAGTACGAAATATTACTGCATCAGCCGCACAAAAGTTCTTTCACAAGACAATTGTGGCACGATTTGGTGTTCCAAACCGTCTCATCACAGACAACGGTTCTCAGTTCGCTAGCGGTCTTTTCCTAGACTACTGCGATCAGATTGGGACCAAGGTGTGCTTTGCTTCCGTGGCACATCCACAAAGCAATGGTGCCGTAGAACGGGCCAATGGGCAAGTATTGCAAGGTATCAAAAAACGTGTTTTTGATCGCCTCAAGACCCGCTCGGGGGCTTGGGCAGACGAGCTCTATACTGTTCTATGGGCACTACGGACTACCTCTAGTCGAGCCACCGGTGAGACACCCTTCCATTTGGTCTATGGAGCCGAGGCTGTGTTGCCTATGGAAGTAAGTATTGGATCTGTTCGCACGAATCAATTCGAACATGATCCGTTTGAGACCTAGTTTTGGTTTTCGCACTAGGCTCGCCCAGATTCTAATATGCGGAATAACGGGATCTTACTCGGAAATACCGAAACCCAAAGTAATTGCACAACTCTTTATTTCAAAGAGGGCTTTACACGTCGAACGTTAGGCACACTTGCCTACGTCGAAGGAACTATAAGTGTCTAAAACTCAAATAAGTTCTATGACTCTTCGATTGAGTTCGATGATCTAAACTAGACCTATTACAAGGTATTTATAGTCCAATCGTATGAGTACGTATCAGACTTAGAGACCTAAACGTATTAGACTCATATAACTAATCCTAAACAGATAAGCTTAGTTATACACATTCGGATCTGATTACAATTCCGAACAGGGAACGAATTCCTTTTCCTGGTCGCGGACCAATCCATGGCGCGGACCCATATGCGATCAGGACTTGGTCGCGAAGCCGTATGCGATTAGGACTTGGAGATCCTCCCGGATCATGACTCCCTTGTTGAGAAGGAGCCAACCCCTGTTGCGACCTCTCGACTGAACTGGAGATGTGGAAATTGGGCTTGTCCATCTTCTTTGGTGTACCACTTTGCCGCACGTGCTCGTTGATCTTTCCGACCGATTCGAAAAGTCTCCTTGGTGCCACTGCGAGTGGTAGTTATCTTCTTCTCCAGAATCACATCTTCACGTAGAGGTTCGTCTCGTTGATAGACCAAGTCTTCAACAGATGGTACTATAGTATCTGGCTCATCATCCAGCATTGAAGGCTCAAACAGTTTGAGGTGCTCAACATTAACAACCGAGTAAATATCCATGTATGGAGGTAACTCGAGCTGACAAGCATTATTACCCACTTTCCGCAAAATCCGAAAAGGACCGTAACGAATGGGTTTGAGCTTCTTACCTTCACCTTTAAGTCTCTCCTTACTCAGATGTAACCATACCATATCACCTTCTTGAAATTGCGCATCAACTCGGTGCCGATCATGTCGCGCCTTGTACTTGAGTTGAGCTTTCAGCAAGTTCTGTTCAACCTCACGATGGAGTCGTTGAATACCTTCCAGGAACTTTTGTGCTCGATCCTGATCGGATGCTTCCTTGCTGTTCTGTGCTGAGGTAGGGATCACAAACTCCATGTCTACGGCACACCTCATATAGCATTTTTTAGTCTTCTTTAGCTTATCTTTGTACACTTTTACAGGAAAAATCCTTGCCTGTGAGGACTTTTCCTTCCATTTGTAAACATTTTACCACACTTAGTGAAATCTCAACAGGACGTAGGGCTTTTACTCCCACCATCGAGGGCCCGAACCTGTCTAAATTCTCTGTGCTCCTGTTCACCATTGTTCAGCATACCTTCCCGAAGGGTCATCTTGAAAGGTCTCACTATTACAAATTCTGCATAAGTTCGGCTGAGGACTCCGAGTCCGAATCGTCGACAGCTGACGAGGATTGACACCCGGGTCACTTCTAATAAACTTCTGGTTCAAGACAGGTTCGAACCAGACATGTGTCTGGAGATGCGAACTCAAGCTATTCTGAGAGGCATCACCACGAGGTCGCACTGAGTACGGCAGAAGCGGCTGATCGGACTCTCGTCCTGATTGTCTCTTCACGTCGCCGTAAATCTCCAGGGAGATATTCGAGCAGTGATTCTGCTTGAGTTGTGAGCAGTGATGCCCAATCGCTGACATTTGGGTCGTCCTTCCTCAACTCTACCACGTTGGTATTCAAAAGGCTGGCTATGGCCTTTAGTTTTTCGAAGACCAGTAGGCTCAACTCTTTGACCACTTGATCAGTATGGTTGAGCGAGGACTCGAGAAGCATCTTGTCCTTGACAAGCTGTGTAATGTGACCTGCTTGCGCTGTACAGAGAAAAGAGGTTATTAAACAAGAAACGGCTTTAAGTTTTCTCAAATTGAGAATCGACTTACCAGCCTTCTCAGACTGAAGTTTATTGATTTCAGTCCGTAGTTTCTGGAACTCTGTAACTGAGTTCAGCTTTATCTTGGCTAACTCTTTCTTCAAGAACGTAACCTCTCTGCAGTAAAATCAGGTTAGTCACAATTAAAGCCTACTTATATTAACAGAAGAATGACGATCCTCACTTGCGCAAGCCGTCACGATCTTTTTGAACAGCCGCCATGCTAGCCATTGCAGCATGCGACTGGCTCGTCACCCATGACAAGCCCTATGACACGAAGCAAGAGAGTTAAATATACTCTAAAGGCGTTTCAAACGCCGAAACAGGGGTCGTCATACCTTCATAAACTTATTTAAAGCGGCATCATCCATGCTAGCAGGAATCCTTGCTAGCGCGCCTGAAGTGCCTGCAACGGGGACAGTTGATGGGAGTGCCGGCCGGACGCCACCCCCAGAGGCCACTGGTGGTGACCTAGTCCCTGTACTTGTTTCACCTCCCGCGGTCCGGACGACTTCCTGAACCACGGGAGTAGAGCGCTCTTCATTAGAGGCTCCCTCATCAGCCCTAGCTTCAACCTCCCCAGTGGCGGTTGAAGGTATAGGCACTGTCTTCTTTTGCCTAACAGGAAGAGTGGGTCAGACAGCTTTTATCTAAGATTACTGTCAAGTAAGAGTTCTTACCTTATTCGAAATCCCATTCGTTCCAGGGACTTCTGGGAAAATTCCCCTTGTGAAGGAGAGCCGTCTTCGGTTCTTGCCTTCCTTATGGTAAATAAGACAGCACCCCCCTGGAAATATCATGTTATAGGCATATTCTTAGGGAACGGGTAAAAACACATAGAAAGATCTTTACCTGGACCACCGGACTAACTGGTGGGGCTGCATCCGAAGGCCTTGGCGATTCCTGAGTTGCTGGAACCGTCACAGCCGGCCTTTGTTCGTCTACCTCCTCCTCTGTCCGCGGAGGAGGAGGATTTTCCTCCCTGGAATCCCCAGTGGACCCACGGGAAGCTCTCCTTCCTGTATGTACATTAACTTGTCAAATGCGCAGAAAAAGCCATGGAGGGAATGATCGAAAAGATCCTTTACCTTAGTCGTCCCTTCGACCAGGGAAGCAGAGATGATTGACCCTGAAACCTCGGGGGCTTCAGGAATTGGAAGGTCACCTGCGACCACAAGATCTTCAGTGGTCGCAGGGTCAACCACGGCCACTTCTTCGGCAGCTGTGGTCTCTGCGGGGCAGCCTGGGGCATCGCTGGATGGAAGATCCGCGATCTTCCTCCTTCGAAGGATCAGAGGAACGTCATCCTCTTCCTCCTCGCTCCCCTCTCCCTGTACGACGAAGAAGTGATTCCATGTCGCGCCTGAAAAAGTAGCAGGAATGCGATATCTTACCGCAGTCTTTCTTGCGAGACGAGGAATGCTTCGTGAAGACCCCTCTCCAGGGTTCAGCTTGGTCTTCTTAGAGGCAGGACTCTTTGTCCTGGGTCTCTGAGAGACCTTCTTCACGTTCCTCGCCGTCGGCTTCTTCAGAGAGCCGACATTTTCACTTGGGAATGTTGCATCCGCAAACCTCCCTAGGAGCTATTCTCATTCCAATGGGATTGATTAGTGCTGGACATACATGAAACCTGCAAAACAGAGGCCAAGTGGAAAGTTTACCTTTCGGCGCTCCTGTTTAAGGTCGTCGCCAGCATGAATCAAGCTTTGGGGGCGAGGCGATCCCTTGGGGCCCTCTACCTCGGCGTTGTACGCCCTGAGGAGGTAGTTAGTCCGCCTCTCAATCTCAGCTGAGGGCAGGACTGTTCCCAGATACGAGTTAAATTGATACATTTCAAAAATGACAAAAGGATTTCAATGTCAGAAATGAGTACCTTCGTTATAGTCCAGGGTAGTGTCCGCCATGGACTTGATCTCCCAAGCCGGATGAGCCCTTTCACGTAGGGGGCTCACCCGATTCTTCACAAAGTCTCGGATGACGTCACGTGCCGTCAGCCCTTGTTCGACTAAGTGAAGGATCACCTCGGCATGCTTCATGAACTCCGCGTTCATCGCCGGGAGAGTATCCAACTCGCTCGTTTTCTCCGGCCGCGAGTTCTCAAACCACAGCCCGCTCTCGGTCGGCGGGGTGCAGTAAAACCATTTCTGGTGCCACCCGTGCACTGAGTCTCGCAGGGGTGGGGAGGGATACTCCTTTTTATCCCTCAGCCGGAAGTAGATGCATCCAGCGGCGTTGGTGCTCTTCGACCACGCCGAAAAGTAAAATCGTCGGAAAAGATCCACGCTGGGATATACTCCGACGAAGGCTTCACAGAGATGCTGGAATACTGCAAGAATCAGCATCGCGTTGGGGTGGAGGTTGATCAGTTCCCACCCGTAATGTTCAAAGATATCCTTAAGGAACCGACTCTCAGGGAATCGGAACCCGCAACGAAAATACTCCTCAAAAACCACCAACTCGCCTTCTTGGACAGTTGGGGTTTCTTGGTCCTTCTCCGCAGGTCGCCAGTTAATGAGCAGCCGCGGAGAAAGGATCTCCTCCTTCTCAAGCGCCATCAGGCTCTCCTCAGAATGATGAATGGATCTGCTCCAGGACGCCATCTATGGTGTAGAATCAAAGGGGAAGCTGGCGATTTGGGGAAGATGAAGGCTGAAGAAAGTGAGGGTTTTGAGCAGCGGGAATTCTAAGGGTTTTTTCGCGGCTGAGTGGCTTCCTCAAGAAGCTACCTACTGCTTTTTATAGACCCAAGGCGACACATTAATGAGTAAACGGCTCGTTTCAAACGTTCCATTAAATGCTTTATTCATTTCCCATAATGGATACTGTCTCTGATGGACCCGATAAAGTACTCAGGCGTCGGATCTGAAACAAAAAGACTTCTTTGTTTTGGAAACTGAAAGTGTAAAAGGACTGAAAAATTTCCAGTACTTTTCAGAGGAAGTTTTTCCTTTTTATACTTTGAACATTTTGTTCGAAAAAATCACGTAACCCAATTTTTAACGTACTGAAGTGTTTCTAATTGGGTTATGGTTTTATCGAAATCGTGTTCTAGGCTAAAACTTCGTCTCTAATCGAAGTAATAGTCTAACCGGATGTTCAACTCTGGTCGCAATTCAGTTCTAACCGCGGCCTTAAGTCTGATCGCGGCATCAGGGCAGGTCATGGTGATCTTTTAAAGCGCGATTCTAATCGCAGAACTGAAATTTCCTGTGTATGAATG
The DNA here is from genome assembly GCA_019359835.1 of Pharus latifolius. Lineage (NCBI taxonomy): Eukaryota > Viridiplantae > Streptophyta > Magnoliopsida > Poales > Poaceae > Pharus > Pharus latifolius. The sequence continues at coordinate 86,047,357 of CM033325.1, forward strand.
GTCGCGGACTAAGCTTTTAGCCTTAATTTCGCACAGAAGGTATGAAGAATGTTCATATGGATAAAAGAAACTTTATTTATTACATTCTTTACATACAAAAGGGATACGGTCGATAAAAGCATCGACTTGTTCCGAAAGAAGTTTACAAAGTTCCCCAAGGGACATATTGTTGTCAGTAGGATCTACACTGACAACCCCCAAGGAACTAGCGACTACTCTAAGTCTATCTATATCGTCCCTAACAACAGACGCACTATTGTCCCTAATCAAGTCAGAGAGTTCTCGCTGTTGCTGAGCGAAGTCTCTCTCTCGACGGAAATGGTGCGCCTCCTCTCGGGATCGATCAAGACATTCTGCTAAACGCAGAATCTTCGAGGCCATCTCCTCGGTCTTCTTCTCCAGGGCATTCTTCTCTTCCAGAAGAGTCTGTCCGGAAGGAAGAGATGGAGCAGCAGAAGGCTGATCGCTGGGGCCTCCTACCTCCTGCATTTTGCAAAAGTTAGTCATATTAACTAAAATTATCAGCAAAAAAGGAGAAGAATTGTTACCTGTCCCGGTGCATAACCCGTTGATACACCCATCTTGGGAGGAAGATCATCATATGGTGGAAGAGCAACCTTCCCAGAAGAAGATTGCTTCGCCAACCCAATATGGCAATCATCTGATCGAGGGATAGTCACCGCTTGCCGACCAGGATGTTGATCACCCAAAAGGATGGGGGAATTGGACGTGAAGGGATCTTTCTCTAAGGATAAAGGCCTAAAGGCATGAACGGGGAGGGTCAAAGGAACTGAAGGAAGAAAGAAACTCGCTACATTCTTCACCTTTGTTCCACTGGAAGATCCTTCATCAACCTTGGGTTTCTTCCTTAAGGGAGACAGGACTTCATTCGTTTGAGACCCTTGTTCGACAATTTCCCCTTCATCGCTCTCAATCTCGATGATTTCGTGATCTGCCATTGGGAAGAGTAAGTGAAAAGGAAGGAGGCCAGGTAACAAGAAAAAGACTTAGGCGTGAGAGGGAAATTGTAAATTTTTACATGTCCAGGGGTCTGGTATTTATAGCCGCCAGGTCGACGATTCGCCTCCCAGACACCTCGAGTTTCGTTAAAGACATTTACAATTTTACCTCGAGATAAAGATCTCTACGGCGCCATCATTGCCCGTCACGTAATGTCAGAACCCGTCTTGAAAAACCAACCGTTTTCACTTAGTGCGCCACTAAAGTGGAGAAGTTAAAGGGCCGGGTTAAAAATCCAATGCACGATTTTTAAATTCGAAATAAACACGTCTCTCCGTTTTCTTCGAATTTGGGGGCTAGCTGACGAGGATTGACACCCGGGTCACTTCTAATAAACTTCTGGTTCAAGACAGGTTCGAACCAGACATGTGTCTGGAGATGCGAACTCAAGCTATTCTGAGAGGCATCACCACGAGGTCGCAAGCTTTACGTGATCAAGTCGCAGCTTTACGCGGTCAGACCGTAAGCCTTGCGCGGTCAGAAGTTCGTGGGCTATACGCGAACTACACATTCGGGATATTACGCGGTCAGCCGAATCCCGCGGTCAGAACATCTGCCGATCAGGATACCTGGGATCTATCTATTCGGTTGTCCATACGACAGGATATTCTAAGTATCCCGAAGATTCCTACACGTGGAAAATCAACCGTCAGGAGGTTAACACGTACAGTTATCCATGAATAACACGTGTTTAACCTACGTGGAGGTTAAGAGCAGTTTCAAAAACCGTATCCAACCGTCCGTGCAACCGATTGATGCAGTTTCCTTCACATGGCACCCTTTCAAGCAGTATAAAAGGATGGAATGAAGTATCAATCAAGGGGGATCCAAGTTAGCCAAGTCTACGGCACACCTCATATAGCATTTTTTAGTCTTCTTTAGCTTATCTTTGTACACTTTTACAGGAAAAATCCTTGCCTGTGAGGACTTTTCCTTCCATTTGTAAACATTTTACCACACTTAGTGAAATCTCAACAGGACGTAGGGCTTTTACTCCCACCATCGAGGGCCCGAACCTGTCTAAATTCTCTGTGCTCCTGTTCACCATTGTTCAGCATACCTTCCCGAAGGGTCATCTTGAAAGGTCTCACTATTACAAATTCTGCATAAGTTCGGCTGAGGACTCCGAGTCCGAATCGTCGACACACGTAGTCTCCACGTGGGCGATCTGGTTTTACGAAAAATACAAGACCAATCCAATTGCAACAAATTCTCCCCGAAATGGGAAGGCCCTTATACTGTTGTTTCGGTGCCGCGACCAGGATCAGCTCGATTAGCGATGGAGGATGGTCGAATCTTGTCCAATACTTGGACCATCGATCAACTTCGCAAGTTTTACGTGTAAGTACTCAATCCCTTTTCCTTTTCAATTAGCATGGTTTAATAAAACGAGAGCCTTTTTGTTTCATACGACGAATATTTCCTTTTATGCCCATGTGTTACAAATTTGGCTCAGGGGCTGGTCGCCGGTGGTTATATCGCCACAATGCCCTAATCGGATTCGCTGGCCGATCTCATGACCACTTCCAAACAAGACACTCCTCAATAAGCCGTTTCTCAACACACACGGGGCTTGCTGGCATGTCCTTGGTCATCCGAGTGGCTGTCGGTTTGCAACAAGGTTAGGCGTTGCATCGAGTATAATCGCTAGCCTGATCGCATATCCCTGGTCGTTACGCCCATATTTTTCCTGTGCTTATAATACTAAGTCTCCAGTATATATAATCACAGGCGGGGGCTAGGGGAATATGGTTATATGAAACAACAAAAATATGTTTTCTTTCGGAGTAAAACCAAAAAATTGCATGCATTGCATTCTATAAATTGTATCTGTACAGGTACAAGGTTTACATAATCCCGAGCTCGGTCAAGAGTTTATCTACGAGAGGTCTAATTTCCTCCATGATAGCCTCAAGTTGTTCCTTACTCTCGATCTCTACCTTTCCTACCAGTGGATGCAAATCCAGATCTGGGCCATGGTGGAGACGAAACTGGCAGAGAATGGCGGAGGCTGCTGATCGGACTCTAGTTCTGATCGCCTCTTGTTGTCGCCTGGTATCTTCAGGAAGATACTCAAGGAGTGATTCCGCTTGGGCTACGACCAGTTTAGACCAATCACTGGGGCTAAGGTCGTCTGTTGTGGTTTCGACCACATCCGCCCTTAGAAGACCAGCTACCATCTTCAGCTTTTCGAAGATGGATAGGCTCAAGTCTTTATTTGCCCTCCGGATAGAGTCAATGGTCATCTGGAGGAATACCTTCTCTTGTCCAAGCTGGTTTATTGGACTTGCTTGCGCTGCAATAAGGAGATCATTATAAACAGTCCAAATGACAAAGTTAAGTTGTTCTGGTCGGAAGTTGACTTACCTAAGAGCTGTGATCGCAGTTCTTTGAGCTCGGCCTCTAGATGTGAAATCATGGTGGCTGCCCTAAGCTCGTCATTTTCCCGATTGACAAGGCTCTTCTTCAGGGAAGCGACTTCCCTGCAATAAAAAAGGCAATGGTTATAACAAGTTTGTATTCAAGCAGACTAAAGCACTTTTTCTTACTCTTGCAAGCAATTCTTTTCCTCTTGTATGGCCTCGATGCTTTCTACCATAGCTATCGATCTGGCCGTTATACAGGTCAGTTCCTGTGACATAGAGGGAAGTCAGTTGTAAAATCTGAGTGCACTATGATACCATGAGGGATGTTCAACATACCTCAGTATATTCCCGGAATGACTTGTCCTTCAGGATGGCTGGAAGCCTAGTCGATGGACTCGCCTCATCCCCGGCGGGAGCAGCAGATGGATATCCCTGCTGAACCTCGGTCGCAGGTTTTGATACCTGCGACTGGGCCTCCACATCCAACTCGTCCCTAACGGCACGGACGACTTCCTGGACCGGAGGGACAGAGCTTTCTTCGCCGGAGGCTTCAGCACCAGCAGGAACTTCAACCCTCGCCGAGGCTGTTGGAGGGTTTGGCGCTGCGTCTCTACACCTAAGCAGGAAAAAGAAACTGTCAGTTTCACTGATGGTTGCCACAACCTGATCTAGAACAAACAGAATGGAATCCTTACCTTAACTGAAATCCCATTAGCTTCTGGGACTTCAAAGATGGTTCCCCAAGAGAAAGAGGACAGTCATTGTCCGTCCTGGTCTTTCTCTTCATAAACAAGACATTTTCTCCCTATGTATATCACCCTGTAAGCATATATATAAGGAATGATGCAGATCTGAATGGTAAGAACTCATACCGGGGTAACCTGCTCGGTTGGCAGGGATGCGCCCGAAGGTCTGGGTGTCTCCTGAACCGCTGGAGCTGGCACTTCGTCCGTGACCCTGAGGTTGGTCGCGGAATCTTGCCCTATTATTTCTGCTCCTGTCGCCAGGAGTGGAGTACTCGCCCCCCTAGGACTCGCAAGGGTCGTAGGAGGAATTTCTTCTCCCTGTACAAGCATGGCATGGTGAACACACATATAGATGAAGTTGTAAACTTCAAGATCGCGAGGAATTTTACCGTGGTCGTCCCTTCGACCAAGGAGGGAGAAGTTACAAACCCTGAAGCCTCCAAGGCTTCAGGAGCAGGGATCTCACCTGCGACCACAGGATTCCCAGTGGTCACGGGGTCCGCTGCAGTTGCCTTTGTCTCGGCAGGGCAAGGCAGTGTTTCGCTGTATTGAGAAGTCACCACCTTCCTCTTCCGGTGAATTAGAGGAATGTCACCCTCCTCCTCCTGCTCCTTTCACCCTGTACGACGAAGAAGTGATTCCAGTTTGTACCTGGGGTAACAGGAGGCACATGATATCTTACCGCAGTTTTCTTCGCGGTAAGGGGGGTTCTATACGAAGAGCCTTCTCCGAGAATTTTCTTGGATTTCTTGAGGGCAGTTTCCTTCGCTCCAGACCTTGAAGAGACTTTCTTCACTCTCTTCATCGTCGGCTTTCCCAGGAAACCGACATTTTCACTCGGGAACGTCGCCTCGGCAAATCTCCCCAAAAGCTATGCCATTCTGGTGCCCTTATTAGTACAAGACATACATATGACTTACAGACAGAACATGAGGAGATGACATACCTTTCAACGTTCCTGTCTAAGGTCGTCACCGGCATGGATCAAGCTTTGGGGATGAGGCGATCCCCTGGTTCCCTCCACTTCGGCACTGTATGCCCTGAGGAGGTAGTTCGTCCGTTTCTCAATTTTGGACGAAGGCAAAACTGTGTCACCAGCAGACCAGCTAGCAAGTTATAACGGAAAAACATAAGGCTTCATTGGCTAAGTCGCATACCATCGTTGTAGTCCAAAGGTGCTGTCTGCCATGGACTGTATCTCCCAAGCCGGATGAGCCCTTTCGCGCAGGGGGCTCACCTGATTCTTCACGAAGTCGCGAATGATATCGTGAGCTGTTAGTCCCTGCTGGACTAATTGAAGAATCACTTCGGCTTGCTTCTTCTGCTCTGCGTTCAGAGCAGGGAGGGAATCCAACTCACTAGGCTTCTCTGGCCGCGAGCTCATAAACCACAACCCACTCTCAGATGGAGGGGTGCAGTAAAACCATTTCTGGTACCACCCATGCATGGAGTCTCGCAGGGGTGGGAAGGGATACTCTTTCTTCTCCCTTATCCGGAAGTAGATACATCCGGCGGCGTTGGCGCTCTTTGACCACGCCGAGTAATAGAAACGTCGAAAGAGATCCACGCTAGGATACACTCCAACGTAGGCTTCACACAAGTGTTGGAAGACAGCCAAGATCAGGACCGCATTTGGGTGGAGATTCACCAACTCCAACCCATAATGCTCCAAGATCCCCTTCAGGAACCGACTCTCAGGGAATCGGAACCCGCACCTCAAGTATTCTTCAAAAACCACCAACTCGCCCTCCTGGACGATTGGGGTTTCTTGATCCTTCCCCGCGGGTCACCAGTTGATCAGCAATCTGGGGGGAAGAATCTCTTCCTTCTCTAGTGCTATCAAGCTCTCCTCTGTGTGATGGACCGATCGGCTCCAGGATGTCATTTTTGGAAGAGATTGGAGGAAAAAGCTGGCGGCTTTGGGGACGATGGAAGGCGAGGAACGAAGGGTTTTTGTGCGGCGGAAGCTCTAAGGCTGGGGGCTGGGTGCGTGGCTTCCTCAAGAAGCTACCTGTTCCTTTTATAGGCCTGAGGAGACACTCCACTAAGGGTAACGTTCCATTTAATATTCTATTCATTTCCCATAATGGATATTCTCTCTGGTAAACCCGCTATGCGCACCGGATCCGAAACAAAAGGTCTTCTTTGTCTCGAATTTGAGGGTTAAAAATGCGCATAAAAATGTGAAGAGTTTTACAAGGGTTTTCGAAGGACATCTTCCTTCATGTTTCTTGTAAACCTTCACAAATTTAACATAAAGATATTCTATGATTCAACTGTTTTGTACACAGTTGCACTTCGATCAGATTGCTGTATTATCGGAATCGTGTCTTTGATCAGCTTCCAATTCAAGTCGAAGGGGTAGTCTGATCGAATTTTGGTTCTGACTGCGGTAATCTTCTAGATCGAACTTCATTTCTAACCACGGCTTTGGGTCTGACCGCGGTATCAGCACTACTCGCGGTATAACATTTTGAGTGCGTTTCTGGTCGTAATGATGGAACTCATCTGTGTATGAGTGGTCGTAAAAACACTATTTATGGCTGCATTTTCACACAGAAGTTATGAAGAATCTTTATGTTATGTAAGATAAAAGAAATCTTTATTTCTGACAATCTTTACATGCAAAAGGGATGCCGGCGACCAGAGCGTCGACCTGATCCGAGAGGAGTTTACAAAGTTCTCCTAGGGACATGTTGTCGTTAGTAGGATCTACACTGACGACCCCCAGGGAACTAGCAACTACTCTAAGCCTATCTACATCATCCCTAACAAGAGATGCGCTATTATTCCTAATCAAATCGAAGAGTTCTCGCTGTTGCTGAGCGTGATCCCTCTCCCGACGGAATTGGCGCTCCTCTTCACAGGATCTTTCAAAACATTCTGCCAGGTGCAGAATCGCCGAAGACATCTCTTCGGTCTTTTTCTCCAGGGCTTCTTTTTCCCCTTGGAGAGTTTGTCCGAGGGGAGGAGGTAGGATCTCAGCAGGCTGATCGCTGGGGGCTCCGATCTCCTACATTTGCAAATGTTAGTTGCATTAATTGTAACATCGAGCAAAAGGAGATAGAAATAATCACCTGTCCTCGCAAGTGACAAGTTGATATAGGCATCCCAGAAAGTAGATCACCCGATAAAGATCGAGGATCATCATATGGTGGAAGTGCGGCCTTCCCACCATAAGATTGCTTCCCCAACCCAAGTTGAGGATCATCTGGTCGCGGAGGAACAGCCTTCCAACCAGAAGATTGATCACCCGAACAAAAACGGGGATCATTGGGATGAAATGGAGAAAGCTGAGAAGAACGTCCCTCCAAAGGTGGAGATGAAGGTTCGACCTGCCGAGGTGCATGGATAGGAAGAACTAGAGGAACTGAAGGAAGAAAGAACGATGATGCGTCTTACACCTTTGTTCTGCTGGAGGATCCCTCGTCAACCTTGGGTTTCTTCCTTGAAGGAGACAAATCTTTGGACATATGTAAGTCCTGCTCGAAAACTTCTTCTTCATCACTCTCAATCTCGATGATGTTGTGGTCTACCATCGAGAAGTGTATGAAAGGAAGGGAAGATGGCTTTGAAAGAGACTTAGTCGGGAAGAGGAATTGTGAAGCTGTGAAATCCTATCCAACATCTTTCACGCAATGAACACCATCAGGCATAAACATATATATTTATATATATAAACAAATCTACTAACTATTATTTTTGTTTACTGAACTTGCATCCTTATTGATTGACGTCTAAATAGATACCAAGTGAGGCGAGCACAAGAACGTCACTACCCTGGTAGCTCCTTCAACTGGACTTCACGAAAAGCAAGGCAAGTCTCAAAACCATGATCATATGGTCGACGCATATTCTAAGCTACTTAATTTGATGATAATTGTACTAGAGTATATTTGCTCATTACGAAAAATACTTTCAATAATCTTGTGTAGATATCGACCTAAATTTGAACAGCCATCCTTGATTGATCAGATAAAGAAATCCTTGATGCCCTAAGAATATAAATTACAATAGACAACTAATATACAATTGTGAAAGCGTGAGAAAAATAACTCAATAGAGTAAAAAGAATTATGCTTTTAAATTTTATTATTGCATATGAGTGGCTATGAATGGATAGATGGAGAGGGGTCAATTGTGATTTGGCTCAAATGGGAAGATGGATAGGAACCTGCATACGACTAAGGATATAACCAATTGTCCTAAAAAACCATGGGCATATTAACGTGACAACAACATGATCAAGAAATTGAACTCGGCCAGTAAACTACTGCATATCGATTTTATCCTTGTATGGTGGTCGTTCTCATTCAGGACTCCAAATTTTGGGACATTTGGACCTTAATAAGTTTAGTCACTTAAACTTATGGCCTGAATGGGTGATTGGGGAGATGTGAGAGGAGAGATCATTCGGACTCTGACCTTGAGTTCCGTGATAGCAGGGAGTGAAGTGTACTTCTCATTGAGGGTACCTCACAACGACAAGAACAACGAATACGGTCGATTTGTCGGGCAGGGATCTAAATTAATACAAAGTTTTTGAGAGCCTTGCCTCCTCAATCTAGTCGCATGCAATACTGTGCATGAAATTGGCCTAACAGGGAAGGTTGATGGACTCATGTGGGTAAAGCGGTGCCCCTCTGCAGAGTTTGAAAAGTATTCGAGTACTCCGTACCCCCCGGATAGGGTATGCCATGGGTAGTAATTGGATAGCACAATAGTATTGGGAAATTAAACTGAAAGGGGCAAATGAGGATGTTTTGCCCGGATTCAACTCTTGAGGTACATAAATGTTTGTTTTTTCATCATTAATGAAAAACAATTTCCAAGTCGACGCTTCGTGTTCCCAGGTTAGTGCGCCGCGCAAACATCAGAAATGGAAAAGACACAACACACTATTGAGAATTTGAAGTGGAGCGCACTACTTTGTTTTCAAGATCAATACCGTCATGATAAATATTCTCGGGAGATAAACTGGAACACGGCAAAACAGTAGTGCCCACTTAGGAAGTTGAAGCATCAGATTACATAATTCGATGCAAATTAAATTTAACATAAATAAATAAGTCTCTTCATCTGCGTAGTTATTATGTGCGGTTATCAACAATTGCATGTAGAGAATTGCACTGTTGGGACTATCACAGACGGTTGGGAGATCAAAACCGTCTGTTTTAATATTACAGACGGTTCTAATGCCCGAACCATCTTTAATATGCCTATGGAATATTGAACTGCTTGACTTCTACAAATACTTGTTCCCTCCCTGAAGTTTTGCTTCCAGTTGAACAGCTGAGAATTTGAAAGAAGTTGAGAATTTGAAGCGTCGATCACTGTAGGGACTATCACAGTCAGTCCTTACATAAAAATCATATGTAATATTACTATCACAGACGGTTTGGAGTTAAAAATCGTCTGTGATATTGAAAGAAGTTGAAAATTCGAGGCGGCGGACACTGTTGGGACTATCACAGTCGGGCCTTACATAAAAACCGTCTGTAATGTGACTATCACAGACGTTTTTTACCTCAGAACCGTTTGTGATATTCAAAGCACGTTGATATATAACTCGAGGCGTTTGGCATGCCACAATGCCATCCAGCCAAATAAGCCCAACTTCTATATTCTTTTTATATTATTTGCATGGGACCTGCGACTTCTATATTGTTTCTATATTATTTGAAAGGCTCCGATGGACTGCCCTCACAAGCCAAAGATCGCGATAGTCGTTCCTTGGTCGCACACAGTGCACATACCTTTGTATGGTCGAATGTTCGACAAAAGCTAAAGAAAGATAAAGAAAGAGGGAAGATTGCATGCAGTCCAAGAATGTGCTGGAAAATTGGAAAGTTGACATAAGAACAAAGTTTTCAATAATTTTTTTCATCACTTACAAAAAAAAGTAAAAATACAGAATGCTAGGTCAAGGAGTGGTCTTAGCCCTGGCTGCATCTAGAATAAAGTCAGTTTGACTTGCAGCCAGGACGCAGGACTCCTCCAGCGACAAGTTGTCCTTCTTAGGATCAACTACTACCGCGTCGAGAAGGCCTGCGACCTCCCTCAGCTTCGCGATGGTATCCTTCATAGTCAAACCGCAGCCAGCGATGGTCATATCTGCGGCTTTCTTCTCCTCGCGAAGATGCCTCGTCCTCGCCCTAGCATTGTCACCATCCATCTTCATGCGCTGAATACGCTGGAAGAGATCCTCAAGGTCAAGCCGTAGCCGAGTGTGCTTCTCCGTGAGGTGCTTGTGCTCCCCCTGGAGAGCCCTCAGCTCGGCCTTGACTTTGCCAGTGTCTTCCACGACTCCCCTTCCCTGTGCAAATCAACAGGTCAAGAATGTATTGAACAGGGATTAACAATACAGGGGTAAATCCAAAAGATTGAGAGTTCTTACCGGGGAGGGCGAGGCTGACGATGCCATCGAGGATGCCATTGGCGCAGAGAAGCTAAGGAGTCAAACAGTCTGAGAATTATAAAAACTTGTAAAGTAAATGATAATTTTTTCACTGTCAATTTATAGAACTTCCAAAGTGATGCTTCGTGTTCTCCTAGGCGCCGCGCGGGAAGATCGGAGACAGAAATGATCACAGTTGAGAATTCGAAGCGCCGGCACTTTTTCAGTCAGTTCAGACCTCGAAACCGTCTATGATAACTACACTATCACAGTCGGTTCTTAGTTCAGAACCGACTGTATATATCACAGTCAGTTCTGAGTTCCGAACCGTCTGTGATATTCTAGTTATCACAGACGGTTCTCAGCTGGGAACCGATTGTATATATCACAGTCGGGTTTTAGGTTAGAACCGTCTGTGATAAGTAGACTATTACAGACGGTTCTCAGCTGGGAACGGATTGTATCTATCACAGTCTGGTTTTAGGTTAGAGCCGTCTGTGATAAGTAGACTATTACAGACAGTTTTGTGTTCAGAACCGTCTGGTTTACTATCACAGTTGTTTTTAACATCAGAACCGACTGTGATAACTGAACATATTCTCCCGACAGGCCTTCGCAGACGGTTTTCCATTGAACAGTTCATAACCGTCTGTGATGTGCCGTCCTGGATGTCTGTTTCTGTGGTAGTGCTTCTTCAAACTTCTTTTTGCTCTTCATGCAATGGATGAGGAGATGCAATGCAATGCAATAGACTGTGGCAATGGTGTGGCCTTCGCTTCGTTATCTTTGACCGTGGAAATGTCTGGCCTCATTGACATCCAAACCGTGGAAATGTCTCATAGCTAGCCCCATGCGACTGTTTGGCCTTGTCAGTCGCGGACAAACTTGTTGCCTTCGCTTCATCAGTACCCAACAACAAGTTTGCTAGTGAAGATAGCCTAATGTACTACAGGGTCGATTGGCCAACCTCATCAATTGCGGATAGATGCATGCGTAAAAGACCCCCTTACCCTTGATCCAAGGGTCTAGGCAAGGATAGTTTAGTATTTTGCATCTTTTTGGGTCTATATATACCCGTTGGACCTCTTTTGTAACATTTGAAACACTTGATAATCAACATGTACACACACACCAATAGACATGCCTTAGAGCTCTCTCTCGCCGCGAGAGAGTCTCCTCCACCGGCCTACACCGGGGTATGGCAACAAGACTATGACTCCCACTGGAACCCAAACATGTATAAATCTCTCATGTCACATCTCTGTGATTGTCCAACGTGTGTTGACCTATCACATGGTCAACTTAGGTTGTGGTCCACGTACTCTATGTAAGAAAAAACCTTCCGTGGGATCACAATATCACGACAGTATTGTAAATGTGGTGTGTGTTTGTGTGCAAGTACTTGGTGTAATATCCTTGATGCTTTTGTGGAATATTATATATGTATGAGCTGTGGTTGTGATACACATTTTTGGAGGCAATTCATCCTGAGAAGTTGCTAGAGATGAACTCTACTCGAATAGGAGGGCGTTATGCAAACGAGTGACTGCTAGAGATGAACTCTACTCCAATAGGAGGGCCTGCTATGCAAACGGGTCACCCGATATAAAATATTTTGGATCCGCCACTAAGTGTGAGTGCGACTGTGTGAGTCCTTGCATGCTTTTCTTAACCTCATAACTTTTGATTAGAGTTTTAGATGTGGAATGGAAAGCAAACTCTAAATAGATGGGTTTGGGTAACTGCAATTAATTTAAGTTTCATCCAATGGTTCTCAAACATAGGTTACGATATATAAACTACAATATATAGATTACTCTACCAACTATCTATACAAATTATTGAGAATTTTTGGAATAATGGTTTGATGCTCTAATCAGTATGGGTTAACTTGTTAGCACCCAATTGAGTGATTGCACTAGATACACCCACTGTTTCTTATAAAGTGTAATTACATGGGATATTTGGCTAGTTGTAATAAAATGAAAACTAGGAAAATGATAAACTTGTTTGAGAAAGCTTACTGGTGGACTACTAGTTCAACAGATAGTCAATATTTTCTTGAAAATAAGTTCAAGATTATGCAAATTATTTTGTTTGCGTGATTCACTTAAATTGCTTTGCAATCATGCCAAACAGATCAAATCAAAATATATACTATTTGATGATTTTTCACACTTCACAATTACACATGAAGATGCCTCAACGACATCTCAATTTACGTTTATATAGAGCAACATGGTCCAAAAATTTGGATTGTTTTTGGACCTCTCTGAGAACCCTAAGCTCCTTTTCACACCGAAGCTTGAGTCAGAGAAAGATAACTTACAGGAGCAGGGCTTACAAACTTGCATGCCCTTATACACTCGACTAATCCAAACAACTTTTTGGCTTTATTTGATAAACTAGCTCATTAATGCCAATAAGCTAGTTTATATTCAATAAGGGCAAGGCGGGCCCTACATATATATTACGGATTATTATTTTTCAGGTAGGTAGACCTGGACAACCACTTGAGAGTGGAGCCCAGCTAGCCACCGTAACGCGTGATCAGCACACGTCACGCCGGAATCCGAAGGCCGAGACGCCGACATTGTACAGCACCTCGAGCGTGCGCTGCTGCACATTGCCGATGATTCCGGAGGAAGTGTCGTCGCCGGTGGACGTGAACGCGAGGCAGTCGTTGAAAAGGATCCCTGACGCGTGGAGCTCCACGGTCGCGCCGCGGTCGAACACCAGGGCAACCCTGGGCACCCTGATGTTTCTGTTGCCTCCGAATTTGTAGCAGGTGTCGAGGTTGCCCTTCGGCGGCGCGCGCGGGTATGCCCTCATCTCGTTCTGGAACGCCGCCCGCAGCGCGCTGTACGCCGTCGCCGGCAGCTGCGTGATGATCGCGATGGAGTCCATCACCGAGCCGGCGGCGAAAACCTGGGGCGGAATGTTGAGGCGGCGGTTGGCCACGATGATGGCCTCGAGGCGCACCAGGTAGAACGTCGGGGCCCACGGCCTCCTGATCATCGGCGTCAGCACGTACCCCGAGGGCCCGGCGGTCCCCCCGCCGAGCGAGAAGAACCCTCGCGAGCTCGCCGTCGGCGGGAAGCAGTAGGAGAAGGCGTTCCCGTACCTAACCGCCGTCTGCGCCGCGAGTGACTGCATTCTGCCGCCGAGAGCCATGATGCCGTCGGTCTGGGCATTGAATCTGCCCCGCTCGAAGTGGCTGCAACCGAACCTGAAGTTGCTGACCACGTTGGTGGGGGTCAGCGTCAGCGCGTCGGAGCTGTACGTGCCGGTGGTCTGTGAGCCGTCCATGTACCGGACAATGTACTGGCACTGGTTGTTGGAGCAGCCATTGGCGTAAGGACCGAGCCCCCTGCAAGGTGCGGAGCCGCACGGGAGCGGCACGTAAGTGCTCGACCTCGTGGGGTCAAAAATAGGGTTCGGCTGGGGGTGGCACGGCGGGACTGGGCATGGCCGGCACTGCACCCACGGCACGTCGCTGCTCGTGTCGAGCACCATTCTCTGGGTAAACGCCGAATTGCCGATCGCTTCAGGAACCACACGCATAGGAGTCTGATTAAAGACACACTTAGCATGTAATTAAGTAAAGTAATTGGCGGCATAAATTAATTAAGCAAATTAAGGCCTATATCATATATATTTGCCTTATATGTCCTTACCCACGAGCTTTGGCCGTCGCTAGTGCCCATGCCAAAGTTGGAGGCGTACTGCTGTGTGTACTGGGCGACCTCGACTTCTACGTCCTCGGGTGGCATGATCTTCCGGTCGGCTTCGCTCCTGGAGATCCTCTCACGGATTTGGTCGGACCGGACTTGGTCCCAGTGGAGCATCTTTTCCAGGGACGGCGCCTTCTCCGAGCGGCGGCCAGCCGGCATGCACGGGCCGTGCAGGTGATTCAACGGCACCCATGTGGCGTTGGCGGATGGAGCCACTGTCACATATAAACACACAAAAATAAATGTACGTAAGTTTCAACTCGTTGGCTTGCATGCACGCTGTACGTATGTACGTACGCACGCACGTACCTTTGAGGTCGGAGCAGACGTCTTTGGGCTCCAGAGAGCCGGTTTCTACGACCATGTAATCGTGGTCATCTCCTGCATGGGCAGCGAGAGAAGAAGTACAGAAGAGGAGAAGGCATAGCTGCAAAACAGAGATCATGTTTAGTTTGTTGTTTAATTCTTTCATGCTAATTTTTGGGCATGCAATGCTTAGAGTTGCCAACTCTTGATGAGTATATGTAGACCATGCCATTCACTGTTGATACATGTGGACCAGGACTCATATAATAATAGTGGAGTAATAGATAATTTTGGCACAAGAAATGCTGTTAATTAACTGATCAAGTAAGCAAATGAGTTCGATCTTTCTCGGGCATATATTGTGTAGTTACAATCACTAGAATATTTCCTTAACAGAATAATTAGTATACATACAAGTCAAAGTCTCCCTTAAAAAAACGAGTTCGTTCAATTAGCCTTGGGTCTTTTACTGTAATTACCTCTTTTAAAAGAAGCAACCCTTGGGTGCCTCATGTCCTCCAAAGCTAATCCTGGACCACACAAAAAGAAGAAGAAGAGCATAGATCCATCAGACTGGACATAGGCACCATCCTTTTTTTTTTTCTGAAGCATCTCCTCAACTTTGGCTACTTTGAGTGCTGTACAACTCACCATGTACAGTCCTTGCATGCAGAAAGAAGGGCAGATACCCATCATATACGCAGCTTGGATTACTGCCGACTTTCTTCTTTTTAGAATTGGATTTGTACCACTAAGCTTGGATTAGTGCCATCTTATTAGAATTGTATCCTTTTCTCTTCTAAATGGTCCAATGGATTCTTGTCCTCTTGTTCAAACCGCATTGCACGCATTCAACAGTCATTCAATCAGAAATTGACACTCAAAATTATGTAGAGAAAAATTAAGACACTCATAATATTTCATGATATATTCAAAATTTTTTACTCACCTAATGGGACCAACTGCAATGATGTCAAATACCCGAATCCCGTCTTTTGTTATTGTCGTGGTATTACAAATCCCACGACAGGTTTAATGGTCTGCGGAACACGCATACAACAACGTGAGTTGACCGTGCGATGGGTCACCTTTTATTGGGCAATCACAAGAATGACACTGAGGATTTATACATACTCAGATTCCAGTGGGAACTCTAGTCCTGTCGACACATTTCTGACGTAAGTCAGTTGGAGAGGTTCTCTCACAGAGAGAGGACTTCTAGATGTGCCTATTGCTTTGAGTGTTTGCAAAAATGAAGTCAAGTCTTGTTTTACAAATACAAGGGGTATATATAGACCCCAAAAGATGCAATTTACTAAACTACCCTTAGCTACGACTATTGGATCGAGGGTGCAGTCATCCTTTTACGGAGTAAAGGGCTTGGATGCTTGACATGTATCCTCTTCAGTTCCCGAGGCGTCTACAAGATCCCCAACTCCTGGGTGTCTGGATGTTCCCTGGGCGGTCGGACTCGGACCGTTGGACCTGGACGTTCGGGTCGTCCTTGGGGACTCGAGACTGGGAAGTCGCGTCGGGGAGGGGGAGGGGTAGGGGGGTGGCTCTCCGGGCAACACCCAGGCTACCAGGGGAACTGGGATGTAGCTACTAAGGAGGTTCCCTGGGACCCATGGCCGGGAGCTCGGGGGACTCTCCGGGAACGGCCATGGTACTAACGATCGAGATGTTGGGTGTCCCCAAGGACCCAGGGCCAAGACACCCGAGGCCCTCGCCGGGGATTGCCAGGGGAACCGGGATGCAGCCACTAAGGAGGTTCTCAGGGGCCCACGGCTAGGAGGCCGGAGGACTCTTCAGGAATGGCCACAGTACTAGTGATCGAGATGCTGGGGGCGTCCCCAGGGACCCGAGGCCAAGAGGCCCGGGGCCCTCGCCAGGGACTACTAGGAGAATCGTGACGCAACCACTAAGGAGGTTTCTGGGGACCCATGGCCGAGGGGCCAGGGGACTCTCCGGGAATGGCCGTGGTACTAGCGACTAGGACGCTAGGGGCATCCTCGGGGACCTAGGACCAGGAGGCCATGGGCCCTCACCGGCACTGCTAAGGGAACTGGGATGCAGCCACTGAGGAGGTTCCAGGGGGCCCATGCCCGGGAGGCTGGGGGACTCTCCGAGAATGGCCATGGTACTAGTGACCGGTATGTTGGGGGCCTCCCCAGGGACCCAGGGCAAGGAGGCCTGGAGCCCTCACTGGGGACTACTAGGGGAATTGGGAAGCAACCACTAAGGAGGTTCCCCGGGACCACCCCGGTGCTAACGACCTGGACGCTTGGGGCATCCCGGGGACCCGGGACCTAGGCTAGGTGCCTGAGGCCCTCGCCGGGGACTATCATGGGAATCGAGATGGTCACTAAGGAGGTTTTTGGGGACCCACGGCCGGGCGACTGAGGGGCTCTTCGTACTTGGCCCGGTCCAGACGCTTGGGACCTCCCCCAAATACCTCTCAAAGCCACATCTAAGGGGCACCGGAGATTTCCCCCAATAGTTATAATTGATGACAAAACGTGTATTGCATCCTTGGCAACCTTACTACCTAGCTAGTTCCAGGTTTTTATGTGCTTTATGACATTTAAGTAGATCTAAACATAAATTAACTAGTCCCTCCTAACCCCCTCAAACCTAACAGGGTTTCGCCAGGCACGGCCTCATTAGGCCATCTCCAACGCGCGTTTTTCAAGTGGTGCGCGGTGATCGAATTGTCTGGTCGATGGGCGCAAGCGACATGCAAGCACTACTTGCGACGCTCGACCATGCAATCGCAAGGCAAGGTCAAGATGGCGGGCCCCACCGAGCACGCAGTGGTCGAAGCGGCTCCGTACGTTGGAGCTAGTCAAAGGCGCTTGCATACGCGTTTTGTGGGGCCCGCAAAGTTCTGACCAAATCTACACTTCACAACCAAAATTTAAACATGGTCAGCTCAAATTCGCATGGCCTAGTCTGAACATGAACAGTTCAATGTGTCTATTAGATTGGACTGAGACAAGCTCTAACTAGCTTGATGCAAGGAAGTCTGAAGATGCTAGATGCTCAATTCCACATCTAACATGCAATTCTTCTTTAACTGGATCAATTTAGACGACCTTTCGCATTATCTATCTTCCCTAAGTGGTTCGGCAATTATTTTGTCATCTTCCTTTAATTTGCTGAACAAGAGGTTATGATCCATGATGTATCTTTACAAAAGCCATGCCAAAATCTATATAGTTTTGGATAGTTATGAGATGCTTAGTTTCTCGTATAAGTAACATAAATATTGTTGGGGGAGATATCCGATCGAGTGATCAGGACCTTGGCTCCACGGGAAGGACCCAGGCCTTTGGGCCGTAGCCTCGTGGGGAGACTCCCAAACCTCTGGGCCACAAGCTCTCGAGGGACCTCTAGGCCCCTGAGCCATACCCTCCCAAGGAGACCTGCAGGCCCCCGGCTTGTAACCTTCCAAGGAGATTCCCTGGCCTCCAAAACATAGTCTGTCTAGGGGACCTCCAGGCCCTCGAGCCATACCCTCCCGGGAGGACTCCCAGACCTCCAGGCCTTAGTCTCTCGAGGAGACCTCTAGGCCCCCGGGCTATAACCCCCCAAGGAGATTCTCAAGCCTCCAAGCGACAGTTTCTTGGGAGACACCTGGGCCTTCAGGAGGTGTTACTTCAAAGGCGGCATGAGTATCGAGGAGGACACAAGTCGAAGGTTTGTGTGTCGCGGCCAGTGAAAGGACCATCTCGCCCTTGATCTAAGGGTCGGAGTCAGGGCAGTTTAGTTTTTTTTACATCTTTTGGGGTCTATATATACCCCTTGTACACCCCATTTTGTAACTCAATTCATTTGCAAGCAATACACACACTAGTCAATAGGCGCACCTAGGAGTTCTCTCCCCGCAAGATAGCCTCCCCAGCCGACTTACGCCGGGGGCATGTCGATAGGAGTAGGACTCCCACTAGAGCCTGAACTTGTATAAATCTCTTGTGTCACTTCTATGTGATTGCCCGACGCCTGGTGACCCGTCACATGGTCAGCCCACATCGTTGTCCACGTATTCCACATAAGAAAAACATGCCTTGGGATCCTAATACCACGATAGTTAGCGTCAACCGTGGGGACTCATGACGATTTTCTCGTGGCTCCCCCAAAAAAACAAGGAACTTGTCCTCAATCTTGCACAGCAACGGCCCCCATGACTAGGTGCGCTCTGGGTCAGGGACTGTCGCCGTAGCACCTCACCTTGAGAGCTCTTTGGGAGACGCGACACCTATCACCCCTACTGCTCCTAATTGGGGTGTTACACCCCCAAGTCTCCCAGGAGCCCACCTCAACACAACCACTCTCCTCCTAGGTCAGGTAAGCGCGGTTGAGCCAGGAGGATCGAGCTCCTTTGGTGCAACCCCGTTGGCCATTGGGGACCCTGTCCTAAGAGCCTAG
The DNA here is from genome assembly GCA_019359835.1 of Pharus latifolius. NCBI lineage: Eukaryota > Viridiplantae > Streptophyta > Magnoliopsida > Poales > Poaceae > Pharus > Pharus latifolius. Next base: position 86,066,354 of record CM033325.1, read on the forward strand.
TCGAGGCTTAGGCCCTCGTGCAGCATATGTTTGAGGAGTTGTTGTGCACCTTGGTGCACCCTCCAACACCCATGTACCCTCTGTAGGATCGAGGATGCCGACTAGAGGGGGGTGAATAGAAGGCTTTTAAACTTTTCAAATAAAACAACTTTTGCAACGAGAAGAACCAAAAACAATTTAACAATATATTTCACAATTAAATAGAAGAGAAAAAGATAACAAACATAGAGATTTTTCCCGAGGTCTCGGAGACTCGTCCGGTCTCCCCTACTCCTCGTTGAAGCACTCAAATGAATGAGTCTTGCTTGAATATCTACGAAGGATATTTCTCACTAGTGGTTGCTCCTTGTCCACTCCGGAAAGGCGAGCATCGATGCCTGTTACAATCACGCTGAGTCTCTCCAACAATCTTCGAACAGGAGAGATCAACGGCCACGCCACCAAACCATCTAGGTGAGGGCGTTCACCAAGAGTAATAAGTTGCAAGGTCTCTCCTAGACCTCCAACAATCACCGAGAAACTCTAGATTTGCAAAAATGATGTGAACTGAAAACTCAGTGGATCACAAAACTCAAGACTTGATCAACATATCAAGATTTTTAACTCTAAAACAAATGCTCAAGTGTATGTATGAGAGGAGGCTGCTTGGTGTGTAAAACAACTGCACAATGCCTATATTTATAGGCCAAATCATCAAAAGAGCCATTGTGCACGAGCTAGAAAATTAAGAGTGCATAATGGCAGTCAGCATGGGTCACAAGCAGAAAGAAGTAAAATCCAAAGAAAACTCAGCTAGCCATTTGAGGTCGAAAAAGGAAACAAATCAGTACAAACTGGCAGTCAGTGTGTCACCTGACAGTCATTGTCTACCTCAACGGTTGACAAAATTTACGGATAAAATTTTGCTAGCCGTTTGTGATCACATATGGAAATTTTCATCTCATACTGATTGTCAACATCACATACTGACAATCAGTATCGACCACAAAAATGACCAGATAAAACAGAAACTCAAAACAAACAGCTCGAGGTCGAACCTCATACTGACAGTCAGCATGGCATGCTGACATTCATCATAGGTCAAAAAATTTTGGCTCAAAAAACACATTCTCTAGACAATTGTCAGCAAATAAAACTGACAATTCAAACTGACAGTCAGTATGGATAAAAATATCCATAACTTTTGATCCAGAAATCTGATTTAAGTGTTTGATAGATCATTTGAAAGATAATTTAAGGGGCTATCTTTTTGTGAACAAAAGAAAAAGATAGATCTTCCTAGATGTTTCTATAAAATGCAAAAACTCTTCTATTATCAAAAACTCATTTGAAAGACCAAATTTTTTTCAAAACAAATCCAACCGAAAAGAATGGATGCAGTGACCTAATAGTTTCTTGGTTTATGCTGGAAATGTAGAGAGGACTTGCGACCCCTCTTTATAGTACGGTTAAAACTAAAAACAAATTCCTAAACCGATCATCCTTCAAACTCCGAGATCGGTAAAAGAATAAAGACCGATCTTACCTCAGGTCCTTTGCAACTTCACTTTTGCGATTTGCGTTTCATCTTTGTACCTTGCGACTTGTGCTTTATTTCTTTCACGTTGGATTCATCTTGATCATCTTGCATGTCTTCCCAACAAAGCTCTGTATCAAATATCTCAAAAACATAATTAATCTGAAACTCTTGTTTTCATTAATCATCAAAATCAGGCATAATGGCCTAGATGCAACACCCTCTACCGTTGCCGTACATGGGCATGTGACTTCGATTCCTGGTGGGACCCCCGATGAGAGCCTTTCTGGCTCCTTTTCTGGTTCCGCCACAAGCAACATTCCTCGCTCTGACATCTGCGCCCTTGGTATCGAAGGCCCTGACACAAGCAAGGGTCTCCCTAGTATCTGGCGTGCATTATCTCCCTCCCCAACACAAGTGAAGAGTCAGGTGGCGCACGTCCTCGACTCTACCGTTATTGAGGCATGCAAGAGCAGGATCCTCCCCGGGGAGCTTCACTGAAGACTCTCCCAAAATTTCCCTACCATAGCCGACAAGCTCTTCAACAAGTGTCTCAATGAAATTATGTTAGGGTGGAGGAAGACGACCTCTAGAAAAACAATTGCGGGGTAACAGCTCCCTTGGAGCGAGAAATTAAGAGGGAGTTGCCCAACAGGTGCCTCAGGAGGGGGCAGCATGATGAGCCAAGGCCTCGGGACATCTTTGTCCTCAAAGGTTGAGGCGGCTCTTGTAGCTCCGACCATTCCGCTCACTCCTTCAAGCCTAAGGGTAGAGGGGGAGGTCAGTCCTCTCATGCTAAGGCCATCCTCGAGCCGGAGAGCAAGGAGGCTGAAGCCACCCTGTGATGCGCCTTCCACCATTCTACTTCCCATGCTACTTAAGAGTATATGGCTTTCCTCGAGAACTTCACAGCCTACCTCGAGTAGCCTTGGCAGGGGGGTACATCTTGCCTCTCTATCCTCTCTGACTGCTCTCAAGGCTCTTCCAGCTCTTGCCAGAAGGCAGGAGGAGCGAAGGCAAGGGGGGAAAGCTCTAATGCGAAGCTTTCCTTCCAAACCTCCTAAAGACACGTTAATGACATCCTGACGGATCCTCCTTCGGGTGAGACTTAAAGCACCAGTATAAAAAAACATGCACAGGAGGTCAAGACTGTGGGGGTCCTCAACTCATCCCAACCACCAAAGTGGTTAGGCGGCCCCATCACATTCACAGTGGAGGACGCGGGCGGGGTTTGATTCCCGCACGATAATGCCCTCATCGTCTCCACCACCATCTACAACTGTCGACTAGCCCGCATCCTCGTAGATGGTGGGAGTTCTGCGAACGTCCTTTACTTAAAGGTGTTCAAGAAGATGCAAGTTGATGAAAAACTGCTCCAGCCTGTGACCGGCCCCTTGCAGGGCTTTGTCCCAAGGAAAATGATCTACTCCGTTGGGAAGGTGGACCTCCCCATGACGTTTGGCATGTTGGAAAATTACCAAAAAAAATGGTCCTGGTCGATGTAGTGGACCTCCCCTTGTCCTACAACACCATCACGGGGAGGACTACCATCAACTGCTTCGAGGTGGCAATCCACCAAGACTACCTCTGCATGAAAATCCCCAAGCCTCAAGGCGTAATCACCAAGCTTGGGAGACCAAGATGTCGTTCACGCTCTCTATGAGCGCACCGCAGTTTCGATCAGGGATGTAAACTTGATCAAGGCCTCGGGTAGGGAAGTTCCTACCCTACTCCCAAGGCATCGATTCCTCTCCTCGAGAAGTTCCTCCCAAAGGTGCACTTGGAGGGGGACCTTCGTAAAGTCCAGCTCTTCCCAGGGGATGAGGAGAAGACAGTGAGGATCGGAGCTGGCCTCCCCATGGAATTTATGAAGAGTCTTATCCTCATCCCCCGGGATGTAATCGAGCATAAGCTCGCGATGGCACCTGGCCAACCCCCAGTGAAACAAAAGCTAAGGAAGCTCTCCGTAGGATGTTAAGAAGCTATGAAGATTGAAATTTCAAGACTCCAAGAGGTGGAGTTCGTTTGGGAGGTTTGACACCACGAATGGCCGGCTAACCCCATCAAGAAGGCCAATAACAAATGGCGAATGTGCATGGACTTCACCGGCCTGTAAAAGGCTTGCACAAAGGATAGCTTCCCACTCTCGCGGATCGACCAGTTGGTCGATTCGACCGTGGGATGAGAGCTGATGAGCTTCCTGGACACCTATTCAGGCAACCACCAGGTCCGGATGGCTACGGAGGACTAGGAAAAGACGAGTTTCATAACTACCCTCGGTACTTTCTTCTACCTTCATATGCGCTTCGGGCTCAGTGGAGGCTCTAGTCCTATCGGCGTGCTCCCAACTGGAGTTGGCTAGGGGATCTCTCTCGGGGGAGAGATGGCTCCGGAGCACACCTGTGAGATTGTCTATTCTAAGCAATAATGAGAACTTGTCTTTTACATGAGGTGCACAAGGGCTTATATAGCCCCAAAATACGCAAAAAGACTAAACTACCCTGCCTGCCACCGTTGGATCTAGGGGTACTGAGAAATTAAACTGAAAGGGGCAAATGAGGATGTTTTGCCCGGATTCAACTCTTGAGGTACATAAATGTTTTCTACAATTATTCTGCTAATTATTTGCTTTTCAATTCGCCATGGAAATGTATTTGTAAAACTTAGTATTCTATGCCTCATAAACTGTTCAATCGGATATTTCCCGTCATGCAATGAATATATATATATACTTTGTACTCACCCTTGCTCAATAACAAAAATACAGTTAAAGAGAAGCTAGAGATTGGCGAAGCAAGATCACCCGAAGTTTAGAAGGGTTACGTACTGCACTCGAGTTTTGCCTGTGGGATGGTGCCGAAGACCGGATAAAACTACTTATATAAAACCCTAGTAGTTGGCCTTGGTGGCCTTTGTATGAGGATGTGTATGAAGGCCTGACGGCCATATAGTACTTTTGTGTATGAACTAATTTTTAGGAAATTTGAGCAGGCTATCATGGGCAGTCGGGGTGAGTGCACACCCGGGGCCACTGCAATGCGTGGGTCCCTCACAGTGGCGACTGGAGTCATTTCTACAATTTAGTTTTAGTCTGTGTTATTTTTGTATTTTTTACTTTTGTTATGTGCTTTCCTTACAAAAAATTCGTCCCTTATGCCTCATATTTTTACATTTGTTAGTTTTAGTCTGTGTTTGTCGTTTGATTTGTTGCAAGCAATGTGACAGGATGTTTAGTTAAATCCATGTTGAGTAATGGTGAATCCTAACAAATGTTATTCACTCATTTGGTTTGTTTGAGAGTGGCATCTGATGTTAGAAAAGGTAAGCGTCAAATTGTTTTATTTAAAGTAAGATCGGAATAACAAAAAGCCGACCTTAGCTCAGTTGGTAGAGCGGAGGACTGTAGTGTTCGCAGTTAAATCCTTAGGTCGCTGGTTCGAATCCGGCAGGTCGGAACAGGATTTTTTTTTTTTTTTTTTGTTCGGGTTGACAACAACAGGAGGGAAAATGAAAAAAAAAAAAAAAAAACTTCATCCGACCTGCCGGATTCGAACCAGCGACCTAAGGATTAATCCGCTAGCACTACAGTCCTCCGCTCTACCAACTGAGCTAAGGTCGGTTTGTGTTTTGTTGATCTTGCTTCTTCATCACAAAATTTCAAGTTTTACCTGCTCACTCTCAAAAGATCACAGAAGCTCATGGAGTCGCTGGTCGTTCGTAGTACTGGTATGATGTAACCTCACCGATTTTGGACGGCATCGACCAAACACCTCTTCGACCACTCCATCCACGACGGCCACTCCCGCTTCGACCTATGACCACCTCCACGACGACCTCGGCCACGAGTACTCCCCAGAAATTGATTTTTTTTACTTTCTGTCCTGTTTTCAAAATGGAAAAGTGGAGAAAGATCTTCTGTTATCTTTTCCATCGTGTTTTGAAAATGGGAAAGATGGAAACATAGTTTCGTCAGTTTACGGTTTTTGTTATCTTTTCTGTCGTGTTATTTTTCTAGTAACAAATTAATAATAATTCTCGTGCAAGAGCATATCAAGACATTTTGGGATTGCGAGCTTTGGTTTAAGTTACAAGTTTTGTGCGGTAATGTCTCTTGGTTTTGCCTTGTGGAGCTATTGGGCTTGTCTTGCATTTTTGGTAATACAGGTTGTTCCACCTGTCAAGATGACTTTCCAAATGTAAGAGCATTCATTTTTTATTCCTCTATTTATTGTGTGTGAATTTAATTCTTAGTCCTTATGCTCTCCTCTTGCAGATATGCCACATGTGTAATTCCAATTAGTGCCTTCTTTGCATCAAGTCTTTGGTAAGCTAAATGTAGCCAAGTTGGCATTGATCTTCACTTCGTTTCTGTTATTGAGTTCTTTTTTATTATATTCCTGTATACACAAACATGCCTCTGTGATAAATGTGAACTACATGCCTCAGATAGTAATCATCGTCACAAAATTTGACTATCAGTATTGTACACATGAGTAAAACATCACATGAATACCTGTATATTGGTGTTTGGTAACAACCTGATCAATTGTTTTGAATATCAACCGATTGCTAGTGTAGTTATGTGACCAAATCCAACTGGTGTTGTTCAAACTTCTTGTTGCACCATTTGTCTGCTATACTGGGTGCTAGAATGATAGGACTTGGATCATGTGAAATTGGTGGCATTTGGTAGTAGATGACATACAGTATAGCGGGAGTAGGGGAGTTGGATTGCAGAATGGACCAAGGACGGCTGTTGAGATGGGCTTTGAATTATTTAGGTTATTCCTATTGTCAATACATATTGAACACTTGATGTCTGAAGGCAGAAAATACATGTTAAATACTTGATGCCATAAGGCAGAAGATGATGTAAAAGTAGTGGTTTTGATATTCTATCAAGTCACTAGTGTGAATGAAAGCTTCCATGAATGTGTTTGAAAATATGCATGTATAATATCTCAGCATGGTAAATTTGTTAAGCAAAATCGTACAGTATTTGGGTTTTATTTTGAGATCATTGTCACAAGTTTTTAGCAGTTCAATCATTTAGTCCCTTGTATCATACTCACACCATGGGCTGATTTTGATTCTCTATTTTGCAGGTTTGGCAGCACAGCTTACTTGTATATATCAGTTGCCTTCATCCAGATGCTCAAGGCCTTGAGTGAGTTGTCCTGCACTTCCCTTCATATTATAGCTGTGAAGATCCATTTAAGAGCATCTGCTATGTATTGTTATGATATAATACTGATTTTAAGTTTGAAATGCAGTGCCTGTAGCGACATTTATAATGGCTGTTATTAGTGGTACTGACAAATTAAGATGGGACCTTTTCCCGAACATGCTGGTGGTCAGTGTTGGTGTTGTTGTTTCATCATATGGGGAAATTCATTTCAATGTGATCGGGACAGTATATCAAGTTACTGGCATTTTTGCAGAAGCACTTAGGCTGGTCCTAACACAAGTCCTTCAAAAGAAGGGTTTGACCCTAAATCCTGTGACAAGCCTGTATTACATAGCCCCTTGCAGGTGCTGTAAACTATATCTGAATGCTCGATGATTGCATTACATAGCTTCTGCAAATATGAGATTCTCTCTCAGAGAATACTTGCACAAAAATATATGAAGACTGCCATTTTCTTAAAGTTCTTGAATGTTTTATGTAGTGTGGTTCAGCCTTGCTTCTTTCAATCGATAGGTTATTATGTAGAGCAAGTTCATTGCAAGTCCACTTTAACTGATTTTTTGTGCCATCACAATGTTAGTGTGATATGCTGTTTGTACCTTCTGAAGTACATTCATCTCATCATTTCGTCTCTGTTGAAAAATATGATTGTTATGCTTATATTTTGCAGACATTGGAATACTGTGCACTCGTTGTGATTCAACTTGAAACATGAATACTCTGAGTGTTGTCAATAATTTCTTTTTAGTATCAATAGAGTTCCAACAATATGCAGTTTTGTTCCTCAAATGCTTGGGTCTTGTAAGTTGGGTACAGAATAAGCTGACCTTGGCAATACATGCAGCCCAAATTTGGCTTAAGTGATGTACTGTTGGAAAGGCATAGCCTTGAGATTATCAAATTTGGGGCCTCAATGCTTGGCAATCTACTTTTTTGTTGCACTCTCCATGGGTTGGGATTATTAATTTCGATTCTGGGATTTCTAGAACCGAATCAACCGAATTGGAGTATTGTTCCATTTGTCCCTTCCAATGCAGATAATTATGGAATGTATTGTATGTCTTTGATACACTTGCACCGTTTTGGTGTGTGCAGCTTCTTAAATGTATTATTCTTTCTGCAGTTTCATCTTCCTGTTTGTTCCGCGGTATTTACTGGAAAAACCAAAAATGGATATCTCTCACATTCAGTTCAATCATGGGATATTTTTCCTTAATGCCGTCTCTGCATTCGCATTGAACCTCTCCATAATTTGATAGTTTGCCTGTACCCAGTATGCTCCCGTGATCTCTTGCTTTTGCCTTTGCTGCTGTAGTAACTTCAGCATTGAATTGTGGATATTTCAGTAAACATTTCAATGCTTCATTTCAGATAAAAGCATCTTTGTTTATCGAATTTTTTTTACGAATAACCCATTAAAAAAATAATTTCTAAAGTAACCAGAAACTTTTTAAAATATCAGAAATGACCTTCAGTCATGACTGATTAAGTGGCTTGGCAGTACGCCGCGGTGCTCCCTCCTCACTCCTAGCCGTCGCCGTTTCTCTTCGCCGCCGACTCTGCCTAATTGCGCCGCCGCTCTCCCTCACTTCCACCACTGATGAGGACATCCTTAGCACAAGCAATCAATCAGAAGAACTCTACACTCGACCACAAAGGCCCGAGGCCACAGCACCGCACAAGGTCGCTGCCCATGGTTGGAAGCACATGGTCGCAGCTTGAGGACCAAACAGCCTGGCGACCAAGTAACGATCGGATGTTTGTTCAGAGAATTCGTCCAATTGCCAATTTCAGCACAGATGTCCGAATCATTCATATGAGTACTTTCTGGAAATATATTCGAAAAAGCTTTCCAACGCATCAAGAATCATCAAAATCGGACATCGTATGCAACCAGGAGAGCCGAAAGAATGTTGTGCACGAGAGGAAAGAGTCCTGTTCGGATCCGTGAGAAACAGCAACTTCAAACAAGCTTCAATTTCAACACAGATGTCCAAGTAGGTCGTGTGAGCACTTGTTGGAAAGGTAATCGAAAGAGCTTTCCAACACATTAAGAATCATCAAATTCTGACATCGTGTGCAACCAGTGATCCTCTTCTTCTCCCTGTTCTTCATTTCAGATAAAAGCATCTTTGTTTATCGAATTTTTTTTACAAATAACCCATTAAAAAAATAATTTCAAAAGTAACCCGAAACTTTCTAAAATATCAAAAATGGCCTTCAACCGCGACTGATTAGATGGCTTGGCCGTACGCCACGGTGCTCCCTCCTCACTCCTAGCCACCGCCGTTTCTCTTCACCGCCGACTCTGCCTAAATTGCGCCGCCGCTCTCCCTCACTTCCACCACCATCTAAATCAACCCCCAAATCCTGTGCCGCTACTCCATGATCTGACCTGCGCCGCCCTCTCCACCTCCACGCCACCGCCAAAAAATCCGTTCGCTCGCCGGATCTGGGCCGCGAGCGCCTCAAATCCGCTGTTACACCGCCGTAAGATCTATGCTCACGCGCCCACGCCTAGCTGCGGCCATTGCATAGCGCCGCTGTTTCTACTTGCGACACGCAGCTGCCTTCTCTCTTCTCCTTATCTCTCTCTTACCCTCTTTAGCCACAAATTCCTCCCCTACTCTCCAAACCCTAAACTCAGTCGCAACCGTGTTCTTCTTCCCTAAGAACGACGCCGGCGACCACTTCACTGTCGGCCGTTGTCTTCGCCCCCTCAGGCGCCTTGGCCACAACCTGGTTTCTCTTCCTCGTCCTCGACCACTCCGACGACCACTCGATTACCCGCGACGACCACCTCCACTTCGATACGACCACGACCTTATCTACAACGACCATGACACGCTGGCGCCCTTTTTTGTTCCAGTCACGACCACTTCATCGACCACGAACTCGACCACTCCATTGTCTTGTGAGGGACCCACCCGCTGCAGTGGGCCCCAGGTGTGCACTTACCCCGACTGCCCAGGATGCAGTCGTGCACAGAGTAATAAACACACAGCCAACTCAACTTGTTTTATATACAAAAGCAATATATGGCCGTCAGGCCTTAATACACATCGATATACAAAGGCCAGCAAGGCCAACTACTAGATTTTATGAAAGTAGTTTTATCTGGTCTCTGAGACCATCCCATAGGCAAAAACTCGAGTGCAACACGTAACCCTTCTAAACTCCGGATGATCCTGCTTCGCTCATCTCTATTTTTGTTATTAAGTAAGGGTGAGTACAAAGTACTCAGCAAGTCTCTATATAAGAATTAGTCCAATGCATGACAGGCTATATGTAATTTAACAGTTTATGTGGTACATAATAGTAAGTTTCACAAATACATTTTCAAAGGAAATTGAAATACAATTAATTAGCATAATGATGGTAGAAAACATTTATTTGATCCACAATTTAAATCCAGGCAAAACCTCTCAGTTTGCCCCTTTTTGTCTAATACTTTATTACTATTGTGCTATGCAGTTACTACCCATGGCATTTGTCGCGCCCCGAAACTGGGACTACAACTACTCCTGTAGAGACCTAGCTCGCTGCAGCTAGTCCCATATATGCATAGCATACACATACCCTTGACTTCCAAGGATAAGTCAAGCACAGGAATATATCACATTGCAACAGAGTAACTTACAAAATAGTTAAGCAATGTGGCCTGCTGGCCTTGATATTACATAAGAAGATTACAATGCATTCACGACATACATGGTTTAGCAAAATAACATCTACACAGCAGAAGATAGGTGACCCACCCAAAATGAGAAGTGGACGGCAGAACAACACACATCAGGGTTCTGGCGGAACTGACACTCCTCCTTCTGGATCCAAAAAATTCTCCATGCCTTCATCTTGATCATTGATGATCCGGGAGGATCTCCAAGTCCTGATCGCATGTGGCTTCGCGACCAAGTCCTGATCGCATGCGGCTTCGCGACCAAATCCTGATCGCATACGGCTTCGCGACCTTAACCGTGTTCGGAAAGGATTCGCGACCATGGATTGGTCCGCGACCAGGAAAAGGAATTTGTTCCCTGTTCAGAATTGTAATCAGATCCGAATGTGTATAACTAAGCTTATCTGTTTAAAATTAGTTATATGAGTCTAATACGTTTAGGTCTCTAAGTCTGATACGTACTCATACGATTGGACTATAAATACCTTGTAATAGCTCTAGTTTAGATGATCGAATTCAATCGAAGAGTCATAGAACTTATTTGAGTTTTAGACACTTATAGTTCCTTCGACGTAGGCAAGTGTGCTTAACGTTCGACGTGTAAAGCCCTCTTTGAAATAAAGAGTTGTGCAATGATCCGGGAGGATCTCCAAGTCCTAATCGCATACGGCTTCGCGACCAAGTCCTAATCGCATACGGCTTCGCGACCAAGTCCTAATCGCATACGGCTCCGCGACCATGGATTGGTCCGCGACCAGGAAAAGGAATTCGTTCCCTGTTCGGAATTGTAATCCGATCCGAATGTGTATAACTAAGCTTATCTGTTTAGGATTAGTTATATGAGTCTAATACGTTTAGGTCTCTAAGTCTGATACGTACTCATACGATTGGACTATAAATACCTTGTAATAGGTCTAGTTTAGATCATCGAACTCAATCGAAGAGTCATAGAACTTATTTGAGTTTTAGACACTTATAGTTCCTTCGACGTAGACAAGTGTGTCTAACGTTCGACGTGTAAAGCCCTCTTTGAAATAAAGAGTTGTGCAATTACTTTGGGTTTCGGTATTTCCGAGTAAGATCCTGTTATTCCGCATATTAGAATCTGGGCGAGCCTAGTGCGAAAACCAAGACTAGGTCTCAAACGGATCATGCAATTACTTTGGGTTTCGGTATTTCCGAGTAAGATCCCGTTATTCCGCATATTAGAATCTGGGCGAGCCTAGTGCGAAAACCAAGACTAGGTCTCAAACGAATCAAGTTGGTATCAGAGCAACTTTCCTATCCTGTAGATGGTGAAGACTCGCCAGGGTTACAAAACTTCCGGCGAAATTCCAGGCAATCAATTGACGGTTCCTACAGCCGCGTCTCCGACAATGTCTGACGATACCGCCGTTCAAGCTAACCTAGCCGAACAAGTGGCTAAGCTCTCCACTAACATGGAAACCGTGCTTGCTTGGATTAAGCAGCAAGCCATGATTGTACCTCCTGAATTAGGGAAGGTTATGGGTGAGAAGACTGGTGAAGACTTGCGTAGGGCAGACGAAGATGAAGACGAAGGCAACCACAAGACCGACGACCTCGCCAACACCTCCTTAGCTGTCGGATCTTTTAAAGTCGACGCTAAGATTGATATACCCATATATGATGGGGTGATCGATGCCGAGAAGCTGGATTATTGGATCGACCAACTTGAGACCTACTTTGACCTGAAAGGGTTTAGTAGCGCTCAAAAGGTCAAATTTGCACCTTTGAAGATGAAGGACCACGCCAAGACATGGTGGAAGGCCCTTGTCACCAGTGGTGAAGCTGACGACCTAGCGTGGGGTCAATTCAAACGACTTCTGCGACAAGAATTCTATCCGATGGGTTACCTTGAGGAGAGATGGGAGCGTTGGCACAGATTGTACCAACGGCGCGACCAGACCGTCCAAGACTATACGACAGAGTTTTGGCGACAAGCAATGGTCATTGGCATCTCACTATCCGACCCTCAGGTATTTCGGAAGTACACATCTGGACTTCAGAAATCGATCAGTACTGAGCTAAGTCTGTTCGGTGTCCAAGACATTGCGACCGCGAGCACAACTGCTATGGCCATCGAGAAGAAGAATAAATCCCGCAGCGACAAAAGCACGAAGGAAAATGCGACCTCGACAAAGAAAAAGCCGAGTCCGAAGAAGAACGCTTCAAAATCGGGCACGGGTGCCTTTTGCGAAAATTGTCAAGTCGCGGGGCATACCAAGGACAAATGTTACAAGCTTCATCCTGAACTTCGACCAAAGAAAAACGGACCAGGGAAAAGAACAGCCACGGCTACTGCGACTTCACCCGACGAAGAAGTTGTCCGAGTGAATTCGGTTAATGAGGCGGATACGACCTTGTCTCTGATGGCAATGCCGAAGGAGAAGGGTTCCGATCCACCGAACGACCATCACCCAACGGAGGACTTGTTCACCATCAACATCCAGGTGAAGCACGAAGTGGTCGCAGCGATATTCGATCCAGGAAGTCAGAAGAATCTGGTCTCCGCTGGACTGGTTCGGCGACTTGGTTTGAAGACAACCACACACCCGCGACCATATCCGCTGGGTTGGTTTACATCCGACGTGAACCAACAGATTACGAGTCAGTGTGTGTTGAAGTTTGCGATCTCTGCACGATATATCGATGAGGTGCAATGCGATGTTGTCCCTATCGATATCTGTCAGGTGATCTTTGGGAGTCCGTATCTGTATGATCGAGACGCTCACTTCCATCGGCGAGCGCAAGAATACGATCTCACCAAAGACGGAGTTAAGTTCGTGATCAGTAGAGACATCCACGTCAACACTTCGAACTTGATTACCGCAAATCAAGCCAAACGAATTGTTAATGCATGTCACAAGTATGTGCTTGTCATGATTCGACCCATTGATCAAGGTGAGGGTACTCGACCAGCATTGTCGCTGGTGTGCCGAGAGGATTCTGGTCGTTTGTCGGGACTGCTGGAGAAATACAGTGATCTGTTCGAGACTACCCAGGGTCGTCCGCCGAAACGTCCAATCGAGCATGAAATTCAGCTTGTGTCCGATGCGACACTGCCCAATCTGAGTATGTATCGCAACTCAGTATTGGAGAATGAAGAGATCAAGAGACAACTTGGTGAGTTGCTGAACAATGGTGTCATTCAACCGAGTAGTTCACCTTGTGGATCTCCTGTGGTGTTAGTACCAAAGAAAGATGGGACTTGGCGTATGTGCATCGACTACCGAGCACTGAACAAGATCACCATCAAGAACCGGTACCCCCTTCCTCGTATTGATGACCTGCTAGACCAATTGAAGCATGCTGTTGTCTTCTCCAAATTGGATCTTAAGTCAGGATATCATCAAGTCAGCATCTGAGAAGAGGATACATGGAAGACCGCGTTCAAAACACGGCAAGGTCTGTTCGAATGGCTGGTCATGCCGTTTGGTCTCTGCAACGCCCCGGCAACTTTCATGCGTCTTATGAATGACGTATTGAGACCGTTCATCGACGACTTTGTGATCGTGTATCTCGACGACATATTGGTTTATAGTCGTTCGTGGGATGAGCACCTCATTCATGTCGAAAAGGTGTTCGAACAGCTTTGGCAACATCGACTTCACCTCAACCGTAAGAAGTGCGAGTTCGGCCAGAGAACTCTACTTTACCTCGGATTCATAATCGGCAACGGTACATTGCAAATCGACCCGGACAAGGTCAAAGTGATTCGCGAATGGCCGCGACCGCGAACAGTTACGGATGTGCGTAGTTTTGTGGGAGCATGCCAATACCTTCGGAAGTTCATCCGACACTTCTCGATTATGGCTTCTCCATTGCATGCATTAACCAGGATCGATCAGAAGTTCGAGTGGACAGGGAAACATGAGGACACGTTTCTCTTGCTGAAAAGGAAGATCAGCGAGGCGCCTGTGTTAGCTTTGCCGAATCTCCAGAAACCGTTCGAGCTAGAAACCGATGCCTCAGGTTATGCGATGGGCACAATGCTCATGCAAGAAGGTCGACCAGTGGCATATCACTCAGAGTTATTCCAGGGAGCTCAGAAGAACTACCCGACTTATGATAAGGAGTTATTCGCACTGCATCAGGCCGTGAAACATTGGCGTGTTATCTCTTGGGGAAAGAGACGGTTGTCCACACCGACCATCAACCATTGCAATATTTGCAAACTCAGTCCAAGTTACAGCAAGCTCGGCACATGAGGTGGATGTCATATCTGCAGCAGTTTAATATGGTGATTAAGTACAAGAAGGGCGTACACAACAAATTGGCGGATATGTTGTCGCGACCACCAGTTACAACCCTCTGTTTATCAGCGTTCATGCAGATCGAGCCATCATGTCATGATGACTATGTCACTTTGTACAGTGAAGACCTTGATTTTCAAACAGCACTGACTGAGGTCGAAACAGGGAACCCTACAGAGTTCGTTCGTCGAGAAGGACTCTTGTACAAGGGCAATTTACTTTGCATACCTCGTGGAGCACCTCGAACTCAATGGATGCGAGAAGCGCACACATCGAAGGTGGCTGGTCACTTTGGGGTTACAAAGACGTTGCAAAATCTTCATCGACATGTGTTCTGGCCGCGTATGCAGCAAAATGTGGCTAGGTTTGTTCGAGGCTGCGGTCTCTACAGCATCTCGAAACCGGCAAACCGAAAATTAGGTTTGTACACTCCTTTGCCAGTTCCATCACGACCATGGGAGAGCATATCCATGGATTTCTTGGGAGGATTGCCTAAGACTCGACGTGGCAACGACTATCTATTCATGGTCGTTGATCGGTTCTCCAAAATGATTATTCTTATACCTTGTCGGAAGACTATCACGGGAGAAGAGGCAGCTCGGGTATTCTTTCAACACGTTTGGACACACTTCGGACTGCCGACTTCTATTGTGTCTGATCGCGATACCCGGTTCCTTAGTCACTTTTGGCGATCGCTCTGGACGATGATGGACACCAAGCTAAAGAGGAGTACTGCATTTCATCCGCAAACTGATGGTCAAACCGAGGTGGTTAATCGCACAGTCGTTCATCTCTTGAGAGGATATAACTCGAAGCACCCGAAGACCTGGGATGAAAGCATACCGTACCTGCAGTTTGCTTTTAATCGAGCCGTGCATGGTTCGACTGGAACGTCGCCGTTTGAGGTATGTTTGGGATTTCTACCACAAAGTCCATTCGACATGGAGTTTGTGATCCCTACCTCAGCACAGAACATCAAGGAAGCATCTGATCAGGATCGAGCACAAAAGTTCCTGGAAGGTATTCAACGACTCCATCGTGAGGTTGAACAGAACTTGCTGAAAGCTCAACTCAAGTACAAGGCGCGACATGATCGGCATCGAGTTGATGCGCAATTTCAAGAAGGTGATATGGTATGGTTACATTTGAGTAAGGAGAGACTTAAAGGTGAAGGTAAGAAGCTCAAACCCATTCGTTATGGTCCTTTTCGGATTTTGCGGAAAGTGGGTAATAATGCTTGTCAACTTGAGTTACCTCCATACATGGATATTTACTCGGTTTTCAATGTTGAGCACCTCAAACTCTTCGAGCCTTCAATGTTGGATGATGAGCCAGATATCATAGTACCATCCGTTGAAGACTTGGTCTATCAACGAGGCGAACCTTTACGTGAAGATGTGATTCTGGAGAGGAAGGTGACTACCACCCGCAGTGGCACAAAGGAGACTTTTCGAATCGGTCGGAATGATCAACGAGCACGTGCGGCAAAGTGGTACACCAAAGAAGATGGACAAGCCCAATTTCCACATCTCCAGTTTGATCGTGAGGTCGCAACAGGGGTTGGCTCCTTCTCAACAAGGGAGTCATGATCCGGGAGGATCTCCAAGTCCTGATCGCATGTGGCTTCGCGACCAAGTCCTGATCGCATGCGGCTTCGCGACCAAATCCTGATCGCATACGGCTTCGCGACCTTAACCGTGTTTGGAAAGGATTCGCGACCATGGATTGGTTCGCGACCAGGAAAAGGAATTTGTTCCCTGTTCGGAATTGTAATCAGATCCGAATGTGTATAACTAAGCTTATCTGTTTAAAATTAGTTATATGAGTCTAATACGTTTAGGTCTCTAAGTCTGATACGTATTCATACGATTGGACTATAAATACCTTGTAATAGCTCTAGTTTAGATGATCGAATTCAATCAAAGAGTCATAGAACTTATTTGAGTTTTAGACACTTATAGTTCCTTCGACGTAGGCAAGTGTGCTTAACGTTCGACGTGTAAAGCCCTCTTTGAAATAAAGAGTTGTACAATTACTTTGGGTTTCGGTATTTCCGAGTAAGATCCCGTTATTCCGCATATTAGAATCTGGGTGAGCCTAGTGCGAAAACCAAGACTAGGTCTCAAATGGATCAATTGAACGCTCCATCTACTGTTTTGTAGGTTGCAAGGGTGAGCACTTACGTACTCAGCAAGTCATAGGTAAGAGTAGATACATATAGTAGTGATGATATGAACCTAGACTAGTCAAGAATTATGGATGTTTATAAAATATCTTTTTCTTTCATACCTCATCTCATGGCAGCACTTTTCATAATATAACATTGATAATCTTGTTCACTAAATTATAGCACTACCGCGACACGTCGACACACGACAGCCCACGGCAGCACTCCTTATCATGACAACACATGTCATTTGGGTAATCTTTATTTAACACATTTTATTTAGAAAATAGTACTTGTGTCACACCCCGTGGATTTAATCCACCGCAGCAAACTCCTATAAACCCGGGAGCTCGGAGTATTCGAATACGTTTTTAACTCTGAAGAGAGGTACCAATTTACCCGCAAGATATTCCACTTTCAAGCCCATCCTATCAAAATGATTAGACCCCAGACTCACTTCATATTGTGAGCGGCAAGGTGGAAATAACAAGAACTTTTGTTATGTCTCACTCACAATTCACCCCTGACCCTGTGGCTCTCCGCGAGACACAGTTGTGGTAGGTTGTATCCTAACCTCCACCCCTACATATGTTTCCATTACTGGATCAACGTGCGAGATCACTTTCAGTGATATGTGTGGGAGCCATTCTCCGTGTTTATCGTGCATCACTACACAATTCCAGCAGGGGTGTCATGTGCGATCCACATAAGTACTTGTTCAGGCCTGTCCCATACCAGGCTTGCGGTTAGCACGTTGTTCATGCCACTAGACGCACAACACAAGGTTCTAGTCCTTATATGCCAGTGACCAGACCATCCACAACCCTGCACCTTCAGTGCCTGCATTCCTTTGCAGTCTAGCACCTCCAGTGCTACCACCATTCCATACCATTTTTCTGGTCACGGCTAGGGGTTTTATTTCATGAATATAAGTATATAAATACATATATAATAGTTCATGGCTCAAAACTTGTTTATTTCACATTTCACAGATAACCAGTCAAGTACTGCCAATTCATAAATCAATCATTCTCAATCTTTCACATGCAATACTATCTATATTCAAGGTTATGTTTTAGCAACATTTAAAATATAGGTTCAAGATGACTAAGGATATGACTTGCCTTCCGCGTCGTAAGATACAGCAATTGATGACGGGTCGACAGCAAAATCTTCAAAGTCAGCTTCTGAATCTGCTCGACGACAAACAAACACACAATGATTACTTATAATATTAAAATGTTTTATGACTTATATGCAGAAATGCTCAACAAGAATGATTGAACTATACTGGAGATAATTTGAACTGCAAACTGAACTGAGTCGAGATTCTAGGGTTTCAAGGAATTTGGGCTAAGGATGGTGATTAGATAATCTTAGGTTTTCAGGATTACAATAGGGATAACAATTTTGTGGCTGGTTTAATCAAAACAGCGAATGTCAGCAGATTGACATTCAGATCAAGGCTTGGACATAGCTTTAAGAAAAGCTAGAGTGTTTATCTCAAGTTGTGGTAGTAGAAGAAAAAGTAGATCACAACTCTACAAATTCAGTGGACAAAGTGGTTTTCAAATTACACAACCAGAAGTGGGTAAACAAGGCCAATGCCACTGGCTGACAAGCTCTGGCATAGAGCTGACAATGCCAAAAACTAGAGATTAGCATAAAATGCTGTTCAAGGGCTCAACTGATGTGCTAACTTTGTCTAGGAGGTAGGCTTGAGTAACAGGAACAAAAGTTACAATAGGATCTATGACTGAAAATGGCTGGACAGCAAGAAATCTGATGATGAACTGAGGTGAACACACTGCACTAGATCATTTCTGGACACAATCTTGGCAAAGCTATAACTTCCAATCTAGGCCGATCTAGGTGTCGGGCTAGAAGACAAAAATGCTCAGGAGATCAAAGCACACACACTGGACAAGGTTTCGAGGGCTGAAATGGCTGGAACAAGCTTTCCGGTGATCGGCGCCAGAGAAGAAGCTCTAGATTTGGGCATTTTCAACACAAGCCGATTGAACTCGATTCCTTGCTCTAGGAGTGATAGAAGGGTATGAATAAGCTACTGGCGACGTCAATTTGGCCGGAGGATCGCCGGTATGGCCTGGCGATGTGAGCCAGCGACTGTCAATTTGCAAAATCGGGAATAGCTTCAAATTGGGATCAATTGATTGTTCTAAGTTCACAGGCATGCTTAAAAAGGTTCACTGATCAATTTTGTTTACAAAATCGAAAGCTAATTTGTACTGGATTAAGCTACAATGCAGGAACAGGGCAATTGGCAATTCCGGTGATCGCCGGCGTTAGAGGTCACCGGGGAGCAATTAAACGATACTACACAGAGAGAATGAGTAGGGGAACTCACTGATGGATTTAATTTGGATATTGGTGCAGCAGGGCGTCCTGGCACCGTGAGCCTCCTCGACGGCTCGCCGGAGAAGAAGACTAAAACAGCAATTCTCGGACTTGGCTAATTTCCAGTGAGGTGTGAATGAGCTGCTGAGTGCTTGAACGTTTAAATAGGCCAGGCGAAGCTTGCAAGGGGGAAACAGCGAAGTGATTGGCAACTGGGGATGAGACCGGTTGCGTGCTGAGCATCAGCGGCGAAGACACAGCAATAACCGGTGATGCGACGGCGACAAGTTGCAACTAATCACTGTGTCGCCTCATCGGGACCTGGCAAAGCTGTAGCAAGCGGTGGCGACAACTACTGGCGCGGCAAAGCGACGTGGCGAGGAGTTGCTGACAAAAACCCGTTGATCGCGCGCGGGAGCAGGCGCTGGTCGTCGACGTAGCAGCGACCTTGCCACGGCACCAGCTGGAGCGAGGACACGTACACACAACATGCACGGTCACGAGCGCGGCGAAACTTGGCCGGCGGCGAGCAAACACGACGCAAAGAAATCACGGCGAGGCTTCTGGTCGTGCACTGGCTACTGCCCTGGTCGAATTAGGGGCCTGATTGCAATTTTTGATTCTTGATTTGGACTGATCTGTAATTCTGGAGATTTGGAAGGTTTGATCTGATTTTGATTCTGCTGATTTGGCAAACTTGATTCAACAGATGATTTGGCACATATTGAAGATAAAATTTGAGATGTTTGGTTGATTTTTGATATGAACTGAAAACAGGGTATTTTAGGGTAATTGAAATCTGAATTTCAATTGATTTCGAATTCTGGGATTTAGGATGAGATTTTGGAATCTGAACAGAAGAGAAACTTGTGACAAATAGCATTTAGAAAAGATTTTCTGAAGAGATTTTGAGTTTGAAGTTAATCTGGAGATTTTAGCCTTTTTGGGTTTTCAGATATCAGATAAGGACTAATTTGTGATAACTCTTGGACTGATTTGCGAAAAAGGTCTAGATAACGAAATCTGGCTATCAACTTTTTGGATTAAGGTATTGGCATACCCTTGATCATAATCCAAGAATGATCTGGTCTGAACTTGGCTAAGATTTTGATTAAATCTGAATTTCTGAAACTTAGGGTAAAAG
The DNA here is from genome assembly GCA_019359835.1 of Pharus latifolius. Lineage (NCBI taxonomy): Eukaryota > Viridiplantae > Streptophyta > Magnoliopsida > Poales > Poaceae > Pharus > Pharus latifolius. The sequence continues at coordinate 86,086,680 of CM033325.1, forward strand.
ATATTCTGTTTTCGAAAACAGAAAGGAGTTGATAAATCTGGAAGTTAGAGATGGAATTGAATCTGGGTTCTGAAGGCTTTTAGATTTAGGATAACTGATAGATCAAATCTGGAAAGTCAGATCTTGACTTGGGGTCACAGGATAGATTTTGGAGATTTTAGGGCTAGAACAGAATAAAGCTGAGGCTGATTTGGTTGATCTAGAAGAGACATATGCATGCATGACTTTTAAGAAAGAAACTTTTCACCCCAAAACTCAGGATGTTACAGCATACCCCTATCCGGGGGTACGGAGTACTTGAATACTTTTTAACACTCTGCAGAGGGGCACCACTTTACCCACATGAGTCCATCAATCTTCCCAGTCAGGCCAATTACACGCGACTAAATTGAGGAGACAAGGCTCTCAAAAACATTGTATTAATTATATCCCTGCCCGACAATTCGACCACACTAGTCGTTCTTGTCATTGTGAGGTACCCTCAGTGAGAAGTACCTTCACACCCAGTATTCACGTGTTACTCAAGGTCAGAGTAACCGCACGAACTCTCCCCTCACATCTCCCCCTCACCCATTCAGGCCATAAGTTTAGACGACTAAACTTGTCAACATGCATCCAAACATCTCAGTTTGGAGCCTGAATGAGAACGACCACCATGCAGGGATAAAATCGATACACAGTAGTATATTGGCCGAGTTCAATTACTTGATCATGTGGCTGGCACGTTAATATGCCCATGGTCATTTAGCACAATTTGTTATATCCTTATTTATTAGGGTGGGGTACTCAACCACTGTCCTGCTTAGGCAAAACTTGCCCACCAATCATACCATCCTCACCACCAATATTCATTGGTTTTCAAATAAGAATCATTGATCAAAATACTTTTAGGGCCCAGCAAGGATGTTCCACCCAAGGTGGCCTCGGATCCTTACTGCCTCAATCAATTAGCAAGAATATTCCACTCACGGTGGCTCGGATCCTTGCTATCTCAACTGATCAAATTCATTTGTAAAAATCCTACCATCAACTGCTTGTGATTAATCATTTTCATGCAGGTACTTATACTTTATCAAAACAACATACATAAGCCTTTGCAATATATGGGTTCAATATGATCAAGAAATAGGGACTTGCCTTGCTTTTCACGAGATCCAGCTGAAAGAACTACCATGGCACTGACGTCTTTGAGCTCACTTCACTTGGTATCTATTTCGACGTCAATCAATAAGCAAGCAAAAATAATAGTTAGTATATTTGTTTATAAATATATATATGTTTATAATTGATAGGGTTTAAGTGGTCGAATGCTGAGATAAGATTAAAAGAATGGTCAAAAGGTGATCGATAGGTTTAGTCTAAGGTAGATTGACTTAGAGAACAAGGAAAACGTTATCTGGTGTTTGGATGGACGATCAGATTATATATATGCAAGGTTGGAGATAAGGCGGACAGGGTGACGCGAACGGATTTTCGATATGAGGCTCCTAGGGTTGCAAATGACATAAGCATGTCGACGAGAGCGACATTGGACATAGGCTGACAAAGCTTAGGTTGGGCTGTTAGGGTTTTCATCGAGGCTCGAATGCAAAAACATAAGTAGGGCTTTGGTTGGATGGTCGAAATATGGTGCTTTCGTTGAGCGCGAATACTAGGGTGAAGATAAATTCTAGATCAGACATGAACGCGGCGACGTTCGGACGTCGACGAACGACATTCGTCTAGGATGACAAAACTAGAAATAGGTCAAGATGAGGTTTCAACCAATCAAGATAAATTAAATTCCTGGCTTTCTAAGGTGATCTGGCACTTTTAGGGTTTATATACTAATTGTATGTATATACTTCAATTAGGGTTTTAACATTTTTATTAATTCTTGACTATCATAGGACTTTTATGAAATAAAAATCATATGGTTAGATTCTAATTAGAATAATAAATAAAGTGACACGGTTAGAATTTAAAATAAAACCCTAAAACTAGTCGGCTGACCTAATGAGTATCAGCGGCTAACATTGCGTATACAAAATAAATGTCTTCGGATGACTTTGGCTGGCATTCGGAGCGCGCGCGGTGGCTTATGGCGGTGAGGTCCTTGCCGGCGGCGATTCCAACGGCGATCGGGATCCACATCGAGACCACTGCACCAGAGGCTCCATCCACCTTGGTAGCGACCAATTTGGGTAGTTCTAGTTGATCGGCGACCGGAGTCCACGACCGGCGCTACTAGAGTGACACGGCCGGCGTCGAGATCGATGGCGATGGCTGGAAACTGGTCGACGGCATGCTGGTGAGCATCTACAGCGTCCATGGAGCGTAGTGGAAGCAGCAATTCCGACGATGGAGCCACCGAGCCTTCTCTCCACGGCGCGGTCCCGGAAACAGAGCATCCCGTTGCCTTCGCCGGTGCCGGAGAAGATGGGGCGGTGAAATCGCCAACGGGGATCTCTGCGATGCTAAAGGTGACTCCAATTTGGTGTGAGTTCCGGTGATTTGACAACGGTGGCCGTTTTGATAGCGCGATACCTCACCGTGGCCGGCGACAGGATGGCGAAATTTGCCGGCGAGCGACCATCGGACTTCCCCAAACTTGGCAGGTAGGTTAGTGGAGTGGTAGGAAGATCAATCGCGCGACTAATTGGACAACGGTTAGCTAAACTGGTTGATTCACGTTTTTCCGGCCCGCGGCAGTGCTTCGAGCCCCCAAGCTCGTCGCCAGTACTAATTTCGCCGCGGCAGCTCACCAGTGGCTGCGCAACAGGTTGTTTTAACCCTCTAACACCTAACCCTGAAGCCCTACGGCGTATTAGCAATCCGGCACGCTACAGTGAAGTAAAATTGGTAAACTAAACTTTCCTGTTGCCGCCGGGATTCTTGTGGTCGTTCCAGCCGGAGAACTCGCCGGAGAAGGTCGGGAATTGGTCATCTAGGTGCTAAGGAACATGCTGAACAAATGATGCTTAAGGAACACGCTGGCGCCCTTTTTTGTTCCAGCCACGACCACTTCATCGACCACGAACTCGACCACTCCATCGTCTTCTCCAACTCGACCAGCTATTGTATTATCCCTGTGTGTGGTTTCAGTCACGACCCTAGCTCGCAACTGAAAGTCTACATATCCGGGTCTGGGCCAACAATGCAAATGGGCTGAGGCACCTAATTAGTCGCAAACTAGGCCCGTGATTGAAGGCTGTCAACGATTGGGAGAATGTCCCAAGCCGAACTTACACGAATTTGTGGAACTAAAAAAGTGCGGACATTATCTAACAATCACCAAAGAGTATCAATGTAAATATAGAACCAGACACACTGTTTTATACAAGTTCGGGCCCTTGTAGTCTGAGTAATAGCCCTACTCCTGTTGGATTTTCACTATCAGAATGATGGAATACAAAGTGTACATAGTTTAATAATCCCTATATACACTAACTCTTCATCTATTGCTTCTCTTGCTTGTTGTTCTTCCGTGTCTCTTTTTTGTGTGTCCCCTTACATAATGTAACATCCCAAAAATAGAGCATAATTTTTTTTTAAAAAAAACCTACTCCTAAATGATTTCCTTTTGTTTTAACCCCAGAATCTAAACCCTAGTTCTATTTTCGAAGACAATAATTCCTAATTACCCTAACTACCCTACTTAACCTTTTCATATTTCAGTTCAACCAATTTCAGAAGAGCTTCCTTCTACATTTCTCTGAAATCTTAAACCTTAATGTGCTTGCATACCAGTCCTAAAACTTCTCAGTCAAGTAAGTCCATTTGATCACTTTTCACAGTTCAGTCCAGGCTTTATCGCGAATCAGTCCTTTTCAGCTCTCAAAGGCCAGAAATGGCTAAGTCCTCCAATTCACCTCCAAATCCAAATCTAATTGAGCTGCCATGTTCATTTCACTATTCAACACAAGTTTCCCTTTTGTGCCAAGTCCATATTCCACAATTAAAACCATTTTCGCAAACTAGTCCATAAGGTATCACAGATTAGTCCTTTCTTGATTCTCCAGAAGCCTGAAAAGGCTAAAAGCCGCAAATCCACACCAAATTCAAATCTGTTTCAGGGAACACCTCCCAAATGCTCTTCAATACAAATCTCCTTTTGTGAGGATATCAAAATCTCATCATAAATTCTAGAATTTCCAGTTTCGGCAAAGTCCAAATTTAAATACCTTAAATTACCCTGTTTTCTATTTACCCCAAATCTGTTCAAATGTTCCAAATCTTATCTCCTACCTTTGCCAAATTATCTGTTGGATAAAGTTTACTAGAATCTTGAATTCAAAATCAGCCTTAATCCTCCAAATCTCAGGATTCGCAGATTAGTCCAAAATCAAAAAGCCGAAATTGGAATCAAGTCCAGCCGGCTGTTTTGACCAGAACTCGTGGCTGCTTCGACCAGAGCTGCCGGCACAGTACTCGACCACTGGCTTCGCCGTGCTTTTCGCCGCGATTCTTCGCCGCCGGCCAAGCCTCGCCTTCGCCCGTGCCCGTGTCCGCTTGTGCCTGCACGCGCGCACGTGACCGCGCCAGAGCCATCGCCGTGGCAGCAACTGCACACGCGACCAGCCGCGACAGCGCTACAGCAGCAGCCTCGTCAAAAGCTTTTGTGCCACGTCCCCACGCCAGCCATGTCACCTCTGCCTTGCACCGGCCATCACCAAGTCCCAAGGTGTTGACTAAACCCCATTGCAGAGCCGCCATCGCCACCTTGTCGTTGCCGCCGTTGCTTCAACCCGAAGCTTCACCGGCACAAGTTCCTTAGCCTCCAGGGTAGCAAGCTTCGTCCCGCGCCTATAAATAGCAACCTAGATAAGCTCTATACTCACCACTGCACTCCAGACCTCCTTAGCCGTTAAGCTCCCTTCTTCTTCTTCTCCGGCGAGCCGCCGAGGAGGAGCACGGCGCCAGCTTAGATCACTGCTTCTCTTTCCAAATTGATTTCTTCAGTAAGCTCCTCTTATCAATCTCTCTGTGTAGTAGCATATAATTGAGCTCCGGTGACCTCCATTGCCGGCGACCACCGGAATTCCTTATTTCCCTGTTCCAACAATACTACTTGAATCAGCCCAACTTAGCCCTCGAACCAGTATACTAAAATGATCAGAGAGTTGATTTTAGCAAGCCTGTGAGCTTGAAATCCGAAATTGAGCTCGAATCAAAGCTTTCCCTAGTTTTGAACTCCACCAGCCACTGGCTCACGTCGCCAGGCCACACCGGCAATCCTCCGGAAAAATTGATCGTGCCAATATCTTTTCCATATCCCTCTCCCACTATCCTAGGAAGGAGTTAACTTCAAACCCTCTATATCAAAAATACCCAATTGCAGTGTTGTCTTCTCTGGCGCCGATCACCGGAAAATGGTTCCCAGCCATTTCAGCTGATACCACTTTGTCCAGAGAGTTTGCCTTGATCTCCTGAGAATTTTTCTCTTCTAGCCCGACATCTGAATCTGCACAGATCAAAAGATATGGCTATGCCAAATTTGTGTCCAGAAACTGTTTTGTGCCGTGTCGCCACCGCAGTACATCACCGCCGTTCATCGCCATCTGGCCACCTTAATCCCTGAAACCACCCCCAAAATGTTCCTGCAATCAACGCTTACCTCCTAGACATAGTTGGGAAAGGATTTGAGGCTTGGAATAAAATCTACTGCCATGCCCTAGTTTTTGGCATTGTCAGCCCTATGTCAGAGCATGTCAGCCAGTGGCATTGGCCTTGTTCACCCACTTCTGGTTGTGCAAATTGAATTCCACTTTGTCCACTAAGATTTTAGAACCATGTTCTCCATTTTCTTCAATTGTCGCATCGCGAGAAAACTCCATCTCGACCTATTTCCAATTTTGTCGTCCCATACAAATGTCGTCCGTCGATGTCCGAACGTCACCGCGTTCGCGTCCGATCTGGAATTTTTCTTCACTCTAGTATTCGCGACTATCAACGAAAGCACCATATTCCGACCATATTATACATGCTTATTTTCAAACACATTCAAGGAAGCTTTCATTCACACTAGTGACTTGATAGAATATCAAAACTACTACTTTTACATCATCTTCTGCCTTATGGCATCAAGAATTTAACATGTATTTTCTGCCTTCAGACATCAAGTATTCAATATGTATTGACAATAGGAATAACCTAAATAATTCAAAGCCCATCTCAACAGCCGTCCTTGGTCCATTCTGCAATCCAACTCCCCTACTCCCGCTATACTGTATGTCATCTACTACCAAATGCCACCAATTTCACATGATCCAAGTCCTATCATTCTAGCACCCAGTATAGCAGACAAATGGTGCAACAAGAAGTTTGAACAACACCAGTTGGATTTGGTCAAATAACTACACTAGCAATCGGTTGATATTCAAAACAATTGATCAGGTTGTTACCAAACACCAATATACAGGTATTCATGTGATGTTTTACTCATGTGTACAATACTGATAGTCAAATTTTGTGACGATGATTACTATCTGAGGCATGTAGTTCACATTTATCACAGAGGCATGTTTGTGTATACAGAAATATAATAAAAAAGAACTCAATAACAGAAACGAAGTGAAGATCAATGCCAACTTGGCTACATTTAGCTTACCAAAGACTTGATGCAAAGAAGGCACTAATTGGAATTACACATGTGGCATATCTGCAAGAGGAGAGCATAAGGACTAAGAATTAAATTCACACACAATAAATAGAGGAATAAAAAATGAATGCTCTTACATTTGGAAAGTCATCTTGACAGGTGGAACAACCTGTATTACCAAAAATGCAAGACAAGCCCAATAGCTCCACAAGGCAAAACCAAGAGACATTACCGCACAAAACTTGTAACTTAAACCAAAGCTCGCAATCCCAAAATGTCTTGATATGCTCTTGCACGAGAATTATTATTAATTTGTTACTAGAAAAATAACACGACAGAAAAGATAACAGAAACCGTAAACTAACGAAACTATGTTTCCATCTTTCCCATTTTCAAAACACGATGGAAAAGATAACAGAAGATCTTTCTCCACTTTCCCATTTTGAAAACGGGACAGAAAGCAAAAAAAAATCAATTTCTGGCGAGTACTCGTGGCAGAGGTCGTCGTGGAGGTGGTCATAGGTCGAAGCGGGAGTGGCCGTCGTGGATGGAGTGGTCGAAGAGGTGTTTGGTCGATGCCGTCCAAAATCGGTGAGGTTACATCATACCACTACGACGAACGACCAGCGACTCCACGAGCTTCTGTGATCTTTTGAGAGTGAGCAGGTAAAACTTGAAATTTTGTGATGAAGAAGCAAGATCAACAAAGCACAAACCGACCTTAGCTCAGTTGGTAGAGCGGAGGACTGTAGTGTTAGCGGATTAATCCTTAGGTCGCTGGTTCGAATCCGGCAGGTCGGATGAAGTGTTTTTTTTTTTTTTTTCATTTTCCCTCCTGTTGTTGTCAACCCGAACAAAAAAAAAAAAAAAAAATCCTGTTCCGACCTGCCGGATTCGAACCAGCGACCTAAGGATTTAACTGCGAACACTACAGTCCTCCGCTCTACCAACTGAGCTAAGGTCGGCTTTTTGTTATTCCGATCTTACTTTAAGTAAAACTATTTGACGCTTACCTTTTCTAACATCAGATGCCACTCTCAAACAAACCAAATGAGTGAATAACATTTGTTAGGATTCACCATTACTCAACATGGATTTAACTAAACATCCTGTCACATTGCTTGCAACAAATCAAACGACAAACACAGACTAAAACTAACAAATGTAAAAATATGAGGCATAAGGGACGAATTTTTTGTAAGGAAAGCACATAACAAAAGTAAAAAATACAAAAATAACACAGACTAAAACTAAATTGTAGAAATGACTCCAGTCGCCACTGTGAGGGACCTACTCATTGCAGTGGCCCCGGGTGTGCACTCACCCCGACTGCCCATGATAGCCTGCTCAAATTTCCTAAAAATCAGTTCATACACAAAAGTACTATATGGCCGTCAGGCAAAACTCGAGTGCAGTACGTAACCCTTCTAAACTTCGGGTGATCTTGCTTCGCCAATCTCTAGCTTCTCTTTAACTGTATTTTTGTTATTGAGCAAGGGTGAGTACAAAGTATATATATATATATTCATTGCATGACGGGAAATATCCGATTGAACAGTTTATGAGGCATAGAATACTAAGTTTTACAAATACATTTCCATGGCGAATTGAAAAGCAAATAATTAGCAGAATAATTGTAGAAAACATTTATGTACCTCAAGAGTTGAATCCGGGCAAAACATCCTCATTTGCCCCTTTCAGTTTAATTTCTCAGTACCCCTAGATCCAACGGTGGCAGGCGGGGTAGTTTAGTCTTTTTGCGTATTTTGGGGCTATATAAGCCCTTGTGCACCTCATGTAAAAGACAAGTTCTCATTATTTCTTGGAATAGACAATCTCACAGGTGTGCTCCGGAGCCATCTCTCCCCCGAGAGAGCTCCCCTAGCCAACTCCGGTTGGAAGCACACCGATAGGACTAGGGCCTCCACTGAGCCCGAAGCGCATATGAAGGTAGAAGAAAGTACCGAGGGTAGTTATGAAACTCGTCTTTTCCTAGTCCTCCGTAGCCATCCGGACCTGGTGGTTGCCTGAATAGGTGTCCAGGAAGCTCATCAGCTCTCATCCCACGGTCGAATCGACCAACTGGTCGATCCGCGAGAGTGGGAAGCTATCCTTTGTGCAAGCCTTTTACAGGCCGGTGAAGTCCATGCACATTCGCCATTTGTTATTGGCCTTCTTGATGGGGTTAGCCGGCCATTCGTGGTGTCAAACCTCCCAAACGAACTCCACCTCTTGGAGTCTTGAAATTTCAATCTTCATAGCTTCTTAACATCCTACGGAGAGCTTCCTTAGCTTTTGTTTCACTGGGGGTTGGCCAGGTGCCATCGCGAGCTTATGCTCGATTACATCCCGGGGGATGAGGATAAGACTCTTCATAAATTCCATGGGGAGGCCAGCTCCGATCCTCACTGTCTTCTCCTCATCCCCTGGGAAGAGCTGGACTTTACGAAGGTCCCCCTCCAAGTGCACCTTTGGGAGGAACTTCTCGAGGAGAGGAATCGATGCCTTGGGAGTAGGGTAGGAACTTCCCTACCCGAGGCCTTGATCAAGTTTACATCCCTGATCGAAACTGCGGTACGCTCATAGAGAGCGTGAGCGACATCTTGGTCTCCCAAGCTTGGTGATTACGCCTTGAGGCTTGGGGATTTTCATGCAGAGGTAGTCTTGGTGGATTGCCACCTCGAAGCAGTTGATGGTAGTCCTCCCCGTGATGGTGTTGTAGGACAAGGGGAGGTCCACTACATCGACCAGGACCATTTTTTTTTGGTAATTTTCCAACATGCCAAACGTCATGGGGAGGTCCACCTTCCCAACGGAGTAGATCATTTTCCTTGGGACAAAGCCCTGCAAGGGGCCGGTCACAGGCTGTAGCAGTTTTTCATCAACTTGCATCTTCTTGAACACCTTTAAGTAAAGGACGTTCGCAGAACTCCCACCATCTACGAGGATGCGGGCTAGTCGACAGTTGTAGATGGTGGTGGAGACGATGAGGGCATTATCGTGCGGGAATCAAACCCCGCCCGCATCCTCCACTGTGAATGTGATGGGGCCGCCTAACCACTTTGGTGGTTGGGATGAGTTGAGGACCCCCACAGTCTTGACCTCCTGTGCATGTTTTTTTATACTGGTGCTTTAAGTCTCACCCGAAGGAGGATCCGTCAGGATGTCATTAACGTGTCTTTAGGAGGTTTGGAAGGAAAGCTTCGCATTAGAGCTTTCCCCCCTTGCCTTCGCTCCTCCTTCCTTCTGGCAAGAGCTGGAAGAGCCTTGAGAGCAGTCAGAGAGGATAGAGAGGCAAGATGTACCCCCCTGCCAAGGCTACTCGAGGTAGGCTGTGAAGTTCTCGAGGAAAGCCATATACTCTTAAGTAGCATGGGAAGTAGAATGGTGGAAGGCGCATCACAGGGTGGCTTCAGCCTCCTTGCTCTCCGGCTCGAGGATGGCCTTAGCATGAGAGGACTGACCTCCCCCTCTACCCTTAGGCTTGAAGGAGTGAGCGGAATGGTCGGAGCTACAAGAGCCGCCTCAACCTTTGAGGACAAAGATGTCCCGAGGCCTTGGCTCATCATGCTGCCCCCTCCTGAGGCACCTGTTGGGCAACTCCCTCTTAATTTCTCGCTCCAAGGGAGCTGTTACCCCGCAATTGTTTTTCTAGAGGTCGTCTTCCTCCACCCTAACATAATTTCATTGAGACACTTGTTGAAGAGCTTGTCGGCTATGGTAGGGAAATTTTGGGAGAGTCTTCAGTGAAGCTCCCCGGGGAGGATCCTGCTCTTGCATGCCTCAATAACGGTAGAGTCGAGGACGTGCGCCACCTGACTCTTCACTTGTGTTGGGGAGGGAGATAATGCACGCCAGATACTAGGGAGACCCTTGCTTGTGTCAGGGCCTTCAATACCAAGGGCGCAGATGTCAGAGCGAGGAATGTTGCTTGTGGCGGAACCAGAAAAGGAGCCAGAAAGGCTCTCATCGGGGGTCCCACCAGGAATCGAAGTCACATGCCCATGTACGGCAACGGTAGAGGGTGTTGCATCTAGGCCATTATGCCTGATTTTGATGATTAATGAAAACAAGAGTTTCAGATTAATTATGTTTTTGAGATATTTGATACAGAGCTTTGTTGGGAAGACATGCAAGATGATCAAGATGAATCCAACGTGAAAGAAATAAAGCACAAGTCGCAAGGTACAAAGATGAAACGCAAATCGCAAAAGTGAAGTTGCAAAGGACCTGAGGTAAGATCGGTCTTTATTCTTTTACCGATCTCGGAGTTTGAAGGATGATCGGTTTAGGAATTTGTTTTTAGTTTTAACCGTACTATAAAGAGGGGTCGCAAGTCCTCTCTACATTTCCAGCATAAACCAAGAAACTATTAGGTCACTGCATCCATTCTTTTCGGTTGGATTTGTTTTGAAAAAAATTTGGTCTTTCAAATGAGTTTTTGATAATAGAAGAGTTTTTGCATTTTATAGAAACATCTAGGAAGATCTATCTTTTTCTTTTGTTCACAAAAAGATAGCCCCTTAAATTATCTTTCAAATGATCTATCAAACACTTAAATCGGATTTCTGGATCAAAAGTTATGGATATTTTTATCCATACTGACTGTCAGTTTGAATTGTCAGTTTTATTTGCTGACAATTGTCTAGAGAATGTGTTTTTTGAGCCAAAATTTTTTGACCTATGCTGAATGTCAGCATACCATGCTGACTGTCAGTATGAGGTTCGACCTCGAGCTGTTTGTTTTGAGTTTCTGTTTTATCTGGTCATTTTTGTGGTCGATACTGATTGTCAGTATGTGATGTTGACAATCAGTATGAGATGAAAATTTCCATATGTGATCACAAACGGCTAGCAAAATTTTATCCGTAAATTTTGTCAACCGTTGAGGTAGACATTGACTGTCAGGTGACACACTGACTGCCAGTTTGTACTGATTTGTTTCCTTTTTCGACCTCAAATGGCTAGCTGAGTTTTCTCTGGATTTTACTTCTTTCTGCTTGTGACCCATGCTGACTGCCATTATGCACTCTTAATTTTCTAGCTCGTGCACAATGGCTCTTTTGATGATTTGGCCTATAAATATAGGCATTGTGCAGTTGTTTTACACACCAAGCAGCCTCCTCTCATACATACACTTGAGCATTTGTTTTAGAGTTAAAAATCTTGATATGTTGATCAAGTCTTGAGTTTTGTGATCCACTGAGTTTTCAGTTTACATCATTTTTGCATATCTAGAGTTTCTCGGTGATTGTTGGAGGTCTAGGAGAGACCTTGCAACTTATTACTGTTGGATCAGGATGTCGACTAGAGGGGGAGGGGGTGAATAGGAGACTTTTAAAATTTGTTTTTGCAAATGAAAAATTCAGATAAAACAAGTAATAGAAAAGGATAAGAGATTGAAACCGATATATCCCGAGGTATCGGAGACACGCCCAGTCTCCACTAGTCCTCGTTGAAGCACTCAGTCCTTGAGTATAGCTTCAGTATCCACACAGGACACTATCTACTAAGGTTGCTCCTTGTCCCCTCCGGAAAGGCGAGCACCAAGCCTTTTACAAGTAATCGCGTCTCTCCGACAATCTCCGATTTGGAGAGATCAGCGATTTACGCCTTCGAACCGTCTAGGTGAGGGCGCTCACCAAGAGTAATAAGAAGCAAGGTCTACTCTAGACCTCCAATGCACACCGAGAAAATATCTAGAAATGGGAATGCAAGAACAATATGCTCGATGTGGCTAAAAACTCTCACGACTCGATCAAAAGATCAAGTTTTAAGTAAAACGAAGAAGCACTAGTGAGAAAGTAAGAAAGGCTGTGTTGCTGTGTTTTCTTGTTTTGAAACAGTAGCTCAACACCTCTATTTATAGCCTTCGTGGTCAAAAGAGCCGTTTGAGCTCGAGCTGAAAAATAGTAACTAAGACTGACAGTCAGTCTCACAAACTGACAGTCAGTCTAGTGTATCACCAGAAAGAGTAAAAATAGGATCACAACAGCTCGAACGTTGTGGACTAAAACGGTAAAAAGAAACAGTCCAAACTGACAGTCAGCTACAAAGACTGACAGTCAGTGTCCACAAACTCAACAGTGAAAAACAACGGCTAAAAACTTTATAACCGTTGAAGCAGATAACAACAAAAATTTACTGCCCAAACTGACAGTCAGTGTGTCAAACTGACAGTCAGTCTCACAGAGAAAAACAGAATTAAAAACCAACTCAAAAACTCTCTGTGGTCGAAACCCACACTGACAGTCAGTATACTCATACTGACAGTCAGTTTAGTACAAAAAATCTGAGACAGAAAAACATGCTCTCTGGAGATTTGTCAGTTTGCACTAACTGACATTCATACTGACAGTCAGTTACCAACACTGACAGTCAGTCTAGTACAACAAAAATCAGCTCAATAAAAACATACTCTCTGGAGATTAGTCAGTTTATCAAACTGACATTCATACTGACAGTCAGTTACAAAGACTGACAGTCAGTCTGGATGAAAACAGAGAAAACTCAAAATCCAGAGATCTGATTCAAATGATTTCAGTTTTGTTTTGAAGATATTTTCGAGAAGAACATTTTTGACAACAGCAACAAAAATTAGATCTTTTCAGATCTTTCTCAAGAAGTAAAAACCTCAACTGTTGACAAAATTCAATACATCAAAACAAATTGTCGAAAAACCACAGATAATGATATGCGTGCATTGACCTAGATTTTTCTCGGTATGATTGGAGATGTAGAGAGAACTTGTGTCCCCTCTTTATAGTACGGTTTAAACTAAGAATAAAATCCTTAAACCGATCGATCTTCATGCACCCTGAGATCGGTAAACCTAGAACTACAACATACCTCGATGCATCAGTTTAGTCCAGCAAAAACAATTTCTTTTTGCGTCTTCTTATGCTTAAATTGAACTTCAACATTTTGATTACCAGCCCTCGCTTTTTGTGCGGTTGTCTGAAATCTGTAACACTAACTCAAACACATAGTTAGTCCAAAAATACTTATTATCATCAACCATCAAAACACATCAGGGTTAGGCATGAAAAGCCTAGATGCAACAATTACTCTTGGTGAACGCCCTCACCTAGATGGTTTGGTGGCGTGGCCGTTGATCTCTCCTGTTCGAAGATTATTGGAGAGACTCAGCGTGATTGTAACAGGCATCGATGCTCGCCTTTCCGGAGTGGACAAGGAGCAACCACTAGTGAGAAATATCCTTCGTAGATATTCAAGCAAGACTCATTCATTTGAGTGCTTCAACGAGGAGTAGGGGAGACCGGGCGAGTCTCCGAGACCTCGGGAAAAATCTCTATGTTTGTTATCTTTTTCTCTTCTATTTAATTGTGAAATATATTGTTAAATTGTTTTTGGTTCTTCTCGTTGCAAAAGTTGTTTTATTTGAAAAGTTTAAAAGCCTTCTATTCACCCCCCTCTAGTCGGCATCCTCGATCCTACAGAGGGTACATGGGTGTTGGAGGGTGCACCAAGGTGCACAACAACTCCTCAAACATATGCTGCACGAGGGCCTAAGCCTCGACTAGGCTCTTAGGACAAGGTCCCCAATGGCCAACGGGGTTGCACCAAAGGAGCTCGATCCTCCTGGCTCAACCGCGCTTACCTGACCTAGGAGGAGAGTGGTTGTGTTGAGGTGGGCTCCTGGGAGACTTGGGGGTGTAACACCCCAATTAGGAGCAGTAGGGGTGATAGGTGTCGCGTCTCCCAAAGAGCTCTCAAGGTGAGGTGCTACGGCGACAGTCCCTGACCCAGAGCACACCTAGTCATGGGGGCCGTTGCTGTGCAAGATCCCATGCCGTTGCTGTGCAAGATTGAGGACAAGTTCCTTGTTTTTTTGGGGGAGCCACGAGAAAATCGTCATGAGTCCCCACGGTTGACGCTAACTGTCGTGGTATTAGGATCCCAAGGCATGTTTTTCTTATGTGGAATACGTGGACAACGATGTGGGCTGACCATGTGACGGGTCACCAGGCGTCGGGCAATCACATAGAAGTGACACAAGAGATTTATACAAGTTCAGGCTCTAGTGGGAGTCCTACTCCTATCGACATGCCCCCGGCGTAAGTCGGCTGGGGAGGCTATCTTGCGGGGAGAGAACTCCTAGGTGCGCCTATTGACTAGTGTGTGTATTGCTTGCAAATGAATTGAGTTACAAAATGGAGTGTACAAGGGGTATATATAGACCCCAAAAGATGTAAAAAAAACTAAACTACCCTGACTCCGACCCTTAGATCAAGGGCGAGATGGTCCTTTCACTGGCCGCGACACACAAACCTTCGACTTGTGTCCTCCTCGATCCTCATGCCGCCTTTGAAGTAACACCTCCTGAAGGCCCAGGTGTCTCCCAAGAAACTGTCGCTTGGAGGCTTGAGAATCTCCTTGGGGGGTTATAGCCCGGGGGCCTAGAGGTCTCCTCGAGAGACTAAGGCCTGGAGGTCTGGGAGTCCTCCCGGGAGGGTATGGCTCGAGGGCCTGGAGGTCCCCTAGACAGACTATGTTTTGGAGGCCAGGGAATCTCCTTGGAAGGTTACAAGCCGGGGGCCTGCAGGTCTCCTTGGGAGGGTATGGCTCAGGGGCCTAGAGGTCCCTCGAGAGCTTGTGGCCCGGAGGTTTGGGAGTCTCCCCACGAGGCTACGGCCCAAAGGCCTGGGTCCTTCCAGTGGAGCCAAGGTCCTGATCACTCGATCGGATATCTCCCCCAACAATATTTATGTTACTTATACGAGAAACTAAGCATCTCATAACTATCCAAAACTATATAGATTTTGGCATGGCTTTTGTAAAGATACATCATGGATCATAACCTCTTGTTCAGCAAATTAAAGGAAGATGACAAAATAATTGCCGAACCACTTAGGGAAGCTAGATAATGCGAAAGCTCGTCTAAATTGATCCAGTTAAAGAAGAATTGCATGTTAGATGTGGAATTGAGCATCTAGCATCTTCAGACTTCCTTGCATCAAGCTAGTTAGAGCTTGTCTCAGTCCAATCTAATAGACACATTGAACTGTTCATGTTCAGACTAGGCCATGCGAATTTGAGCTGACCATGTTTAAATTTTGGTTGTGAAGTGTAGATTTGGTCAGAACTTTGCGGGCCCCACAAAACGCGTATGCACGCGCCTTCGACTAGCTCCAACGTACGGAGCCGCTTCGACCACTGCGTGCTCGGTGGGGCCCGCCATCTTGACCTTGCCTTGCGATTGCATGGTCGAGCGTCGCAAGTAGTGCTTGCATGTCGCTTGCGCCCATCGACCAGACAATTCGATCACCGCGCACCACTTGAAAAACGCGCGTTGGAGATGGCCTAATGAGGCCGTGCCTGGCGAAACCCTGTTAGGTTTGAGGGGGTTAGGAGGGACTAGTTAATTTATGTTTAGATCTACTTAAATGTCATAAAGCACATAAAAACCTGGAACTAGCTAGGTAGTAAGGTTGCCAAGGATGCAATACACGTTTTGTCATCCATTATAACTATTGGGGGAAATCTCCGGTGCCCCTTAGATGTGGCTTTGAGAGGTATTTGGGGGAGGTCCCAAGCGTCTGGACCGGGCCAAGTACGAAGAGCCCCTCAGTCGCCCGGCCGTGGGTCCCCAAAAACCTCCTTAGTGACCATCTCGATTCCCATGATAGTCCCCGGCGAGGGCCTCAGGCACCTAGCCTAGGTCCCGGGTCCCCGGGATGCCCCAAGCATCCAGGTCGTTAGCACCGGGGTGGTCCCGGGGAACCTCCTTAGTGGTTGCGTCCCAATTCCCCTAGTAGTCCCCAGTGAGGGACCCAGGCCTCCTTGCCCTGGGTCCCTGGGGAGGCCCCCAACATACCGGTCACTAGTACCGTGGCCATTCTCGGAGAGTCCCCCAGCCTCCCGGGCATGGGCCCCCTGGAACCTCCTCAGTGGCTGCATCCCAGTTCCCTTAGCAGTGCCGGTGAGGGCCCATGGCCTCCTGGTCCTAGGTCCCCGAGGATGCCCCTAGCGTCCTAGTCGCTAGTACCACGGCCATTCCCGGAGAGTCCCCTGGCCCCTCGGCCATGGGTCCCCAGAAACCTCCTTAGTGGCTGCGTCACGATTCTCCTAGTAGTCCCTAGCGAGGGCCCCGGGCCTCTTGGCCTCGGGTCCCTAGGGACGCCCCCAGCATCTCGATCACTAGTACTGTGGCCATTCCTGAAGAGTCCTCCGGCCTCCTAGCCGTGGGCCCCTGAGAACCTCCTTAGTGGCTGCATCCAGGTTCCCCTGGCAATCCCCGGCGAGGGCCTCGGGTGTCTTGGCCCTGGGTCCTTGGGGACACCCAACATCTCGATCGTTAGTACCATGGCCGTTCCCGGAGAGTCCCCCGAACTCCCGGCCATGGGTCCCAGGGAACCTCCTTAGTAGCTACATCCCGGTTCCCCTGGTAGCCTGGGTGTTGCCCGGAGAGCCACCCCCCTACCCCTCCCCCTCCCCGACGCGACTTCCCAGTCTCGAGTCCCCAAGGACGACCCGAACGTCCAGGTCCAACGGTCCGAGTCCGACCGCCCAGGGAACATCCAGACACCCAGGAGTTGGGGATCTTGTAGACGCCTCGGGAACTGAAGAGGATACATGTCAAGCATCCAAGCCCTTTACTCCGTAAAAGAATGACTGCACCCTCGATCCAACAGTCGTAGCTAAGGGTAGTTTAGTAAATTGCATCTTTTGGGGTCTATATATACCCCTTGTATTTGTAAAACAAGACTTGACTTCATTTTTGCAAACACTCAAAGCAATAGGCACATCTAGAAGTCCTCTCTCTGTGAGAGAACCTCTCCAACTGACTTACGTCAGAAATGTGTCGACAGGACTAGAGTTCCCACTGGAATCTGAGTATGTATAAATCCTCAGTGTCATTCTTGTGATTGCCCAATAAAAGGTGACCCATCGCACGGTCAACTCACGTTGTTGTATGCGTGTTCCGCAGACCATTAAACCTGTCGTGGGATTTGTAATACCACGACAATAACAAAAGACGGGATTCGGGTATTTGACATCATTGCAGTTGGTCCCATTAGGTGAGTAAAAAATTTTGAATATATCATGAAATATTATGAGTGTCTTAATTTTTCTCTACATAATTTTGAGTGTCAATTTCTGATTGAATGACTGTTGAATGCGTGCAATGCGGTTTGAACAAGAGGACAAGAATCCATTGGACCATTTAGAAGAGAAAAGGATACAATTCTAATAAGATGGCACTAATCCAAGCTTAGTGGTACAAATCCAATTCTAAAAAGAAGAAAGTCGGCAGTAATCCAAGCTGCGTATATGATGGGTATCTGCCCTTCTTTCTGCATGCAAGGACTGTACATGGTGAGTTGTACAGCACTCAAAGTAGCCAAAGTTGAGGAGATGCTTCAGAAAAAAAAAAAGGATGGTGCCTATGTCCAGTCTGATGGATCTATGCTCTTCTTCTTCTTTTTGTGTGGTCCAGGATTAGCTTTGGAGGACATGAGGCACCCAAGGGTTGCTTCTTTTAAAAGAGGTAATTACAGTAAAAGACCCAAGGCTAATTGAACGAACTCGTTTTTTTAAGGGAGACTTTGACTTGTATGTATACTAATTATTCTGTTAAGGAAATATTCTAGTGATTGTAACTACACAATATATGCCCGAGAAAGATCGAACTCATTTGCTTACTTGATCAGTTAATTAACAGCATTTCTTGTGCCAAAATTATCTATTACTCCACTATTATTATATGAGTCCTGGTCCACATGTATCAACAGTGAATGGCATGGTCTACATATACTCATCAAGAGTTGGCAACTCTAAGCATTGCATGCCCAAAAATTAGCATGAAAGAATTAAACAACAAACTAAACATGATCTCTGTTTTGCAGCTATGCCTTCTCCTCTTCTGTACTTCTTCTCTCGCTGCCCATGCAGGAGATGACCACGATTACATGGTCGTAGAAACCGGCTCTCTGGAGCCCAAAGACGTCTGCTCCGACCTCAAAGGTACGTGCGTGCGTACGTACATACGTACAGCGTGCATGCAAGCCAACGAGTTGAAACTTACGTACATTTATTTTTGTGTGTTTATATGTGACAGTGGCTCCATCCGCCAACGCCACATGGGTGCCGTTGAATCACCTGCACGGCCCGTGCATGCCGGCTGGCCGCCGCTCGGAGAAGGCGCCGTCCCTGGAAAAGATGCTCCACTGGGACCAAGTCCGGTCCGACCAAATCCGTGAGAGGATCTCCAGGAGCGAAGCCGACCGGAAGATCATGCCACCCGAGGACGTAGAAGTCGAGGTCGCCCAGTACACACAGCAGTACGCCTCCAACTTTGGCATGGGCACTAGCGACGGCCAAAGCTCGTGGGTAAGGACATATAAGGCAAATATATATGATATAGGCCTTAATTTGCTTAATTAATTTATGCCGCCAATTACTTTACTTAATTACATGCTAAGTGTGTCTTTAATCAGACTCCTATGCGTGTGGTTCCTGAAGCGATCGGCAATTCGGCGTTTACCCAGAGAATGGTGCTCGACACGAGCAGCGACGTGCCGTGGGTGCAGTGCCGGCCATGCCCAGTCCCGCCGTGCCACCCCCAGCCGAACCCTATTTTTGACCCCACGAGGTCGAGCACTTACGTGCCGCTCCCGTGCGGCTCCGCACCTTGCAGGGGGCTCGGTCCTTACGCCAATGGCTGCTCCAACAACCAGTGCCAGTACATTGTCCGGTACATGGACGGCTCACAGACCACCGGCACGTACAGCTCCGACGCGCTGACGCTGACCCCCACCAACGTGGTCAGCAACTTCAGGTTCGGTTGCAGCCACTTCGAGCGGGGCAGATTCAATGCCCAGACCGACGGCATCATGGCTCTCGGCGGCAGAATGCAGTCACTCGCGGCGCAGACGGCGGTTAGGTACGGGAACGCCTTCTCCTACTGCTTCCCGCCGACGGCGAGCTCGCGAGGGTTCTTCTCGCTCGGCGGGGGGACCGCCGGGCCCTCGGGGTACGTGCTGACGCCGATGATCAGGAGGCCGTGGGCCCCGACGTTCTACCTGGTGCGCCTCGAGGCCATCATCGTGGCCAACCGCCGCCTCAACATTCCGCCCCAGGTTTTCGCCGCCGGCTCGGTGATGGACTCCATCGCGATCATCACGCAGCTGCCGGCGACGGCGTACAGCGCGCTGCGGGCGGCGTTCCAGAACGAGATGAGGGCATACCCGCGCGCGCCGCCGAAGGGCAACCTCGACACCTGCTACAAATTCGGAGGCAACAGAAACATCAGGGTGCCCAGGGTTGCCCTGGTGTTCGACCGCGGCGCGACCGTGGAGCTCCACGCGTCAGGGATCCTTTTCAACGACTGCCTCGCGTTCACGTCCACCGGCGACGACACTTCCTCCGGAATCATCGGCAATGTGCAGCAGCGCACGCTCGAGGTGCTGTACAATGTCGGCGTCTCGGCCTTCGGATTCCGGCGTGACGTGTGCTGATCACGCGTTACGGTGGCTAGCTGGGCTCCACTCTCAAGTGGTTGTCCAGGTCTACCTACCTGAAAAATAATAATCCGTAATATATATGTAGGGCCCGCCTTGCCCTTATTGAATATAAACTAGCTTATTGGCATTAATGAGCTAGTTTATCAAATAAAGCCAAAAAGTTGTTTGGATTAGTCGAGTGTATAAGGGCATGCAAGTTTGTAAGCCCTGCTCCTGTAAGTTATCTTTCTCTGACTCAAGCTTCGGTGTGAAAAGGAGCTTAGGGTTCTCAGAGAGGTCCAAAAACAATCCAAATTTTTGGACCATGTTGCTCTATATAAACGTAAATTGAGATGTCGTTGAGGCATCTTCATGTGTAATTGTGAAGTGTGAAAAATCATCAAATAGTATATATTTTGATTTGATCTGTTTGGCATGATTGCAAAGCAATTTAAGTGAATCACGCAAACAAAATAATTTGCATAATCTTGAACTTATTTTCAAGAAAATATTGACTATCTGTTGAACTAGTAGTCCACCAGTAAGCTTTCTCAAACAAGTTTATCATTTTCCTAGTTTTCATTTTATTACAACTAGCCAAATATCCCATGTAATTACACTTTATAAGAAACAGTGGGTGTATCTAGTGCAATCACTCAATTGGGTGCTAACAAGTTAACCCATACTGATTAGAGCATCAAACCATTATTCCAAAAATTCTCAATAATTTGTATAGATAGTTGGTAGAGTAATCTATATATTGTAGTTTATATATCGTAACCTATGTTTGAGAACCATTGGATGAAACTTAAATTAATTGCAGTTACCCAAACCCATCTATTTAGAGTTTGCTTTCCATTCCACATCTAAAACTCTAATCAAAAGTTATGAGGTTAAGAAAAGCATGCAAGGACTCACACAGTCGCACTCACACTTAGTGGCGGATCCAAAATATTTTATATCGGGTGACCCGTTTGCATAGCAGGCCCTCCTATTGGAGTAGAGTTCATCTCTAGCAGTCACTCGTTTGCATAACGCCCTCCTATTCGAGTAGAGTTCATCTCTAGCAACTTCTCAGGATGAATTGCCTCCAAAAATGTGTATCACAACCACAGCTCATACATATATAATATTCCACAAAAGCATCAAGGATATTACACCAAGTACTTGCACACAAACACACACCACATTTACAATACTGTCGTGATATTGTGATCCCACGGAAGGTTTTTTCTTACATAGAGTACGTGGACCACAACCTAAGTTGACCATGTGATAGGTCAACACACGTTGGACAATCACAGAGATGTGACATGAGAGATTTATACATGTTTGGGTTCCAGTGGGAGTCATAGTCTTGTTGCCATACCCCGGTGTAGGCCGGTGGAGGAGACTCTCTCGCGGCGAGAGAGAGCTCTAAGGCATGTCTATTGGTGTGTGTGTACATGTTGATTATCAAGTGTTTCAAATGTTACAAAAGAGGTCCAACGGGTATATATAGACCCAAAAAGATGCAAAATACTAAACTATCCTTGCCTAGACCCTTGGATCAAGGGTAAGGGGGTCTTTTACGTATGCATCTATCCGCAATTGATGAGGTTGGCCAATCGACCCTGTAGTACATTAGGCTATCTTCACTAGCAAACTTGTTGTTGGGTATTGATGAAGCGAAGGCAACAAGTTTGTCCGCGACTGACAAGGCCAAACAGTCGCATGGGGCTAGCTATGAGACATTTCCACGGTTTGGATGTCAATGAGGCCAGACATTTCCACGGTCAAAGATAACGAAGCGAAGGCCACACCATTGCCACAGTCTATTGCATTGCATTGCATCTCCTCATCCATTGCATGAAGAGCAAAAAGAAGTTTGAAGAAGCACTACCACAGAAACAGACATCCAGGACGGCACATCACAGACGGTTATGAACTGTTCAATGGAAAACCGTCTGCGAAGGCCTGTCGGGAGAATATGTTCAGTTATCACAGTCGGTTCTGATGTTAAAAACAACTGTGATAGTAAACCAGACGGTTCTGAACACAAAACTGTCTGTAATAGTCTACTTATCACAGACGGCTCTAACCTAAAACCAGACTGTGATAGATACAATCCGTTCCCAGCTGAGAACCGTCTGTAATAGTCTACTTATCACAGACGGTTCTAACCTAAAACCCGACTGTGATATATACAATCGGTTCCCAGCTGAGAACCGTCTGTGATAACTAGAATATCACAGACGGTTCGGAACTCAGAACTGACTGTGATATATACAGTCGGTTCTGAACTAAGAACCGACTGTGATAGTGTAGTTATCATAGACGGTTTCGAGGTCTGAACCGACTGAAAAAGTGCCGGCGCTTCGAATTCTCAACTGTGATAATTTCTGTCTCCGATCTTCCCGCACGGCGCCTAGGAGAACACGAAGCATCACTTTGGAAGTTCTATAAATTGACAGTGAAAAAATTATCATTTACTTTACAAGTTTTTATAATTCTCAGACTGTTTGACTCCTTAGCTTCTCTGCGCCAATGGCATCCTCGATGGCATCGTCAGCCTCGCCCTCCCCGGTAAGAACTCTCAATCTTTTGGATTTACCCCTGTATTGTTAATCCCTGTTCAATACATTCTTGACCTGTTGATTTGCACAGGGAAGGGGAGTCGTGGAAGACACTGGCAAAGTCAAGGCCGAGCTGAAGGCCCTCCAGGAGGAGCACAAGCTCCTCACGGAGAAGCACACTCAGCTACGGCTTGACCTTGACGATCTCTTCCAGCGTATTCAGCGCATGAAGACGGATGGTGACAATGCTAGGGCGAGGACGAGGCATCTTCGCGAGGAGAAGAAAGCCGCGGATATGACCATCGCTGGCTGCGGTTTGACTATGAAGGATACCATCGCGAAGCTGAGGGAGGTCGCAGGCCTTCTCGACGCGGTAGTAGTTGATCCTAAGAAGGACAACTTGTCGCTGGAGGAGTCCTGCGTCCTGGCTGCAAGTCAAACTGACTTTATTCTAGATGCAGCCAGGGCTAAGACCACTCCTTGACGTAGCATTCTGTATTTTTACTTTTTTTTGTAAGTGATGAAAAAAATTATTGAAAACTTTGTTCTTATGTCAACTTTTCAATTTTCCAGCACATTCTTGGACTGCATGAAATCTTCCCTCTTTCTTTATCTTTCTTTAGCTTTTGTCGAACATTCGACCATACAAAGGTATGTGCACTGTGTGCGATCAAGGAACGACTATCGCGATCTTTGGCTTGTGAGGGCAGTCCATCGGAGCCTTTCAAATAATATAGAAACAATATAGAAGTCGCAGGTCCCATGCAAATAATATAAAAAGAATATAGAAGTTGGGCTTATTTGGCTGGATGGCATTGTGGCATGCCAAACGCCTCGAGTTATATATCAACGTGCTTTGAATATCACAAACGGTTCTGAGGTAAAAAACGTCTGTGATAGTCACATTACAGACGGTTTTTATGTAAGGCCCGACTGTGATAGTCCCAACAGTGTCCGCCGCCTCGAATTCTCAACTTCTTTCAATATCACAGACGATTTTTAACTCCAAACCGTCTGTGATAGTAATATTACATACGATTTTTATGTAAGGACTGACTGTGATAGTCCCAACAGTGATCGACGCTTCAAATTCTCAACTTCTTTCAATTCTCAGCTGTTCAACTGGAAGCAAAACTTCAGGGAGGGAACAAGTATTTGTAGAAGTCAAGCAGTTCAATATTCCATAGGCATATTAAAGATGGTTCGGGCATCAGAACCGTCTGTAATATTAAAACAGACGGTTTTGATCTCCCAACCGTCTGTGATAGTCCCAACAGTGCAATTCTCTACATGCAATTGTTGATAACCGCACATAATAACTGCGCAGATGAAGAGACTTATTTATTTACGTTAAATTTAATTTGCATCGAATTATGTAATTTGATGCTTCAACTTCCTAAGTGGGCACTACTGTTTTGCCGTGTTCCAGTTTATCTCCCGAGAATATTTATCATGACGGTATTGATCTTGAAAACAAAGTAGTGCGCTCCACTTCAAATTCTGAATAGTGTGTTGTGTCTTTTCCATTTCTGATGTTTGCGCGGCGCACTAACCTGGGAACACGAAGCGTCGACTTGGAAATTGTTTTTCATTAATGATGAAAAAATTAACTAAAAATTTGTTCTTATGTAAATTTTACAATTTTCCCACACGTTCTTGGAGAAAGAGAAGTGGAGCGGTTCGACTGGAAGCAAAACTCCAGGGAGGGAACAAGTATTTGTAGAAGTCGAACAGTTCAATATTCTAGGCATAGTAAAGACGGTTCGGATATCAGAACCGTCTGTAATAGTCATATTACAGACGGTTTGGACATGAGAACCGTCTGTAATATTAAAGCAGATGGTTTGATATCCCAACCGTCTGTGATAGTCCCAACAGTGCCCACGCATCGAATTCTCTACATGCAATTGTTGATAACCGCACATAATAACTGAGCAGATGAAGAGACTTAATTATTTACTTCAAATTTAATTTGCATCGAATTATGTAATATGACTCTTCAACTTCCTTTGTCGTGTTGCAGTTTGTCTCCTGAGAAGTTATCATGAATTTATTGACCTTGAAAACCAGTAGTGCGCTTTTTAAAACTCGAGGCACCCGCGCATATGAACCGTCACCTTCTGGTTCTATAAATAGCGAGGCTCCTAAATCCCTGTCTTTATTCCCTCCTCAACTCCCACCTTGATGGCGAGCCGAGATTCCACTGAGGTTATTGAAATTGAGAGTGATGAGGAAGAGATAAGGAATGAACTCGATCAGGATCTTCAGAAAGCAAGTCCTCTCTGAAACTCTAATGCAGATCTTTCTTTTATGACTTGATTACCTCAAAACAAATGCATTTCAAAATCCACAGGTGCCTGAGGAAATGCTCCCTCCAAAGAAGAGACTTAGAAATGATGAAAGATCCTCCAGTGGAGCTGCAGCGAAGACTCTAGAGGGTGCTGAGGCCTGTGTTGCCACATTGCCCCTTGCAACCCCTCCAGTTGCATCGACTCCACCTTTGGAGATCCACAACAATCCTTCCAATATCCCCTCTTCAACACCTTTGTATCATCAGCTTTTCTTGGATGATCAACATTCTGGGGTAAGGCGCACACTTCCGCGTCCAAATCCACTCCGAAGCTTGGCAATCATCTTCACCCTCTTTGCTGGTTATGTCTTTCAAAACTAACCCATGCATATGTGCAGGAGGAGAAAGCTGCCTTGTGCAGAACTCTCCAAAAAAAAAAGAGGCACTGGAGAAGCATTCTGAGGGGATGTCTTCTGCCATTCTGCACTTGGCAGAGTGCTTTGAGTTGCAGCTTCATCTCCACCTTTGGAGATCCACAACAATCCTTCAAATATCCCCTCTTCAACACCTTTGTTGTATCAACTTTAATTTCTTGGATGATCCTACTGATGCCAAATTCACTCCTTTGCTGAGAGATGATGTTGATAGTCTTAGAGCCATTGGTAGTTCTCCTGGGGCGGGCAGTGTAGATTCTACTGATGCCAATACGTCCCTAGGAGAACTTTGTAAATTACTTTCGGAACAGGTCGACGCTAATTAATTGGTCGCTTAATTGTATCCCTTATGTACGCAAAGATTGTAAGAAATAAGAAATTTCTTTTCCTTATATATTTGGCTTTTCGATTGATTATGTAACTGATAATCACCAAATGATGTTCTGTGTGAAAATGTTAACAAGAAAATACTGCTGCAATCAAGACGATTTTTAACCCAAAACCGTCTCTGATTGTAACATTACAAACGGTTTTAATTTCAGGACCGACTGTAATAGTCTCAAAATTCTTTGAAGATCCATAGACATATATATACAACAAATATGAAAAACAAGATAAAACCAAATAGTCTCAACGTTCATTTTTTTAAATACTAACATTGAAAATAAGATAGAACCAAATATGAAAAACAAGTGGAACAACTGACCACTAGTCGAACGGTTCGACTGCAAACAATCCAGGATATTATAGACGATTCGGACCTTGTCACCGTCTGTGATAGTAGAGCAGAGTGTTGATTTTATAATTATCACAGATGGTTCTGAGGTAAAAACCGACAGTGATAATCACAGATGGTTTTGAAGTAAAAACCGACTGTGATAGTAAAGCGGACGGTTTTGAGCTCGGAACCGTCTGTAATATTGTAATTATCACGGACGGTTTTGAGCTCATAACCGTCTGTGATATTTCTGTCATAGTTCTACACAAAATGCACCGATATTATCGACGGTTTAATAAAGTGAAACCCGTCAGTGATATTCTGTTCTTAAAAAATGCACCGATATTACCGACGGTATTACATAGAACCGTCTGTATTGAACCTGGTATAAAAGGTCTTTTAGCGGATGTTTTGAGCTAGTCGTACACTCTTGCTTGACATACACTGTCCAGTTCGAAGAGATTTGGGGCAAGGAAGAGCGAAATCTCGAAAGGCCAGGGAGCATTTGGGGGCAAAAATTTGAGGATCCAAGGTTGGTACTTGCTCCCGAGGCATACACATTACTTGATTTCATCATCAATATCGATCTCCATTGATTGATCAAATTAGAGTGAGAGGGAGGGGAAGCTACAGTAGCAAATCCTGGTTGTAACTCATTTTCGACCTGTACTGTAGCTATTTAATTGCTTTATGATGTGTGTTATCCACACCCCCAACTAATTGCTTGTAGTTCAAGTAGTAGTTAACTATTTATACCGCAAACTCCGCATCAAACACTAGCTAGCTAGATTTATATAATTTATTGCGTGTCGACCGTACATAGAGTAGTATTACTAATTAGCATGTGTATGAATTTGATTAATTGCAGATGGTCCGAGACTAGATGTATAATGACAACCGAGTGGGTGAGGAATACATGAAAGGTGTTTTTGATTTCTAAAAGGTTGCTGAGCAAGACATGGCGAAGAAGGGTTTACCATATATGTACTGTCCTTGTGTAGATTGCCAGAATCTTAAGATGTTCACCAACTCATCTCAAATTGTCGCCCACTTGATCCGACGTGGTTTCAAAAAGGGGTACACGTGTTGGGTCCACCATGGAGAAGAGCCAACTGCAGAAACAAGTGCCACTCAGGTTGTGGAACAGGACATGTCGGATCCGAACAACGACTTCGATGAGGATATGCCAGAGGATGACAATTTAGATGACATGTTGCGTGATGTGGAAGGAAATTACAGTGAAAGGGAGTTTGGCAAATTCAAGCGCTTAATTGAGGACTCAGAAAAGCCGTTGTTCCCTGGTTGCAAGTCGAAGTACACAAAGTTGGCCTCTATGCTTGAACTGTTAAAATTGAAGGCAAGTAACAGCTGGACCAACAAGAGTTTCACGGCACTGTTAGATCTTTTAGCTGACATGCTCCCGGAAGGAAACGAGTTGCCAAAAAACACCTACCAAGCGAAAAAGCTGTTGTGTCCTTTGGGAATGGAAGTAGAAAGGATACACGCATGCCCTAATGATTGCATCCTTTACCGTAACGACTACAAGGATATGCATGTTTGTCCGGTGTGCGGCGCATTCCGCTATAAGCGTAAGGACCGAACCGACAACGGCGACTGCGCTGAGATAAAGCAAGGACCTCCTGCTAAGGTGTTGTGGTATTTGCCAGTCATTCCCCGCTTGCAGCATTTGTTTGCAAACCGTAAAGAGGCAAAATTACTACGTTGGCACTCGGAAGACCGGAAGAAGGATGGAAAGCTGAGACACCCCGCTGATTCTTCGCAGTGGAGAAACATCGACAGGAAATTTGTTAACTTTGGAGCAGAATTGAGGAATATAAGGTTCGGGTTGAGTACCGATGGAATTAATCCTTTTGGTAACATGAGCAGTTGGCATAGCACTTGGCCGGTTCTTTTGTGTATCTACAACCTTCCTCCTTGGTTGTGTATGAAGCGCAAGTACATCATGATGTCTCTACTTATCTCAGGACCAAAACAACCCGGAAACGATATTGATGTGTATCTAGCACCATTGATAGAGGATCTCCTAACAATGTAGAACGAAGGGGTGTAGGTATGGGACGCATACAAACGAGAGAACTTCATCCTACGTGCTATGATATTCTGCACCATCAATGATTTCCCTGCCCTTGGAAATTTGTCGGGCCGTAGTACGAAAGGAGCCAACGCCTGCCCCCATTGCGAAGATGAGACTGAGAGCGTGTGGCTGAAGAATTGCAGGAAAATAGTGTACACGCGTCACCGTAGGTTTCTTCCGAAGAATGACGTGTATCGTAAGAGGAAGAGGGAATTTGACGGCCACAAGGAAGATTGTTCAGCCCCGAAGCCTACGCGTGGGAAAGATGTTTACTCACGGGTGAAGGACATAGACGTTGTGTTTGGAAAGGGTCATAAATTGAAACCCCGCACGAATAACTCTTGGAAGAAGAGATCGATATTTTAGGACTTACCTTATTGGGAGCATTTAGAGGTTCGTCATTGCATTGATGTCATGCATGTAGAGAAGAATGTTTGCGACAGTTTAATCGGCCTATTGCTGAACATTCCAGGGAAGACAAAAGATGGCGTCAATGTGCGGTGACATGATTGAAATGAGAATCAGGCCCGAGCTAGCACCGAGAGAGGATGATAAAGGCCGTATATACCTCCCCCCTGCATGCTACACTTTGTGCAAGGCTGAGAGGACAGAACTCTGTAAGTGTCTCTATGGTGTTAAAGTTCCATCGGGTTACTCCACAAATATGGAAAAGCTTGTGTCCATGGGCGATTTGAAATTGCTGGGTATGAAGTCTCATGATTTTCACATGTTGATGACACAAATGCTTCCTGTTGCCATCCGGAGTATTCTGCCGCATAAGGTCAGAGAGACAATCATGAGGCTGTGTTTTTTCTTCAATGCAATTTCTTGCAAGGTCATTGATCCCGATGGACTGGATTCTCTGCAGAGCGAGGTGGTTCGAACTCTCTGTCAGTTTGAGATGTATTTTCGTCCATCATTTTTTGATATCGTGGTCCATCTCACCGTCCACCTTGTCAGAGAAATCAAGATATGTGGACCCGTGTTCCTATGTTATATGTATCCATTCGAGAGGTACATGGGTGTACTTAAGGCCTACGTGAGGAATCGGTCTAGGCCCGAGGGTAGCGTTGTCGAAGGTTATGCAGCGGAAGAGGTTGTTGAGTTCTGCGTCAATTACATGGCCGAGGTAGAAGCAATAGGAGTTCCTGTGTCTCGTCAAGAGGGGAGGCTTGATGGTGTTGGCACTATTGGACGGAGAGCCATCACTCCTGATTTCGATATGTACTCGAAAGCTCATTTTTGGGTCTTGCAACACATGACGGAGGTGTCTCTGTACATCGACGAGCACAAGGAGATGCTACGACAAGACAATCCTCGCCGATCCGAGGTTTGGATCACAGGACAATATAACAGTCAATTCAACGCGTGGATGAAAGTGCGAATCACCGGAGAGTCCGCAAGTGAGAACCTTAAATGGTTGGCAAAATGGCCCATGTTTACTGTACAGACATGGCAGGGATATGTCATCAATGTGTACACATTTTACACGAAAGCTCAAGATCGAAATAGCACTGTGCAAAATAGTGGAGTGAGCGTAGAAGCTTTCCATGAGGGGTTCACCGAGACAGGCCCAACAAGGGTAGTACGTGGATTGAACTCGTACTATGGGTTCATTGAAGAAATTTGGGAGCTCGATTACGTACTGTTCAAGATTCCCCTGTTTCGATGCCGATGGGTCCAAATCCCACAGGGTGTGAAGGTTGACAGTTACGGTTTCACTTCTGTGGATCTCGATCGAGTTGCTTATAAAGATGAGCCATTCATACATGCAAATCAAGCTATTCAGGTCATTTATGTCACTGACCCGGCCAATAAGAAGTGGCACGTCGTCCTTCATGGCAAGAGAAGGATTGTTGGAGTTGAAAATGTCGTAGACGAGGAGGAATGCAATCAATTTGATGGGATTCCTCCATTTGGAGATGGCGTACAGGTCAATACTGAAGACATCGATGAAACCAGTTACGTGCGTATGGATCACCAGGAAGGGTTATACTTTAAAGGTAATCAACCGTACGTCCTTATCTCTCTGTTTCCATCGGTATAGCTTATATCTCCTGTAATTCTCGTCTTTGCAGGGCCACGGCAAATGGAAAGTTGAGGATAACATGGCTGTGTACGTGGAAATTGTCGGTGAAAGTCCCCATTTGTATGTAACATTAACTTGAGCATGCTCCACATTGTATGTTAAATTTATTTGAGCATGCTCCACATTGTAACCAATTTTCGGATCTACGTACACTGTAACCAATTTACAGAGCATTTGGACTACATTTGAAATATCTGAGTGTTCATTTAAAACAAGTTTTCGAGCATTCAGAGTTGAAAGCTACAGATCAGTTTCAAGTTGTAAAACTTACGTTCAATAGAGAGATTATCACGGACGGTTGAATTATCACAGACGGGTATGAATATAGAACCGACTATGATATTCCCAACAGCGTCTCCGACGCTTCAGGTCTTCACGTGCACGGTCGGTTCTCAAGTCCAAACCGTCTGTGATAATCTCAGTCACAGTCGGTTCTCAACTCAAAACCGTCTGTGATAATCTCTCACTATGTAGATTATCACAGACGATTTTTATTTGAGAACCGACTGTGATAATATTATCACAGACGGTTATGAATATAGAACCGATTGTGATATTCCCAACAGTGTCCGACGCTTCGAGTTCTTGATGTGCACCGTCGGTTCTCAAGTCCAAACCGTCTGTGATAATCACAGTCACAGTCGGCTCTCAACTCAAAACCGTCTGTAATAATCTCTCTGGTGATTATCACTATGTCGGTTATCACAGACGGTTCTGATGTGAGAACTGACTGTGATAATATTATCACAGACGGTTGTGAATGTTGGACCGACTGTGATAATCTCTGCGCGGTACATTGTTTAAGGCGGGCTTTGTCCTGCTCATTTCCAGACTTCGCAACTGTTTGCCCTAGCTCTCTCCGCCCTCGCACCGTCCGTCGCGATCACCTCCATCGCCTCCCACCTTCTCCTCCTCTCCGTCTGTCGCGATCACTTGCATCGCCTTTCCACCGTCAGGCGCGATCACCTCCATCGCCCTCCCGCCTTCCGACGCGATCACCTCCATCGCCTCCCCACCGTTTCTGTCATTCTTGGTTAATTATAAGTATATGAGTTTTGTTATAGAATTATTAGTTGCAGATTTACTTAAACTGTTCTCTCTTTCACTTATGTTAGGAAATATGTCTGGTGACAAAATGCACCACTCGGGGAGTCAGAGTGACCTCGCTAGCGATGAGACACCTGGGCCGGAGGTCGCCGCGTCCGCCGTGACCAAGCCGCAGAAGAGAAAGGGGCGAGGCCGGATGACATGCGCGCGTCTGGACAAGCTGGAAAAGCAACACGTCCAGTTCAACAACAATGGTGTGTCGGAAGCTCCGGACAAACTTGTCAGTCAGTACCGCTCACTATGCGGCAAAGTGGCAAGGGAGCGGGTGCCCATCACCACCTCCGACTGGGGTCAAGTGCCCCCAGAGTGCAAGGATGCGCTGTGGGAAGAAATGCAGGTGGCGTTTCACATTCCCGAGGATCGCCACTTCACTATCCGCCGGAGGACACTGATGTCAATAAACAAGGCGTGGAGGAACTTCAAGAGCCACCTTGTCAGGCTCTATGTGAAGGAGTCGAAGACCCCCTTCGATGACTTCCCTTTCGTGACTCCCGAGGCATGGCAGCAGTTCGTCGAGATGAAGGCCAAGCCAGAGTTCCAGGAGCTTAGTGCGAAGGGCCAGGCTAACCAGGCCAAGAATACCCACCCACACAGACTAGGCAGTGGTGGGTATGTGGGGAAGAAGGCATTGTGGAGGAAGCAGGACGAGGAGGCTTCCCAGTCTTCGGCCGGCAGTCCTTATGCGGGCATAACGGACGTGCGCGCCCGCAATTGGTGCCGAGCAAGATCGACGATGACCTCCTCCGGAAGCGTCTCTGTGAATAACCCTGCCGACAGGGAAGTGATCGACCGGCTGGTAAGATTGTCCGATCACGTACTATCCTCGTAACACGCATGCAATGGGTTGTATTGCTAAGTTCTCCTGTTGCAGGTGACGCTGAGTGTGCAGGCGGCATCCGGAGAGTTCAACCCGAGGAGGGACAGGGATATCCTCACAGCGGTGCTAGGAAACAAGGAGCATCCAGGCCGCGTGCGTGGCCTCGGTTCCACTGTGCCTTGGAGGCATGGTTTTCCTGATGATGAGGAGGCAGCTAAGAGGAGAAAGAGATCCCACCAAGCCCGCGATGAACGGCTCAAGGAGGAGATGCGATCGGAGTTCGCTGTTCAGGACAAATCACTCTTGCAGCTGTTGTCGGAGATGCGGTCCATGTATGAAGAGCTAAGAAAGGCGACCCAGGGCACCCCCCTTCTAGCAGCGGAAGTACCGACCCCCATTCTTGGCCACCGTAGTAGCTTCGTAGACAGAGCCCTCTCCAAAGTATCCGGTGGACTTTCTGCAGGTAATGACCGTTTTTCTATGTTAATTCATTCGAAAGTGAAAAGCGGCGAAATTCAATATGTTAATGCGCACTGTTTGTAGGAACCCGCCTCCGGCAAGCTTATGGTGCTGGCCGGTCTCTTCTCGATCGAGACTGGCCGTGGGATGGCGCAACCATGCACGGCGGGGGCCACAATCCACGGTGTCCCTCTATCTGAGGGTTTTGCCCGGGTCCAGGTGGACAGTGTCTCCGACGATTGCAAGGGTTTTCCGTTGGAGAAGCCGCCGAACGACGAGATTACCACTCTTGGAGATGCGGTGCACACATTCGTGCAATGGCCCAAGAAAGACATCGTCCTGAATGAGGTAATTCCCCCACCAGTTTCATAATTCGTACTGTAATAATAGCCCTCAGAGTTAGTGTCCTAATACGTAGGTTCTTACATCACAGACCGACACGCGTCCTACTAGCCAGCCGACCACTCCGATGATGAAGCTGACTCCGACTAGGAGGCAACCATTCAAGAAGCTGGCTAGTAGGGGAGAAGCAAAGAAGAGCCCGGCGAAGGAGAGCGAGAAGAGTGCGCCATCTCTCATGCCGTTCGCTCTGGGGATGCCCATGGCCTCCGATACCGCAATTTCGAGCATGGGGTTAGCATGCCAGAGCCTGCATGCATGGTACATGAGGAGGACAAACCAGACCAAGACGTAGCGTCCGACGCACATCATGGTCAAGTACACCGTGGCAGAGTTCCATAACGACGTTGGGACCTACCCGGTGACCTTCGAAGACTGCACAATTTACTGAACAAAGATCCACTCGACTTGTCAATCCTACGGTCTTGGATGCTGTAAGTATCCTACTATCCTACGCTTGTTCGTGCATATACGGATATATGTCATTTATTAATTGGTTACTTCCATGCAGCTGCATGACCAACTATGCCAAATCTAAGGGCATACCTGTTGGTTTCTTGGACCCCCAGCTGGTCGCCGAGGTGATGTTTAGGACCGACGCAGACTTCGTTGTCGACTACATCAAAAGAGGGTTGCTTGCTCAGGTCGACAAGGAGTACATACTTGTACCCTACAACCAGAGGTGAGTGCTTTCATCAGTACTTCACTCGTAGATTAGTGTCTCCATGTGCACACCCCCAAACTTAGATTAAATTTTTAATTCTTTACGTGTAACATGTAGCTACCACTGGATCCTGCTGCTACTTATTCCGAAAAGGAACAAGGTGTTCTACCTTGATTCATTGCAGAGGAAAGGGTACTCATATTGCGGCGCACGAGATGTATTCGAAAGGTGATGGTATTCATGTGGTGGACCTGTCTTGCATGCATCTAGATTTACTGTCCTCAAATTGTCAATTTTGACCATCCTCAAACAGTCAATTTTGACTATCTATAGGGCTTTCACGAACTACTTTGCCGAGGGAGGGCGACAACACGAGTGGTGAGCCGATAAGTTTCAGTGGTTACAATTTTCGGTACAAATTTCAACTGGCATCTGTTTTACTTTATAACGTGTCCCCAGCTAACTCTCGGTCTGTAAATTGGCAGTGCCATCAGCAGCCGGATGACAATACATGTGGGTTCTACGTGATGTGCCACATGTATGACCTGATCGTCACTCCTCACCACCCAGATTTCCCCGAGGTATACAACTGCTCCCCTTTGTATTGATTTGGCAGAATTTACAACTGCATTGAGCTAATTTTTTCTGTACCAACTCTTGCTGTAGGGGGTCGACTTCCCTTCGGAAAGCTTTGACCCTCGGGAGATTGGTATTGTCCGAGGGATGCTCGTTGAGTTTTTCCTTGCAGAGGTCATATCAACCAAGGGGAAGTTTAGGGACCCACAAGGTTCGTATTAGTGCGGCCTTACATTTATTTGTACATCTAACACACTGACTTTAATTGTCGATTACATTTATTGGTTCAATCTCAATTGTACATATTTCTGAGTTCTGTGCTGTATATATGAAATGCTATTGTACATGTTTCTAAGTTGTGTGCATGTATATATGAGACTGTATATATTTGAGTACTGTGCATGTATGAAATTCATGAACTGTATATATGAAATGCTATTTGTACAGAGGACATCGGTGACTGTTATAATCTCAGACGGTTTGTAAGATCAAAACCGTCTGTGCAGACGGTTTTGATCTTACAAACCGTCTGAGATTATAACAGTCACCGATAATGACACTATCACAGATGGTTTTGACCTAAAAACCGTCTGCGATATCACACTATCACTATCACAGATGGTTTTGACCTTAGAACCGTCTGTGATATTATACTATCACAGACGGTTCTGAGATTATAACACTATCACAGATGGCTTTGACCTAAAAACCGTCTGTGATATCTCACTATTACAGACGGTTCTGAGAGTATAAACCATCTGTGATAAGGAAACAATCACAGACGGTTTCAAGATTACCACCGTCGCTGATAATGACAATATCGCATATGGTTTTGACCTCAAAGCCATCTGTGATACTCTAAATACACAGACGGTTCTGAAACAACTGTCTGTGATAAGGACGCTATCACAGACGGTCCTGAGGTCATAACCGTCTCTGATAATTTGAGTATCACAGACGGTTTTGATCTCAGAACCGTCTCTAATAATGTGAGATCCCAGATAGTTTTGACATCAGAACCATCTGCGATACTCATATTATTATTGATGGTTCTGAGATCAAAACCATCTGTGTTAGTATGAGTATCTCAGACGGCTTTGATGTTATAACAGTCTGTGTATTAGGAGTACCACAGACGGTTCTGAGGTCATAACCGTCAGTAATAATTTGAGTATCACAGACGGTTTTGATCTCAGAACCATCAGTAATACTGTGAGGATCACAGACGGTTTTGACATCAGAACCGTCTGCGATACTTATATTATTATTGACGGTTCTGAGATCAAAACCGTCTGTGGTAGTATGAGTATCTCAGACGGTTTTGATGTTATAGCAGTCTGTGTATTAGGAGTATCACAGACGGTTCTGATATTATAACAGTCTGTGTAGTATGAGTATCACAGACGGTTCTGATGTTATAACAGTCTGTGTAGTATGAGTATCACAGACGGTTCTGATGTTATAACAGTCTGTGTAGTATGAGTATCACAAACGGTTTTGATCTTATAACAGTCTGTGAAGGGAAAGATCACAGACGGTTCAAAACCGTCTATGACAGTACATGATTATCACTGACGGGTAAGAACCGTCTGTGATGACTGTTTTGACCCGACTGTGATAATGAATTCTGTAGTAGTGAAGACGACCAAAAAGCACAGTTTAATCAGAAGTTTTCTACTAAGTCAAAGACTTAGTAGAGGTAATTAATCAAGAGCTTTACGAAGTCTCTGGAACTAAAGATCTCCACAAGACCCTCCAGTTAGATTTCCCCATGACGCGGAAGACAAAATAGTATAAGTACAAAGAAAACATGTATCTTGTAATTCAATGAAGGATTAATAAAGAACAAGTTATTTGTGAATTTTTCTTGTCGTTTGCATCTTTATATTTTCTGTTAAAATGGAATGGTACGCCTGCATATTTAAATAAAAAAGAGAGAAAACTCCCCATAGAGAAAAGAAGAGAAAATTTTCTTCGCCAAACATCCACGTAAGAAACCTGTTCTGGTACCTTACCATGACAATTTTTATAAAAGCCTATACTAAAAGGGCTCTTTTGAGAATAAAATCTAAATACCCGTTGTCTAATTCGTAAAAAATGACTTTAGTATTGGTTTTTGAAATATCCATGCTATGTAAGGTAATAGACAAAATTCCTTTGACATGTTTATGTATCAAAATGCATGATGTAGGCTGACTGGTTTAAGATCTGATACTAGAACATTGAAAGACACAGATTGAGAAACCGAGAACAGAACAGTTAAAGTTTTAGGAATCAAATTAGAAAATTTAGGATGTGACATTTTACCTGTCGTGGTATTACGAATACCCCGGCAGGTTTTGTGGACGATCCTAGCGAAGGAAATACGACGCGAGCTGACCGAGTGACCGGTCCTCTCCCGTCGGGCAAGCACAACAAATGACACGAGGGTTTATACAGGTTCGGGCCTCAGTGGAGACCCTAGTCCTGTCGACGTGCTCTCGACACGTCAGCTAGGGGAGCTCTCTCGTGGGGAGAGTGCTCCTAAGCACGCCTTTTGGTTTTTTGTATTGGATACAAATGAATTGGTCTTAGTTACAAAAGGGGTTACAAGGGTATATATAGACCCCAAAAGACGCAAATTACAAGGCTACCCTAGCTGGAACCGTTGGATCGAGGGCGTTGCAGTCTTTTCGCACGATACGAGGCTTAGATCCTTGACATGTGTCCACTCCAATTCCCGAGGGATCTCATGGGTAAGTAGGGCCCCTTACCCGGAGCCACGTCCGGGGAGGAGAGGGCCCCTTACCCGGAGCCACGTCCGGGGAGGAGAGCCCCTTACCCAGGACCAAGTCCGGGGAAGAGAGGGCCCCTTACCCGGAGCCACGTCTGGGGAAGAGAGGGCCCCTTACCCGGAGCCACGTCCGGGGAGAGCCCCTTACCCGGGACCACGTCCGGGGAAGAGAGGGTCCCTTACCCAGAGCCACGTCCGGGGAGAGCCCCTTACCCGGAGCCACGTCCGGGGGAGAGAGGGCCCCTTACCCGGAGCCACGTCTGAGGGAGAGCCCCTCACCCGGAGCCACGTCCGAGGAAGAGAGGACCCCTCACCCGGAGCCACGTCCGGGGAAGAGAGGGCCCCTTACCCAGATCCACGTCCGGGGAAGAGAGGACCTCTTACCTGGGACCATGTCCGGGGGAGGGGGCCCCCTTACTTGGGGCCACTTTACTCGGGGGAACCTCATTTTTCCCCAACATCAGCCCGCCGCGCGCTCGAGAGTACTTCGTTGCGTCGAAGCGTGCGCCTCCACACCTTACCAGCGGGGCCCCGGTGGCTACTCCCGGTAAGGGGAAAGGGCGACACTTTTAAACGCCCCTAGGAAACTCCTCATTATCTGCGTGCCACTTCGCATTTAGTACCTAGATTCGGTGCGGGCAACGAGGTGATCTTCTCTCCCTATAAATATGGGGGCCGCACATCACTTAACCATCTCCCACTCCTAATGATCCGGGAGGATCTCCAAGTCCTGATCGCATGTGGCTTCGCGACCAAGTCCTGATCGCATGCGGCTTCGCGACCAAGTCCTGATCGCATAAGGATTCGCGACCTGGATGAGTCCGTGACCATGGATTGGTCCGCGACCAGGAAAAGGAATTCGTTCCCTGTTCGGAATTGTAATCCGATCCGAATGTGTATAACTAAGCTTATCTGTTTAGGATTAGTTATATGAGTTTAATACGTTTAGGTCTCTAAGTCTGATACGTACTCATACATTGGACTATAAATACCTTGTAATAGCTCTAGTTTAGATCATCGAATACAATCGAAGAGTCATAGAACTTATTTGAGTTTTAGACACTTATAGTTCCTTCGACGTAGACAAGTGTGTCTAACGTTCGACGTGTAAAGCCTTCTTTGAAATAAAGAGTTGTGTAATTATTTTGGGTTTCGGTATTTCCGAGTAAGATCCCGTTATTCCGCA
This sequence comes from Pharus latifolius, assembly GCA_019359835.1. Lineage (NCBI taxonomy): Eukaryota > Viridiplantae > Streptophyta > Magnoliopsida > Poales > Poaceae > Pharus > Pharus latifolius. The sequence continues at coordinate 86,124,888 of CM033325.1, forward strand.
TATTAGAATCTGGGGGAGCCTAGTGCGAAAACCAAGACTAGGTCTCAAACGGATCAAGTTGGTATCAGAGCAACTTTCCTATCCTGTGGATGGTGAAGACTCGCCAGGGTTACAAAACTTCCGGCGAAATTCCAGGCGATCAATTGACGGTTCCTACAGCCGCGTCTCCGACAATGTCTGACGATACCTCCGTTCAAGCTAACCTAGCCGAAAAAGTGGCTAAGCTCTCCACCGACATGGAAACCGTGCTTGCTTGGATTATGCAGCAGGCCATGATTGTACCTCCTGAAGTAGGGAAGGTTATGGGTGAGAAGACTGGTGAAGACTTGCGCAGGGTAGACGAAGATGAAGACGAAGGCGACCACAAGACCGAGACCTCGCCAACACCTCCTTAGCTGTCGGATCTTTTAAAGTCGACGCTAAGATTGATATACCCATATATGATGGGGTGATTGATGCCGAGAAGCTGGATTCTTGGATCGACCAACTTGAGACCTACTTTGACCTGAAAGGGTTTAGTAGCGCTCAAAAGGTCAAATTTGCACCTTTGAAGATGAAGGACCACGCCAAGACATGGTGGAAGGCCCTTATCGCCAGTAGTGAAGCTGACGACCTTGCGTGGGGTCAATTCAAACGACTTCTGCGACAAGAATTCTATCCGATGGGTTACGTTGAGGAGAGATGGGAGCGTTGGCACAGATTGTACCAACGGCGCGACCAGACCGTCCAAGACTATACGACAGAATTTCGGCGACAAGCAATGGTCATTGGCATCTCACTATCCGACCCTCAGGTATTTCGGAAGTACACATCTGGACTTCAGAAATCGATCAGTACTGAGCTAAGTCTGTTCGGTGTCTAAGACATTGCGACCGCGAGCACAACTGCTATGGCGATCGAGAAGAAGAACAAATCCCGCAGCGACAAAAAAACGAAGGAAAGTGCGACCTCGACAAAGAAAAAGCCGAGTCCGAAGAAGAACGCTTCAAAATCGGGCACGGGTGCCTTTTGCGAACATTGTCAAGTCGCGGGGCATACCAAGGACAAATGTTACAAGCTTCATCCTGAACTTCGACCAAAGAAAAACAGACCAGGGAAAAGAACAGCCACGGCTACTGCGACTCCACCCGACGAAGAAGTTGTCCGAGTGAATTCGGTTAATGAGGCGGATACGACCTTGTCTCTGATGGCAATGCCGAAGGATAAGGGTTCCGATCCACCGAACGACCATCACCCAACGGAGGACTTGTTCACCATCAACATCCAGGTGAAGCACGAAGTGGTCGCAGCGATATTCGATCCAGGAAGTCAGAAGAATCTAGTCTCCGCTGGACTGGTTCGGCGACTTGGTTTGAAGACAACCACACACCCGCGACCATACCCGCTGGGTTGGTTTACATCCGACGTGAACCAACAGATTACGAGTCAGTGTGTGTTGAAGTTTGCGATCTCTGCACGATATATTGATGAGGTGCAATGCGATGTTGTCCCTATCGATATCTGTCAGGTGATCTTTGGGAGTCCGTATCTGTATGACCGAGACGCTCACTTCCATCGGCGAGCGCAAGAGTACGACCTCACCAAAGACGGAGTTAAGTTCGTGATCAGTAGAGACATCCACGTCAACACTTCAAACTTGATTACCGCAAATCAAGCCAAACGAATTGTTAATGCATGTCACAAGTATGTGCTTGTCATGATTCGACCCTTTGCTCAAGGTGAGGGTACTCGACCAGCATTGCCGCTGGCGTGCCGAGAGGATTCTGGTCGTTTGTTGGGACTGTTGGAGAAATACAGTGATTTGTTCGAGACTACCCAGGGTCGTCCGCCGAAACGTCCAGTCGAGCACGAAATTCAGCTTGTGTCCGATGCGACATTGCCCAATCTGAGTATGTATCGCAACTCAGTATTGGAGAATGAAGAGATCAAGAGACAACTTGGTGAGTTGCTGAACAATGGTGTCATTCAACCGAGTAGCTAGTTCACCTTGTGGATCTCCTGTGGTGTTAGTACCAATGAAAGATGGGACTTGGCGTATGTGCATCGACTATCGAGCACTGAACAAGATCACCATCAAGAACCGGTACCCCCTTCCTCGTATTGATGACCTACTAGACCAATTGAAGCATGCTGTTGTCTTCTCCAAATTGGATCTTAAGTCAGGATATCATCAAGTTAGCATCCGAGAGGAGGATACGTGGAAGACCGCGTTCAAAACACGGCAAGGTCTGTTCGAATGGCTGGTCATGCCATTTGGTCTCTGCAACGCCCCGGCAACTTTCATGCGTCTTATGAATGACGTTTTGAGATAGTTCATCGACGACTTTGTGATCGTTTACCTCGATGACATTCTAGTTTATAGTCGTTCGTGGGATGAGCACCTCATTCATGTCGAAAAGGTGTTCGATCAGCTTCGGCAACATCGACTTCGCCTCAACCGTAAGAAGTGCGAGTTCGGCCAGCAAACTCTACTTTACCTTGGATTCCTGGTCGGTAACGGTACGTTGCAAATCGACCCAGATAAGGTAAAAGTGATTCGCGAGTGGCCGCGACCACGAACAGTTACGGATGTGCGTAGTTTTGTGGGAGCATGCCAATATCTTCGGAAGTTCATCTGACACTTCTCGATTGTGGCTTCTCCATTGCATGCATTAACCAGGATCGATCAGAAGTTCGAGTGGACAGGGAAACATGAGGACACGTTTCTCTTGCTGAAAAGGAAGATCAGCGAGGAAACCAATGCCTCAGGTTATGCGATGGGCGCAGTGCTTATGCAAGAAGGTCGACCAGTGGCATATCACTCCGAGTTATTCCAGGGAGCTCAGAAAAACTATCCGACTTATGATAAGGAGTTATGCGCACTGCATCAGGCCGTGAAACATTGGCTGTGTTATCTTTTGGGTAAAGAGACGGTTGTCCACACCGACCATCAACCATTGCAATATTTGCAAACTCAGTCCAAGCTACAGCAAGCTCGGCACATGAAGTGGATGTCGTATCTGCAGCAGTTCAATCTGGTGATTAAGTACAAGAAGGGCGTACACAACAAATTGGCGGACATGTTGTCACGACCACCAGTTACGGCCCTCTGTTTATCAGCATTCATGCAGATCGAGCCCTCATGTCATGATGACTATGCCACTATGTACAGTGAAGATCCTGTTTTCCAAACAGTACTGACTGAGCTCGAAACAGGGAAACCTACGGAGTTCGTTCGTCGAGAAGGACTCTTGTACAAAGGTAACTTACTTTGCATACCTCGTGGAGCACCTCGAATTCAATGGTTGCGAGAAGCGCATACATCGAAGGTAGCTGGTCACTTTGGGGTTACAAAGACGTTGAAAAATCTTCACCGGCATGTGTTCTGGCCGCGTATGCAACAAGATGTGGCTAGTTTCGTTCGAGGCTGTGGTCTCTGCAGCATCTCGAAACCGGCAAACCGAAAATTAGGTTTGTACACTCCTTTGCCAGTTCCATCACGACCATGGGAGAGCATATCCATGGATTTCTTGGGAGGATTGCCTAAGACCCGACGTGGCAACGACTATCTATTCGTGGTCGTTGATCGGTTCTCCAAAATGATTGTTCTTATACCTTGTCGGAAGATTATCACGGGAGAAGAGGTAGCTCGGGTATTCTTTCAACACGTTTGGACACACTTCGGACTGCCGACTTCTATTGTGTCTGATCGCGATACCCGGTTCCTTAGTCACTTTTGACGATCGCTCTGGACGATGGTGGACACCAAGCTAAAGAGGAGTACTGCTTTTCATCCGCAAACTGATGGTCAAACCGAGGTGGTTAATCGCACAGTCGTTCATCTCTTGAGAGGATATAACTCGAAGCACCCGAAGACCTGGGATGAAAGTATACCGTACCTACAGTTTGCTTTTAATCGATCAGTGCATGGTTCGACTGGAAAGTCGCCGTTTGAGGTCTGTTTAGGATTTCTACCACAGAGTCCATTTGATATGGAGTTTGTGATCCCTACCTCAGCACAGAACAGCAAGGAAGCATCTGATCAGGATCGAGCACAAAAGTTCCTGGAAGGTATTCAACGACTTCATCGTGAGGTTGAACAGAACTTGCTGAAAACTCAACTCAAGTACAAAGCGCGACATGATCGGCACCGAGTTGATGCGCAATTTCAAGAAGGTGATATGGTATGGTTATATTTGAGTAAGGAGAGACTTAAAGGTGAAGGTAAGAAACTCAAACCCATTCGTTATGGTCCTTTTCGGATTTTGCGGAAAGTGGGTAATAATGCTTGTCAGCTTGAGTTACCTCCATACATGGATATTTACTCGGTTGTCAATGTTGAGCACCTCAAACTCTTCGAGCCTTCAATGTTGGATGATGAGTCAGATACCATAGTACCATCTGTTGAAGACTTGGTCTATCAACGAGGCAAACCTTTACGTGAAGATGTGATTCTGGAGAGGAAGGTGACTACCACCCGCAGTGGCACCAAGGAGACTTTTCGAATCGGTCGGAAAGATCAACGAGCACGTGCGGCAAAGTGGTACACCAAAGAAGATGGACAAGCCCAATTTCCACATCTCCAGTTTGATCGTGAGGTCGCAACAGGGGTTGGCTCCTTCTCAACAAGGGAGTCATGATCCGGGAGGATCTCCAAGTCCTGATCGCATGTGGCTTCGCGACCAAGTCCTGATCGCATGCGGCTTCGTGACCAAGTCTTGATCGCATAAGGATTCGCGACCTGGATGAGTCCGCGACCATGGATTGGTCCGCGACCAGGAAAAGGAATTCGTTCCCTGTTCGGAATTGTAATCCGATCCGAATGTGTATAACTAAGCTTATCTGTTTATGATTAGTTATATGAGTTTAATACGTTTAGGTCTCTAAGTCTGATACGTACTCATACAATTGGACTATAAATACCTTGTAATAGCTCTAGTTTAGATCATCGAATACAATCGAAGAGTCATAGAACTTATTTGAGTTTTAGACACTTATAGTTCCTTCGACGTAGACAAGTGTGTCTAACGTTCGACGTGTAAAGCCCTCTTTGAAATAAAGAGTTGTGCAATTATTTTGGGTTTCGGTATTTCCGAGTAAGATCCCGTTATTCCGCATATTAGAATCTGGGTGAGCCTAGTGCGAAAACCAAGACTAGGTCTCAAACGGATCACCTAAATCCCCACTTCTTTCCCGGTAGCGCTAGAGCTCTCCCGGTAGGAGCCTTTCCCGGTGACGCTACATCTCCCAGTAGCAGGCCTTTGCCCGGTAGCGCTAAGCCTCCCGGTAACAGACCATTCCCGGTAGCGTTAGGCTTCCCGGTAACAGATTCTTGCCTGGTAGTGTTGAGCCCCAGGAGTGCGAGATGGCTTCGAAAGCGCGAGGAAAAGCCATGGAGCTATCTCCCGAGAAGCTTACGTCCGATTTCTTGGGGGTCTCTAAGTTTACCTCCCAGGACTCGGAGGCCCTAATAGCCCGGAGGGTCTTCGCCCAAGGGGATATCCGTGTCCCGGGCGACGAGGTGGTCCGGCATCCCCGGGGAGGGGAGGTCGTCGCCTTCGAGGCGTTTGTCGATGCGGGTCTCCGGCTCCCGCTCCATCCCATGGTCCGGGAGTTCTTACTTCAATACAACGTGGCCCTCAACCACCTCATGCCGAACACTTTGGTTCGAATGGGGTTGTTTATCTGGCTGTGCGAGACCACAGCCGAGACGGAGGGCACGTTGCGCCTCTTCCGGCACTTCTACAAGGCCACCGCGTGGAGCTCTCCGGTGGCGCGACACGGGCCGAAGTCCACGTTCGGGTCCGTGGTGGTGAAGCTCCTCCCATCCCGAGTCGATTAGTACCTGGTCACGGCCTCCCAGGACCATTGGGAGGATTGGGCCCGGAGGTGGTTCTACCTCTTGGTGGGAGACCCGGAGATCATCTATTCCCCGGAGCCTCCTTCCCTTACCCGGTCCTCGACGCCTCCACTTCCCAAGCTGAGCGTCGGCGAGGCGGCCCTCATCGATAAGATGGTGGCGGCTCGGTCCCGTCGGAGTATGAGGGACCTGGTGGAGGAGCTACTCCTTCTCCGGTTCAGCCCCTTCGGGCGTGTCCAGAGAGGGCTCGGCCTTTCGGCGGAGAATCATCCTCCCCAGTACCTGGCGTCGCGACGTAAGTCCTTCGAAAACTTCCCGGCAAAGAGCTTCACATTCTAACTCCTTTCCTTGCAGTGCGTTCATACGAGTCGTCCCGAGAGAAGGCGGAGCGTTTCCTCGGGAGGTACTTCGAGGACGAGCATGCAAGGTGCTAAGCGGTCATCGGCGACGCCCCCCCCCCCGGCAACTTGGTGGCCCAAGTTTTCGGGCTTTCCTTGCCCGCCCGAATACCGCTCCCGACACCGGGCTCCCACAAGAGGAGGGAGGCGCTCGGCAGCCAAGAAGCGGGACGCACCAAGAACCAGAGGGCCACCGAGGAAAGCCCCGGGACAGCCCAAACGAGGTCTCCCGTTCCGGCACCGGGCTTGACCGAGACCCCTCAGGCCCCCATGAAGGCGAAGGTGCTTTCTCCGGTAGTGGGGCTCACCGATAGCCCCACTAACACAGCCACGCTGGTGGCTCAGCTTGACGCGCTGGGCACCTCGGGGGCGTTGGACGGCATCAGGGTGGAGTCGGACTCAGAGGACTACGCCCCATCTCCTTCCCCGAACAGGGACGTTCGGGTAGCTTCTTCAAGTACGCGCCCGGTCCCAGGCATGCGCTACCGGATGCCCGGCACCTTCCGATTCGGCGCCCTCGTGGCTCCCGGGGCCGGGACATCAACAACACCGACCCCGGTCGCACCACCTTCCCCGGGACTCGGGGGGCACGCTGCTTCCTCCCCGGTGGAGGCCGCTCTACCAGTGGAGCGAGGCACCGGGGCTACCAGGACCTGGGGGAGCGATGTTGACGCTCTCTGGGAAGGAGCGCTCTTCTCCGCCGATGAGACGAGGCGGCTCTCCTTGGGCTTCCTCACCCCCCGAGTGCGGGCTCGCATGGCCGAGGGGGGAATCGACGACCGGTACGAGGACATCATCTCCCTCTCGCTTCAGGTAAGGAGCTTACATTGTTGCTTGATGTCCGATTAGGGGCTTTCCTAACCGTGTTTCCTACATGACAGACCGCCGCCACGGTACGTGCCTTCTAGGGTCGGCTCGCGCGGGAGACCGAGGCTGCGGACAAGGAGATAGCCACCCTCGAAGCCTCCCGGGATGCGGCAGTCCGGGAGCAGGATGCGGCCATTGAGGAGCTAGGGAGGGTGCGGTCGCAGCAGCTGGCTCCGGCCGAGTCCGCGAGGGACGCTGTGGCCCGGGAGCTGGAACTCGTCCGGGTACAGCTGTCGGCGTCGGAGGGGGCCAACTCCGGTCTCCGGGAGGAGTTGAACGCGGTGTTGGGCGCTGCTGATTCTTCTGCGGCCCGATCTTTGGTCTCAGCCGGGAGCCGCGTCCGGGCCGCGCTCATCACATTGGGGCTTGAGTTCCTCCCAGAGGCCAACCTTCCGAACCCGTTGGCCTCGGTCGAGGAAGCCACGAACTTCCTCATTCAGCAGGTGGCCGCCATCTCTGCCGCGGCGGACCTTCGAGCCCGGGGTCTCGCCGTCCCCATGATCGCCGCTGCCGTGGCTCTCGCGGAGTACCAAGGCGCTGGAGCTCGGGCTCTTGGGGACTTCGCCGCTCTTGGCTTCCCTGACTTCTACGAGCCTCGGCAGAGCTAGGGAGCTTGAAGACCGCGCCGAGCTCTTCTTCGACCGAGTCCTGGGGACGTTGCCCGCGGCCACTCTGGACGAAGCCTCCTCTGGGGGGGTCATCATGGGCAAGTATGAGCCTCCCCCCCCCCCCGGGACCTTAGTTTAGCTTTTTGCTAGGGTTTTTTTTTTGTTGCTTACGGCGCTCCTTCAGCAGCGGCCCAAAAACTTGTAAAAATTTCGAAGATCGAATAGAACGTATTTTTTGCTGAACTTGCTTGATTGGACGACAGGTTGTTGGTGTGAATGTTCCGGATAGGGATTCTAAGGACTCTCCGTTGCGGGGGTTCCCGGAGAGGTTGCCATCTTGCTAAGGTGGCTTCCCGAGTGGCACATGGCCAACTTCGATGATTGTCGCGCTGAGTTGCCTCCACCAGAGGCTGGGGCCCAGAGGGTTTTTCCACTCCGGATCCTACCACCAGATGGTTATGAGAGGTGGCCCAAGGACGCGCTAAGAGCGGCGTTCCGAAGGGTCCAAGGCTTGTACAAGGACATCTCCCGGGGGTTTGCAAAGGGACATGGAGAGTAGTTTCTTTCCCGGTTCCCGTCGTAGGGGGGTTGTCCCCCGGGTTGTCCTCACGGGGATCTAGGTCCCCAACTTGTGTTTCTTGCCCACCGGGGAGGGCTGTTCCCCGGCCCGTTTCATTAATAAAACATTATTTTAATCCACCCTCCTGAGAGAAATAGTCGTCCGGGTGAGAGAACGGTCCAAGGTTTGCACGCCTCTTACCCGGGACCATGTCCGGGGAGGAGAAGACTCCTTACCCGGAGCCACATCCGGGGAGGAGAGGACTCCTTATCCGGAGCCACATCCAGGGAAGAGGGGACCCCTTACCCGGAGCCACATCCAGGGAAGAGGGGACCCCTTACCCGGTACCAAGTCTGGGGGAGAGAGGACCCCTTACTCGGAGCCACGTCCGGGGAGGAGAGAGCCCCCTTACCCGGGACCAAGTCTGGGGAAGAGAGGACTCCTTACCCGAAGCTACGTCCGGGAGGAGAGGACTCCTTACCCGAAGCCACGTCCGGGGAGGGGAGAGCCCCCTTACCTGGGACCAAGTCTGGGGAGGAGAGAGCCCCTTTATCCGGGACCTTGTCCCGGAGCCCCCGGACGTGGGGCCCCCCTCCCGAGGGGGAAGATATTCATCAGGGGGGTCCCGTTACATCCGCGGTCAAGTCTCTTGATTACGGGCGATCGAGGCCCGTGGGGCATTTACACATGTAGGGGCCTGATTTGTCTCCTCCCCCCGCATCGGGGGGCGACTCGAGCTAGACGACCCACGCTGATTTCCCAAGAGAAATCCAGGCCGCCGTTCTCATGCAGGCATGGGGATTCAATTAGACTCCCGTTGGTCGAATGCGACCTAAATTGCTTCCGGAGGAGGAAGAGCGTAAATGATCTCTGGAGTGTATGGGGGGGGGGGACTAGTCCCCCACAGTGACTCGTTACCTCGGTTCCTTTGAGAACCGGGTTGCCACTTACGCCCTCAGTCTACGAGGGGATATTGTAAGCCGCCCTAGGGGGAGCGAGGTTCCCGCCATTGGGACTTAAAGGCTAAGCCGGAGCCCGTACTCTCCTCATAACGAGGGCATCCTCGCGGGGAGGGAATCCCCAATACCAGGGCATCGCCTCAAGGGCGGTTAGAAAACACTTTCTGCAAAAAACACGGTAGGGATAAAAAATCATTTGCATTATCTGAATGAGCCGATAGAACGCCTCCCCCTTGCGAAGTCGAGAAAGGGAGAGGGAAAAATCTTAAGGCCAGTGTTACAACTCGCCGCGCCTTCCCCTTGCGAAGTCGCAAAAAGGGGGAAGGGGGGAGGTTCGGAGACTAAGTGTAGAACTTGCAGAGCAAGTCCGCGTTCCACGTATGCTTTAGCTCTTGGTCTTCGAGGGTGGAGAGCTTGTAAGCCCCCGAGCCAAGGATCGTGGAGATCCTGTATAGCCCTTCCCACTTTGGGCTGAGTTTCCCTTGAGCTTGACGGTCGGTGACGCGCTTGAGGACAAGGTCTCCCAGACAGAAGGCTCTCCCCCGAACACGCTTGTTGTAAGCACGCGCCATTTCACATTTGTAAATGGCGTTGCGGAGGAGGGCTTTGTCCCACTTTTCTTCAACGAGGTCCACCTCCAGCCTCTGGTTGTCTTTGTTGGCTTGGAACGCGGCGGCCGAGACTCCCACGAGGAGTTCGACTCGCAGCGATCGGAAATTGACTTCTGAGGGGAGCACCGCCTTGGCCCCGTACATGAGCGAGAAGGGGGTACGCCCCGTTGCTTGGCTCGGGGTTGTCCGCATGGAGCAAAGGATGCTTGGAAGCTCGTCTGCCCATGCCCCACGCTTGGAAGCGCTTTGCTCCAGGCGGCGACATAGTCCTTGGAGGATAACCCCATTGACGCGCTCAACCGCCCCATTGCTCTTGGGGTGAGCCACCGAGACGAAGTGGGGGGTCGTGCTCAAGTTCTGACAGAACTCGCGAAAGATCGTGGAGTCGAACTGGGTTCCATTGTCGACGGTGATCTCCCGGGGGACCCCGAAGCGACACACTATGTTCTTCCAAAAGAACCTCTGCACTGCGCGGGATGTGATGGTGGCCAAAGGTTCGGCCTCACCCACTTGGAGAAGTAGTCCACGGCCACAACCGCGTACTTGTATCCCCCCGGCGCTGGGGGGAACGAGCCTAGGAGGTCCATTCCCCACCATACGAAGGGCCAAGTGATCGGGATGGCCTGTAGAGCGGCAGAAGGTAGGTTGCAGCCCTTTGCCATCTTTTGACAAGCCCCGCAGGCAGAGACAAGGTCTCTCGCGTCGCGGGCAACCGTTGGCCAATAGAAACCCTGGCGAATGGCTTTTGTCGCGACAGCCCGTGGGCCGAGGTGAGAACCACAACACCCGAGGTGGATGTCCTCGAGGAGTTGAACTCCTTCCTCCCGCGGGAGGCAGCGAAGTAGTGTGGAGGCTCCTCGCTTGTACAGCGTCCCTTCTATCAACACATACGCTCGCGCCTTAGCGCGAAGGCGTTTGGCTTCGGTGTCGTTGGGAAGTTCTCCCTCTCCTTTGATGCAAGAGATAAGGGGGTCCATCCAAGATGCAGCCCGGACGATTTCCGTGATGTGGGGGTCGCAGGGCTCAGAGTCTGGGTCGGGGGCCACCGCGGAAGGTTTCAAGATAACTTTCAGGAAAGCCCCCTCGGGGAGGGGCCCTCGGGCGCTTGCTGCCCGCGCGAGGGCATCAATGCGGTCGTTGTCCCTACGTGGGATACAACGCGCCTCGAGGCCTTCGAAATAGTTTTCCATCTTTCTGACCTCGTCAAGGTAGAGGCTCAGATTCGAGTCATGGCACAAGTATGACTTGTCCATTTGACAAACGACGAGCTGAGAGTCCCCCTTGACGAGGAGGCGTCGGATGCCCAAAGAGCAGGCGAGGCGTAGCCCTAGGAGAAGGGCCTCATATTCCGCGACATTGTTCGTCGCGGGAAACTTGAGCCAAGCAGCGTATTCGAGGGTTCTTCCCTCAGGGCTTCGGAGTACTACTCCCACGCCGGCTCCTGCCAGGCATAGAGAGCCATCGAAGAAGAGGGTCCAATGGTTGTTACACGGTGGTGGCATGGCACGCGCTTCTTCGCCCTGTCCAGGGACCGGAGCCCACTCGGCCACAAAGTCCGCGAGGACCTGCGACTTGATCGTGGATCGTCCTGTTAGGGAAAGCGAGAAGGGGGCTAGCTCGGCCCCCCACTTCCCTATCCGGCCGGTGGCTTCCTTATTCCGAAGCACCTCCCCCAAGGGGAGGGAGGAAGGCACCGTGATGGGGTGGCCCAGGAAGTAGTGGTGAAGCTTCCTTCATGCCATCAGGAGGGCGTAACAGATCTTCTCCATCTTCGTGTATCTTGTTTTGGCACCTTGAAGAGCCTCACTCACATAGTAGACGGGGCGTTGATGCCCATCTTCTTCCTTGACAAGGACCGCGCTGACGGCAACCGGGGTGGCCGCGAGGTAGAGGAGCAGGGGTTCTCCCTGACGCGGGCTCACAAGCATTGGAGGGCTCGTGAGATATTTCTTCAGGTCCTTGAACGCAGCCTGTGCCTCGGGGGTCCAATGGAACCCCTCAAGGCCGCGGAGGATTTTGAAGAATTGGAGGCCGCGCTCCCCCGAGCGCGAGACGAAGCGACTCAATGTAGCCAAGCGGCCGGTAAGTCGTTGTACATCCTCGACAGAACGCGGTGGAGGCATGTCGAGGAGGGCCCGAATTTTTTCGGGATTGGCTTCGATGCCCCTTTGGGACACAAGGAAGCCGAGGAGTTTTCCTCCATGAACGCCGAACGCGCATTTTTCTGGGTTAAGCCTTAACCCATACTTGCGGAGATTGCGGAAGGTTTCTCCCAAGTCTTCGAGGTGAGTGGCCAAGAGCGAACTCTTGACGACCGCGTCGTCAACGTACACTTCCATGTTGCGGCCGATTTGATTCCTCAAGACTAAACTCATAAAGCGCTGGAAGGTTGGCCCCGCGTTTTTCAACCCGAAAGGCATGTGGACATAGCAGAAGGTGCCGAGGGGAGTTATGAAACTCGTCTTTTCCTCGTCCTCCACCGCCATCCGGACTTGGTGATAACCCGAATAGGCGTCCAAGAAACTCATCAGCTCGCATCCCGAGGTGGAATCCACCAATTGGTCGATCCGCGGGAGCGGGAAATCATCTTTTGGGCAAGCTTTATTGAGGTCGGTGAAATCGGCACACATTCTCCACTTGCCGCTTGCCTTTTTTACGAGGACGGGGTTCGCTAACCACTCGGGGTGTAGGACCTCCCGAACGAACCCCGTCTCCCGGAGTTTAGCGATCTCCACCTTGATGGCCTCCTGCCTCTAGAGGGAGAGCTTTCTCATCTTTTGTTTTATCGGGGGACAACCGGGCATTACCGCGAGCTTGTGCTCGATAACATCCCTGGGCACACCCCCCATGTCCGCGGGCTTCCATGCGAAAACATCTACGTTTTCACGAAGGAAGTCGATGAGTTGCGTTGCGTGGTCCTCGGGGAGGTCAGCCCCGATTGATCCGTTTGAGACCTAGCCTTGGTTTTCGTACTAGGCTCGCCCAGATTCTAATATGCGGAATGACGGGATCTTACTCGGAAATACCGAAACCCAAAGTAATTGCACAACTCTTTATTTCAAAGAGGGCTTTATACGTCGAACGTTAGACACACTTGTCTACGTCGAAGGAACTATAAGTGTCTAAAACTCAAATAAGTTCTATGACTCTTCGATTGAGTTCGATGATCTAAACTAGACCTATTACAAGGTATTTATAGTCCAATCGTATGAGTACGTATCAGACTTAGAGACCTAAACGTATTAGACTCATATAACTAATCCTAAACAGATAAGCTTAGTTATACACATTCGGATCGGATTACAATTCCGAACAGGGAACGAATTCCTTTTCCTGGTCGCGAACCAATCCATGGTCGCGGACTCATCCAGGTCGCGAATCCTTTCCGAACACGGTTAAGGTCGTGAAGCCGTATGCGATCAGGACTTGGAGATCCTCCCGGATCATGACTCCCTTGTTGAGAAGGAGCCAACCCCTGTTGCGACCTCTCGATCAAACTGGAGATGTGGAAATTGGGCTTGTCCATCTTCTTTGGTGTACCACTTTGCCGCACGTGCTCGTTGATCTTTCCGACCGATTCGAAAATTCTCCTTGGTGCCACTGCGGGTGGTAGTCACCTTCTTCTCCAGAATCACATCTTCACGTAGAGGTTCGTCTCGTTGATAGACCAAATCTTCAACAGATGGTACTATGGTATCTGGCTCATCATCCAGCATTGAAGGCTCAAACAGTTTGAGGTGCTCAACATTAACAACCGAGTAAATATCCATGTATGGAGGTAAATCGAGCTGACAAGCATTATTACCCACTTTCCGCAAAATCTGAAAAGGACCATAACGAATGGGTTTGAGCTTCTTACCTTCACCTTTAAGTCTCTCCTTACTCAGATGTAACCATACCATATCACCTTCTTGAAATTGCGCATCAACTCAGTGCTGATCATGTCGCGCCTTGTACTTGAGTTGAGCTTTCAGCAAGTTCTGTTCAACCTCACGATGGAGTCATTGAATACCTTCCAGGAACTTTTGTGCTCGATCCTGATCAGATGCTTCCTTGCTGTTCTGTGCTGAGGTAGGGATCACAAACTCCATGTCGAATGGACTCTGTGGTAGAAATCCTAAACAAACCTCAAACGGTGACTTTCCAGTCGAACCATGCACTGCTCGATTAAAAGCAAACTGCAGGTACGGTATGCTTCCATCCCAGGTCTTCGGGTGCTTCGAGTTATATCCTCTCAAAAGATGAACAACTTTGCGATTAACCACCTCGGTTTGACCATCAGTTTGCGGATGAAAAGCAGTACTCCTCTTCAGCTTGGTGTCCATCATCGTCCAGAGCGATCGCCAAAAGTGACTAAGGAACCGGGTATCGCGATCAGACACAATAGAAGTCGGCAGTCCGAAGTGTGTCCAAACGTGTTGAAAGAATACCCGAGCTGCCTCTTCTCCCGTGATAGTCTTCCGACAAGGTATAAGAATAATCATTTTGGAGAACCGATCAACGACTACGAATAGATAGTCGTTGCCACGTCGGGTCTTAGGCAATCCTCCCAAGAAATCCATAGATATGCTTTCCCATGGTCGCGATGGAACTGGCAAAGGAGTGTACAAACCTATTTTTCGGTTTGCAGGTTTCGAGATGCTGCAGAGACCACAGCCTCGAACAAAGCTAGCCACATCTTGCTGCATACGCGGCCAAAACACATGTCGGTGAAGATTTTGCAACGTCTTTGTAACCCCAAAGTGACCAGCTACCTTCGATGTATGCGCTTCTCGCAACCATTGAATTCGAGGTGCTCCACGAGGTATACAAAGTAAATTGCCCTTGTACAAGAGTCCTTCTCGACGAACGAACTCCGTAGGTTTCCCTGTTTCGAGCTCAGTCAGTACTGTTTGAAAATCAGGGTCTTCACTGTACATAGTGGCATAGTCATCATGACATGAGGGCTCGATCTGCATGAACGCTGATAAACAGAGGGTCGTAACTGGTGGTCGCGACAACATGTCCGCCAATTTGTTGTGTACGCCCTTTTTGTACTTAATCACCAGATTGAACTGTTGCAGATACGACATCCACTTCATGTGTCGAGCTTGCTGTAGCTTGGACTGAGTCTGCAAATATTGCAATGGTTGATGGTCGGTGTGGACAACCGTCTCTTTCCCCAAGAGATAACACCGCCAATGTTTCACGGCCTGATGCAGTGCGCATAACTCCTTATCATAAGTCGGGTAGTTCTTCTGAGCTCCCTGGAATAACTCAGAGTGATATGCCACTGGTCGACCTTCTTGCATGAGCACTGCGCCCATTGCATAACCTGAGGCATCGGTTTCTAGCTCGAACGGTTTCTGGAGATTCGGCAAAGCTAACACAGGCGCCTCGCTGATCTTCCTTTTCAGCAAGAGAAACGTGTCCTCATGTTTCCCTGTCCACTCGAACTTCTGATCGATCCTGGTTAATGCATGCAACGGAGAAGCCATAATCGAGAAGTGTCGGATGAACTTCCGAAGGTATTGGCATGCTCCCACAAAACTACGCACATCCGTAACTGTTCGTGGTCGCGGCCACTCGCGAATCACTTTTACCTTATCTGGGTCGATTTGCAACGTACCGTTGCCGACCAGGAATCCAAGGTAAAGTAGAGTTTGCTGGCCGAACTCGCACTTCTTACGGTTGAGGCGAAGTCGATGTTGCCGAAGCTGATCGAACACCTTTTCGACATGAATGAGGTGCTCATCCCACGATTGACTATAAACTAGTATGTCGTCGAGGTAAACGATGACAAAGTCGTCGATGAACGGTCTCAAAACGTCATTCATAAGACGCATGAAAGTTGCAGGGGCGTTGCAGAGACCAAACGGCATGACCAGCCATTTGAACAGACCTTGTCGTGTTTTGAACGCGGTCTTCCACGTATCCTCCTCTCGGATGCTGACTTGATGATATCCTGACTTAAGATCCAATTTGGAGATGACAATAGCATGCTTCAATTGGTCTAACAGGTCGTCAATACGGGGAAGGGGGTACCGGTTCTTGATGGTGATCTTGTTTAGGGCTCGATAGTCGATGCACATACGCCAAGTCCCATCTTTCTTTGGTACTAACACCACAGGAGATCCACAAGGTGAACTACTTGGTTGAATGACACCATCGTTCAGCAACTCACCAAGTTGTCTTTTGATCTCTTCATTCTCCAATACTGAGTTGCGATACATACTTAGATTGGGCAGTGTCGCATCGGACACAAGCTGAATTTCGTGCTCGACTGGACGTTTCGGTGGACAACCCTGGGTAGTCTCGAACAGATCACTGTATTTCTCCAGTAGTCCCGACAAACGACCAGAATCTTCTTGGCACGCCAACGACAATGCTGGTCGAGTACCCTCACTTTGTCCAATGGGTCGAATCATGACAAGCACATACTTGTGACATGCATTAACAAACCTTTTGGCTTGATTTGCGGTAATCAAGTTCGAAGTGTTGACGTGGACGTCTCTACTGATTACGAACTTAACCCCGTCTTTGGTGAGGTCGTACTCTTGCGCTCGCCGATGGAAATGAGCGTCTCGATCATACAGATACGGACTCCCAAAGATCACCTTATAGATATCGATAGGGACAACATCGCATTGCACCTCATCGATATACCGTGCAGAGATCGCAAACTTCAACACACACTGACTCGTAATCTGTTGGTTCACGTCGGATGTAAACCAACCCAGCGGATATGGTCGCGGGTGTGTGGTTGTCTTCAAACCAAGTCGCCGAACCAGTCCAGCGGAGACCAAATTCTTTTGACTTCCTGGATCGAATATCGCTGCGACCACTTCGTGCTTCACCTGGATGTTGATGGTGAACAAGTCCTCCGTCGGGTGATGGTCGTTCGGTGGATCCGAACCCTTCTCCTTGGGCATTGCCATCAGAGACAAGGTCGTATCCGCCTCATTAACCGAATTCACTCGGACAACTTCTTCGTCGGGTGAAGTCGCAGTAGCCGTGGTTGTTCTTTTCCCTGGTCCGTTTTTCTTTGGTCGAAGCTCAGGATGAAGCTTGTAGCATTTGTCCTTCGTATGTCCCGCAACTTGACAATGTTCGCAGAAAGCACCCGTGCCCGATTTCTTCTTCGGACTCGGCTTTTTCTTTGTCGAGGTCGCACTTTCCTTCGTGCTTTTGTCGCTGCGGGATTTGTTCTTCTTCTCGATCGCCATAGCAGTTGTGCTCGCGGTCGCGATATCTTGGACGCCGAACAGACTTAGCTCAGTACTGATCGATTTCTGAAATCCAGATGTGTACTTCCGAAATACTTGAGGGTCGGATAGTGAGATGCCAATGACCATTGCTTGTCGTCGAAACTCTGTCGTATAGTCTTGGACGGTCTGGTCGCGCCGTTGGTACAATCGGTGCCAACGCTCCCATCTCTCCTCAAGGTAGCCCATCGGATAGAATTCTTGTCGCAGAAGTCGTTTGAATTGACCCCATGCAAGGTCGTCAGCTTCACCGCTGGCGACAAGGGCCTTCCACCATGTCTTGGCGTGGTCCTTCATCTTCAAAGGTGCAAATTTGACCTTTTGAGCGCTACTAAACCTTTTCAGGTCAAAGTAGGTCTCAAGTTGGTCGATCCAAGAATCCAGCTTCTCGGCATCGATCACCCCATCATATGGGTATATCAATCTTAGCGTCGACTTTAAAAGATCCGACAGCTAAGGAGGTGTTGGCGAGGTCGCCGGTTTTGTGGTCGCCTTCGTCTTCATCTTCGTCTGCCCTACGCAAGTCTTCACCACTCTTCTCACCCGTAACCTTCCCTACTTCAGGAGGCACAATCATGGCCTGCTGTTTAATCCAAGCAAGCACGGTTTCCATGTCGGTGGAGAGCTTAGCCACTTGTTCGGCTAGGTTAGCTTGAACGGAGGTATCGTCAGACATTATCGGAGACGCGGCTGTAGGAACCGTCAATTGATCGCCTGGAGTTTCGCCGGAGGTTTTGTAACCCTGGCGAGTCTTCACCATCCACAGGATAGGAAAGTTGCTCTGATACCAACTTGATCCGTTTGAGACCTAGCCTTGGTTTTCGCACTAGGCTCGCCCAGATTCTAATATGCGGAATGACGGGATCTTACTCGGAAATACCGAAACCCAAAGTAATTGCACAACTCTTTATTTCAAAGAGGGCTTTATACGTCGAACGTTAGACACACTTGTCTACGTCGAAGGAACTATAAGTGTCTAAAACTCAAATAAGTTCTATGACTCTTCGATTGAGTTCGATGATCTAAACTAGACCTATTACAAGGTATTTATAGTCCAATCGTATGAGTACGTATCAGACTTAGAGACCTAAACGTATTAGACTCATATAACTAATCCTAAACAGATAAGCTTAGTTATACACATTCGGATCGGATTACAATTCCAAACAGGGAACGAATTCCTTTTCCTGGTCGCGAACCAATCCATGGTCGTGGACTCATCCAGGTCGCGAATCCTTTCCGAACACGGTTAAGGTCGCGAAGCCGTATGCTATCAGGACTTGGTCGCGAAGCCGTATGCGATCAGGACTTGGAGATCCTCCCGGATCACCGATCTTGATAGTCTTCCCCTCGTCCTGGAAGAGAGAGACTTCCTGGAGGTCCCCCTCGGGGCGAGGCTTGGGAAGGAACTTCCCGGGGAGCGTGACCGGCACGTCCGGGGCCGGGGAGGAGCTCCCTCCCCCCGGGGCCTTAACCAGGTTAACGTCCCCGATCACTGCGGTGGCGCGCTTGTAGAGGGAACGAGCCATATCCTGGTCACCATGCACGGAGATCACCCTGCTCAGCCCGGGGATCTTCATTCAAAGATAGTTGTGGTGGACCGCTGCTCCTAAGCGGTTGATGATGGTTCTCCCCATTATGGCGTTGTAGGAGGAGGGGAGATCCACCACGTCAAACCGAACCATTCGGTCCGGTAATTATCTGGGACGCCGAATGTCATCGGGAGGTTGACCTTCCCCACAGGGTGTATGGTTTTCCCAGGGACGAATCCTTGTAAAGGCCCCACCGCGGGTTGTAGGTACTTCTCGTCCACCTGCATTTCTTTGAACTCCTTTAGATAGAGGATGTCTGCGGCACTCCCGCCATCGACCAAGATTCGGGCGAGGCAGCAATTGAACACGATGGCGAAGACGATGAGTGCGTCGTTGTGGGAGAAGCGCACCCCGCGCGCGTCTTCCGCAGTGAATGTTAGTGGGACGTCCGACCATTTTGGTGGCTAGGACGTGTTGATGACCCCTATCGCCTTTACTTCTCGCGCATATTCTTTGCGCTAGCGTTTGGAGTCTCGCCCGGAGGCAGATCCTGCCAAGATGACATTAACATGTCTCTGGGAAGTTTGGAAGGGGAGCTCACCATTTGAGCCCCTTTCCTGGCCTTGCTTCTGACCTCCCCCCGGCGGAGCGGGGAGTGCCGCCAAGGCTGGCGACGGAAGGGGTAAGGAGGTAGGGCCTCCTCCCCCCGACCCATGTTGCTCGAGAAATGCCGAGAAATGCTGGAGGAGCGCGTGGCATTCTCGGGTTGAAGAAGCTTCGTATCGTCTCCCCCGACCTCTGGCGAACGGTATACAATTGCGACGAGTCCAGGGGACGAATGTAATTCCCCTGGGAATTAGCGCAAAACTCGCGCTTCAGTTGCGCGAAGGACTTGATGGACCCAGCTTTGAGGTTGTAAAACCACGACCGGGCTATCCCGGAGAGGTATAGGGGGAAGACGTTGCATTGGACGCTTTCGTCCCCTCCAACCGCCGAGATGGCCGTGGAGTACACCTGCACGAACTCGTATGAAGGCATCAGCAACAACTACAATACAGATAGTGGATAGGCAAAATTGTCCTTTTTGCATCAGGAAATATGTACCTCACCGACTTTAATCTCTTTAGCACCATCCCCTTGAATTATCTTAGCAAGATAGCCTTCTTTCATGCATTCCATCTCCACAGTAGCTTTATCCTATCCAACACAAATGTATTCAAAGGCCAATGCTTTTTCTGCTTAAACAAAAGAAAATATTAAATAAAAAGAAATGTTTGGGCTTACAAATTCAAACTTACAGTTTCCACCTCGCAGAGAACTTCACCAGGTGAAACCTTGTCTCCTTCTTTCTTCAGCCACCTGGCAATGTTTCCCTACAGACAAAACAACAGCATTTTCTTATAGTATAGACAAATGGAGGAATTCAAACACATCACTCATCCAATTTTTTATTTTTCTTGTTCCAAACATGTGAGTAATGCATACCTCAGTCATTGTAGGAGATAGCGAAGGCATCCCAATTTCCTGATGAGGTGGCAGGTCTGGAATATTGCACATGAATGTTAAGACAGGTAGAAGAAGATTTAACTTGTTTGTCATACATCTCAATGAACTTTTAGAGAATGTTTACACAAGAAGCTTTGAATAAATAAGGGTTGACGCCAAAGAATAAGTTATATAAGAAAAAAAATAATGACTTAGACCAAGATCTTCAAATCTTCTGGTTCCTAACTATTAGCATGTTTTAATCTTGGTCCACATCATTTTTAACCTGTGTGTGATATATCTTATTGGAATCTTGGTCTACATCATTTTGACATGTATGTGAATGTGATATATCTGATTGGATTCACTTTGTCTATGTCATTGACTTGTTTGTGATATAACTGACTAGACTCTTTGTCTACGTCATTTTGACTTGTTTGTGATTTATATGATTGGAACCTTCTTCAGAAGACAAAAGGTAAGTATTTCGGATGCTTTTATCTTGCCTATATTGGCTTCTGAAAGGTTCTTCCCTAGTTAGATAAATATTAACTCAAATTCATTCATCCATCTCGACTTTCCTCAAAATTGTTAAAAACTGAATTGTTCAGAGCAGACATGTGATTGCCAATTGTTAGGCTAAATGATGCCAGAATCTCCAAATTAATGATGCACAATTTTCTAGTTGTTTTAAATGGTTCTCAAAACACAAATGCATAATATGTGCAAAAAGAGGAAAAAATACCTGCATTACTAGAGAAAGATCTTGCTGGAACTACCTGTCCACTGATAAAATGCAATCAACAGTTAAAGCACATAGACAGTGCTACTACAACCTTGTATGAAACAGTACTAATCCACAAAAAATGTAATCAGAAATACATACCATGACAGCGAACTGTTGATCCCAGTAACAGAAATTGGCATACAGTTGTTGCTTGCTCTCATGCGAGTGTAGTTTCTGTTTAATCCTCCCAGTGACACCTGAAAAGAAAGATAAAACAGCAAACCAACATCAGGATAACCACTAGGTGCTCCCGTAGAGGGTTTTTCACCACTAGGTAACCTTGAAAAAAATGGAGCCTCCAATTCGTTTCTCAAATTCTCCCTGAAGATTCGAACTTGTGACACCTGAAGAAAACCAGAAGCACTTGATTGTATTCATAATAACAAGAAGCATTCCATTAGGAATACAAAGCTTTTCATCTTACATGTAACATTTCACTAGAATTGAAAATTATTATTTCTTGCACCACACAAGGGGGGTTGCATCTAAACAGAATAACTGATGAATCACATATCGATATATAACAGACTGGGGTTAACTAACAAAGCCAATAGATAATTGTTGTTAAAGTACGAGAATACTGAAGAGTAATATGATGGATACTAAATGAAAAATGTTGCATTAAAATAATTGGATGGTTAATAATGTTGCATTAAAATAATTGGCAAAATACCATTTATTGAATACCAAGTGGAATAAATAAATATTGTTTATATCAGATTCACATGGTACCTTATTACTGTTGATTTTCAGGAAAAAATTATGCTAATAGCTTCATTTTCTTCCATTAGCTCTCACATCTCAAACTGGCTGAGAAAGGGTCAGACGGCCTCCTAAGGGATCCCGTGAAAACCAATACCACTATAATGGCAAAGTAAACCTTGTGTGCCCATACAAGCTGATATACCAGAGGAGCTAATGACAGCAAGCCATTTTACAAGTATGCTGAACAACAAATATAAGGTTCACAACAATGAAAAAATTGTATTATTACATTCAGCAGTGTGCTAAATATTTACATATCATGAGTCAGATCTTAATTACTTCAGATGCCCAAAAGGAACATAAAGATCAATTGAAGCATGCTGCTGTCTTCTCGAAATTGGATCTTAAGTCAGGATATCATCAAGTCAGCATCCGAGAGGAGGATACGTGGAAGACCGCGTTCGAATGGCTGGTTATGCCGTTTGGCCTTTACAATGCCCCGGCCACTTTCATGTGTCTTATGAATGACATATTAAGACAGTTCATCGACGACTTTGTGATCGTTTACCTCGACGACATACTGGTCTATAGTCATTCGTGGGACGAACACCTCCTTCATGTCGAAAAGGTGTTCGAACAGTTTTGGCAACATCGACTTCGCCTCAACTGTAAAAAGTGTGAGTTCGGCCAACAGACTCTACTGTACCTGGGATTCATGATCGACAAGGGTACATTACAAATCAACCCAGATAAAGTAAAAGTGATTCGCGAGTGGCCACGACCGCGAACAATTACGGAAGTGCGTAGCTTTGTAGGAGCATGCCAATACCTTCGGAAGTTTATACGACACTTCTCGATTGTGGCTTCTCCGTTGCATACATTAACCAGGATCGATCAGAAGTTCAAGTGGACAGGGAACCATGAGGACACGTTTCTCTTGCTGAAGAGGAAGATCAGCGAGGCGCCTGTATTAGCTTTGCCGAATCTCCAGAAACCATTCGAGTTAGAAACCGATGTCTCAGGTTATGTGATGGGCGCAATGCTCATGCAAGAAAGTCGACCAGTAGCATATCACTCCGAGTTATTTCAGAGAGCTCAGAAGAAGTACCCAACCTACGACAAGGAGTTGTGTGCACTGCATCAGGCCGTAAAGCATTGGCGGTGATATCTTTTAGGTAAAGAAACTGTTGTCCACACCGACCACCAACTTTTGTAATATTTGCAAACTCAGTCCAAGCTACAGCAAGCTCGACATATGAAGTGGATGTCGTATCTGCAACAGTTCAATCTGGTGATTAAGTATAAAAAGGGCGTACACAATAAACTGGCCGACATGTTGTCGCGACCACCAGTTATGACCATCTGCTTATCAGCGTTCATGCAGATTGAGCTCTCATGTCATGATGACTATGCCACAATGTACAGTGAAGATCCTAATTTTCTATTAGCACTGACTGAGCTCGAAACAGGGAAACATACGGAGTTCGTTCGTCGAGAAGGACTCTTGTACAAGGGCAATTTACTTTGCATACTTAGAGGAGCATCGCGAATTCAATGGTTGTGAGAAGTGCACACATCGAAGGTAGCTGGTCACTTTGGGGTTACAAAGACGTTGCAAAATCTTCACCGACATGTGTTCTGGCCACGTATGCAACAAGATGTGGCTAGTTTTGTTCGAGGCTGTGGTCTCTGCAGCATTTCGAAACCGGCAAACCGAAAATTAGGTTTGTATACTCCTTTGCCAGTTCCATCGTGACGATGAGAAAGCATATCCATGGATTTCTTGGGAGGATTGCCTAAGACCCAACGTGGCAACGACTATCTCTTTGTGGTCGTTGATCGGTTCTCCAAAATGATCATTCTCATACCTTGTCGAAAGACTATCACGGGAGAAGAAGCAGCTCGGGTATTGTTTCAGCACGTTTGGACACATTTTGGACTACCAACTTCTATTGTGTCTGATCGTGATACCCGATTCCTTAGTCACTTTTGGCGATCGCTCTGGACGATGATGAACACCGAGCTAAAGAGGAGTACTGCCTTTCATCCTCAAAATGATGGTCAAACCGAGGTGATAAATCGCACCATCGTTCATCTCTTGAGAGGCTTTAACTCTCAGCTTCCAAAGACCTGGGATGAAAGCATACTGTACCTGCAGTGAGCAGTGCATGGTTCGACTGGAAAGTCACTATTTGAGGTCTGTTTGGGGTTCCTACCACAGAGTCCATTCAACATGGAGTTTGTGATCCGTACCTTAGCACAGAACAACAAGGAAGCATCTGATCAGGATCGAGCACAACGATTCCTGGAAGGTACTCAACGGCTCCATCGTGAGGTTGAACAGAACTTGCTGAAAGCACAACTCAAGTACAAGGCGCGACATGATCGGCACTGAGTTGATGCTCAATTCCAAGAAGGTGATATGGTATGGCTACATTTGAGTAAAGAGAGACTTAAAGATGAAGGTAAGAAGCTCAAACCCATTCGTTATGGTCCTTTTCGGATTTTGCGGAAAGTTGGTAATAATGCTTGCCAGCTCGAGTTACCTCCATACATGGATATTTACTCTGTTGTCAATGTCGAGCATCTCAAATTTTTCGAACCTTCAATGCTGGATGATGAGCTAGATACCATAGTACCATATGTTGAAGAATTGGTCTACCAACGAGATGAACCTCTACGTGAAGATGTGATCCTAGAGAAGAAAGTGACTACTAGCCGCAATGGCACAAAGGAGACTTTTCGAATCGGTCAGAAAGATCAACGAGCACGCATGGCAAAGTGGTACCCCAGAGAAGATGGACAAGCCCAATTTTCAGATCTCCAGTTTTGATCATGGACGCAACGGGAGTTGGCTCCTTCTCAACAAAAGAGTCATAATCTAGGAGGATCTTCAGGTCATGGTCGCATATGGCTCTGCGACCATAACCGAGTTCGTAAAGGTTTCGCGACCATGGATTGGTTCGCGACCATGAAAAGGAATTCATTCTCTGTTCGGAATTGTAATCCGATCCGAATAAATATAACTAAGTTATCTATTAAGGGTTAGTTAGTTATATGAGTCTAATACATTTTAGGTTCTTGAGTCTGATACGTACTCATACGATTGGACTATAAATACCTTGTAATAGGTCTAGTTTAGATCATCGAATTATCAAGTTTAGTTCCTTTGACGTAGGCGAGTGCATCCCAATGTTCGACGTGTAAAGTCCTCTTTGAAATAAAGAGTTGTGCAATTACTTTGAGCTGTGTTTTCGATCAACCTTTGGGTTTCGGTATTTCTGAGTAAGATCCCTTTATTCCGCATACTAGCATCTGGGCTAGCCTAGTGCGAAAACCAAGGCTAGGTCTCAAACGGATCACCTGACTTCGTCGCTTGCACATCAAGGAGTTATTTTTGGGCACGTTGCCCCATGAGTTATAAATAGAGAAGCTTTTAGCTCAATTAGATATCTATTAGATGCTTTTTTAGGTCTCTTTAGAAGCCTTTAGGGCTTAGTAGTAATAGTTTTTAGATTGTTTTTTAGAAGAACCCCATTCTTTATTTTTCCTGCTTTTATAAGCTGGAAAGGATGGAAACTCAATTTTCAAGCAATCAAGTAAGTTTTCACTTAATTCTTATTATTATTTTTGCATTATCATGACTTTTTGTGATTAATTCACTTCTAGGGTTAGGGATGGCCTAATCCAAAAGGCGTGATTCTTCCCCGGTCTTGATCTCAAGTATCAAAGTTATTTCCTGATGTTTTCTTCCTCCAAACTCTAAATTCTCGTTTCGGCAACAGACGTAACAGTTGAGCCTTAGCAAGAATTTAGGGGAGTTCTTGAGTCCTTAGCGCTTTGACGCGGGATCCTGAACAGGAGAGAGGCTCTCACCAAATGTAACAGTGGAAACGATCCTCTGACCGTTGTACCAGTGATCATATTGGCAATTTAATATGTCTTGGAAAACGATTGAAATTAACTTGCCATCCTCGGACCTTGGATAGAATTGCGTTGGATAGTTATGGATTTCCCAAAACCTTAGGTTTTCAAACCTGCTTTACAAACCCTGGATTTCATATTTGCTCTTTACTGCTTTAAACCCTAGATTGATAGATTTAGTAGTAGGTTTAATTATAGACAAACAAACACCCAACTTGTTTAGGCTTAATCAGCGATCCATTAAGCTAGAAAGATGAATACGCTTGTTCCTCATGCATTTCGACCCTCAAGTGCTCAACGTTCAACTGTCCACTTGTGATTTATTACTTCTCAAATCGCGCTCGCTGCTTTGGGTGCAATCAAGTTTTTGGCACTGTTGCCGGGGAACAACAGTAATTCATCTTTTATATTAATTTTCGCTGATATAAGTCAATCTCACTTCTCAATCTTGCTTCTATTTTTCTTTTTCTTTTTCTTCTTTGTGCACCACTAACCTTTCAGGTGAGTAGTGCAAATATGGATAGCTTAGTCAAACCTATCAAAACCGCGCGCTGACTTTGATATGAAGCACGGCAAGTAATATTGGAGGAAAACCCGCAAATTTTTTAAGAGATCAAAGAACAACCATCAATGGAGGAACAAAAGAGGCTCAAGGATTATGCTATCCCGCTCAGCATGGGGTTGCAATCAGGTATTCTTAGACCACCGATTGAATCAAATAACTTTGAAATAAAACCTGTGTTTTTGAATTTGGTTCAACAAAATCAATTCAGCAGTCTTCTCTTTGAAGATCCACCTTTACATTTGCACATGTTTCTTGAGTATTGTGATACTTTCAATATTCATGGAGTAACACAGGATGCACTTCATTTGAGGCTCTTTCCTTTTTCGTTGCACGAGAAGGCGAGGGCATGGCTGAATTGACACTCTTCCTCCTGTGTCAATCACTACTTGGAACGAACTCTCACGAGCTTTTCTTGGTAAGTTTTTCCTTCCTGCTAAAACTGTTCATATTTGCAACCAAATTGTATCTTTTTCACAGCAGGTAGGTGAATCACTTTACGACGCTTGAGAATGGTACAAGGACTTGTTGATCAAATGTCCTCATTGATATGAACACGTCGGTGAAGGACGCATTCACGGAGGGTGGCCCGATCTTCACGACGTAGAATCTGGATAACTAGTATCTGAAGATACCTGCATAACTAGCATAACCTGATGAAACGAGATAGTCAACCACTTGTAAAACAAGGACTTGCATATCAATGAATTCGCCAAACCACACTTTGTATTACCTATCCACACGACCATGCACGGAGTTGGCATACAGATAGGGTGATCACGAAGATCGTTCGAGCAATTCCGGAGGAAATTACAATAACAAATGATTAAGAGATTCAACTCTCAACTAAAAACTAGGGTTTCTGTATTTAATATGAAAATATCAATATCAATGTCGGGTTTTTCTCAAAACTATGACCATGCCTCTCTTTTATAGAGGATGGTGTTTACAAAAGATAGAAGATTTAAACTAGAAATCAAATCTTAATCTAATTCAAAATGGAATAAAATCCTAACATACTATAAAAGTTGAAAGAAATCCGGAATCAATCTTCATGGATTCGAACTGGACTTTTTCCACCCATACAGTCGTTACTCTTTTGGGTCTCTTGGTTGCATACAATGTCGGTTTTCAATGATTCTTGATTTGTTGGAAAGCTCTTTTGAGTTCCTTTCCAACAAATACTTACACAACCAACTTGGACATCTGCTTTGAGAATGTGCTTGGTCGATGTTTCTGGTCAAACGTTGGACTGTCACTTGATCGGCAAATTGCATGTCGAGTAGAGTTCTTTTAGTTGTAGCGGGTACAATCCTTGACAGAATTGAGTGATCTTGGGCTCGTTGGAAAGCTTAGGAAATCCTCTTTCCACTCAGTAGGTGTATGACCATATTCGATGAAGTCCTTTAGCTCATATGTGGCTATGTCCTTCCTGTTATGCTCTCCCTCTTCATTTCTAATCAATATTAAACAAGAGCTATTAGGTAGTAGCATATTCTCATCATAATTTAATTCTTTGAGGAACAATGTCACTAGTTGATTTAATTGTCTGACTTTCACTCGAGTGATTGGTCCTGTATGTTCGTCTGGTCGAGCACTAGTGCTACTAGTGCTAGGGATGTCCTCATCACGCATCACGGACTAGAGAAGTGGCTTATCGTTCAAACGTTTTATAGCGGATTGAACTACAATTTGCAAATGGCTGTAGACACCGCAGCTAGCGGTGCATTAATGAACAAAAGTGTAGACAAAGCATACGACCTCATCGAAAGTATTACTCAAAACTACACATAATGGGGAACCGAATGAGCTGCTCAACAAACTCCGACCAACAACATGGATGTAAGTGTAATCTCGCAATTAGCCGAAGAGGTAGCACTTCTAACTGATAAATCAGCTATTCTTGGATCATCTGTTACTTCATTTGTTAATGCGATTACACTTGTATGTGAATTGTGCGGCATACAAGGCCAATATGGCCATGAATGCCAATTTAACCCATCCATGGAGCAGGCAAACACTTTTCAAGGTACGCAACAACGGCAAGGTAATGCTTTGCCTTACTCGTATAACTCTAGATGGCGCAATAATCAAAACTTTACATGGTCAGGAAAAAATTAGCAACCTCAACGTCAACAACCAAATTTTGAACTGCAACCACTACATAAACAAAATCCCTCATATCAAGCTCAAAGGCCACCGTTCCAACTACAAAATCAGCAACCTTATCGACTGCCACACCAACAACAGCCTGAGCAATCGAACATGGAGGGCATGCGAGAAACCTTATTCCTCACTTCTCTTAGACCAGATTTGGTGGCTAACATTACTAGCTTCTCTCCCTCACTTTTTGTTTTAACTCTCAAATTTGGCTTGTGGCTCTCACTCACCGATTTTTGGATCTTACTCAAATTTGTTTTCGCTTTATCCTTTCCATCATTCACTCTCTGCATATTATCAACTAAAATCTGATTTGGAGACATTGGTCGAAATGCAATGTCTTTGCCCTTCCACTTGAGGATATAAGTGTTGGCGTGACCATCATGATGCACTGATCAATCAAATTGCCACAGCCTTCCCAACAACAAGTGACACACCATCATTGGCATAACATTGCATTCCACGGTGTCTACATACTCTCCAATTTGGAATTGCACTTTTACCATGTACTGAATTTTAACATCTACACAATCACTCAACCATTACACATGATATGGATGAGGGTGTTTGAGCAACTTTAGGCCAAGTTTAGTGCACAATTCTTGACTAGCTAAGTTATGACAACTACCACCATCAATAATGACTTTGCATACGTTGCCATCAACTTTAGCTCTCGTTTGGAACAGATTGCATCGCTATCCATTATCTTCCTTGAATTGCACACTTAGCACCTTTGCGACCACAAGTGCGGGTCCTTGCTCAAAACCAAAATAGGTTAGTCCCTCATTCTTGTCTTCTTCTTCCCGTGCTTCTTCATAGTTTTCTGGATGAGCTAGTTGTTCTAGGTCACCTTCATTTGTGGAATCATACTCTCCTTCGTTGGTGACAAGCATATTACGATTATTTGGGCATTCCTTGGTGATGTGACCATGCCCCAAACATTTAAAGCACTGAATAGCACAAATCTTTGCTGTGGAATCAATTGAAGAGGTAGTGGATGCCGAGGACTTCTTTTCACTTTTAGTAGATGCTGATTTTGCAACTGAGGAAGAATAAGCAGTAGTATTGGACCTAGTACTAGCTCAATATCAATGGGTGGCCTACCAGAGCATCATCTCCAGTTTAAGATTGGTGCTCCTATAATGCTTCTGCGTAACCTAAATCCATCTAAGGGACTATGCAATGGCACCAGATTGATAGTCACCCAGTTAACACATTGAGTTATTAAAGCAGAAATTATCACAGGTAAAAATAAAGGCTCCAGCACTTACATCCCTAGAATCATTACAACATCTTCAAATTCAAGATGTCCTTTTCAACTAAAGCGGCGCCAATTCCCAGTGCGCGTCTCATATGCCATGACAATCAACAAAAGCAAGGACTGACACTTTCACGTGTTGGTATTTATTTACCTTGCCCTGTTTTTTCTCATGGCCAATTATATGTTGCTCTGTCCTATGTCACATCGCCAAACGAGCTGCGTGTGCTCATCGAAAATTCAATTTTTTTATGAATAACCCATTAAAAAACGAATTTCCAAACTAACCCGAAACTTTTAAAAAATATCAGAAATAGCCTTATGTCGCATGTTCCCATTCGCAACTGAACTTCATTCACGAACTGGGCCCTCGACTGATTAGCTGGCACAGCTCATTTGCACCGCTAGCCTAAGACCGCGCCATGTAGATTTTCAGTCACGCATCCAGTTCACAACTGAAACTCGCAATGTTTCAGTAGTGAACCAGGTATGCAACTGAAGCAATTTTTTTGTTTTTGTTCCTGCATATACGTTTCAGTCTCCTCCTTCCTCTTTTCTCGCTCGCGCCGCCTCCGCTCGTCGGATCTGCACCGCCACTCTACTCCACGCGCCACCCCCACTCTCCTCAAGCGCTACCGCCTCTCCATCGCCCTCGCCGGAAACTTTTCGTAGCCCGCGCTGCCGTGTAAATCCACTGCATCACACCACCACAGACCGCACCACGCCATAACCTATTTTCTCTCCACCCTTCTTAGACACTCTGACAACCACTTGGGCGACAACCGCGACCATTTCTCAGTCCACGAACATTTCTCTTTCGACCACGACCACAATCAGAGTGTATCTTCAACCACATCCAGGGTCAGTGATGTCATCAACCACGATGGGGACTGCTCCACCGATTTTGGTCGTCATCATGCTCTAACCTCGACCAACGACCACTTTGACCAGACCTTGACGACCTCCATGACTTCGACAACCTGGATGATCGACGACCACCTCCACTTCGACCTTCAACCACAACCTCAGCTGCTTCACCCTCTAGCAAGCTCCAGCAGTGAGAATTGGTGACAATCCTTCTCTTCTGTTTTTCCTTCCCTTCTTCTCTTTTTTCCTTCTCTTTGTACTTTTTTTACTGCTCCTTCTCTTCTGTTTTTCCTTCCCTTCTTCTCTTTTTTCCTTCTCTCTGTACTTTTTTTACTGCGGCTGAGTTGAATGACTGAAAATGACTTGTATTGCGGATATGAGGACTTAAATATTGCTTTCAATCGCATACCCGGCTCATGACTGAAACCCGCAATGTTTTTGTCACGCTTCCAAAATGGAAAAGAGGAAAAATATTTTTGTCGCGATTCAAAAACTAAACAAAATTCTGTCGCGCATCACAGTTGCGATAATTAATTTATCGCACCCAGCCAGGTCATTTTTGCAAATTTACTAAATTGTGGGTCATTTTCGCAATTATTGACGAGGATTGTTAGCTGTTTTTAGACCTCCATGGTCACGATAGCGCCACATGGTCGCACATGACTATGGCCGCGGCCCTCTCTATGGTCGCCAAAGATCAGAAGGAGGAACATTGGGTAATCCAAGGGCATTCTGGATATAACTCAAAATCTTATCCATTTCACGCAAAATCAAGGCATTCGTTATCTTAAAACCTATGTTTTATACTGTATCCAAGGGCGGTGTGGTCACGGAGATAGTCCTTACGACCATCCACTCTCCCGGATACAAGAACCAACCTTATCACTGTGGTCACAGTATTACGCGATCATTCCTTAAACATTACCCTATCATGATCCTTTATTCACGAGATAATCATAAGTCCCTAACAAGGTAACCACCGAAGGAGGTTAAGACGGTAAAGTGGTTCCATGACGACCAAGTCAAGCCTGCCAAACCGCCACGTACCCATGATCTACAGCAACTACCACACCCACGACCTCACAGCTGCCACTCCGGGGCGGTTAGGAGAGATCATGGGGCATGCTTCCAGGAGAACAACCGACGACATCTTCGGCAAGTATAAGAAGGCCTTCAAGGGAAGGATCACGGGAGGACGGACGAATCGACGACAGAGAGAAGACTAGACTTAGCAAAGATAGGATTAGTTAGCTACACTTTGTAACCACCTCTTTGTAACTCTTTTTTCCACATAGTCAATTACATAGGACGTAAGGCTATTACCCAGGTTAAAGGGGATCTGAACCTGGATAATTCTTGCTCCCGTGTCTTTTGATTCATTGATACATTGAACGTCTTGAAAATCTGTCTGATTGGCCTCATACCTTCTAACTCACTTTTTTGCATAAGATCGGCAGATGAACCCAGAGTTCCAATCATCGACAATTATTTTTTTTTATTTTGGGTTATTTAAAAAAATTCTGACAAAATCTGTCTTCTAGGTCTGCATATAACATATTACATTGTAGCATAAGCTGTAGTTGAGTGCAAATTCTTACACTATAGGGACTATGTGCTTGATATCTATAGTACTGGAAATGGATGTGCTTGATATCTATAGTAATGGAAATGGATGTGCTTGATCCTTAATAATATAGACTCGATTGCTGCCTGCTGTTTTTGGTGACGGTATGGGAGCTATAGTTGTCTTTCAGAATAGTGCTTGATTGCGGATTTCACAGTATTTCATGAACTGCAAATGCAATCTAGTCCTTTTCAACAATCAACATGCATATTATGTTGTGCCAAATGTTTTGTATGATTCAATCCAATAAGTTGTGCTGTAACTGTGATGAATATTTCATGTTGGAATGATGCCCGTCCATTTGTATTCTAATTTATCGGGCTTATGGAATTCGTTTGTGTATGTGCTTTCAATAACACTTATGGGGCATATCAATGGTTAATGGTTGTCTAATGTAGTTACTGTTTGCAACCCTAGCTATATCTGTAGTATTAGATTTGTTGACCTTTTTGTGTGCTGAAGCAATTTACCATTTTGTGACAACAGAAATGCCATGTGAAGAAAAAGGACATCAGGAAGTTTCTTGATGGTATCTATGTCAGTGATAAGGGCACCATTGCTGACGACCAGTGAGCTTTGCATGTTGAATTTGAGTTTATTCAGAAGAGCCAAACACCACAGCTCACCGTACTATTTTTCTGAAATTTGAGTCTATTTACTGTTTGAACTGTGGTTTTATCTTTTCCTAAAGGTAGTTTGACTGAATCTTTCCTGGTTAAAGGATATTGAATATTAAAAGAATTATGTTTCTTCTCATCACGCCGCAAACCACCTCTCCATGTCTCCGCCGGCGACGACGACCGCCCATCACAGGTGCATTGTTCGATCGAAAACTCATCCTACGTTTGTCTACATCGTCGCCACATTTCTGCCCGTTGGATCGACGTTTTTGCTTCATCTGGTCCAACCGTGTGGAACCCACTCCCGACCTACTATTTGAACGCTACGTCCACATTGAGCTACGTCGCCCCTTTGTTCCTGACCGTTCGATTGGCTCGTTCATTTCATCTGAACGGTTGGGGCTGCTTCACTGGATCCCATTGTTTGGGCTAATTCATCCAGGTTGTGTCGGTGCGACCAGTGACCATTGATTCGACCAGAACCAAAAAAAAAAAAAACAAAGCCCTTCATTCGTCCTGGCACAAAATATGTTTAGCACAGAAACAAATCTACTGATGCAGCCAAAACACAAAAGCAAATGATTCGCCTAAAAACCCAGAATGTGACCAACATAAAAACAAAAACCAATTATTACCCTAGAGACAAAAAAAAATTGACCAACGAAAAAAAAAAAAAAAAAAAAAAAAAAAACCAATGCTTTGACCAGATACGAAATACAAGCAGTGAGCCTCAAGGAAATTTTTATAATCTTTAAGACTTTTTGTGATAATTTTTTTTACAAATAACTCACATAAAAAACAAATTACTAAATGACCCATAGTTGCCGTATTTTACAAAAATGGCCCACCACATCAGCGTGTCAAGTCTTGGAGACTCAACAAGCGACGTGTCGCGTTGCAGGGGCTGAAAATTAGCTTGTCGAGTACTGAGCCGTTATAAGAGTCAGAGGGCTTGTCGAGTTTTGGGCACTCGACAAATCGATTTTTAGTCCGTGTAATACGACACGTTGCTTGTCGAATCTCCAGGAGTCGAGAGACTAACGTGACGTGTTATTTTGCAAAATACGGTAACTTTGGATTATTTTTACAATTAATTTTTTTTTGTGAGTTATTTGTAAAAAAAATTCCTACGACGAGAGTACGGAAATAGCGAAGAAATAAAATGCTACATTTGCTTGTGTCTCGCAAGCCCAAAAACTTAAACAAGCCGAGCCCATTACGTTATGGCACCTCCACCGTCGTTCCCCACAGTATACTGAGCCGCCTCTCCCCCCGCAAATAAAAACCCATCTCATCACGCCGCAAGCCACCTCTCCCCGTCTCCGCCGGCGCTCTACCGCCGGCGACTACGACCGCCGACCGCAGGTGCGTCGTTCGATCTAGTGGTTAGACCCGTGGGTGCGAACAACAACGACCAATTCTTCTCTGAGCTAGCGTTTTGATTTTTAAACCCATCTGAACCAGCTGCCGTCCACTCTTGAGCCACCGCCGCATCCACCGGTTCTTGGGTGTGGGGGAAGATGAAGCCGATGGTGGGGATCGTGGTGTCGAACAAGATGCAGAAGTCGGTGGTGGTGGCAGTGGACCGCCTCTTCCACCACAAGATGTACAACCGCTACGTCAAGCGCACCTCCAAGTTCATGGCACACGACGAGACTGACGACTGCAACATTGGCGACCGCGTATGTCGCAACCCACTCCCCCTCCCTTCCATTCCCTTTCTTTTTTGTTCTGATGTATCAATGGCAATGGGGACAAGTAGTTGTGTAGTACTAGCTCAAGATCTTGGTGTTCTTGGCACTTGACTACTAGTTCAACATACTAGTCTCGTCTAGCTATCAGGTTGATACTATCAGATAGTTGTTGCTTTAATAGTTATGTTTTGTTTGCTCCATTTCTAGGAAGGTAGATTTATCTGAATATTTAGTCCTATATTGATTCTAGTTGGATAGTTAGGCAAAACTATGTGTGCTACATTAACTCAAGCTAGTTCAGAATTTATATGGTTTTGTCATGTGACATGTCATGTTGTAACATGTTGTTACAGGATCATCAAATGTCCAAATTTCAGTTTGTAGCCATGTAAGAGTTATAGTTTTGATCATACCGTGTGTCCCAATGTCAACGATACTATTTTTTTATCCTCCGTTTGCTCAACTTCATTTTCTTCATGCTTAGCTATATGTGTTGCAGATGTGTTCTGTCTTTCTTGTTAGGTCGGGCTTTAGTGATCAGTGATTTATCATTTCTAGTGAATAACCGAAACCATCCCTTGACTTCTCACATTCCTTGAGTATCTATCCATATTCATCTAAGAGCTTAGTTTGTAACCAATGCTGAGCTATTGGCTTATACTTGTACTCTGGTGGTGCATCAAAAGCAAATACTGTATTTCTTCTGTGATCATGGTTTTTTTTTATATGCTGCATTTCTTCAAACATAACGAAGCAATACAGCCTACATGGTGTTGACTTTTGGTCTCAACCTATAGTCATCACAAATCGATCTTTGATAATGTCACGTGAGTTAAGGATTAACAACTGTTGCGATAGAAGCACTCTCCTACAGAGACGTAATGGATATTAAAGGCACTTTTTTCTTGACCCTGAACGTTCTTGAAAGCCATACATGTTGGTCCTTAGAATTTTATTATGTGTCATCAAGGTCTGGTAGACACTTATGTCATCTGTCCAATTTTTTTTGCTCTATGAGCTCTTAACATAATAGATGGAAGTCACCAAGGACCAGTTTCATGAGAGGATTCTCCAACTCTTACTCTTTATACCTTTTTTGAAAATACAAGTTTTACACCATGGTTTACCATAGACTTGTTTTAGTCTTAGAAAGAATAATCTGGTGGTTGATTGTTTGTTCTGCCAGACCCTAATGTGCATACCGTTCATATGCTTATAGTATTAATCAAGCTTGAATATAAGTTTCATTTCTTCCTCCTCTCTTTTGATAATGACTGGATAATTTATCTTTCAGGTTAGATTGGATCCTTCTAGGCCTTTGAGCAGAAGAAAGCATTGGGTGGTTGCTGAGATTCTTCGCCGAGCTAAAGTGTATGTTCCACCATCTGCAGCTACTGCTTCTGGTGAGCATGGTAGTACAACTCAACAGGCTGGAGCCGCTAGTTCATCAAGCAGCTGAGGTTCCTTTGAGGCAACCACAAACTCATCACTTGGTTTTTCATTTCTGCTCCTTTCCTAGTGGATATACGTATTAAACTCCGTCGAGGAAAAAAAAACTGTTCTGGTGTTATGTTTAATCTTGGTTTGTTCTGCTTGTTCATGAGTAGTACTTGTGGTGACAGAGGTCAATGAAGCTATCATTAGCAGAATTAACAGGAGTCCAAGACCAACAAGATTTATGCCATATCTTGCTTCTCTTTCTTTAATTGAGCAGAGATCAACCCTATTGGACGTGTTGTTATACTAGTTGTCAGCTTCATCTTTCTGGTATGTTTCATATCGGCAGTACGAAATTGCAAATTTAGTGGTGTCTGTATATATTGATTGCTTGTTGTTTTGCGTATATTTTCAAATCTGACATATCTTTGTGGCAGAATTCCAGTAACTATAAATTCATTGAGCAAAAGTTCTTTGATATTATTCTAGATTGAGCAAAAGCTAATTTGGACGTGGTAGAACATTTATCAGTTAATAATAACACTCCTATTTGTCCTTCTGTTAAAAGCTGAACATTTGGATCACCATTATATCATTTCTGTTCTGACTTCTGAGATTAAAATCCAGCTCTTGCTTGGATCCTCAATACCCGAACCATCAAGATAAATAATAATCACCCAACGGCTGAATTCAAAGTTCCAAGTTCCAACAGTCACAAGTCACCATTCAGCACAGAAGATTGCTAAATGGCAACAAAAAATGTGAGGCCACCTAGCTCCAGACATTTTTTTTCTATAAATAATCCAAAATAAAAAATAATTACAAAAATTACCCACATTTAGCAAATTTGTCAAAATGACCTGATTGAGTGAGATAAATTAATTATCGCGGGTGTGATACGCAGCAAAAACTGTGAACTGAGGAAACAATATGTTTCCATGTTTTCATTTTGAAAACACGATAGAAAGCAAAAAATCAATTTCTTGTGAATACTCGTGGTCGAAGGTGCAGTTGTGAAAGGAGTGGTCAAGGGGATGTGGTCAAAAGTCGCCGTGGTTGTGGTCATATGTCAAACTGGAGTTGGTTGGTCGGTGACGACTAAAATCAGTGAAGTTACACCTCACTACAACGACCTTTGACCACTCCAGCCACAACAACCACCTCCACTTCGATCTTTGACCACAGCCCCTCGATCACTACTTTCACAACCATGCCCTCGACCACGAGTACTCGCGAGAAATTGACTTTTTGCTGTCTGTCGTGTTTTCAAAATGGAAAAATGGAAACATATTTTTTGAATTTTTTATAAATAACCAAAATAAAAAAATAATTGTGAAAATAGCCCACTGTTTAGCAAATTTGCCAAAATGATCTGATTGAGTGTGATGAATCAATTATTGTGACTGTGATACAGATAGAAACCATAAACCAAGAAAAAAAATATATTTCTATCTTTTCAATTTTGAAAATGCGACAACAAAGATATTTATCCTCTTTTCCATTTTGAAAACGCAACAGAAAGATCAATTTCTCGCGAGTACTCATGGTCAAGGGCGTGGTTGTGAAAGTAGCTGTCGAGGTGTTGTGGTCAAAGGTTGTCGTGGAGGTGGTCGTAGGTCGAAGTGGAGGTAATCAAAGGTCGTTGTGGTGAGATGTAATGATGCGACGTGGGCTGTCCGATCTTTCGATGAGAACAAGAACTATCGATTTGTGAAGACGACTCTCACGATTCGGCTACCAACCGTACACGACTGATACGCCCTGGCAATCGCTGAACCAACTTCGGATTGTTATCGACCGAACTAGAAGCACAATCGACCTGATGACGAAGATCTATTCCTGCAAGCAATCGAAGAACAAGCAAGAACAAGATAAACAAGCAATCTGAAATTGCAAATATAAATTGAATCACGAAAAAGAGTTGGGGTTCCGAATACAGATATTGATGTTGATCTAGCCGACCAAGAAGAATATCTCAATAGCTTCACGAAGAAAAGACTATGACTAAACAAAACCCGTAGAACCCTAATGGTTCAGTATGATTATATAGAGGAGGTAAAAGAGATCGGTGGCCAGGTAAGGAAACCTGAAACCGACATGGACTCTTTCCCTACTCGGACTCGAACTCAATACACGGGACTTGACCCAACCAAAAAGGTGACGCAGCATCGACTCGGTTCAATCAGAATTTGGTCGAAACTTGTTTTGTAAATTTCCAACGATCCAGAAGGAATTTGGATGTGGGGCTAGATCTATTGGAAAGATCTCGTCGTGGGCTTCTCTATGGACTATAAGAACGCCCCAATCAAACTTTGTATGAGGGAGTTATGGTCGTTTGAAGGTAGGCTACTCCTGAATGGCAGAACCGGACTCCAACTCGAATCCATCCCGGACTCCAACTCGACTTGGGCTCCTTGCTGGTCCTTGTTGTGTCCTTGCTGGTCCTCTCCATGGTTCCTAAGCACAATATTATCACTATTAGATAGTAAACCATTCTCAAAACCATATATATATATATATATATATATATATATATAAACTTAGGAACGAGTTCACCTGGCAATGCAACAATCGGGCTTTGCTGCGCGTTATTGGTCCTTGTGTAACAAGCGGAGGAGTGCGTGTATCCGAAGAAGTGATGTCCTCATCATCCTCCCTTGCTTGTATTTGAGTCGTCCTCGACTCAAGCTCATCTTCCTCACCCAAATATGGTTTCAAATCTGCAATGTTAAAGGTGGGACTAACCCCGAAATCTGCAGGCAAGTCAAGCTTGTATGCATTATTGTTAATCCTCTCTAACACTCGAAAAGGTCCATCAGCTCTAGGCAGCTTGATTTTCTTAAGTCTGGAAACCTTTCTTTTCGCAAGTGTAACCAAACAAGATCGCCCGGTTCAAAAATTATTTCTTTTCTACCCTGATTAGCAGCAATCTTGTACTTTTCATTCATACGTTCTATATTCTCCTTATTTATTTCATGCAGTTTAAGAATCAATTCAGCACGTCGTTTAGCATCAATGTTTACCCTTTCCGAAGATGGTAAAGGTAATAGATCAATAGGAGCGCGAGGAACAAACCCATATACTACCTGAAAGGGACACATCTTTGTGGTTGAATGCAGCGATCGGTTGTAAGCAAACTCCACGTGAGGCAAGCATTCTTCCCACATCTTCAAGTTCTTCTTCAAAACAGCCCGCAACATGGTGGATAATGTGCAGTTGACAACTTCGGTTTGGCCATTGGTTTGGGGATGACATGTAGTAGAAAACAGCAACTTGGTCCCCAATTTCATCCATAGAGATCTCCAAAAATGACTTAAGAACTTCGCGTCACGATCTGAAACAATTGTATTCGGTACTCTATGTAGTCGAATGATTTCCCTGAAAAACAAATCAGCAACATTTGTAGCATCATCGCTCTTTTAACAAGGTATAAAATGTGCCATTTTATAAAATCTATCCACGACAACAAAGATACTATCCCTCCCCTTCTTTGTTCTAGGCAGTCCTAAAACAAAGTCCATAGAAATGTCCTCCCAAGGTGTGCTAGGAACAGGTAGAGGCATATATAAACCATGTGGATTAAGTCGTGACTTAGCTTTTTGACATGTAATGCAGCGTGCAACGTAGCGCTCGACGTCACGCCTCATCTTCGACCAATAGAAGTGAAAGGCCAAGATGTCTTCCGTCTTCTTAACACCAAAGTGTCCCATTAGACCTTCTCCATGCGCCTCCTGTAACAACAAAAGACGAACAGAGCTAGCAGGAATGCATAGCTTGTTAGCTCGATAAACAAAGCCATCATTTATCACAAATTTATTCCAGCTTCTTCCTTCTTTACAATTCAGCAATACATCTTTAAAATCATAATCATGCGCATATTGCTGTTTGATGGTTTCTAATCCGAAAATCTTGAAGTCAAGTTGAGATAACATAGTGTGACATCTAGACAAAGCATCAGCAATAACATTCTCCTTCCCTTTCTTGTGTTTAATAACATAAGGAAAAGATTCAATGAATTCTACCCATTTTGCATGTCTACGATTCAATTTGCTTTGGCTTCTAATATCCTTCAAAGATTCATGATCAAAATGGATAACAAACTCTTTTGGCCAAAGGTAATGTTGCCATGTCTCCAAAGTCCGAACTAAAGTATATAATTCTTTATCATAAGTTGAATAATTCAGACTAGGTCCACTTAACTTTTCACTGAAATAAGCAACATGTTTACCTTCTTGAATTAACACACCTCCAAGTCCAATTCCACTGGCATCACATTCAAGTTCAAAAGTCTTACCAAAATCAGGAAGTTGGAGCAATGGTGCGTTCGTAAGCTTCTCTTTCAAAATGTTGAATGATTGTTCTTGTGCGTGACCCCAAACAAACGGAACTCCTTTCTTTGTGAGCTCATGCAACGATGCAGCAATGGTACTAAAATCCTTGACAAAGCATCTATAGAGCCCAGCA
Source organism: Pharus latifolius (assembly GCA_019359835.1). Taxonomy (NCBI): domain Eukaryota; kingdom Viridiplantae; phylum Streptophyta; class Magnoliopsida; order Poales; family Poaceae; genus Pharus; species Pharus latifolius. The sequence goes on from CM033325.1 coordinate 86,165,092, forward strand.
AGTCCAAGAAAGCTTCGCACTTGGGTGACCATTGTTGGAATTGGCCAACTTTGAATAGCTTCGATCTTGGCTTCATCAACTTCAATGCCCTGTGAAGTAACAACATAACCAAGAAACGAAACTCGATCGGTGCAAAAGGTGCACTTTTCAAGGTTACCGAACAAATGTGCATCACATAAAACCTTAAAAATAGCATGCAAATGTTCAAGATGTTCATCCAAGGACTTGCTATAGATCAAAATGTCATCAAAGTATACCACCACAAATTTGTTGATGAAAGGATGCAAAACCTCATTCATTAATCTCATGAAAGTGCTTGGTGCATTAGTTAAACCGAAAGGCATCACTAACCACTCATATAATCCGAATTTAGTTTTAAATGCTGTTTTACATTCATCTCCTAATTTCATGCGAATTTGGTGATATCCACTACGCAAATCGATTTTAGAGAACACAACAAAGCCACTCAATTCATCAAGCATATCATTTAATCTAGGAATAGGATGATGATATCGAATTGTTATGTTATTGATAGCTCTACAATCAACACACATACGTCATGATCCATCTTTCTTTGGAACCAAAAGAACAGGAACAGCACATGGACTAAGGCTTTCACGTACGTACCCTTTGTCAAGTAAGTCTTGCACTTGATGCTGAATCTCTTCAGTCTCTTGTGGATTGGTTCGATACGGCGCACGGTTGGGCAACGAGGCTCCTGGAATTAGATCGATTTGATGCTCAATCCCTCGAATTGGAGGCAGCCCCGATGGTACGTCCTTTGAAAATACATCAGCAAACTGCTGCAAAACGTTAGCAATAGCAGGAGGCAAAGAAGAAGGCATGTCCCCAAGTGAAAACAAAACTTCTTTGCAAACTAAAGCATAGCAATCAGATGCATTAGGGTCTATATCAGTTATTTCAGATTTGGTAGCAAGCAAAACAGAACCTTTCAACTTAATTTCAGCATGGTTAGAACTAGGTTCGTTCTTTTTCGATTGAGCAAGTGGTTTAGCGACGATCTGATTTTCACCTTTGTTATTCTCCTTTTCTCTATTAGCTCTCTCCAATTCATCCATTAAAATTGCTTCAGGAGACATGGGTAGTAAAGTGATCTTTTTTTGTTTAAACATGAGAGTATATTAATTAGTTCTACCATGATGCAAAACATCTCTATCATATTGCCACGGTCTACCTAACAATAAGGAACATGCTTGCATAGGTACGACATCGCAATCAGCATAATCATGATAGGAACCAATAGAAAAGTGTACTCTCACAATGCGAGTTACCTTCAGCTTACCACAGTTGTTGAACCATTGAATGTAGTAAGGGCGAGGGTGCTGATTCGTGGTCAACCCAAGCTTCTCGACCATGTCCATGCTGGCTAAGTTGTTGCAACTTCCTCCATCGATGATCGTACGGCATGATCGGTCCTTGACAACGAACTTTGTTTGGAACAAGTTGTGACGTTGATTCTGTTCAGCACGCTCCATTTGTGCACTAAGCACACGCTTCACAATGATGCTCAAATATCGATCATTAATTTCAGCACCATATCGTTCATGTTCAGCTTGTTGCCCTTCACCTGCATGGTCAGTTGCAAGCATAGTATATTCCTCTTCAATATCACTAGCTGAAGTGTACTCACCATCATCCTTTATGAGTAGGGCTCGCTGGCTAGGACAGTCACGCATGACATGACCGAATCCCTTACAACGGTGGCATTGTGTTTCTCGTGCTCTTCCGGTAGAGGCAACCGATGATGAACTTTGCGCGGGGGCTTGGACTGTACTCTTACTCGTCTCGGTGACTCATGAGGGTATTGTGGAAGCACTAGGACGTCGGTTGTTGCTGGAGAAACTTGGTGCAGGTGCTCGGCTCGATGTGTTGTATGGAGCTTTCGGTTGGGCACCTCCGAAACTCCCTCTCGGCCTCAATCGTCCCTATACTTCTCTCTCTGCCTTACAAGCAAGATGAAACAGACGAGTGATAGAGTTGTATTCTTTATAGTCAAGAATGTCCTGAATGTCTCGATTTAAACCTCCCAAAAATCTAACCATTTTAGCTTCATCGGTTTCTTCTAAACCACAACGTAACATACCAGTATGCAGCTCTTGATAATAATCCTCTATAGAATTACTACCTTGGTTCAGACATTGCAATTTATTCAGCAAATCACGAGCATAATATGAAGGCACAAATCTATGTCTCATGACTCTCTTCAAAGCATTCCAAGTTCTAGGTATGTTCTGGTTATTGCGACAATATTCACTCCACCAAACAGATGCAAATTCAGTAAACTCGCTAGTAGCAGCCCTAACTTTCTTATCTTCAGAAACTTCAAAGCAAGAAAATTTTTGTTCTCTAGCTAGTTCCCAAGTGAGATAGGCATCAGGGTCATACTTTCCAGTAAATGAAGGTATGGTCAATTTAAGTTTACCGAATGAGTCATCATGACCACGTACCTCTCGTGGTGGAATCCTTTTCATACCATTGCAATTGAAACGAAGACGCTGATGGTCACGATCATTGTTGATATTGAATCCTCCATCGGACTCCGTATCAGCAGCATATTGATTTCCTTCGGCATTGAAATCATCTTCGACCTCATCAGCCCATGCTTGGCGTCGATGCACATCATTGGCAGTCGGAGCAACCGGTGCTCCTTTCTTCTCCAATTGCTCCACTCGAGTGGTGAGTGCAGCAAGCACTTCGTTATTGCGGTCTAGAATCCTTTCGATACGCTCAGTGTGCGTATTCAGCAAGCGGTTCAAGTGTTGTACGATGCCCTTCGTACGAGGTGTAAGTGGGCCGTCGTTCTCCTCGCTTTGATTACCCGAACCTGACATGGTTAGTAGCAAACAAGGAACAAAATCACAGTGATATATTCCTATCAACTACTAGGTGTAGGTGGCTCAAACTCTCTCACAGTCAAGCTTCTTATCAAGCTCTTACTGATTCTTACCAAGCAGCAGGTGGTGATCAGTTGCTAGGGACAGTCTCAAACTCTCCAAAGATTGGTTAAAGCGATTGCAAGCGATCGGTACCTGTATGTCGTTAGAAAGTGTAGCTTGGACAGGCTCAAGTATGTAGCAAAGGTTAGCAATGTTCAGTTCAGAGAATGAAAAGTTGAAAAGTTGCTCAAAGTACTAGTCACTAGTATGCTGGCCTAGGCTAAACCAAACTAGAGACGCGAGTGATGGCACAAAGGTAAAAAGCTCAGTTTTTTTTTTGACGTCGGCAACAGCAAGTTAGCAAAGTTCACGAATGGCTGTGGGGAGGCTGTGGCGATGATATGGCACAATAGTCGAAAAAGTGGAAAATTGCAGGGGTAAATTGGTAATTAAAAGTATATATATCTCTCTCTCTCAACACGTCGGTCACAATTGCAAAATTTGATCCTTCTCGGATTTTTTTAATTTTGATTCTTTTCTTTATATATATATATATATTTTTTTTTTCTTTTTTTCCAAGTCAAATACCTTCTTTTTTTTTTTTTGAATCCGACAAGAAAATGGTGACCGGTTTTTCGAGACCGATACGAGATGGACTACCTTCCTTTTACCAATCCGAAACCACTGGGAGTCGGTTTCTTCTTTCTTTACTGGCACACACAGATGCAAGGTAGATGGATGCAGCGGTAGGCAAGTGTGGTAGCAGCCTGAGCAGAGGCGTGATCTCAACTCGAAACTCTAAAGGTTATGCACTAAGACCAGCAACTCGACACGATGATGCAGCAAAGATTCAACCGAGCAAAAACCAAAAAGATATTGCAAGCGCAAATTGGTTTGGACAAGGATGATCTAACCCTAAAATTTTTTTTTTGTGGACTTTTCGGTATAAGACAGCACTCAAGAGAAAAAAAAAGGAAATTCTCACTGATCAACTGTGCTCTGATACCAAATGATGCGACGCGGGCGGTCCGATCTTTCGATGAGAACAAGAACTATCGATTTGTGAAGATGACTCTCACGATCCAGCTACCAACCGTACACGACTGATACGCCCTGGCAATCGCTGAACCAACTTCGGATTGTTATCGACCGAACTAGAAGCATGATCGACCTGATCACGAAGATCTATTCCTGCAAGCAATCGAAGAACAAGAAAGAACAAGATAAACAAGCAATCTGAAATTGCAAATATAGATTGAATCACGAAAAAGAGTTGGAGTTCCGAATACAGATATTGATGTTGATCTAGCCGACCAAGAAGAATATCTCAATAGCTTCACGAAGAAAAGACTATGACTAAACAAAACCCGTAGAACCCTAATGGTTTAGTATGATTATATAGAGGAGGTAAAAGAGATCGGTGGCCAGGTAAGAAAACCTGAAACTGACATGGACTCTTTCTCTACTCGGACTCGAACTCAATTCACGGGACTTGACCCAACCAAAAAGGTGACGCAGCACCGACTCGGTCCAATCAGAATCTGGTCAAAACTTTTTTGTCAATTGCCAGCGATCCAGAAGGAATTTGGACGTGGGGCTAGATCTATTGGAAAGATCTCGTCGTGGGCTTCTCCGTGGACTATAAGAATGTCCCAATCGGACTTCTTATGAGGGAGTTATGGTCATTTGAAGGCAGGCTGCTCCTGGATGGCCGAACTGGAATCCAACTCAAATCCATCCTGGACTCCAACTCGACTTGGGCTCCTTACTGGTCCTTGTGTCCTTGCTGGACCTCTCCATGATTTCTAAGCACAATATTATCACTATTAGATAGTAAACCATTCTCAAAACCATATATATATAAACTTAGGAACGAGTTCACCTGGCAATGCAACAATCGGGCTTTGCTGCGCGTTATTGGTCCTTGTGTAACAAGCGGAGGAGTGCGTGTATCCGAAGAAGTGATGTCCTCATCATCCTCCCCTGCTTGCATTTGAGTCGTCCTCGACTCAAGCTCATCTTCCTCACCCAAATATGGCTTCAAGCCACAACAGTAGCTCTGAACCGCTCAATCAAGCCTGGACAGCTTGACTCATTGTCAACACATAATTCGTGCATTTATCATTTAATTGGTCATCTTCTGTGAGGCCCATCACATGAATTTTATTCCCTAAAATCCTTCCTATAACATGAATCTTCGTATAACATATGTTCATCAGAGGATGCTTAACTCAAATAAGGCATTGCAATTAACTCAAAGAAGGACAACTCACAAATTTCTTTACAACCATTCAACCATCTCATACAAACATTTCATTGCAGATCATCCAAAATTGAATACACACTCATCACTTCAATTCAACATCTGAAGAACAGAGGAGGGGAACAGAGAAGTGGTACCTTGAGAAGTGGTCGAAGGAGTTTGTTAAAGATTGTTGAATTGATGATGCCTAGCAAAGTGGTCACTCGAGAAGTGGCCGCTCGTTCACAGCGAAGTGGTCGAAGTCACTGGCTGTCGAGGTGGTCGAAGTCGACCAAAGTCGGTGAGCGGTTGTGGTCGTGGTCGTGGTCGACGACGCCGCTATGAACGAAGGAGTGGTGGTCCACAACCGATGAAGTGGTCGTTGAGATAGGACCGTGGAGGAGGATCGAAGAAGTGGTCATCGAGTGGGTTGGAAGAAGTGGTCGAGTTTGGAGAAGGCGGTCGAGGTCGGCGTGGATGAAGTGGTCGAAAGGAAAGAACAAGCGGTGGGTCCTGAACCAATCAGCGATATGATCTACAACGTGTGAGGAGGTTCGCCGATGGTGAGGATGAACGGGGAAGGAGAAGGGGGAGGCGGCGCTAGCAAAGATACGACCATGAGATCGGCCAGCAAATCCACTTAAACATTATAACAAAATGCTTATTGCGACTAGCCCCCAGGTGTGGCCCGAGAAGAAAGAGAAAGGGCAAAAAATGGGAAAATAACCATAACATAGAGTGAAAAAGTATTTCATTGAATATAAAAATTTAGAATGAAAATGAAAAAACTTACACATAAAATTTTCGCAACTGGTCTATGTTCCAGGCGTTAGATAAAACCCTTCCATCTTCCATAGCTAAGCGAGCCGACCCAGATCACGGTATTAAGACCACAGTGTAAGGACCTTCCCATTGAGGGGAGAACTTGTTGCGACCAGACTGGTTTTGGATTTTTCTTAAAAGCAAGTCTCACACGTGAAGGCTACATGGTCACACCCTTTTACTGTGATATTTACATAAAGCTTGTAAATATGCTGCTGACCGAATCAACGCTTGACCACATTTTTCTTCAAGAAGAATGATGTCATCTTCACGTGTTTCACTTTGATTGATGATATGTAAGTTATCTACGCGAGCAGAGCCAATTTGGATTTCAATTGGCAGCATGACTTCTGACCGTAAACCAGTTGGAAAGGCGTTTCGCCCGTAGCTCTACTGGATGTAGTGCGAAGTACCAATAGGACGAAGTAGAGTTCTTCTACCCAAGCACCCGAGCGCGATTTAAGGCGGTAGAAAACACGTTTCTTAATCCCTTGTATAATTTGCCCGCTGGCATGTCCTACTACTCCATTGATATGTGAATGAGCGATAGATGTGAGACAAATTTTGGTTCCAATATTGTCGCAATAGTCTAGAAAAAGACCATTAACAAATTGGGCTGCATTATCAGTAATAAGACGACTTGGAACACCAAATCGTGTTATTATATTCTTATGAAAGAACTTTTTGGCTGCAGCAGTAGTAATGTTGTGTACTGGTTCTGCCTCAATCCATTTAGTAAATGTATCTATGGCTACAAATAAAAACTTGTATCCATTAACTGCTTGAGGCATAGGGCCTACAATATCTATTCCCCATACGACAAATGGCCAAGTCAAGGGAATAGTCTATAATGCATATGTCAGCTGGTGAACTTGCTGAGCATGGAATTGACACTGCGGGCATGTTTTAACCAATTTCCTGGCATCATTCAGTACCGAAGGCCAATAATACCCTTGTCGAAAAGCCTTTCCGACTAGTGTCCTATAGGATGCATGTGCACTACACATGCCCCCATGAATTTCTCTCAGAAGGTTGTGTCCTTCTTCTTGAGGTATGCAATGCATAAGTACTCCTTGAGCACCTTTTCTGTACAAGGTATCTTTGACCAGTCTATACATGCGTGCTTTTCTAACTAACCAATTAGCTTCGGTTTTGTCCTCGGGTAAGATCCCATGTGCGAGATAAATCCTCAATGGTTGGATCCAATCCACTTCATGCTCAAGGGTGGCGACGCTAGTCATCGCCTTTGTCATCTCCATGATTGAGGGATGTTTTAAGTGTTCAATGAACACTCCTGCCGGAGTGGATGCACGTGAGGAACCAATTTTTGATAATTGGTCTGTGAGTATATTGTCTCTTTGCGGAATGAATTGGACTTCGAAATTTCTGAAGTTTTTTTCCAATTTTCTCACTTCGTCCAAGTAATGAGCCATTGTCTCATCGGAGGTGTTGTACTCCTTGTTTATCTGGTTTACGACCAGCTGTGAATCTCTCTTCACCACTAATCGATGGACTCCAAGGGATTTGGCTGCTCGAAGCCCGGTGAGAAGACCTTCATACTCTGTTGCATTGTTGGTAGCAACAAAGTGGAGATGTATGACATACTGGAGTTGGTCGTCTTGAGGTGTGATTAAGACCACTCCAGCCCCCGATTTGAAAAACTATGAGAACCATCAAAATATATTGTCCAATGGTCGGTAGTGGACATATCTGTTGGTTTTTTTAACCAAAGGCAGCAGGCAAGAAGCCTATTGCTAAATAGAATATATGCATATAAAGGAAAAAGAGTACAAGAGAGCCAAAGAACAAGTACAAGAAACAAAAAAAAGAAGAAGATTACAAATGATCAATCCATCTAAAAAGTTGAGGTCTAATCCTATCCTGAAAACGAAGGGCTACAAGCTTCAATTCCGAGATAAAAGCCCGTTTCCAATCATAAGGATTCGAGATCTTGAGTTGGAAACTTTTCTTATTGCGAATTTTCCAGGTGTTCCAGAATGCCACCAATATAATCTCCATGAAAAACTATTTAAAACCATATTATCATTTCTGACCCTCCAAATCATATCCAACAAAGAAGGGTACAAGACCAATTTAATTCCAATCAAATTCCAACATTGAGTGGCAAAGGAACACTCAAAAAAGATATGCAACTGAGTTTCCAGGATTCCTTCTGAACATAATTCATAGAAATTAGAATGCAGAACCATATTCTTCCTGTTCAGCATATCTCTAGAATTTAATCTCTCCCAAAGAAAAATCCAGAAGAAGACTTTGATCTTGAGAAGACAATGGTTGTTCCAACAAAATTTGAAAATAGGATGAGAGGGAAAAAATCCCCATCAAGCTTTTGTAGACCTTATTAGTTTCATATTTCAGAAGGTTGCTATTAATCATCATCCAGCAACCGTCCATGCTTGAGTCTCCAGGGATGTCAAATTGTAAAGAAAGAAAATGTTGATATTGAGTACAGGCTAAGTCAGACAAAGGTAACTGAAAATTATCTTCTCCTGAATCCATAATGCAAAATTGATGCACAGTTAAGTCTCTAGCAGAAAAGGAAAATAACTCAGCCCATTTGAGGGAAAGGGTTTCCAAAAGCCAAAGGTCCTTCCAAAAATCACAAGTATCACCCCTTCCAATTCGACATTTAGATAAGCCTTTAAAAAGGATTAAGAGTCTCAACAAATTTCTCCACCAAAATGACCCAACAAGATGAGAATCAAAGGGTAATGTAATATTGTAATAATGAGACCACATAAGCTGAACCCAAGGAGTTAATACCTTATTAAAGAACTTATGCAGAAACTTCAAAAGAAGAGACATATTTTGAGTTCTCAAATTGATGACCCCAAGACCACCATTCCTCTTTGGTATGCAAACTTTGTCCCAAGCAATCAAACAATGACCACCATGACTACTCGATTTCCCCCTCCAGAAGAACGCTCTTCTAATACTATCAATTCTTCCAATAATGAAAGTGGGGATTTTAAGAGTAGACATCAAAAACATAGGTAAAGAAGAAATAACCGAGTTTAATAAAGTTAATCTCCTTCCCAAAGAGAGGAAGGAGAATTGCCAACCAGACAATCTTTTCTCAATCCTTTCTATCAACCTACCATAATTTTCCAACTTAGGCTTAGAGGGACTGAGAGGAAGTCCAATATAGGTGAAAGGAAAGGAGCCAATTTGACATCTCAGAATCCCAGCTAAATTTAAGGTCCGCTCTTCAGAACGATTTATAGGAATCATGAAGGATCTAGCGAAATTGACTTTCAAACTCATAGAGGTGGCGAAGGAATGAAGAGCCTTCAAAAGAAAATTTCTGAGGCAATCGCTTTAACAACAATCAGAGTGTCATCCACATATTGTACAATAGGAAAGTCAACAATCCCCTCAACCTGAATTGGGAGACTGATCAATCCCTTGTCCTTTGCAGAATTTAAAATTGATTACAAAAGATCAGCTACCAGCACAAAGAGCAGAGGAGATAGAGGATCACCTTGCTTAACACCTCTTTTACAGTGAATCTAATTCCTAGAAATTCCATTTAACAAGATTTTAGAAGTACTTGAGTGCAACAACAATTTGATCCAATTAAGCCATTTAACATCAAACCCTTTAGCCCTTAAGACATCCAAAATGGCAGCATGTTCAATTCGGTCGAAGGCCTTCTCAAAATCTAATTTCAGTAACACCAGCGGCTCTTGAGAAGATTTGTAAATATGTATATATTCATATGCCCAAGCAGCACAATCTTGAATTGCTCTAGATTTAATAAAACCATATTGATTGTGATGCACAATAGAAGTGATTACATGCTGGAGATGATTAGCAAGACGTTTAGTAATCAACTTCAAAGAACTATTAAGAAGAGAGATAGGTCTAAAGTCACAAACTTTTTTTGCCCCATCCTTCTTCAGAACCAAGGTGACAAAAGAAGAATTAAGCCTATCCAGTTCCACATGTCCCTCAAAGAACTGTTGAATAAGATCATAAAATCATATTTAATAATGTGCCAACAAGCGCGAAAGAAAGCCCCATTGAATCCATCCGGACCAGGACTTTTGTCCCTAGGCATGTTTAACACCACAGAATCAATTTCTTGAATAGAAAAATTAATTTCCAATCGAGATAACTCCTCTTGCATAGGAGTAATTATCTCATCAAGATTAAACCTCATTCCTTGATAATCAAAGATACCAATTCTATCCTTGAAGGAACACCAAAGATGAAACTCCATCTCAGAATGGTTAGACAGAATCATACCCCTATCATCTTCCAAAGAAACAATATGATTAACTCTGAAATTATTAGATGCAACAGCATGGAAGAATTTGGTATTTTCATCTCCTAATTCAGTCCAACGAATATGTCCTCATTGCCCCCAATAATCATTTCTTATTTTGAGCAGCCCATTAAAATGTTTCTTCAAAATAGTTCTGAAATTGAATTCAAATCTATACAAATCTCTCTGTTCTTCTAAGCAATCCAAAAAAGCCAGAGTACAATTACAATTATCCACTTGAAGTTGGGAGACCTTAAATTGTTTACATCATTGCCAAAAGGACCTTCTCAGAATCTTAAATTTAAGATTAATACTTCTGGCAAAATTCACATCCTTTAAACCAGAGTTCCAAGAATTCTGAACCAGATCCAAAAAACCCGGCCAATCAATCCAAAAGTTATCAAATCTGAACAATTTAGCATGAGGAAGAAAGGAGGAGATAGAAATGAGTAATCTAACAATAGCTTCGAAGAAGTTCTAACAAAAGTGCTAGGAAAAGAATTCAACTAGCCTCATTTGCAAAAAACCAATCCAATTTTTCCAAAATGGGACGAACTTGCATGTTAGACGAAGTGAATTATTTTCCTTTTAAAACTAGTTCCTCTAGATTCAAATGATTGATCGCATCATTAAAGAGATCAGCTTCAGAGTGATTAAACAAACCTCCATTCTTATTTGAGGGAAATCTTAAAAGATTAAAATCTCCCATGATCAACCAAAGAATGTGAGGAGGCACCGAGATGTTATGAAACCAAGATAAAAATTCCAATTTTTCCTGACGGCAGCAAGGACCATAGACATTAGAGATCATCCAAAATTTCCCAGATAATTTGTGCTTAAGAATCACCGTGAGACAGAAATCATTATGAACAACTTCACTTCCTCTCTTTGAAAAATAATACTATTCCAAGCAGTTAGAATGCCACCGGAGCTACCCCTTGAAGGGATGTATTCAAAATCATTCCAATTTCTTGGACAAAAGTCTTAATCAAGAGAAGATTAAACTCCTCAATTTTTGTTTCTTGAAGACAAATGATAGAACAATTCTCTTCCAAAATTTTACTGCTCACAGCAATGTTTTTATCCAAAGCATTAAGACCTCTAATATTCCAATTGGGAATACAAAAATTCTTAACACAATTAATAGCAAAAGCAGTAATCAAATAAAAGAGGATCATGACAGAACCAGGTCATGACCATAGATCCATAACAAAAGTAGATGTTCTGACATCCAATACATTCCAACAAAACAACTCCAAATACCAAATTAGTCATCTAGATCTAAAATCAGAGGAGCTAGTAAAATATCCTTGGAGATCAACTCCAAAGGAACACCACAAAAGGAACCAAAAGCTTGGAGCATTTCTATTGAAAGTTCTGGTGCAGGAGGGGAAGACATGCTGGTTGAAGACATCCCAGTCTTCCTAGGAGAAGACACCCCAGGCTTGCAACCATTGAACTTTGCTGCCAGCCTGGGACTGCGTCTTAGACTTGAAACATCCAGTGGAGCCTTACCCTTACTCTTTTTGAAAGAGATAGCATGCAAAGTCTTGTTAGGCCCCAAACAGAAACCCTCAGGAGAAGACTTCCTCAGGGCAGCAGCATTAAAAAGGCTCCAGGAGCTTCTTAAACAAAGTAAGGAATTCATCAAACCAATGAACATCCTAGAGATGGGACAGGACAACCACAAGCAGCAAAGAGACACCATCATCTGAAGAGGAAGAAGAATCATCAATGAAACTCCAGGCATCCCAAACTTCTGGCTGTTGAGGTACTAGAGCATCCCACACAAGGTCTCCCACCTCATCATCACCATCTTGATTAACATCAACATCTTGATTAACATCAACAGGATCATCCATGACTTCATCATCAAGATTCCCATGATCATTATCATTGAAGTCCCCCTCAGGAGGATGAGGATCTTCAGGATCATCCTCATTACCATCAAGAGCTCCAGTAAGTAGAGAATGACAGATGATGACCTGAACAGTCCAACTTCTACCAAGGGATTCATTAGGTTCAGTAATTATCAGATAATGAGGGATATCAACAAGGGCAGTCACTAGACATTTAATCATAGCATGAGACCTATCCCCCGTCCTCTGATAATCATTATCCCATTCACAAATAAAACCAAAAGATGAAACAGCTTTGCTCAGATTATTCAACGACCAAAAGTCCAATGGAAAATTCAGAAGCAACAACCACACCTCTTGATTGAAACTAACCCTTCTGAAATTAAAACCTTCATCATGGCGATTTAGGAAAAGCAGAAAGTCAGCTTCAACATGAAGGCCTTCATACAGCAAAATGTCTCTTTGCAAGATCGAGGGAAAACGAACCAGAGTGTCTCCCAAACCCGAAGGAGAAACCTGAACTGGAATTCCTCTGGTATTTTGAAAGTAGTTCCTAGCCACCTGGTGTGGAGCCACAGCATCAGGAGCAATGCTAACAATGGCAGAATTATTATTGAACTGGAATTCCTCTGGTATTTTGAAAGTAGTTCCTAGCCACCTGGTGTGGAGCCACAGCATCAGGAGCAATGCTAACAATGGCAGAATTATTATTGATCTCACAATGAGTAGAGACACATCCTGTTGGAAGAGGCCTACCCGGCACAACCCTCTCCTCTAAACCATCGCGAAGGAAAGGAGCGGAATCAACCCAATAATTGGCCATCGCTTTGAAAGAGTTTGCAAGAATGGCAGCCGCAAGGAAAGATGCCAACACAGAGCGATCAGCAATGGCATTAGAAGAATGAGAAGACCTAGCAATGCCACAATTGACAGGAGGGTTTCCATGAAACCCAAAAAATTCAGCGAAAGAATGGAAGCAATGCAGAACCTCCTTTCCCTTGCTATGGAAAATCCTAGCCGAAGGAGAAGAATTAGCACCAAACGATAAGCAGGAATCAGCCGTTGGATCAGAAGAGCCTCCACCAGAAAAGGGCGCTAAAGGAGAGGTAGGAGCACCTCCTCCACTAACTGCAAATTCTTTGGGTACAGACGAGCTCTTCCTCTTCCAAACAAGCGAGCGCTTAAAACACGAGCGCCTTAAATGTCCATAATTAAAGCATCTAAGACATCTAACCGAGGAACCACACTCAATTTGAAATGACCCAGAGAAAGGCAATTAAAGCAAATAATGGAATCCCGAGAATCCAAATAAGGAGGCCGACAAGGTAAACCACTATTCGAAAATTGAATAGGATGACGACTGAACGAATTCTAAATGCGATTAAACATCAAAGAAACCAAAGGAGGATCCAAATACTTCTGATGCACAAACTGAATATGATCAAACACTGAAATTCCATGATGAGAAGATTTCTTTTTAGAATGTACCAAAGTTCATTCTTGATTTTGCTCCAATAGCCAATTGTGATATTCTCTCTGCCAATTAGGTCCTCCATCTCTCGAAAGAGAAAAGAAAATGGAGAAATCCTTATGAACTAATTTATTCAACTTGAAAATAGCAAAGCCAACTTTTTTGTCACAAACAGAGAATCTAAAACTAATGTCCATTAAACCGAGAACTCTAAAATCATTAGCCTTCCCTCCCAAGTAAGCAACAAGAATCACCCCTAGAGAAGCCTCAGATGAGCGAAAAATTCTTCTTCCAAAAGTATCCACTAAGAAAAAATCCTTGGAAGAGAATCTAAAACTCTAGTAACACGAGAATGAAATGAGTTCCACATAGAATTAAGGAAATCACGGCCAACAGACCAATTCAACGAAGAAGAATCAAACGCCATAAGCAACAAAACCTCAGCCAAAACCCAGAAGTAGAAACTCCCCAAACAGGAAGATAGGACCAGAGCAAGAGGAGAAAAGTACCAGGGATGAAGAAGAGAAATCCAAACAATCCTCACAGTGAAGATCCATCAAAAGCCCCAAACACCTCCAGAATCACCTCCAAGTTCGCCCATCCTCCAATCTTTGTGTCGACTTTTTTTAGGCTTTCTCCATATTTGTTGGTTCTTGCTCAAGTGGTTTGGGATTAGTCCTTTTGACCACAAAATTTGCAAGAATTTGAGATTTGATTGCTACTTGAGCAGTGAAATGGAGATCAAAAGCCCCAAGTTCGACTGCCCATTTCGCAACACAACCAGTTGCTTCCAGATTTTGGAGAATGTTTCCTAAGAAACAGGACGAGGGCACAAAAATCTCATGAACTTGAAAGTAGTGTCGCAGCTTTCAGGAAGCCATTAAGGGGCATAAAGTAATTTTTGGACTTCAGGATAACGCTCCTTTGGTCTGTTTAGTACTTCACTGACGTAGTATACTAGCTGTTGCACATCGTCTCTCTCTGACCAGAACTGCGCTGACCGCTTAAGAGGTAGCAGCTAAGTAAATGAGCAAAGGCTCTCCCTTGTTCAGGGAAACCAACACCAGAACACTTGATGAGTATGTTTTACTTTCTAAAAAGATTTTTCGGCTTCATCCGACCACTAGAAATCATTGTGCTTATGTAGAGGCTTAAAAAATAGTAAACCACATTCGCCAAACCCCAAGATGAAACGACTTAAAGCTGCCATTCGACCTGTTAGGCTTTGAACCTCCTTCATTGTCGAAGGAGATCGCATTTGTTCAATGGCCCGGATTTTATTGGGATTAACCTCAATGCCTCTCGAACAGACAAGGAAACCTAAAAGTTAACAGAAGAAACTCCAAAAGTACACTTTTCGGGATTCAACTTGATTCCATGTTTATTCAAATTACATAAAGTCTCAGTGAGATCATTTACATGATTAGAGCTTTTCAGGCTCTTTACAACTAGATCATCAACGTAAGCTTCTAAATTACACCCTAATTGAGATAGAAAGGTCTTCTACATCAAACGATGATACATGGAACAGGCATTCTTGAGTCCAGTGGCATTCTGAAGTAGAAATAGGTGCCAAATGGTGTGATGAAGGCAGTTTTCTCTTTATCTATTTTTGTCATGCTAATTTGATGGTATCCTGAGTAAGCATCCAAGAAGCTCATCAGTTCACAATCTGCTGTTGAATCAACCAAATGATCGATGCGAGGAAGAGGAAAATCATCCTTCGGACAGGCATTTTTAAGACTGGTGTAATTGATGCACATGCACCACTTACCATTAGATTTCAGGACCATGACTGGGTGTGCGAGCCATTCGGGATGGTCAACCTCGCGAATGAAGCTAGCTTCCTGGAGCTCGTCTAACTCCGAAGGAATGGCTTCTTGTTGATAAGGAGCAAAGCATCTAAGATTTTGCTTTATTGGTCACTGTCCAGGTCGAATTGCTAGCCTGTGCTCAATCACTTCCCTTGGGACTCCAGGCATGTCGGATTGTTTCCACGCAAACACATCTGCGTTAGCTCGGAGGAAAGTAATGAGCGCAAGTTCCTATTTATCATCCAGTGCTGACCCAATCCGAATGGTTCTAGATGGGTCATCTGGGAATAAGGGAACCTGCATGAGTTTTTCATCTAGTCGCGGAGTGACTTTGACCGCATCGGGTTCCTTGGTCATCAGTTTAACGTCCCGTAGGGGAAATTGGTCGACCAGTTCCAAGGATATGCGATCACAAGTAAGAGCCGTATTCTGGCTGCCTTGAACTATGATTACACCTTTTGGTCCTGGCACGTTGATGCACTGATAAGCATAATGCGTTGCCGCCATGAGCTTGGTGAGTGAAGGCCTACCAAATATTGCATTGTAAGCTGAATCAAAATCAATTACATCAAAAGTAATTAACTCTATTCGAATGTTTTCTGGTCCTCCGAGTGTTACTAGTAACACAATTTGTCTGATGGGCATCATCGAAGGACCAGGGATTATCCCAAAAAACGGGTGAGCCACTGGTTTAATTTTTGATCAAGGTATTTGCATCTCGTCAAGAGCTTTTGCAAATAATAATTCAAGAGAACTTCCTCCATTAACTAATACACGTCCCACTTTAGCATTGCTAATAATAGGGGAAATTACCAAACGAAGTCGCTGTGGCTGTGACAATCCTTTGGGACAATCTTCCTGGCTAAAGGTCAAAGAAGTTTTTGACTAACGAGGAAATTGAGGCTCTCCAGGAGAAGCTTCAACACTATTGACCTCCCGGTAAATAGATTTAAATTGATGATTAGAAAAAATAAGATGAAGACGCACCAAAAATTATATTAACATGATTACTAGGTACCTAGTATGGCATATCCTCATCTCCATCGGCGTCCTTAATCCCACAGGAGTGTCCTTGTTCTGGTATAGTTGGCATTGGTGCATTACCTTGATAAAAGTCCTCTATGCGCTTCAACCAGGTGCGACAATTCTTAAGGTCGTGTCCAGAAACATTGTGCAACGGACACCATCTCTTACTGCCCTGCGAGTTAGTCTGTTTTTCTGTATGGTCGCCACCGTGACCACCAGAAGGAGGCTTATTATTTTTGAATGGAACTTTTTTACCTTTTTCTAGTGGCTGCTTGTCCATGACTGCGACCTCTCGGAATTGGCCTACTCCATTCTTCTTGGGCTTCCTGAACTTTCCACTTGCAGATGAATCAGATCTCTTGTTTGAGTCATCTTTCTTTTCGGTTTTGAGACCAGGTTGAGGAGGTAAGTTGCCCTTATCCACCATTTTATTCCATTCTACAGCCTCAACTGCATCAGAATATTGATCAGCCATGCATGTCGAAAAGCTCTGACACTGATCGCGGGGGATGGATTCTTAAATCCTCGGTGAACCTTCGGTATCGAACGCCATGTGTAAAGGCCCTAATAACCAAAGTATCTGAGATATTAGGAAAGTTATTTCTCACTCCTACAAATCTCTTAACAAACTCACTACTACAGAAATGCATTCCACTAACCCATATCTTCTAACGGTTATAAGCAATCTGGGAAAAATCCGATAGAATAGGACTACAGCGGCGGAGAAGAGGCTTTTTACTATCGGTTATACACTGGTACACCGTTAGTGAAACGCAAACATTTTTTACTATCGTTCATTACTGTCCAAACTGATATAATATATGAAATAGTACTATCGATTTTCCATTCGTAACTGATAGTAAAATTACTCACTTTATACTATCGGTTAGTACTGTACAAACCGATATAATATATTAAATAGTACTATCAGTTTTTCATTCGTAACTGATAGTAAAATTACGCACTTTATACTATCGGTTCATACTTTACCAATCGATATAATATATTAAATAGTACATCGGTTTTTCTTGCGTAACTGATAGTGAAATTACTGACTTTTTACTATCGGTTTTTACTGAACTAACCGATATAATAGAGTAAAGTTTACTATCGGTTATATAAAACAAACCAATAGTAAAATGACGTCGTATAAACTAATTGTTATGACAGTGGGGACCTTATTTTACTATCGGTTTGTGTTTTTGAACCGATAGTAAAATTGTACAACTTAATTAGGTCGACCCGTGCTTTGCGCTCTGCATGTTGGAATCATTTCTACCGTACATGCATCCACGCTCCAAGCTAGGGTGATCTGCAGAAGCTAGCTGAGAGGTTGATCATAATTCCATCCCCCTCGGTATTGTCATCTTCTCATCACCTCTCTCTCTCTCTCTTGATCACTCTTTCAGACTCTCCCTCTCTCTCTCTACTTACAATTCATTAAACTAGATACATGTAGCTCCAAACTAGCTAGAAGGCTAGGTTGGCTAGCTAGCTATAGCTTGCTGAAGTTAAGCAGCTAGCTATAGCTTACTGAAGTTAAGCAGCTAGCTAGCTGGCTCTTCCAATTAATGCATCAAGTTAATTAGGGTTTCATATATGCAAATCCATTTAATGTAATTAAGCAGCTATACACACATATGGCCTAGCTAATTATGTTTCATGCATATATGCATGCCCTGAGTCATTAATTATTTATTTCAATTTGTCAATTTTGTGAAATAATTGTAGATGGACCGAGAATATTGGATGTACGGAATAAAACGTACTACTATTGAGTATTTGGAGGGTGTGAATGGGTTTATTAAATTTGCTGAGCAAGAAAAGGCGAAGAAGGGAGAGAAAGATATGCATTGTCCTTGTATAGATTGTATGAACTTAAAAAGGTTCGACAACTCTGATCAGATTAGGAGTCATTTGATTTGTCATGGTTTTAACGCACGCTATACCCGTTGGATATGGCATGGTGAAGATCTTGACGAAACGAGCACCGCTACCACTCAGCAGCACCCGGAAGTGGATTGTAGTAATGATGATCATGATCAGAACATTGGAGATGACGACAATTTAGATGAAATGTTACGTGATGTAGAAGAAGATTACAACGAAAACGATTTAGCTAAATTTGAGAAATTAATTGTTGATTCTGAGAAGCCGTTGTTCCCCGGATGTGCAAAATTTACAAAGTTGTCTTCTGTGTTGAGATTATTTAACTTGAAGCGAGCAACGGTTGGAGCGATAAGAGTTCCACGGCGCTATTGGATCTGTTAGCGGACATGCTTCCAGAGGGAAATGAGTTGCCAAGATCGGTTTACCAGGCCAAAAAACTATTGTATCCGTTGGGAATGGAAATCGAAAGAATATATACATGCCCAAATGATTGTGTTCTGTACCGTAACGAGTACGAGGATTTGCATGTTTGTCCAAGATGCGGTGCATCGCGGTATAAGCATGGGGACAGAATTTATCACAATGGATGTGATGAGGTAAAGAAAGGGCCTCCGGCCAAAACTGTGTGGTATTTGCCTGTGATTCCTAGATTGAAACGGCTGTTTGCAAATCCGAAAGATGCGAAGTACTTGCGTTGGCATGTTGAAGGTCGGAAACAAGACGGAAAACTAAGACATCCAGCTGATTCCATTCAATGGAGAAACATTAACAGAACATTCGGTGAGTTTGGCGGCGAAGTGAGAAATATAAGGTTTGGGCTGAGTACGGATGGTATGAATCCACACGGAAATATGAGCAGTCGACATAGCACTTGGTCGGTTCTTTTATGCATCTACAATCTTCCTCCTTGGTTATGTATGAAGCGCAAGTACATCATGATGTCGTTACTAATTTCAGGACCCAGACAACCCGGGAATGATATTGACGTGTTTCTATCACCGTTAGTCGAGGACTTACATAAATTGTGGAGCGAAGGGGTGCGGGTGTGGGATGCACATAAGCGAGAGAATTTCATGTTGCCGGCCATGATATTTTGCACTATAAATGATTTCCCGGCCTATGGAAATTTGTCGGGGTATAGTACGAAAAGAGGCAAGGCTTGTCCTATTTGCCTGGATGAAACTGAAAGCATGTGTTTATCGAACTACAGAAAAACAGTGTACATGGGTCACCGCAGATTCCTTCCGATGCATCACGCCTACCGTAAGAAGAGGAAGTCATTCAATGGGAAGCCTGAGAAAGGATCAGCCCCAGTGTTTGTGGCTGGTAAGGAGCTTTACTTGCGCGTGAAGGACATCAAAGTTGAGTTCGGTAAATGTTCTAAACCTCCAGGAAAAAAATGTTTGGAAGAAGAGATCGATTCTTTGGGATCTGCCATATTGGGAGCACTTACAAGTTCGACATTGCATTAATGTCATGCACGTAGAGAAAAATGTTTGTGACAGTTTGATTAGTTTGCTGTTGAACATTCCAGGAAAGACGAAAGATGGCATCAATGTTCGCCGTGACATGCTCGACATGGGCATAAGGACTGAGCTTGCACCGTTGGAGAAGGGAAAGCGGACATACCTCCCCCCGACCAGCTATACTTTGTCAAAAAGAGAAAAAACATAACTCTGTCAGTGCCTACATGGTGTCAAAGTTCCATGCGGGTATTCTGCGAACTTGAAAAAACTTGTGTCCATGAAAGACTTGAAACTGGTTGGTATGAAGTCCCATGATTGTCATGTACTGATGTCACAAATGCTTCCCATTGCTATCAGAGGCATTCTCCCAGTCAAAGTCAGAGAGACAATTACAAAGCTATGTTATTTCTTCAACACAATATCTGGCAAGGTACGTAAGCGTGTACTCCTTCCTAGCAAGTTAATTAGCTCCATTCGTGGAACTTGTCAAATTTTTTGGATCTGAATATTTGCTGCAACTGTGTCCTTGCAGGTAATTGATCTAGATGGACTGGACGATTTGCAACGCGATGTGACTACAACTCTTTGTCAGCTGGAGATGTATTTCCCTCCATCTTTTTTTGATGTTATGGTCCATCTAATTGTTCACCTTGTCAGAGAAATTAAGTTTTGTAGACCCGTGTTCCTGCGCTACATGTATCCATTTGAGAGATTTATGGGTATCTTGAAGGGATATGTAAGGAATCGACATCGAACTGAGGGCAGTATCATTGAAGGTTATGCCGCCGAGGAGGTGATCGAATTTTGCACCAACTATATGGCCGGGGTTGACCCAATTGGCGTTCCTACGTCCCGGCATGAGGGCAGGCTTCAGGGCATTGGAACGATTGGATTTAAAGCAGTTGTCCCCTCTAATGATCTGTATGCAAAAGCCCATTTTTGGGTTTTACAGCACATGACGGGGGTGGAGCCATACATACACTAGCACAAGGAGATGTTACGGAAACAAAATCCCCCGAAGCCAGAGATTTGGGTCACCAGAGAACATAATAGGAAGTTTGCTGGGTGGATCGAAAATAGAGTCCTGCAAGCTTCTGATGGCGACGTAGATGAAGTTGTTACATGGTTGGCCAGAGGGCCTAGATTTACTGTAGGAACTTGGCAGGGGTATGACATCAACGGCTATTCATTTTACACAAGAACTCAGGACGAGAAGAGTACTATGCAATGTAGTGGAGTGACACTACTTGCTATTTCGGAGGATGCCAGGGCAGTAAGGGCACTCGACTCATAATACGGTGTTATTGAGGAAATATGGGAGCTCGATTATGTATTACTTAAGATTCCTCTGTTTCGATGCCAATGGGTCGAAATCCCTTGAGGTGTTAAAGTCGACAATTATGGGTTTACTCTCGTCGATCTCAGTAGAGTCGCACACCAAGATGATCCATTTATACTTGCTGAGCAAGCCACACAGGTGTTCTACATCGTTGACCCGGCCAACCCAAAGTTGCACGTTGTCCTTCACAGTAAGAAACGTATTGTTGGGGTCGAAGACGTTGTGGATGAAGAAGAGTATGATCAGTTCGACAAACTACCACCATTTTTAGATGGAATTCTTCAATCTGTCCCTACCGAAGATATTGACGAAACAAGTTACCTGCGAGACGACCACGAAGAAGGATTATGGGTGGACAACCATTCTTGACTAATTTGCAATATGTAAGTGACGTATATTACTTGGATCTTTAATCGAAAAATTCTTTAAATCATTTTTCAAAAATTCTCTGGGAAAACATACATGATGCATTGAGAATCATTTATGCAAATTTTCATTTCAATTGGAGTATATACTTGATTTGAGCAATAATTGATTATTTTCACAAATCAATATGAAAACTGCAAATTTTCATTCCATGATTGGTCTTTACAGTTAATTTATTTCAAAATTATTGAAAGTCATTTGCATGGGGTTTCAGGTGTCTTTACAAGTGCAAAATGATGTACTGAGACCCATCTGTAATTGTTCTCAGGAAATCCCTTTAGGTCAATAACACTGTATTCTACTATCGGTTTCAACTTCCAAACCGATATGAAATTAATATCTACTATCGATTTATTGTTCATAACTGATAGTATTTCATTTTGTGTTATGAGACCATGTTCTACATTTTGGTTTGCTCTTGTACAGGGAATTAATTTACAATCGGTTACTAATCATAAAAACGATAGTGAAATACAATGCAAAATGATTTACTGAGATCATCTGTAATTGTTCTAAGGGAAATCCTTTAGAGTCAATAAAATTGTATTTTACTATCGGTTTTAACTGCCAAACCGATATGAAATTAAACTATACTATCGATTTATTGTTCATAACCGATAGTGATTTATATTATGTTATGAGCCCCTGTTCTTAATTTCCTATCGGTTAGTAATAATAAAACCGATAGTGAACAATGCCAACATTCCAAACCCTAACTTACATTGTATTTACCATCGGTTTGGTGGTTATGAACCGATAGTTAATATTCATATATTAGGTTATAACCTCGCACGATTTTCCCTCCAGTGCAACTGATCACATTCCAAATACTCACGCGCGGAAAACCCTAGCTTCCCCGACGTTCGCTTCTTCGCTCCTCTGCCCCACCATTGCCGATCACAATCGGGTTCTCCATCGCCTCCGGCCACTGCATCGCACCACCACCTCCGGCCACTCCACAAACGACTGTAAGTGTTCTTGACCAAACCGCTCACGTCAATTGTTTAAATTTATATGCAATGGTTCATATGTGGTTCAATGGTTTACAAATATAAAACTAGAGTAAAATTCATGAACTACAAACTTGATAGCTATGAGAATTACAGACTTGATGAAAATCACTAGCAATTTTTCATACAGTGTAGTCCACTATCGGTTTCTTATTTAAAACCGATAGTAAATACCATAAACTGAATTATTTGTTAATTATTTCCCATTTTCTAATTTTCATATTAAATTTTGGTTCATTTAAATTTAAACAGACTTTATGTTCCTGCAGAGAGACTAGCATAGTTTGCACTACTAATCTTATATATTTTCTTGAATACAAACTTGAGTACTATCGGTTTTACTTGGAAAACCGATAGGAAATAGAGTATGTCATAGTTTGCACTACTAATCTGAATTTTCTGTTAATTACTTCTCATTTTCTAATTTTCATCTGAAATTTTGGTTCATTTAAATTTTAACATACTTCATGTTCCTACAGAGAGACTAGCATAGTTTGCACTACTAATCTTATAAATTTTCCTGAATACAAACTTGAGTACTATCGGTTTTACTTGGAAAACCGATAGGAAATATAGTATGTCAGTTTGCATTGCTAATCTGAATTTTCTGTTAATTATTTCTCATTTTCTAATTTCATCTGAAATTTTGGTTCATTTAAATTTTAACAGACTTTATGTTCCTGCAGAGAGACTAGCATAGTTTGCACTGCTAATCTTATATATTTTCCTGAATACAAACTTGAGTACTATCGGTTTTACTTGGAAAACCGATAGGAAATAGAGTATTTTATATCGGTTTGTTATTGTCAACCGATAGTACATTGAGAAGTCTAAATTTTGCAGAGTTCATATTTCATTTGTGAAAAGAATCAACTATTGCTCAATCAAATACATTTGAAATGAAAATTTAAAGAAATGATTTTCATTGCATGAAATATATTTTTCTGATAAAATTTTCCAAATAGGATTAATTTTACAATCAAGAGTTATCGAATGACCTTTATGTTAAGCAAGAAGGTATCAGTTCGACAGCCCTTTGCAAATTGAGTTTACAAATCCACTTTAAATCTATTTTGAAGACTATGTTGATAGGAATTTATGATTTTTGGCCTTTTGAATGAAAATTTGACATTTTAACAAAAAGAGGTGGTTCATCATTGCCATTCCATTTTAGTTATGAACTTTGTCATGTACCTTTGTTCATATCAATTGATGGTCTGTTCATGGAATTTAAGGTAAAGCCATGTCGGCATCTTCCTCGGCTGATAGTAGTGATTCGGTGAGGGCGAACATAGATGGCGCTGCCTCATCCCAGCGCAAGAGGAAGGTGCGAGGCACGACGATGTTGGGCCATTTGGCCAAACGCGCGGATCTTTCATGTGAGTTCAACCAGTTCGGGAGACCAATCGGGAAGAACGCCGACCACTATGCTGCCTATGTTGGCTTGTTGGCGAAGGAAAGGGTGAAGATCACCGTCCAGAGCTGGAAGGACGTTAAGGCCGACGAGAGGGATAGGCTGTGCGCGAAAGTGAAGGTAAAATTAATCAAAATCACTGAACTCTTGAGTAATCACATTCCCTTGGTTTATCCCAGAGATTAGGTAAGTCCTGCTTATATGCACCATTTGAAACAGGCCAAGTGGAACATCCCCGACGATGGTCCCAAGATAGCTTGCTTGAAGGACATGAACAACACGTGGAAAACCATCAAGAGCGTCCTCATCAGTACTTTCCTCGCTAAAGGCAAATCTCCATGCGAGAAGTACCCCTTCATAACGGAGGAGGTATGGGAGAAATTCACCCAAAAGAAGGGGACTCCTGAGTTCAAGGTATGTATGGTCCTTTGCTTGGTTACACCATTGTATGCAGTAACCAACGGTGCATTAATTTTCTTGTTTCTGGTACGAAGGCTCTCAGCGAGAAGAACAAGGCAATCCAGAGGAGGAACGACCATCCACACCAGCTCGGCTCTCGCGGCTATGCGGGGAAGGAGGAGCAGTGGAAGAAGGCTGAAGACAAGGCGTCGAATTTCGTCGACTCCCCTGACCTACCACTCCCCGAGATCCGCAATCTGCAATGCAAGCGCTGGTGGCTGGCCAGAGGGACCATGTCGGCCACGGGACTGTGGAGTTCCCAAACCCCAGGGACGTCGAGGTCGTGCAGCGACTCGTAAGTTGGCTAACTTCCTGGTTGGAATCATAGAGTGTGGTAGAAAAAACTATGATCACTAGTGTGCGCACAAGTTTGTATATATTTCTTCCTCACAATGGAGAGCTTTGAATGTAACAGATCTCTTGCTCGAAGGAGGCGACCGAGGGATTGTTCACTCCCCATAGGGAGAACGACATCCTTACCCGGGCTCTAGGGAACAAGGAGCATCCAGGGCGGACGCGAACCGTGGGGGGTGTGGTGCCATGGAAGGAAGGCTTCTCGGAGCCCGGGCAAAAGGCGAAGAAGGCTGGCAGCTGGAAGGAAAGGGAAGTGGAGCTATCTCAGAAGATACAGGCAGATGTGACTGCACAATTCGCAAACATGTTCGCTCAAATGAACGGGAAGTATGAACGCCTCAGCCGAGTTGTGTAGTCCAAGGGTTTAGATCCAGCTGCCGAGGTCGAAGCTGTCAGGCCGAGTAGTTGCGGCTCGAAGGTTCACGTGGATCTGGTGGACCTGATCGAGGTATTGCAACTCTTGAGCTATATATGCAGTTCGGTTGATGCCACTCCCGTTACGTTAGAATTGTTTCGCTAACATGTTATAATTGTTGCAAATTGCAGAAGCCGGAGAGCTGTAGCCTATTGATCAACATAGGCGACAAACCTGTAGTGGTTGCAAACGGGGTCGTATACCAGTCTTGGGAGGATGTCCGGATCCACTGTGTACCTCTGCAACCTGGATTCGCAAAGGTACAGGTGGACATGGCCCTCCCGGGCTACAGCTCTTTTCCGTTGCCAGTCCCAACGGACGAAATGCGGACAATTGGCGAGGCATTGGGCTCGTACATACAGTGGCCCAAGAAGGGTGTTAGACTACAGGAGGTAAACCCTAGCCATTCTAGCTTACAACTCAGTTAATATACTCAATTTGCAAAATCTAACTTATGCGTTTGTACTTAAAGTGGACAATGGATACCAGCTTACTTCCTGAGGACACCACCCCCGCCACAATGCATGACCGAGCTCCTTCGGCCCCCATGCCTCCTCCGACAGCCTCAAACCCTTTGCCATCAAATGAGGCCGGCGGCACCACACCCCAACCTTTGAAGGTATACACTCGCTCCCCGCCCAAAGGCAAGGGCAAGGCCAAACAAAGCCAGCCGGGTACGTTCAAGAACGGGTCCCCACTTGTGTCGGAGTACCTTCTGCGCAATATGGATCAAATAACCAGAAGTCTCCACGAGTGGTACGTGACCCGGTCTAGGCGCCACATCAACTTCTTAGTTCACTTCAGGCCAGGTCATTTTCACTGTGAGGCCGGGAGCATATCGGTGGCCCAAGAGGATTTGTTCGACCTCCTCAACTGGCGGGAGCTTGATATGTCCATCATACAGACTGGAGTCCTGTGAGTTTGCTGTTGTCTGAAGTTATCACAGTTCGTTTCATAAATCCAATCACTTTGTATGCACTACTTACTAATGTCTACTTTGCATCCAGGTGCATGTATAGGCTGGCGTCGATGAGGGCATGTGACAAGGTGGGTTTCCTCGACCCAGAGAAAATAAGCCTCACGATGCTAGAGCACGACCAAGCACATGCGGAGGAATACATATCAAGGGCACTACTAGCGCAGCAGGACCGAGAGTTCATCCTTGCGCCGTACCACCAAAGGTTAGTGCATTTCCTACTAATTTAACTCATTCTTGTATGTTACGCCTAACATATGTATGAAACAATTCGCTTATATATGCAATGTAGGGGCCACTGGGTCCTCGCCGTCATTTGCCCATTGATGAATGAGGTCTATTACCTCGATTCGATGAGCGACAAGGTGGCGCATGTTTTCACCCTCACATGGCACATAGACGCGTAAGTAACATAGTTGTTTTAAATTTTTCTCTGACTAGCTAATTAATGATAACATATTAACCAGCAATGCTAAATTAAATACAGGGCTTTCAAAAATTATGCTAGGGCTGGAGGGAGGCATGACGCGTCAAAGGGCACAACAATTTCTTGGAAAGAATATGAGGTAATTAATACGGGTGGAAGTACTCATGATGTCTTTTAATTTAAGCTTAATTAGTTCTTTCGAGTTAATGTGGGTTTATGTCTTTGCATATGCAATTTTTCCAGTGCCATCAGCAGCCACAATCGTGGGAATGTGGCTTCTATGTCATGAGATTCATGTATGACCTGATCAGGAGAAACTTTGCCCAATTCCCTAAGGTAACCATTTTTCCTGACTCAAAGTCGAACTTTAATTGGATGTGACGTACGATCCTAACTTCATACACGCATATATGCAGAGCGCCATGTTGAAAGAGCACTATGAGTTGCCTCAATTGAAGGAGCTGTGAACAATTTGGGCTCAATATGTCATGGAAGAAGTGGCTATCAACGATCGATTGTAACTGACTTATGTAATATATATTGAATGTGTTGATTGCTGTATTTGTGAATAAACTCAATATGTGAATACATTCATTGATGTATTTGTGAATAAACTCGATCAATATGTGAATAAATTCAATCTGTCCAATGCATGTGTATATTACTGTATTAGTGTATTTGTGAACAAATTCAATATGTGAATATTGGTGTATTTGTAATTATTAGTGTATTTGTAAATATTGGTGTATTTGTGAATTATCCAATGTATCTCTGTATTGCTGTATGTATATGTGAAAGATTCCAGTACTAACCGTGTCGAGTACATAACCAATAGGAAAAACTACACAGTACTATCGGTTATATACTACAACCGATAGAATAAATATTCCAGTACTATCAGTTCATATACAACAACCGATAGAATAAAGTTTCCAGTACAAACTGTGTCGACACAATACTATCGGTTTATATCCGAGCCGATAGAAAAAAACCTACACATTACTATCGGTTTAGATCCTAGCCTATAGAAAAAACCTACACAATACTATCGGTTTATATCCGAGCCAATAGAAAAAACCTATACAATACTATCGGTTTAGATCCGAGCTGATAGAAGAAATAGTTGTTAGCGATTAGTGAACGTTGGGAATGTAGATGTTTTACTAACGGTTTTCAACCGATAGAAGTGTGCTACGTTTCTACTATCGTGCCGATCACTATCGGTAAGAGAACCGATAGTAGAGTGGATTTTTAACCGATAGTGAAAAGCATTTCTGTAGTAGTGACTACTGAAGAGTCTCAGTCAAAGTTTGGCGCAGACGATGAAGATCATCTTCTTTGCTAGGCTTCTCATAGCAGTTTTGAAAATTGTTGAGGATGGCGTCGCACAACATTTCCCAATTGTAGATCTATCCTTCTAGTTGATTAAACAATCAAGTCTGTGCTGGACCCTTAAGGACCGTTGGCAAATAATTTGCCATACCTGTTCATTTCCTCCTGCCGCTTGAATGGCAGTGACATATATAAATCTGGAGAAATTTGGTTGGATTTTGAGTTCCATCGAATCTCTCGATCATGCCAGGCTTAAACTTATAAGACCAAACCACTTTTCGTAGTCCTAGTGAAAAAGCCTTACAACCTACGTATGAACCACGCAATTGTTGATCGTCGTGACTATCATCATGGTCGCGGAAAGAGTCAGCCTGAAGAAATTCGTGACGTGGTCCCAAGCGCGAGTGCACTGGTATGCGATTATGGTCGCAAGAAGTACCAGTTCGTCTGACCCTGTCATGTCTAGTATGTGTGGAGTTACGTCTTTTCTGGCTTTGATAAGAACCACCTCACTCTCGGGAACGAGTTTTCAAGAGCGATGAGGTTGTTGGAGTTATATCCAAGGCGACTCCATCAAGGTTATCCACAAGCACCCTTGCGAATGTTGCCCCATCATCATTTGCGAGACCAGAGGGAGGATTGAGAAGTGCCTCTACAATCACTCAGATACGATCCTGTGTGCTCCTTCTGGGTGCCAGAGGAGTTTTTAACATTGTCGCCTCAGCCGTCGGGGAAAACTCTCGAGCCGAGAGCAGCGTGTGTTAGCATCTGCGACCATCTAGATGTTGTTGACGAGAAGTTCCCAGACCAAAGTTGCGAGTAGAGGTATCGTGGCGAGCTAGCACAAGACGTAGAAAATCCTTTGTGACCTCAAGGACTTCAGCCTCTCGCTGTTCGCGCGCTTTGTCATCATTCTGTTTGCGCTCCTGTTCTTCCCTTGAATAGAATTCGCAGACGGTGAAAGCATCTCATCTTTGTCTGAGTCAGACTCGAAATCAAAGAGAGATTTTAAATTGTTTGAAGCAAAATTCTCCAGACTGAATTCAAGATCAGCATCTCCCATGTTGTCTGGGACAATGGGTTTCGGCACATACTCACCCTCGGATGTGGAAAACCCACAGAGGGTAAGCGAATTTCTTTTTCGAGTTCCTATTCGACAAACGTCAGTGGAACCGAAGATGATGCTTCCCCGGGACAAGTCTCAAGGGTAGTATCATCACCATTAATGGGGATGTTATCCTCATCCATGACATCTACATGATCCTTTAGATCGAATTCGTTCTCAGAATCATGTAAACAAGGGAAATGATCCATGAAATACAATGAACCTTGGTAAATCAGAAAATGTCTTGCATATTCCCACAGACGGCACCAGCTGTCGACGATTGGGACTCGGGGGTCCTTCATTCAGCTTATGCAGATTTGGTTGGGTTTTGAAAGGAGACAATTCAGACAATTACCAAAGAATTTAGAGTATCTGTGGATCTAATGACACAAAGATTTATACAGGTTCGGGCTCTCAAGATTTGCGTAATAACCCCACTCCTGTTGGATTATCACTGAGTGTGGAAATGATTGCAAAGAGAATGTATCGTCTAATTCTCTATCGCTCTCTCCCCCTCCCTAATCCTTCCCCTAAAGGTCTTTTTATACCTGTCGAAGAGATCATTCGTTATTCTATTGAAGATATCCCTGATGATCGCCTATAACTGCTTCATAGCGGTTGCTGCAAGTCGTGGTTACACGGCGGCTGTTGTAAGTCGTGGTTGGTTGTTGTTTAGCAGTTCCTTTGACGTGCAGTTATAGAAACTGCTCATCCATCCTTATCTTCTTCGACAGTTACCTTGTCAGGGACTTATGATTATTTCGGGAATAATCATAAGGATCAAGGAACGGTTATTATGAGTGGTGACTTATACTATGTAATCTCCATATTACACTATAAGTCTTTAACACTATGGTCGTGTATCATCTGCGACCATGTATGGGTATCAAGTTTTGTCTCTGTGACATGGTATGATCGTAGGCAAATGTCTCTACGACCATAGTACTTGCAAGTATAACCATGAGACCATGGACTCTATGATGTTTAATTCCCATAATTAAATATCATTGATGGGCTATGTCTGGAATATCCTTGGGTTATCCCATTATCTCTTTCCTTGGTCTTTCAAGACTATAGAAAGGCATATTCGACCATGGAGCGTTATGCGCGACCATGGAATGGTATTCGCGACCTTGGAAACACATGGGCGATTTAACTCAAGTAATAATCCTCGTCAATGGTGCTGGAGAGGAAAATGGGACCGGCTAGGGCCTCACTCAGAAGATTTATATTATACGAAGGGTTTTAGGGAATATGATTCATGTGATGGGCCTCACAGAAGATGACCACTTAAATGATAAGTGCACGAATTGTGTGTTGAAATGAAACGAGCCGTCCATTCTAAGCCAAGCCAACACATGCAACCGAGTCGTCCAGCCGCGACAGGCTGACGTGGCAACATTTTTTGCATTGGAGAGGATGACTGTGCGGCTCAAAGCTAC
The DNA here is from genome assembly GCA_019359835.1 of Pharus latifolius. Taxonomy (NCBI): domain Eukaryota; kingdom Viridiplantae; phylum Streptophyta; class Magnoliopsida; order Poales; family Poaceae; genus Pharus; species Pharus latifolius. The sequence goes on from CM033325.1 coordinate 86,195,566, forward strand.
TGTCAAGGCTTGAAACCGCAACAAGCCGCCTATCGCAGCTCAGAGTCGCGATTGTTTCTCTGAACCTCGATAGGCGGTTTGTTGCGGCCCCAAGCCGCAACAAGCTAATGTGGTGGGTCAAAATTGCAATTTCGCTCCACTGTAGGTCAGTTTGAAATTAATTTTTTAGTTTGGATTATTTAAAAAAAATTCCCCAATGGAGAGGAAGGAGAACAAGTAGTACTGCCTGAAAAGCTAGCTAGTCTAATCTATTAATTAACTGATTTGAGAGCAGCCTATATTTATATATTTAGACATGTTTGGTTTATCTCACAACTACGAGGCAACCGCCTATCGCGGCTCAGAGTTGCGATTGTCTCTCTGAGCCTCGATAGGCAGCTTGTCATAGCTCTAAGCCGCGACAAGCTAATGTGGTGGGTCAAAATTGTAATTTCGCTTCACTGTAGGTTAGTTTGAAATTAATTTTTTTGTTTGGATTATTTAAAAAAAATTCGCCAATGGAGAGGAAGGAGAACAAGTAGTACTGCCTGAAAAGCTAGCTAGTCTAATCTATTAACTAACTGATTTGACATGATCCGTTTGAGACCTAGCCTTGATTTTTGCACTGGGCTCGCCCAAATTCTAATATACGGAATAACGAGATCTTACTCGGAATTATCAAAACCCAAGATGATTGAAAAACAGTTCAAAGTAATTGCACAACTCTTTTTTTCAAAGAGGGCTTTACACGTCGAACGTTAGGACGCACTCGCCTATGTCGATCAATGAACTCGATCTTATCTATAGCAAGGTAGATAACCAGGTAGATGCTAGATAGATTACTCTAACTTATTACAAGGTATTTATAGTCCAATCGTATGAGTACGTATCAGACTCAAGAACCTAAAACGTATAAGACTCAAACAACTAACTAAACCTAACAGATAAGCTTAGTTATATATATCTGGATCGGAATACAACTCCTACCAGAGATCAAATCCTTCCCAAGGTCACAAACCAATCCATGGTCACGAAACCTTTCCGAACTCGATTAAGGTCGCAAAGCCTTATGCAACTCGGCCTGAAGATCCTCCCGGATCATGACTCCCTTGTTGAGAAGGAGCCAACTCCTGTTGCAACCTCTTGATCAAACTGAAGATGTGGAAATTGAGATTGACCATCATCTCTGGTGTATCACTTTGCCGCACGTGCTCGATGACCTTTTCAACAGATTCGAAAAGTCTCTTCTGTGCCACTTCGGGTGGTAGTCACCTTCTCCAGGATCACATCTTCGCGTAGAGGTTCGTCTCATTGATAGACCAAGTCTTCAACAGATGGTACTATGGCATCTGGCTCATCATCCAGCATTCAAGGCTTGAAGAGTTTGAGGTATTCAACATTGACAACCGAGTAAATATCCATGTACGGAGATAACTCGAGCAGACAAGTATTATTACCAACTTTCTGCAGAATCCGAAAAGGACCATAACGAATGGCTTTAAGCTTCTTACCTTCACCTTTAAGTCCCTCCTTACTCAAATGTAGCCAGACCATATCACCTTCTTGGAACTCAACATCAACTTGGTGCAGATCATGTCGCGCCTTGTACTTGAGTTGAGCTCGTAACAAGTTCTGTTCAACCTCACGATGGAGTCATTGAATACCTTCCAAGAACTTTTGTTCTCGATCTTGATCAGATACTTCCTTGCAGTTATGTGCTGAGGTAGGGATCACAAACTCCATATCGAATGGACTCTGTGGTAGAAATCCCAAATAGACCTCAAAAGACGACTTCCCAGTAGAACCATACACTGCTCGATTAAAAGCAAACTATAGGTACGGTATGCTTTCATCCCATGTCTTCGGATGCTTAGAGTTAAAGCCCCTCAAGAGATGAACGACTGTGCGATTTACCACCTCGGTTTGACCATCAGTTTGTGGATGAAAAGCAGTACTCCTCTTTAGCTTTGTGTCCATCATCGTCCAGAGTGATCGCCAAAAGTGACTAAGGAACTGGGTATCACGATCAGACACAATAGAAGTCGGCAGTCCGAAATGTGTCCAAACTTGCTGAAAGAATACCCGAGCCGCTTCTTCTCCCATGATAGTCTTTCGACAAGGTATGAGAAGCATCATTTTGGAGAGCCGATCAACGACCACAAAGAGATAGTTGTTGCCACATCGGGTCTTAGGCAATCCTCCCAAGAAATCCATGGATATGCTTTCCCATGGTCGTGATGGATATGGCAAAGGGGTGTACAAACCAAATTTTTGGTTTGCCGGTTTTGAGATGCTGCAGAGACCACAACCTTGAATTAAACTCGCCACACCTTGCTGCATACGCGGCCAGAACACATGTCGGTGAAAATTTTGCAAAGTCTTTGTAACCTCAAAGTGACCAGCTACCTTCGATGTATGGGCTTCTCGCAACCAATGGATTCGAGGTGGTCCACGAGGTATAAAAAGTAAATTGCCTTTGTACAAGAGTCCTTCTCGAGGAACGAACTCCGTAGGTTTCCCTGTTTCGAGCTCAGTTAGTGCTATGTGAAAATCAGGGTCTTCACTGTACATTGTGGCATAATCATCATGACATGAGGGCTCGATCTGCATGAACGCTGATACGCAGAGGGTTGTAAGTGGTGGTCGTGACAACATGTCCACTAATTTGTTGTGTACGCCCTTCTTGTACTTAATCACCAGATTAAACTGCTACAGATACGACATCCACTTCATGTGCCAAGCTTGCTGTAGCTTGGACTGAGTTTGCAAATATTGCAATGGTTGGTGGTCGGTGTGGACAACAGTATATTTACCCAAGAGGTAACACCGCCAATGTTTCACGGCCTGATGCAGTGCACACAACTCGTTGTCATAAGTCGGGTAGTTCTTCTGAGCTCCCTGAAATAACTCGGAGTGATATGCTACTGGTCGACCTTCTTGCATGAGCACTGTGCCCATTATATAACCTGAGGCATCGGTTTCTAGCTCGAATGGTTTCTAGAGATTCGACAAACCTAACACAGGTGCCTCGCTAATCTTCCTATTCAGCAAGAGAAACGTGTCCTCATGTTTCCCTGTCCACTCAAACTTCTGATCGATCCTAGTTAATGCATGCAATGGAGAAGCCACAATCGAGAAGTGTCGGATGAACTTCCAGAGGTATTGGCATGCTCTCACAAAACTGCGCACTTTCGTAACTGTTTGCGGTCTCTGCCACTCGTGAATCACTTTTACCTTGTCTAGGTTGATTTGCAATGTACCCTTGCCGACCATGAATCGCAGGTAAATTAGAGCCTGCTGGCCGAATTTGCATTTCTTACGGTTGAGGTGAAGTCGATGTTGCTAAAGCTGTTCAAACACCTTTTCGACATGAAGGATGTGCTCGTCCCACGATGGACTATAGACTAGTATGTCATCGAGGTAAACAATCACAAAGTCATCAATGAACTATCGCAATACGTCATTCATAAGACGCATGAAAGTTTCCGGGGCATTGCAGAGGCCAAACGGCATGACCAGCCATTCGAACAGACCTTGTCGCGTTTTGGACGCGATTTTCCACGTATCCTCCTCACGGATACTGACTTGATGATATCCTGACTTGAGATCCAATTTTGAGAAGACAGCAACATGCTTCAATTGGTCTAGCAGGTTGTCAATATGAGGAAGGGGGTACCGGTTCTTGATGGTGGTCTTGTTCAGTGCTCGGTAGTTGATGCACATGCGCCAAGTCCCATCTTTCTTTGGCACTAACACCACAGGAGATCCACAAGGTGAACTACTTGGTTGAATGACACCATCGTTCAGCAACTCACCAAGTTGTCATTTGATCTCTTGATTCTCCAATACTGAGTTGTGATACATACTCAGATTGGGAAGTGTCGCATCGGACACGAGCTGAATTTTGTGCTCCACAGGATGTTTCAGCGGACGACCCTAGGTACTCTCGAACAGATCACTGTATTTCTCCAGCAGTCCCAACAAACGACCAGAATATTCTCGGCACGCCAACGACAACGTTGGTCGAGTACCATCACCAAGATCAACTGGTCGGATCATAACAAGCACATACTTGTGACATGCATTAACGATCCGTTTTTCCTAATTTGCGGTAATCAAGTTCGAAGTGTTGACACACTCGTCTCTACTGATCATGAACTTAACTCTGTCTTTGGTGAGGTCATACTCTTGCGCTCGTCGATGGTAATGAGCATCTCGATCATAAAAGAATGGACTCCCAAAAATCACCTGACCGATATCGATAGGGACAACATCGCATTGCACCTCATCGATATATCGTGCAGAGATCGCAAACTTCAACACACACTGACTCGTTATCTGTTGGCTCACATCAGACGTAAACCAACCCAGCGGATACAGTCGCGGGTGTGTGGTTGTCTTCAACCCAAGTCGCCGAACTAGTCCAGTGGAGACCAGATTCTTCTGACTTCGAGGCTCGAATATCGCTGCGACCACTTCGTGCTTCACCTGGATGTTGATGGTGAACAAGTCCTCTGTTGGGTGATGGTCGTTCGATGGATCCGAACCTTTCTCCTTCGGCATTGCCATCAGAGACAAAGTCGTATCCACCTCATCAACCGAATTCACTCAAACAACCTCTTCATCGGGTGAAGTCGCAGTAGCCGTGCCTGTTCTTTCCCCTGGTCCGTTTTTCTTTGGTCGAAGTTCAGGATGAAACTTGTAGCATATATCTCTGGTGTGTCCCGTGACTTGACAATGGTCTCAAAAGGCACCCGTGCCCGGTTTCAAAGCATTATTCTTCGGACTCGGCTTTCTTTTTGTCGAGGTCGCACTGTCCTTCGTGCCTTTGTCGTTGTGGGAATGACTCTTTTTCTCGATCATCGTAGCAGTTGTGCTCACGGTCGCGATGTCTTGGACGCCGAATAGACTTAACTCAGCACTGATCGATTTCTGAAGTCCAGACGTGTATTTTCAGAAAACTTGAGGATCAGACAGTGAGATGCCAATGACCATGGCTTGCCGCCGGAACTCTGTCGTATAGTCCTAGACAATCTGGTCACGTCGTTGGTATAGTTTGTGCCAATGATCCCTTCTCTCCTCAAGGTAGCCCATCGGATAGAATTCTTGTTGCAAGAGTCGTTTGAATTGGCCCCACGCAAGGTCGTCAGCTTCACCACTAGTGACAAGGGCCTTCCACCAAGTCTTGGCATGGTCCTTCATCTTCAAAGGTGCAAATTTGACCTTGTGAGAGCTACTGAACCCTTTCAGGTCAAAGTAGGTCTCAAGTTGATCGATCCATGAGTCTAGCTTCTCGGCATCGATCTCCCCATCATATATGGGTATGTCAATCTTAGCGTCGACCTTGAAAGATCCAACGGCTAAGAAGGTATTAGAGAGGTCGTCGACCTTATGGTCGTCTTCTTCTTCCTTGTCATCTGGCCTGCGCAAATCTTCACCAGTCTTCACACCCGTAACCTTCCCGGCTTCAGGAGGTACGATCATCTGCTGCTTAATCCAAGCAAACACGATTTTCATGTCGGTGGAGAGCTTAGCCACTTGATCGGCTAGGTTAGCTTGAACGGAGGTTCCTTCAGACATTGTCGGAGATGCGACTGTAGGTACCATCGATTGATCGCCTGGTGTTTCGCCAGAAGTTTTGTAACCTTGGTGAGTCTTCATCATCTGCAGGACAGGATAGTTGCTCTGATACCAACTTGATCCATTTGAGACCTAGCCTTGGTTTTCGCACTAGACTTGCCCAGATTCTAATATACGGAATAACGGAATCTTACTCGGAATTACCGAAACCTAAGATGATCAAAACACACTTCAAAGTAATTGCACAAATCTTTTTTTCAAAGAGGGCTTTACACGTCGAACGTTATGACGCACTCGCCTACATCGATCAATGAACTTGATCTGATCTATAGCAAGGTAGATAACCAGGTAGATGCTAGATAGATTACTCTAACTTATTACAAGGTATTTATAGTCCAATCGTATGAGTACGTATCAGACTCAAGAACCTAAAATGTATTAGACTCAGACAACTAATTAAACCTAATAGATAAGCTTAGTTATATATATCCGGATCAAAATACAACTCCGACCAGAGATCGAATCCTTCCCAAGGTCGCGAACCAATCCATGGTTGCAAAACCTTTCCAAACTTGGTTAAGGTCGCAAAGCCTTATGCGACTCGACCTGAAGATCCTCCCGGATCATGAGAGCAACCTATATTTATATATTTAGACATGTTTGGTTTATCTCACAACTACAAGGCAATTAATCATATAAATTGAGAGCCACACAAAATAGAACATGTTGGGGGAAATATCCGGTGATTCTAAGAGGTATTTCCGGGAAGACATGGAGGTCTGTCCCGGTGGTAGGGTGTAACACCCCAGTTTTTGACTATCTTTTCTACTTACGAATCAGCATACCTTCTTTGGAAACCCTGATATTTTAACCCTATCTTGATCTTGGGTATGCCACTACCCTAACCCAAAAAGTTGGCTGCTAAACTTCATTGACCAGATCGTTTTCACATTTCAGTCCAAAGGTGTTTCAATTTAGTCCTTTTCAGAAGTTTCAGAAAACTCAAAAAGGCTAAAAGTCCCAGATCACCTCAAAATCCAAATCTGATCAAGTGATAACCTTTCTTTCATTTTTCTGAACATTTTTCCCTTCTGGAAGAATTCCAGAATCTCGACCAAAACCCTAGTTTTAGCCTCGACAAAAGTTCAAACCCTATTTACCCTAATTACCCTGTTTTCGAATTTTGTCAAAACCACCAGATGTTATCGGATTTCATCATTTTTCCTGCTAGATGAGTCCAAGATATTTAGTAGCACTCATCTGCAAAATCAGAATTCAAATCAGCCCTTCAGATCTTCGGAATTGCAATTAGGCCCAAACTCCCGAGCCAAAACCTTCACAGATCAGTCCAAATCGTTGCAAATAGGTCCAAAGTTCACAACCAGGTCCCTGTGAAGTTTTCAACCAGCAACCGCCAATTTGCCGCGCCGTTGAGCTCGTCGCCGGCGAAGCCCCTCGCGCTGCCACCTCACGGCCACGTAGCCCCCAGCCGTGCGCACCTGTACCGCCACCGTGGAGCGCTCAAGCCCCACCGTGCCATCGTCTTCCTCGCGCGCGCGTGCTGCTGCTGCTGCTGCTGCCAGGAGCTTTATGCCACTTGGCTGCCATCCCGAAGATCTTCGCCACCACCTCCTGACCGAATCCTGCTTCCCCGCGATTCACCGCCTCTGGCAGAGCCCCGCCGTGTCCCGAAATACCTCGATGACCGTCCCGGCGTCAGAAGAGGATCTCCCCGGCGATTGCTGCTGCTCCCGAGAGCTTCACCCACGGCTATAAAAGCCCCATCCCTTGCCCAGCATTGCCTCACACCACCTGCATTGTAAGCTTTAGCTTCCCTCACCCGAGAGCATCCGAGTTCTTCAGCGCCGCCGCGAAGCTCATCTTCCCCGGCGAGCAACCGTTGAAGCTCACGGCGCCAGCCTCGCCCGAAGCTTCCCCCTCCAAACCAACGCCACCAGTAAGCTCCCTACACCTCTCTCTACGTTTCATAGCCGTTAATTGGTCCCCGGCGCACCTCAACGCCGGCAATCACCGGAAAACTTAAAAACCCCTGTTCCCGCAATGCCTAGCGATTTAGCCCGAATTGGCCTTCGTGCCAGTGATAGGAATTGACCAGTGCACCCATTTGAGCAAGCCTGTAAGCTTAGATTTCAAATTTGGGCAACAGTCATGGCTTTTCCGGAGTTTGCGCGCCACCAGTGAGCTGGTCCTCGTCGCCAAGCTTCTCCGGCCACCCTCCGGCCGATTCAACCCCACAAATAGATCCCTCACCTCACCCTCTCACTCCCTGAGCAAGGAATCGAGCTCAAACCCTTTAGAACAGAAACGCCCAATCTGGAGGTTGTCTTCTCCAGCGCCGGTCGCCGGAATTTATCCCCGGCCGATCTAGCCTCGCTCACCTTGTCATTTAGATAGATCTCAATCCCCTGAGTAATTTTGTCTACTAGCCCGACCTCTGAATCGACCTGAATCAAAAGTTATAGCCATGCCAAGGTTGCTGTCCAGTGGCTCAGTTCATGTCCAGGCCACCGTGTTTGCTCACCGGATTTGGCCACCCTCCGGCCACTTTCAGCCCTTGAGCCTGTTGAGAGTTTTGTAGCTGACATCAATGCCTAAACCCTAGACAAAGTTGTACATCAATTGGAGCTCTGAGTCAAAAGTTATGCAATGCCCTAGTTTTGGCCATGTCAAACACTATGTCAGTGCATGTCCACCTGTGGCATTGGATGATTTAGACTTGTTTCTTTTGAGCAATTGAAATGCCACTTTGTCCACTAAGCCTTTTGAGCCATGTTCTACAATATTCCCTACTATCACATCTCCAGAAAACAAACCTAGGACCGATTTAGGGCAACGTCGAGCCATGAGTCGAATGTCAGCCCCTCGACATTCAAGCCCTTTGAACCCATCTCTTCAACCAATGTCAAGTGACCTTGTCTAAACCAATTCCCCTGCATGCATGATGTATTTACGCATTATTTTCTAGTGCTTGTGTGCTTATATAGTGTGTATGTGTTGTTTGTACCCGTCGTGAAACCAGACGTTGAAGGAGCAGAGGAGATCCCTGAAGATTCATTTGAGCAGCTAGACCCGTCACTGCAAGGCAAGTTTCAATCCCTTGATCATGTCTAGCCTACTATTTTGAAATGAAGTATGTTAACCGTTTTCAAGTATATGCATGCCTTAGATTCAAATAAGAGTTATATTTCAATAAAGATGACTAGATATGACCTAAATGATTGCAAAGCCCCTTTTGACATTGAATATCCCTGCACCCTTGTCACCCTAGATTATCATGCTTGGGCTATGCTATGCTTAAAGATTATATGATAAATGTTGAATGGTCACATATGAGAAAAGCATGTTCAGAACCCCTTTTTGTGAAAGAAAATGTGATTGGAATCGATAGTGAGGATGGTTTGATTGGATGGTGCTGTGTGCGCACTGGGAATGTGAAAGACTCCTCACTAAAGATTCATAAGGACTAGAACCTTGTGTTGTGCTTCTATGCGGCATGAAAAACGTACCAACCACCTGCCTGTTTATGGGACGGGCGCAACTTAGTAGCTTTCTTTAGTGTTAGCTTTTCCCTGCAATGGTTGTCGGTCCAGTTTCTTGCGAGAACTGGTGGGCCGCAGAAGGCCATGAGTGATGTGAGTTCAGAAAAAAATCATGAGAGGAAAAGGTGGAAAGAAGGAAGACGCCCTAAGCCAGATTAAGTCGTGCGCGACTGTAATCAAGGGAGGCTATGTGTCTTGCGAGAACATAGGCCCAGGCTAGGAAGTAAGGCAGTGGGGAGGACCCACAACGGTACTTGAGACTTAACTGTCTATTTACCGGGCAGGGAAATGGTTAATACTAGGACTGTAAATTGTTGTGTCATCTCGGCCTTGTCACATGCGTAAAAGTCGCATGAAGCTGATCCGACTTGAAAGCCGAATGATTGGTGGATTAAGGTGGTACACCTTTGCAAAGTTTAAAAAGTATCGGATACTCTGAGCTCCCAGGTCATGGAGTCTGCGCGCTGTGAATCCTATTCACGTCGATGCAGCACAAGTAGCTTTTGGAAGTTTTTCACAAAATCTGAGTAAAGTGGTGACTCATGAAAGACCGCCACACACAACATTTCTGAAAATCTAGCTTAGGATTTCAAAAGCCCCGCTTTCGAAAATAAAGACCTTTCTTTAAAGCTGCATGTGAAAATCTATTTATACACAGAGCCAAAGAGCTGTTCTTTGAGAAATGCCCCATCATTTATACATATGCATTGTTACTTGGGACTTGTTGAGCACCATGTGGACAATGTGCTCACCCTTGCTTTTACAAACAAATTTAGAGGAAGGATTCGCCGACCCTGAATCTTATGGTCTTGAACCCAATGTGGAACAAGAAGAAGAAACTGAGGACCCATCTGGTTAAAGGGTTATGCACCAAGGTGGAGTTCGATGTGGAGAAGGCCCATGCAATACCGCCGCTGCAGAGAAAGAAGACTGAAGGAGTCCTTTTGTCTATCGTTGCTGTTTTATTTTGTGCCGACCTTTGTGTCGAAAACTCCTTAATTTGTACTAACAATTGAATGCGTCACTTCGGCGCTAAGTTATTGTAATGTTGGTCCTTGTGATCAGCACTTGTTTTTAATTGCTCGCATTTTCATATAATGCATCTTGTTGTTGTGAGCTGTAATGTGCCTTTTCTGAGTGCAATCCACCTGGGCGATTGCCACTGGAATCCTCAAATGAGGGTCCCACATAGGGTGGCCCCAGAGAGCCCTCCCCAGTCGCCCCGCCATGTCCCCAATAACTTCGCAAGTGCGTCTCTTTTCCCCTGGCGGTCCCCGTCGAGGGCCTCGGGCCGCTTGCCCAGGGTCACCGAGGATGCCTCGGTGTCCGGCTCTTTGGTACCGTGGCCGTGCATGGGGTCCCTGGGAACCCCCGTAGAGGGCCTCGGGCCCCCAGGCCCCAGGTTGACAGGGACACCTCAACGTCTGGGTCCTTGGCACCGTGGCCGCTCATAGAGACCCTGGCGGTGCACATTGAGGGCCCCGGGCCCCTTGGCCCTAGGTCAACAAGGACGCCTCGGTGTTTGGGACATTGGCCCTAGGTGCTTGGCACCATGGCCATTCTAGGAGACCCTGGCAGTCCCCAACGAGGGCCTCAGGCCTCTTGGCCCTGAGTCGCTAGGGACGCCTCAGTGTCCGGGTCATTGGTACCATATCCGTGCACGGGTTCCCTGGCAATCCCCGTAGAGGGCCCTGGGCCTCCAAGCCCCAGGTCGTCAAGGACGCCTCAACATTCGGGGGTCCTTAGCACTGTGGCCGCAAAAGGAGACCCTGGTGGGCTCCGGGCCCCTTGACCCTGAGTCACCACGAAGGCCTCAGCGCTCGGGTCACTTGGTCCTGTGGCCATTCATGTAGACCCTGGCAATCTCCGTAGAGGGCCCAGGGCCTCTAGGCCCTGTGATACGGGGTGCCCGATCTTCACGTCATAGGATCGTTGATAACTCGTTGATTCATGTAACCTGACGAACCGATGGCACCAACCACTGTCAATACAGCAACCTGCGACAAAAGAATTCGCCCAACCACACGCTTTGATCGTTGTCTACTTGACCACGCAAAAGTAGCCGCACTGTTCCTTCAATCAACGAAGAAATTAAAAGAACAATGGTAAAGAGAATAACTCTCAATTCTAGGCGGTGGCTTATGAGCACAAACCCTAGAACAAGAGCAAAAGTTTCTCTGAAAATATTTGTGTATTCAATTCGTGGTTGTCCCAAAACTATGACAATGCCTTCTCTTTTATAGAGGATGGTGTCTACAAAGATAAAATGTTTAAAACCAGAATTCTAAACTAATTTGAAACAGAATAGAATCCTAATAAACTATAAAAAGAAAATCCCGAACTACTTTTCATGGATCCAAACAGGACTCATCCCCCTCATGCACTTGCCATTGTTTCGGGTCTCCTGGTTGCATACAATGTCAAAATTCGATGATTCTTGATGCATTGGAAAGCTCTTTCGAATATCTTTCCAAAAAGTACTTGAAAAACTATCTTGGACAGCTACGATGAAATTGGCGCTTGATTGAAGTTGCTATTTCTCACGGATCTGAACAGGACTCTTTCCTCTCATGCACTTGACATTCTTTCTGGTCTCCTGGTTGCATAAGACGTCCGATTTTGATGATTCTTAATGAGTTGGAAATATCTTTCGAATACCTTTCCAGAAAGTACTCATATGACTGATTCAGAAGTCTGTGCTGAAATTGGCACTTGTTCGAATTCTCTCAACAAACATCCGATCGTCGCTTGGTTGGTAGGTGTATGGTCCCTAGGCTGCGCCATGTGCTTCCGACCCTGGGCTGCGACCTTGAGCGATGCTACGACCTCGAGCCTTTTTGGTCGAGCACAGAGTTCTTCTGATCGAGAGCAAAGTTCTTCTGGTCGATCACTGATGCGAAGGATGCCCTCATCACCCTGGGTCACCGCGCCTCAACGTTCGTATCCTTGGCACCGTGGTCGTTCTCGAGCTCCCTGGCAGTCCCCGTAGAGGGCCCCTGGCCTCTAGGCCCCGTTTCGCCAGGGACACCTCAACGTCCAAGTCCTTAGCACCGTGGCCGCTCACAGAGACCCTGGTAGCGCCCTTTGAGGGCCCCGGGTCACCACAGAGGCCACAGCATCCTGGTCACTTGGTCCTGTGGCCATTCACGAAGACCCTAGCAATCCCCGTAGAGGGCCCTGGGTAGTCGGGGGCGCCTCAACGTCCGGGTCTTTGGCACCGTGGTCATTCTCGGAGACCCTAGCAGTCCCCGTAGAGGGCCCCGGGTCGCTAGGGACGCCTCAACGTCCAAGTCCTTGGAAACGTGGTCGCTCAAGGAGACCTTGGTGTGGCCCGTCGAGGGCCCTGGGTCACCACCGAGGCCTCAGCGTCTAGGTTGCTTGGTCCCATGGCTGTTCACGGGGACATTGGTGTTGGATCTAGGTCGATCTAGGTTTTGATGATTAATGACAATTTGAATAAACCCTTGATGATTAATGTTGATTTGGATAATGACAGCTTTGATGATTAAATGACAACTTGTATAAATCTTGGTTTAGCACAAGTAAATTGAATTGCTATTTGTTGAACCCTAGAAGTCGATGACTCCCTGTTGTGGTTTAATATCGATGCATATGTTGAGGGGAGCTATGTGGTTGCATCAAGCTTGTGCTAATTGTCAATTGAAATGTCATGTGTTAAATCCTGAGGTTTGATGACTCCTTGGTGTGGTTTTGATATCGATACATATGTTGAGGGGGAGCTCATCATATTAGTCATCTGTGATGATTGCTATCATGACATGTGTATTATAGATCGTGTGTTCATTTCTTATCATATACGAATCTATATGATTGTATGTTTCATCTCATACTCATTTGTTGTTTGTTGAAATTTGTTTTATCATTTCACCGAAAAGAGAAATTGTTGAATTAACTCCTTTGTCGAGTAATTTCTCTGGTGATTAATGACAACCAAAATATGAGACTAACGTTGTGCATGGAGTTTATGTGTTGTAGTCTCAAGGTGTATTGCGAGATGAAAGCAAGCAAGAGCGTATGGAGGTTGATGCCGATATGAGTCATCTTGAGCGAGGTCAAACTTAGCGAGGTTGAGCTTTCCAAAGTCAAGCTTCGTAAGGTCGAGCTTCACTGAAGGTAAGATCCAAGATTAAGAATTGTTTTCTTAGGATTTTATCAGTCTCGGCGCTTGGAGATAGACCGGTTTGATAGGACTTCTTTTTACTAGTTTGACTGTACTATTAAGAGGGGTCGGAAACTAGTAGCTTGAGTCTATCTAGTGCAAAAGCTCAAATGCATTCATATCAACATGCACTAGTACTTTATTACCTATTGCATTGCTAAGATAATCCAAGTGTAGTTGTTTGCATTAAAGATAATGTTTTGAAAACTACACTTAGTCGTGGTCGCCAGCTAAAGCAATCTGTTTCTTTTCTATAGCTGGTCGTGGTCGTATTTGCAAATTCTGATCGTATCCTTGCTTGGAGTTTGGTCGTGGTCATAGGAGTTCAAACTGGTCGTACCAGTTTTCAGCTCGATTGCGTACGCTCGACCAAATCCACTTGACCACCTGTTTTCAATTGGATATTCAACCTGTGGTTTAAGTTCCTAAATTAAATTAGTCGTGGTCGTTGCTGAGTGTCAGCAAACCTATCCGCGAGAAAACGGACAATATGCATGTGCAAATCACCCTAAATCTGAGTTAGAGTAAATTTGGTAAAGTCTTGTTTTTGGTTTGCACTGGCCGGACATTATCTGTGGTGACCGGACATTGTCCGGCCAGTCAATATCTTGTTTATCAAGTGCAAAACGAAACCAGAGACAAATGGTTTTGTCCGGGGCTTCTGTCCGGGGAAGGCCGGACATTGTCCGGCCTGTACAAAACTTGAGAGTTTGTTTGATTTGTAACTAGAGACATTTATATCCGTCCGAGGGGCTTTTGTTCAGCCTGTATAAATTCGTGTGTGCCTTAATTGAAACATACACCAGAGACAAAAGCATCTGACCGGGTTGTTTGTCCAGACAAAAGATCCTTTGTCCGGCCTTCACAAAAATAGCCCAATGGTAACTGACACATTTGCAGCGGTCATATTGACTTGCACTGGTCGGATAGTGTCCAGCATGGCCGGACAATGTCTGACCTGTACAATATTAGCTCGATTTTTTGCAAACAGCTAGTTTCTTTGAGGGGCTATAAATACTTCGTGTTGGCCAGCATTTGAAGCTGCTCAAGAAGTTGAAAACACTAAGTATAAGCTAGCCAAGTTCATTGCATTTGATCTATTGCGTCTAGAGGCAAGATTGGAGCCAAAATCTTGAGTGAATTAGAGGAGAATTATTTGAGAGAGGTTAAGAGTGCTTAGTGCACTTCATTCTTTATTTGCAAGCTAGTGCTAGAGTGTTGGGCATTCATTTGCATCATTTGAGCTTCTAGCACTTGATTCGTTCAAGTGAGTGTGATCGACTTGTTACTCTTGGCGAATCGCCTTCGCCTAGACGGTGTTGGAGGAGAGTCACGATCTCTCTAGTTGAAGTTTATTGGAGAGGCCAACAAACAAGTGTGAAAGGTTTGGTACTCGCCTATCCAGTGTGGAGAAGGAGCAATTTGAGTGGAGATATCCTTCGTGGATATAGAAGCGAGACTCGCGCATGAGTGCTTCAACAAGGAGTAGGGGTGACCAGGCGAGTCTCTGAGACTTCGGTAAAAATCATTGTGTCAATTGTCGCTCTCTTGTCTAATTCGTATTCACCTTGACACAATTGTTTGAATTACTCTTGTTGCATGCTATATTGAGTATTTCATATGGCTAAATGCAACTAGATGTCAGATAGTTGTTAAACCCTTTGCAAAAATTACATATTTATAAACATCGTGCAAAAATTGTTTAGTTGAAAAGAAATTTAAAAAACCTCCTATTCACCCCACTCTAGTCGGCATCCTTGATCCTACACTTGGCAATTCCCATAGAGGGCCCCGGGTCGTAGGGGGAGCCTCAGCACCTGGGTCTTTGGAACCATGGTCGTTCACAGAGACCCTGGCGGTACCCGTAGGGGACCCTGGGCCCCTTGGCTCCGGGTCACTGGGACGCCTTGTTGTCCAGGTCATTGGTATCGTGGCCGCGCATAGGCTCCCTGGCGGTGCCCGTCAAGGGCCCCGGGCCCCTTGACCCCGGGCCATCGGTGATCCGGGAGGATCTCCAAGTCCTGATCGCATACTGATTCGAGACCAAGTCCTGATCGCATACGGCTTTGCGACCTTAACAGTGTTCGGAAAGGTTTCGCGACCATGGATTGGTTCGCAACCAGGAAAAGGAATTCGTTCCCTGTTCGGAATTGTAATCCTATATATATAACTAAGCTTATCTGTTTAGGATTAGTTAAGTTAGTTATATGAGTCTAATACGTTTAGGATTACTAAGTCTGATACGTACTCATACGATTGGACTATAAATACCTTGTAATAGGTCTAGTATCGAATTCAATCGAAGAGTCATAGAACTTATTTGATTTTTAGACACTTATAGTTCCTTCGACGTAGGCAAGTGTGCCTAACGTTCGACGTGTAAAGCCCTCTTTGAAATAAAGAGTTGTGCAATTACTTTGGGTTTCGGTATTTCCGAGTAAGATCCCGTTATTCCACATATTAGAATCTGAGCGAGCCTAGTGCGAAAACCAAGACTAGGTCTCAAACGGATCAAGTTGGTATCAGAGCAACTTTCCTATCCTGTGGATGGTGAAGACTCGCCAGGGTTACAAAACTTCCGGCGAAATTCCAGGCGATCAATTGATGGTTCCTACAGCCGCGTCTCCGACAATGTCTGACGATACCTCCGTTCAAGCTAACCTAGCCGAAAAAGTGGCTAAGCTCTCCACCGACATGAAAACCGTGCTTGCTTGGATTAAGCAGCAGGCCATGATTGTACCTCCTGAAGTAGGGAAGGTTATGGGTAAGAAGACTGGTGAAGACTTGCACAGGGCAGACGAAGATGAAGACGAAGGCGACCACAAGACCGACGACCTCGCCAACACCTCCTTAGCTGTCGGATCTTTTAAAGTCGACGCTAAAATTGATATACCCATATATGATGGGGTGATCGATGCCGAGAAGCTGGATTCTTGGATCGACCAACCTGAGACCTACTTTGACCTGAAAGGGTTTAGTAGCGCTCAAAAGGTCAAATTTGCACCTTTGAAGATGAAGGACCACGCCAAGACATGGTGGAAGGCCCTTGTCGCCAGTGGTGAAGCTGACGACCTTGCGTGGGGTCAATTCAAACGACTTCTGCGACAAGAATTCTATCCGATGGGTTACCTTGAGGAGAGATGGGAGCGTTGGCACAGATTGTACCAACGGCGCGACCAGACCGTCCAAGACTATACGACAGAGTTTCGGCGACAAGCAATGGTCATTGGCATCTCACTATCCGACCCTCAGGTATTTCGGAAGTACACATCTGGACTTCAGAAATCGATCAGTACTGAGCTAAGTCTGTTCGGTGTCCAAGACATTGCGACCGCGAGCACAACTGCTATGGCGATCAAGAAGAAGAATAAATCCCGCAGCAACAAAAGCACGAAGGAAAATGCGACCTCGACAAAGAAAAAGCCGAGTCCGAAGAAGAACGCTTCAAAATCGGGCACGGGTGCCTTTTGCGAAAATTGTCAAGTCGCGGGGCATACCAAGGACAAATGTTACAAGCTTCATCCTGAACTTCGACCAAAGAAAAACGGACCAGGGAAAAAAACAGCCACAGCTACTACGACTTCACCCGACGAAGAAGTTGTCCAAGTGAATTCGGTTAATGAGGCGGATATGACCTTGTCTCTGATGGCAATGCCGAAGGAGAAGGGTTCCGATCCACCGAACGACCAT
This sequence comes from Pharus latifolius, assembly GCA_019359835.1. Lineage (NCBI taxonomy): Eukaryota > Viridiplantae > Streptophyta > Magnoliopsida > Poales > Poaceae > Pharus > Pharus latifolius. Next base: position 86,212,555 of record CM033325.1, read on the forward strand.
CACCCAACGGAGGACTTGTTCACCATCAACATCCAGGTGAAGCACGAAGTGGTCGCAGCGATATTCGATCCAGGAAGTCAGAAGAATCTGGTCTCCGCTGGACTGGTTCAGCGACTTGGTTTGAAGACAACCACACACCCGCGACCATATCCGTTGGGTTGGTTTACATCCGACGTGAACCAACAGATTACGAGTCAGTGTGTGTTGAAGTTTGCGATCTCTGCATGATATATCGATGAGGTGCAATGCGATGTTGTCCCTATCGATATCTGTCAGGTGATCTTTGGGAGTCCGTATCTGTATGATCGAGACGCTCACTTCCATCGGCGAGCGCAAGAGTACGGCCTCACCAAAGACGGAGTTAAGTTCGTGATCAGTAGAGACATCCACGTCAACACTTCGAACTTGATTACCGTAAATCAAGCCAAAAGAATTGTTAATGCATGTCACAAGTATGTGCTTGTCATGATTCGACCCATTGATCAAGGTGAGGGTACTCGACCAGCATTGTCGCTGGCGTGCCGAGAGGATTCTGGTCGTTTGTCGGGACTGCTGGAGAAATACAGTGATCTGTTCGAGACTCCCCAGGGTCGTCCGCTGAAACGTCCAGTCGAGCACGAAATTCAGCTTGTGTCCGATACGACATTGCCCAATCTGAGTATGTATCGCAACTCAGTATTGGAGAATGAAGAGATCAAGAGACAACTTGGTGAGTTGCTGAACAATGGTGTCATTCAACTGAGTAGTTCACCTTGTGGATTTCCTGTGGTGTTAGTACCAAAGAAAGATGGGACTTGGCGTATGTGCATCGACTATCGAGCACTGAACAAGATCACCATCAAGAACCGGTACCCCCTTCCTCGTATTGATGACCTGCTAGACCAATTGAAGCATGCTGTTGTCTTCTCCAAATTGGATCTTAAGTCAGGATATCATCAAGTCAGCATTCGAGAGGAGGATACATGGAAGACCGCGTTCAAAACACGGCAAGGTCTGTTCGAATGGCTGGTCATGCCGTTTGGTCTCTGCAACGCCCCGGCAACTTTCATGCGTCTTATGAATGACGTATTGAGACCGTTCATCGACGACTTTGTGATCGTGTATCTCGACGATATATTGGTTTATAGTCATTCGTGGGATGAGCACCTCATTCATGTCGAAAAGGTGTTCGAACAGCTTTGGCAACATCGACTTCGCCTCAACCGTAAGAAGTGCGAGTTCGGTCAGCAAACTCTACTTTACCTCGGATTCATAATCGGCAACGGTACGTTGCAAATCGACCCGGACAAGGTCAAAGTGATTCGCGAATGGCCGCGACCGCGAACAGTTACGGATGTGCGTAGTTTTGTGGGAGCATGCCAATACCTTCGGAAGTTCATCCGACACTTCTCGATTATGACTTCTCCATTGCATGCATTAACCAGGATCGATCAGAAGTTCGAGTGGACAGGGAAACATGAGGACACGTTTCTCTTGCTGAAAAGGAAGATCAGCGAGGCGCCTGTGTTAGCTTTGCCGAATCTCCAGAAACCGTTCGAGCTAGAAACCGATGCCTCAGGTTATGCGATGGGCGCAGTGCTCATGCAAGAAGGTCGACCAGTGGCATATCACTCCGAGTTATTCCAGGGAGCTCAGAAGAACTACCCGACTTATGATAAGAAGTTATGCGCACTGCATCAGGCCATGAAACATTGGCGGTGTTATCTCTTGGGGAAAGAGACGGTTGTCCACACCGACCATCAACCATTGCAATATTTGCAAATTCAGTCCAAGCTACAGCAAGCTCGGCACATGAAGTGGATGCCGTATCTGCAGCAGTTTAATCTGGTGATTAAGTACAAGAAGGGCGTACACAACAAATTGGCGGATATGTTGTCGCGACCACCAGTTACAACCCTCTGTTTATCAGCGTTCATGCAGATCGAGCCATCATGTCATGATGACTATGTCACTATGTACAGTGAAGACCCTGATTTTCAAACAGCACTGACTGAGGTCGAAACAGGGAACCCTACAGAGTTTGTTCGTCGAGAAGGACTCTTGTACAAGGGCAATTTACTTTGCATACCTCGTGGAGCACCTCGAACTCAATGGATGCGAGAAGCGCACACATCGAAGGTAGCTGGTCACTTTGGGGTTACAAAGACGTTGCAAAATCTTCACCGACATGTGTTCTGGCCGCGTATGCAGCAAGATGTGGCTAGGTTTGTTCGAGGCTGCGGTCTCTGCAGCATCTCGAAACCGGCAAACCGAAAATTAGGTTTGTACACTCCTTTGCCAGTTTCATCACGACCATGGGAGAGCATATCCATGGATTTCTTGGGAGGATTGCCTAAGACCCGACGTGGCAACGACTATCTATTCGTGGTCGTTGATCGATTCTCCAAAATGATTGTTCTTATACCTTGTCGGAAGATTATCACGGGAGAAGAGGCAGCTCGGGTATTCTTTCAACACGTTTGGACACACTTCGGACTGCCGACTTCTATTGTGTCTGATCGCGATACCCGGTTCCTTAGTCACTTTTGGCGATCGCTCTGGACGATGATGGACACCAAGCTAAAGAGGAGTACTGCTTTTCATCCGCAAACTGATGGTCAAACCGAGGTGGTTAATCGCACAGTCGTTCATCTCTTGAGAGGATACAACTCGAAGCACCCGAAGACCTGGGATGAAAGCATACCGTACCTACAGTTTGCTTTTAATCGAGCAGTGCATGGTTCGACTGGAAAGTCGCCGTTTGAGGTCTGTTTAGGATTTCTACCACAGAGTCCATTCGATATGGAGTTTGTGATCCCTACCTCAGCACAGAACAGCAAGGAAGCATCTGATCAGGATTGAGCACAAAAGTTCCTGGAAGGTATTCAACGACTCCATCGTGAGGTTGAACAGAACTTGCTAAAAGCTCAACTCAAGTACAAGGCGCGACATGATCGGCACCGAGTTGATGCGCAATTTCAAGAAGGTGATATGGTATGGTTACATTTGAGTAAGGAGAGACTTAAAGGTGAAGGTAAGAAGCTCAAACTCATTCGTTATGGTCCTTTTCGGATTTTGCGAAAAGTGGGTAATAATGCTTGTTAGCTTGAGTTACCTCCATACATGGATATTTACTCAGTTGTCAATGTTGAGCACCTCAAACTCTTCGAACCTTCAATGTTGGATGATGAACCAGATACCATAGTACCATCTGTTGAAGACTTGGTCTATCAACGAGGCGAACCTTTACGTGAAGATGTGATTCTGGAGAGGAAGGTGACTACCACCCGTAGTGGCACAAAGGAGACTTTTCGAATCGGTCGGAAAGATCAACGAGCACGTGCGGCAAAGTGGTACACAAAAGAAGATGGACAAACCCAATTTTCACATCTCCAGTTTGATCGAGAGGTCGCAACGGGGGTTGGCTCCTTCTCAACAAGGAAGTCATGATCCGGGAGGATCTCCAAGTCCTGATCGCATACGGATTTGCGACCAAGTCCTGATCGCATACGGCTTTGCGACCTTAACCGTGTTCGGAAAGATTTCGCGACCATGGATTGGTTCGCGACCAGGAAAAGGAATTCGTTCCCCGTTCGGAATTGTAATCCTATATATATAACTAAGCTTATCTGTTTAGGATTAGTTAAGTTAGTTATATGAGTCTAATACGTTTAGGATTACTAAGTCTGATACGTACTCATACGATTGGACTATAAATACCTTGTAATAGGTCTAGTATCGAATTCAATCGAAGAGTCATATAACTTATTTGAGTTTTAGACACTTATAGTTCCTTCGACGTAGGCAAGTGTGCCTAACGTTCGACGTGTAAAGCCCTCTTTGAAATAAAGAGTTGTGCAATTACTTTGGGTTTCGGTATTTCCAAGTAAGATCCCGTTATTCCGCATATTAGAATCTGGGCGAGCCTAGTGCGAAAACCAAGACTAGGTCTCAAACGGATCAATCGGGGACGCCTCAGTGCCCGAGGCTTTGGTACCGTGGTCATGCACGGAGACCACGGCAGTACCCGTTGGAGGCCTCGGGCTTCTTGGCCCCAGGTCACCTCAGAAGCCCTAGCAGCCAGGTCACTTAATCCCGTGGCTGCTCACGGGAAGTCCCTGGCCTTCCTGGTCGCGAACACTGAGGAATCTCCCGGCCCCGAGACCCCAAGTACGGCTCGAATGTCCAGACTCAACGGTCCGAGTCCAAACACCCGGGAACTAATGACATCAAAGATGCCTTGAGAATCGGTGGTGACACTGACACTTCTCAAGTATCCAAACCATTCACCCTGTGAAAGGGCGACTGTGCCCTTCAATCCAACGGGCACAGCTAGGGCACTTTAGTCATTTTGCATCTTTTGGGACTATATATACCCCTTGTATCCCTCTTGTAAAAGGGACACCACTTCATTTTTACACACTCAAAGCAATAGGCACACCTTAGAGACCTCTCCCCACCAGACAACCTCCCCAACTGACTTACATCGGGGGTATATCGACAGGACTAGAGTTCCCACTGGGACTTGAACCTGTATAAACTCTCTGTGTTAATCTCTGGGATTGCCCAATGGGAGGTGACCCATCGCACGATCAGCTCACGTTGTTGTACACATGTTACGCACATCTCAAAACCTGTTGTGGGATTTGTAACACCACGACAGAACATATAGAGAAACAAAGTCGATAACTTTATATATTACATAAACAATGGACACAACTTGTTACATAGATAGAAGCACAGAAACAAATTAAGCACACACTTAATAGTCTTATTGCAAATATAGCTAGCAAACACTTATAGCTAGCCTTCCCTGGGACTCTAGCAGCAGCATGCATGGATGATCAATCATCATCGGCGGCCGGTTCGTGGTTCACAGCTGGAGGTTCGGAGGACATCTCTTCTTGAAGAGGGATATTATTGTCAGCCAACTCCGAATCAGAGAGAGCGTCCAGGAACATCGGCTCATCCTCCATCAGAATCTGCTGAATGAGGCAGTCCATCAAAACGTGGTCTGCATGGTTTGCAAGATCATAGTCCAGAAAATACTCTGGATCCAAGTCAGCATCATAGTCCATAAGAACTTGGTCCATATCCAAGTCAGCTATGTCATCAGTTTGCTGCTGCTCCATGGATGGCTGTGTCTGTGCTGGGGGCATATTCACCAGATCATCAAGATCAGTGTTGCTACCGCTAGGATCAACAACAACATTGTTTGTGTTGGTATTGGTAGGTTCAGGCAAAGCAAGGAAAGACAAAGCCAACTCCTGATCATGATCATGATCTGCTCCTCCCTGCTGATCATGATTAGTAGAAATAGCAGCAGCAGCAGCCATAGGAGGAGCAGTAGTGGCGACAACAGTACTCATGTAGTAAATAGGAGCAGTGGCAAGGGCTCCTGTCACTGGCACTGGGGCTAACTGAAGTTGAGCACTATCGATGGCACTGGGAATTAAACCAGTGAAGGTCAGATCCTGTAGGATGGAGTTGCTTTGCAGCGGAAATGGGATAGTGATCATATTCCAACTGACGGGGTTCACCAGAGGAGGACGAGGCGGCTGCATCATCCATGCCTGGGGCGCCTGCATCTGCCTGGATGTCGTACGACGTGATCGGCTTCTGTTCCGAGCCCTAGCCCTACCACCACTAGTAGTAGAGTTTAGAGTTGCAGCAGCAGCAGCAGCTAGCCTATCTCTTTCTCTCCTGTTCTTCAGTAGTATGTCAAGCAGGAAGTCGAAGGAGTCCGTGCGGGAGATTGCCTCGTTGACGTCGGAGTCCTGGAGGATGCGGCGGCGGTGGGCATCGGCGCGCATCCAGGAGTGCATGGTGAGATCCATGACGAAGAGCTCACAGGCCATGGTGAGGATGGCCGGGGTGTCGGCGGCGATCATCATGTCGGACTCCTCAGCACGGATGACCCTCTTGAGGCGGGCCACGGGGAGCACGTGGCTTCGCACGTCCGGCATCGTTTCGATCTCCTCCTGCCGGTTGCGCCAGAACATGTGCATCAGCCGCTGGTGGTCTGGGTGCAACTCCTCCCTCGGGAACTCACGCACCTCCAGCCTCCTTTGCTCCGTCGGCGCCGACGAAGACGACCCTTCCATTCTTCGCGCGATCTCTGCATCATGCCAAATATATATGTATGTATGTATGTATGTATGTATGTATATTATACACTTATGTATTATATACCCCCCCTGCGTGCCTCAAACTAAGAAACCATTTCTAACCAAACAAATCGAAAATCTATGCATTACTAACCTTGCAAAAGTTAGTAATGGAGGATGTAAGGATGAGTGAGAGGAGATGCATCCGCGATGGTCATTATACTGGACGTGGCGGAATCCGGCCAAGATGACAAAAAGAAAAAGGTGGAAAAAGAAATCTTGATGGTCCGAGATTTGCTGCAGGGTTTTCTAGATTTACATGCATCATTTCAAACAGATATCTCAAAAACCATGGGCCTCACATGATACATGTTCGTGTAATGCTAGCTTTGCTTCAATCTGCATCAGCCACTTGTTGTCTTTTACGAACCTATACATATTATCATGATGTAAAGTTTTGAACGGATGGCCGGAGAAGAAAGAGTGCATAGAAGCTAAAGAAGGTACCTTACCAAGATCCATGTCGTGTATATATGGTGTGCATGGTTTCATGTGAGGATCTCTTTTAGGCCCATCCCTTTTTACGACTATTGGGATATGCCTCTATCTCCTATTCCTATTCTATCTCCTATCGCCTAATCCTATTCTATCTCGTATTCCTTTTGGCCTATAAATAAGCACCCCATGTACTCTGAAAATCCGAACCATTATAGTGATTTGTTTCTCCGTGGTTTTTTTCCCTTTCACCTTGAAGGGGTTTTTCCACGTTAAATCCTGTGTTGACGATGATTCGGACTCGAAGTCCTCAGCCGAACTTATGCAAAATTTATAATGATGAGACCTTTCAAGATGACCCTCTGGGAAGGTATGTAGAACAATGGTGAACAGGAGCACAGAGAGATTTATACAGGTTCGGGCCCTCGATGGTGAGAGTAATAGCCCTACGTCCTATTGGGATTTCACTATAGGTGATAAGAGGTTACAAAATGGCAGAAAAACCCCTTCACAAGCGAAAGGTTTTTCCTATGTAAATATACAGAATAAAGCCAGGAAGGCTTGTAAGAACTATCTAATTTAGACCGTAAACTTGGCTGTTTTTAATGGTTGAGACGCGTTGTGTCCCACTTGTAACAGAAGTCTTGTTCTTCCAAATGGATCGGATCCTCCCCGTTTGATGTATTTCGCCACCCTTTTATACTGGTCGAAAGGGTACCATGTTGTAACTGCATCAAACAGTTGTTTGGACGGTTGGATGCGGTTTATTGAACCGCTCTTGACTTCCAAGTAGATTAAGCACGTGTTATTCGTGAAATAACTGCTTGTATTAACCTCCTGGCGGTTAGTCTTCTACGTGGAGGAATCTTCGGGATACTTGGAATATTCCCACTATAGGGATAACCGGTCAGATAAATTCCAAGTATCTTGGTCGAGAACGTTCTGACCACGGGATGTTGGCTGACCGCGCAACATCTTCGACATTCTGTTCGCGTATAACATACGAACTTTTGACCGCGCAAAGCCTGTGGTCTGATCACACGAGGCTTGCGACCTGATCACGCAAAGCCTGCGACCTTAGGCAGATGCTTCTCAAAATGACTTGAGTTCACACCGCCGGGCACGTGTCTGACTCGAATCTGTCTTGAGCCAACAATGCATTTGTTTGAACTGACTCGGGTGTCAATCCTCATCAGCTAGCCCCCAAATTTAAAGAAAACGAAGGGACGTGTTCACTTTAAATTTAAAGAAATGCATCGGATTATTAACCCGACTCTTCAAATCCCCCGTTTAGTGGCGCACTAAGTAGGACGGTTGGTTCCCCGAGACATGCTCTGGGTATTATGTGACGGGTAATGATAGCGCCGTAAAAGTGTTTTTTAACTCGAGGTAAAATTGTAAATGCTTTGTAGAAACCCGAGGCACCTGGAATGCGAATCGTCACCTTGGCGGCTATAAATACCGGGTCCTTGGTTCTATAAAGCTTCACAATTTCTTCCCACGGCTAAGTTCCTCCCTAGACAACCTTGATTCTTTTCTTCATACACTTCCTGATGGCAGATCACAACATCATCGAGATTGAGAGTGATGAAGAGAAAGTTGTCGAACAGGGGCCTCAGATGCATGAAGATTTGTCTCCTTCAAGGAAGAAACCCAAGGTTGACGAGGGATCTTCCAGCAGAACGAAGGTGAAGAATGTAGCAAGTCTCTTTCTTCCTTCAGTTCCTATAACTCTTCCTGTTCATGCTTCTCGGCAAATTAGGCCTTTGACTTTGGAGAGAAACCTTTCTCCATTTCATCCCAATACCTCCAACTTTTATTTGGGTGATCAATATTCTGGTCGGCAAGCGGTGACTATCTCTCGACCAGATGATTCCCATATTGTGTTGGCGAAGCAATCATATGGTGGGAAGGTTACTCTTCCATCATCTGATGATCCTCTTCCCAGGATGGCTATATCAACATGCCATGAGCTGGGACAGGTAATAATTCTTCTCTCCTTTTGCTGATAGTTATAGTCAGTACAACTAATTTTTGCAAATGTAGGAGGTTGGAGACTCCAGTGATCAGCCTTCTGCTGCTCCATCTTTTCCTTCCAGAGAGATTCTTCTGGAGGATAAGAATGCCCTGGAGAAGAAAACCGAAGAGATGTCTTCGAAGATTCTGCATCTAGCAGAATGTTTTGAGCGATCCCGTGAAGAGACACGCCAGTTCCGTCGAGAGAGGGATCACGCTCAGCGACAGCGAGAACTCTCTGACTTGATTAGGGACAATAGTGCGTCTCTTGTTAGGGATGATGTAGATAGACTTAGGTTAGTTGCTAGTTCCCTGGGGGTTGTCAGTGTAGATCCTACTGACAACAACATGTCCCTTGGGGAACTTTGTAAACTCCTTTCGTATCAAGTTGACGCTTTGGTCAATTGTATCCCTTTTGTATGTAAAGAATGCAAGAAATAAAAATTTCTTTCTTCAAATAATTACTCTTTACATCTTCTGTGTGAATATATGGCCATGAGTAATGCTTTCGCGACCATTCATACACAAGGAAATTTCAGTTCTGCGATCAGAATCACGCTTTTATAAAAGCACCGCGACCAGATCTGATACCGCGATCAGGATTAAGGCAGCTGTTAGAACTGAGTTTCGACCAAGATTGAGGCTTGGTCGGACCGTCACTTCGATTAGAATCGGAGCTTAATCCAAAGCATAGTTTCAACCAAACCGCAACCCGATTAGAAATACATCCGTACGTCCAAAAATTGAGTCATAGGATTTTTTCGTAAAAATGTTCAAAGCATGTAAAGGGAAAATGTCTTCTGAAAAGTACTGAAAATTTTTCAGTCCTTTTGCACTTTCAATTTTCGAAACAAAGAAGTCTTTTTGTTTCAAATCCAATGCCTAAACACTTTTTGGGTCCGCCAGAGACAGTATCCATTATGGGAAATGAATAAAACACTCAATGGAACATTTTGAATGAAACGTTACTCACATTAATGCGCTGCCTTGGGTCTATAAAAAGAGCATATGTCTTCTCAAAGAAGCCACACAGCCAAAAACCCTCATCGTTCCCGCCGCACAAAACCCTCGTTCTCTTCAGCCTTTGTCTTCCCAAAATCGCCAACTTTTCCTTTGATTCTCCACCAAAAATGGCGTCCTGGAGCCGATCCATTCACCACTCTGAGGAGAGCCTAGCGGCGTTGGAGAAGGAGGAGATCCTTCCTCCGTGGTTGCTCATCAACTGGCGGCCCGCGGAGAAGGACCAAGAAACCCCAACCGTCCAAGAGGGCGAGTTGGTGGTTTTTGAGGAGTACTTGCGCTGCGGGTTCCGATTCCCTGAGAGTCGGTTCCTCAAAGATGTCCTCGATCATTATGGGTTGGAGCTAATCAACCTCCACCCAAATGCTGTACTGATCCTGGCGGTGTTTCAGCATCTTTGCGAGGCGTTCGTCGGAGTGTATCCCAGCGTGGACCTCTTCCGACGATTCTATTTCTCGGCGTGGTCGAAGAGTGCCAACGCCGCCGGATGTATCTACTTCCGGCTGAGGGATAAGAAGGAGTATCCCTTTCCACCCCTGCGAGACTCGGTGCACGGGTGGCATCAGAAGTGGTTCTACTGTACCCCGCCGAAGGAGAGCGGGTTATGGATTGAAAACTCGCGGCCAGAGAAGCCAAGCGAGTTAGACACTCTCCCGGCGATGAACTCGGAGTTCATGAAACACGCCGAGGTAATTCTTCACTTGGTCGAAGAAGGGTTGACGGCTCGGGATGTCATCCAAGACTTTGTGAAGAACCGGGTGAGCCCCCTGCGTGAAAGGGCTCATCCGGCTTGGGAGATTAAGTCCATGGCGGACAGCACCCTGGACTACAACGAAGGTATTTGTTTCTGACACCGAAAAGCTTCATGTTTTCTTCGAAATACATTCATTTTAACTTGCATTTGGTAACAGTCCTGTCCTCTGCTGAAATTGAGAGGCGGACTAACCACCTCCTCCGGGCGTATAACGCCGAGGTAGAGGGTGCTAAGGGGTCGCCTCGCCCCCAGAGCTTAATTCACGCTAGCGACGACCTCAGGCAAGAGCGCCGAAAGGTACATTCTCCACTTGGCCTCCGTTTTGCAGGTTTTATGTATGTCCAATACTAATTTCATGTGAATAGCTTCTTGGGAGGTTTGCTGAGGCGACATGTCCCAGCGAGAACGTCGGTTCCCTGGGAAAGCCGACGACCAAGAACGTGAAGAAAATTTCCTCGAGACCCAGGACAAGGAATCCCGCCCCCAAGAAAGTCAGGCTAAATCTTGGGGAAGGGTCTTCGCGAAGCACTCCTCCTACAGCCCGAAGGACTGCAGTAAGATATCAGATCCCATCGCTCTTTCCAGGTGCGAACTCGAATTACTTCTTCGTCGTACAGGGAGAGGGGAGCGAGGAGGAGGAGGACGATGATGTCCCTCTAGTTCACCGGAGGAGGAAGATCGCGGGCTCTCCATCCGGTGACGCTCCAACCCATTCCGCAGGGATGACTGTTACTGCAGAGGCAGCCGTAACAGTTCCTACGACCACTGAAAGCCTTGTGGTCGCGGATGATCCCCTAGCCCCTGAAGCTCCCGAGGCTTCAGAGCCAGTTGCCTCTACCTTTCCGGTCGAAGGGACGACCGTGGTAAGATTCTCCCACAGTCCATTTTCTTCAATTCCCCCTATGTACTTGATGAGCTGATGCTTACGCAGGGAGAAGAGCTTCCCCCTGCAACTCCTGCTAGCCCCAGGGAGGAAAATACTCCTCCTCCGCAGACAGGAGCGGAGGTGGTTGTGCAAGATCCTGTGGCGGTTGCACACGAGGTGCCGGCCACAGGATCCCAGGAGACAGCGAGGTCCTTGGATGGGACGTCACCAATGGGATCGACTGCCCAGGTAAAGATCCTTCTTGTTAGCCTTTATCTTTCCCTTGAAAAAATGTTCATAGGGGAAGACATACAGGGAAGAGGGCCCTTGTTTTCCAAGAGGAAGATCAGGGCAGACGATACTTGTCCCCGTGCTCAAGGAGAACCTTCTCAGAAATCCCAAAAGCTAATGGGATTTCAATTAAGGTAAGAACCTTCAGCCTGGTTGTATTAGAAATGATGGTCACGAATCGTTACCATTTGACTTCTCTTTTCCTTTATCAGGCAGAAAGAAATAGCGCCCAATCCTCCAACCACTTTGAGAAGGGTTGAAGTCACTGCTGGTGTAGGAGCTTCCAGTGATGAGCGCTCTACCCCCTCGGCCCAGGAAGTTGTCCAAGTCGCGGGGGGAGAAACAGATACGAGGACCCAGTCGCAGTCACCAGCGACTGGAAGCAGTACCCAGCAGGCACTTCCTCCTACTGTCCCTACTGTAGGCACTTCCGGGCCTTCGACAAATCTTCCCATTAGTCCGGAAGATGCCTCTCTGGAGAAATTCATGAAGGTATGATGAATCCCTCTCTGGGTGTCCTGAACTGTACATAGGACACTTTTGACTCTCTTTGGCATCACAGGAACCATCCCGGATGATGGCCCAATCGCGTGCTACGGCGGCGAGCATGGTGGCCATACAAAGAGAGCGAGACAGCTTGCGCAAGTAAGGATCATTATTCTTCAATTTGTAAAGGTACAAATTGGTTATCACCATTCCTTCTGTTTTACTACAGAAAGGTGGCATTGCAGGACAAAGAAATGGCCACAATGAAGCTCCATTCGATCTCAGTGATTAGGAACCAAGAGATCGAAAATAACATACTACGGTCACAACTTGCTGGTAAGTCGACTCCTGAGTTAGGAAGACTTATCTTTGCAATATGCGAGTAACCTTTTCCCTTGTTGCAGCGCAAGCGGGTCAAATAAAGCAGCTCAGTGTGGATAATAAACTCCTCCAGGATTCTATCGAAGCCTCCACAAGGGCGATTGGAAAGCTGAGCCGTTCAGTTTTCGAAAAACTGAAGGCGGTGGCTCATCTTCTGAAGGCTGATGTGGTCGAAACCACACGAGACTATCTCAGCCAAGAGGACTGGGCTGCCCTAGTTATGGCTCAAGCAGAGTCACTTCTCGAGTATCTCCCTGAGGATACACAGCGACGAGAAGAGGTGATCAGAACCAGAGTTCGGTCAGCCGCTTCCACTATCCTTAGCCGGGTTCGACTCCACTATGGCCCAGATGCAGATCTGAATCCAATAGTGGGACCGGTTGAGATCGAGAGTGAAGAGCAACTAGAGGTCGTCATGGAGGAGATTAGTGCCCTTGTAGATAAGCTCCTGACTGAGCTCGGGATCGTATGATCCCTATACCTGTACAGAAATTGTTGTATACGATGCAATGCACATGAAAATTCACTTTTGAAAATGAATATATCTTTGTTTTATGTTGGTTTATATTATAGACTTATCCCCCTAGCCCCCGCCTGTGATTGTAGATACTGAAGGCTTAGTATTACAAACGCAGGGGAAAAGTGAATATAACGACCAAGGTTGTATGATCAAATCAACAATTATAATTATTACAACACCTAACCTTGTTTGCTAACCAGCAGCCACTCGAATAACCAAGGACTTGTCAGAAAGCCCCGTGTGCGTTGAGAAACGGCTTATTTAGGAGTGGCTTATCTGAAAGTGGTTATGAGATCGGCCAGCGAATCCGACCAGGATGTTATAATGATCTAACCGCGTGTGACCAGCCCTAAGCCGAATTCACAGTGGATGGGCATAAAGGGAAATATTCCTCATATAAACGCAAAACATTTTTAATTTTATGAAAAAAAATGCTAATTTAACAGGAAAAATGGGGTTGATTACTTACACGTAGAACTTGCGAAGTTGATCGATGTTCCAAGTATTGGACAAAATTCGACCATCCCCCATGGCTAACCGCGCGGATCCTGGTCGCGGCACCGAGACCACAGTGTAAGGGCCTTCCCACTTTGGGGAGAATTTGTTGCGATTAGACTGATCTTGGATTTTTCGTAAGACCAGGTCACCCACGTGAAGACTACGTGGTCACACCCTTTTACTGTGACGCTTGCGCAAAGCTTGCAAGTATGCCGCGGACTTGACCAAAGCGCGATCACGCCTTCCTTCTAAGAGGATGAGATCTTGTGACCGCTGTTCGGATTGATTAATTTGTTCGAATTGTTTTGTCTGAACAGACCCAATACTAACTTCGATAGGCAATACAGCCTCGGCCCCATAGACCAGATGGAAGGGCGTCTCACCGGTGGCTCAACTAGAAGTAGTTCGTAGCGCCCATAGAACAGTATAAAGCTCGTCTGCCCAAGCCCCCGAGCGAGACTTAAGGCGATCAAAAACACGTTTTTTAATGCCTTGTAGTATCCGCCCATTGGCCCATTCTACAGCGCCATTGCTTTGTGGATGCGCCACAGAAGCAAAGCACACCTTAGTTCCAATCTGGTCGCAGTAGTCTAGGAAGAGACCACTAGCGAACTGGGAACCATTATCGGTGATAAGGCGGTTTGGAACACCAAATCAAGCAACAATGTTCTTATGAAAGAACTTTTGTGCTGCTGATGCGGTAATATTGCGTACCGGTTCGGCCTCGATCCACTTTGTAAACGTGTCAATGGCTACGAACAGAAACTTGTATCCATTGACCGCTTGTGGCATAGGACCTACAATATCCATTCCCCAGACCGCGAAAGGCCATGCGAGGGGAATGGTTTGTAATGCATAGGCAGGTTGATGAATCTGTCTGGCGTGAAACTGACACTGAGGACACATCTTGACCATATGCTTGGCATCATCGAGTGCCGAAGGCCAGTAGAATCCTTGTCGAAAAGCTTTTCCGACTAGTGTTCGATATGACGCGTGTGCACCACATACACCGTCATGTATTTCTTTCAAGAGGGATTTTCCTTCCTCCTGAGATACGCAACGCATGAATACTCCTTGAGTACCCTTTCTGTACAAAACCCCATCTATGAGTTTGTACAGTCGCGCTTTTTGAATTAACCGATTGCTTTCGGTTTCATCCTCGGGTAGGGTCCCATGTTCAAGATAGACTCTCAATGGATGAGTCCAATCCTGTTCCTGACCGAGGTTGGTAACGGAGGCTATTACCGGATCATCCTCAACTGAAGTCATGATTGAAGGACGGTCCAAGTGTTCAATGAACACTCCTGCCGGAGCGGATGTGCGTGAGGACCCAATTTTGGATAATTGGTCTGCGAGAATGTTGTCCTTTCGCGGGATGTATTGGACTTCGAAATGACTGAAGTGTTTTTCCAATCTCCTCACTTCCCCCAGGTAATGAGCCATTGTCTCATCGGAGGTGCTGTACTCCTTGTTTACCTGGTTTACGACCAGCTGTGAGTCTCCTCTCACCACTAATCGACGGACTCCGAGGAATTTTGCTGCCCGGAGCCCTGCAAGAAGACCTTCGTACTTTGCTGCATTGTTAGTCGCAACAAAGTGTAGTTGGATGACATACTTATGCTGCTCGCCCTGGGGCGTAACTAAGACCACTCCAGCCCCCGAGTGTTGAAAACTACGGGAGCCGTCAAAGTACATTGTCCAATAATCGGGGCACTCCAGTTCCTCTGCCAACTGCACGGGTGGCTCAGCGTTGGTCCATTCGACCACAAAGTCGGCCAAAACCTGAGACTTAGCCGTCGTGCGGGGCGTGAAATGGATCTCGAAGGCACCGAGTTCGACCGCCCATTTGGCGATTCGACCAGATTTCTCTGGGTTTCGGACAATATCCCCCAAAGGAAAAGAGGAGGGTACTGTGATCTTGTGCGCTTGAAAGTAATGTCGTAGCTTACGGAAGCCATCAGTAGCGCGTAAAGTATCTTCTGGACCTCAGGGTAGCGCTCCTTAGGACCATGAAGTACCTCGCTCACATAGTAGACGGGTCTATGTATTCCTTCCCTATCCGCGATCAGAACGGCGCTGACCGCGTGCGGTGTGGCTGCCAGATAAAGAAGCAATGGTTCTCCTTTGTCGGGAGACACCAATACTGGTGGACTGGATAGATATGTCTTTACCTCCTGAAATGCTTTCTCGGCCTCATCCGACCATGTAAAATTATGATGCTTCCGCAAGGCTTTGAAGAAAGGCAATCCCCTCTCGCCCTAGTCGCGATATGAAACGACTTAAAGCCGCCATGCGACCAGCCAGGCGTTGAACATCCTTCATGGTCGAGGGCGATCTCATTTGTTCAATGGCCCTAATTTTCTCAGGATTAACTTCAATGCCCCTGGAACACACAAGGAAACCAAGGAATTTTCCTGAAGAAACCCCGAAAGAACATTTCTCCGGGTTTAATTTTATTCCAAAGCGATTCAAATTACAGAAGGTTTCAGCGAGATCGTTCAAATGAGACAATCTCTTGGTACTTTTTACAACTAAGTCGTCTACATATGCTTCGAGATTACGCCCTATCTGGGAAAGAAAGGTCTTTTGCATCAAGCGCTGGTACATGGAACCTGCGTTCTTGAGACCGAACGGCATTCTGACGTAGCAGTATGTGCCGAACGGGGTGATGAAGGCAGTTTTCTCTTCATCGTCTTCTGCCATGCTAATTTGATGATATCCTGAGTAAGCGTCCAGAAAACTCATCAGTTCGCAACCCGCAGTTGAGTCGACCAGCTGGTCGATGCGGGGAAGGGGAAAGTCATCCTTCGGACAGGCAGCGTTGAGGCTAGTGTAGTCGACGCACATGCGCCACTTGCCATTTGACTTGCGGACCATGACCGGATTGGCGAGCCATTCCGGGTGATCTACTTCACGGATAAACCCGGCCTGTAGGAGTTTGTCCAACTCCTCTCGGATGGCTTCCTGTCGGTCAGTAGCAAAACGCCTGAGCTTTTGCTTTATTGGTCGTTGTCCAGGTCGAATTGCTAACCTGTGCTCAATTACTTCCCTTGGGACACTAGGCATGTCGGACGGTTTCCACGCAAACACATCTGCGTTAGCCCGGAGAAAAGCAACGAGGTCGAGTTCCTATTTGTCATCTAGAGCTGATCCGACCCGAATTGTCTTGGATGGATCGTCTGGGTACAAAGGAACCAATTTGAGTTTCTCATCTGGTTGAGGAGCAGCCTTGATCGTGTCGGTGGTAACAGTGGCGACCTGAGCGTCCCGGAGGGGAAGTTGATCGACCATCTCCAAAGATAGCCGGTCGCACGTGAGTGCCACGTTGCGACTGCCTCGGACCGAGATGACACCTTTGGGGCCAGGCAATTTCCCGCACTGATATGCATAGTGCGTTGCCATCATGAACTTAGCGAGAGTTGGCCTGTCAAAGATTGCATTATAAGCCGAATCACAATTGATTACGTTGAAAGTAACCAATTCCGTTCGGAAGTTATCCGGTTCTCCCAGTGTTACTGGGAGGACCACTTGTCCCAATGGAATCATGGAGGGGCCTGGGATTATCCCATAGAACGGATGGATTATGGGCTTAATCTTCGAACGAGGAATTTGCATCTCGTCGAGTGCCTTGACCAACAAGATGTCAAGGGAACTTCCTCCGTCGATCAGGACCCTTTCAACTCTCGCGTTACTGATGATTGGGGTAATGACCAGGGGGAGCCTCAATAGTCGTGTTAACCCCGCCGGACAATCAGTGAGATCAAATGTTAAAGGTGTATCCGACCAACGGGGGTATTGAGGTTCACCAAGGGATGTCTCCGTTTGGTTAACCTCTCGGTAAAAAGCCTTAAACTGCCTTTTGGAAACGAAAGAAGAAGAACCTCCAAAAATAACGTTAACATGATTTTGAGGTACCTGGTAGGACATTTCCTCGTCTCCGTCGGCGTCTCTAAGCCTGCACGCCTGTTCTTTAGGTGGTAAAGTTGGCATTGGCCCAACTCCCTGGTAGAAGTCATCCAATTGCTTCAACCAACTCCTGCAATTCTTGAGATCGTGGCCTGCGGAGTTATGGAGTGGACACCACTTCTTGCCCTCCTGCGGATTAGTTGACTTTTCTGGCTGGTCGACATTTTGACCACCAGAGGCAGTTTTATTTTTGAATGAAGACTTATTACCTTTGGTCGAAGGCGGCTTCTCTGCGACTGCGACCTCGCGGTACTGTCCAGAGCGGTTCCTCTTCGACTTCTTTGACTTCCCACCCGATGAAGATTCCGGCATCTTGCTTGAATCTTCTTTCCTGGCGTCCTTGAAGCCTGGTTGAGGTGGTAGGTACCCCTTGTCGACCATTCGATTCCATTCGACCGCCTCGGCTGCATCGGAATATCGATCGGCCATGTCGAACAGATCGGCCACTGATCGAGGAGGGTGGATAAGCAAATCCTCGGTAAATCTCTGGTATCGAACAGCATGCTTAAATGCCCTGATTACGGAGCCATCAGATATGTTCGGGATGGTATTCCTCACCCCGACAAACCTCTTGACAAACTGCCGAAGTGTTTCGGTTGAAGTTTGCCGCAGCCGATGAAGGTCGTCCTCCTTACCCGGCTTCTGGTAACAATTTTGAAAATTGCTGAGGATAGCATCGCACAGCATTTCCCAATTGTAAATGGAACCCTCAGGCTGATTAAACAGCCAGGTTCTAGCCGGGCCTGCGAGGACTGTAGGCAGGTAGTTGGCCATGACCTTGTCATCGCCTCCTGCCGCTTGGATGGCAGTGATATAGATTTGAAGGAACTCGGATGGGTTCTGAGTTCCGTCAAACCTCTCAATGGCCCCTGGTCGAAACTTATCGGGCCAAACGACTGCTCGTAGGCCAGGCGAAAAAGCTTTGCAACCAACGTAGGGACCGTGAATCACCCTGTGACTCTCGGCTGGGTCTCGGGCGACCTCACGTAATGGAGAAGTTACTCGTGGTCCCAAACGAGAGTGGACAGGAACTCGATCCCTACTGCGAGAATCCTGCATTCGCCGGTATCTGTCCTGTCGGGACGGTACGGGCGGCGGGTAACTTCGTCGACCGGAACAAGAATGAGGGCAATCTCGTTCGCGGGAACGTGTTACCGAGCGGGAAGAAGCCGTTGGGGTCGCCTCAGACGCGACCTCATCCAGTCTCTCCGCCAGGATCCTAAAAAAGGCCGGTTTCTGCGCATCTGTGACCGTAGGAGGAAAATTACGCATGACTTCCGTGATAGATCGCAGTCGACCATGGGTACTTCTCCTAGGGGCACCAGGTGTTATTGTTTCTTCGTCCACCGGGAAACGCTCCGGTGGTAAAGAAGGGGTCTAGTCACGTTTGCGACCACGCGACCATCGAGAAGAACCTGGAGCAGCATCGTAACGAGCCTGCGCATCTTGAAGAGCCTCTAGGGCAGTTCTGCGTAGTTCGTTGTTTTGTTGCTCAAGATTTTGATCCTCCTTCTGTTTGCGATCTTGTTCTTCCCTGGCAGCCTGTTGATCGGGAGTTTCTTCCGACAACGCAGCAAACTGCCTAGGGAGAGAGGTTGCCGATGGGGAAAACATCTCAGTTTGTTCCGAGTCGGACTCGAAATCAAAAAGACGGTGAAGGTTATCAGGGTCGAACCTTCCGGGGCTGATTTCTGGGTCGACATCATCCTTCCCCTCGGCGGGGTCGTATGACGGACCGGATTCATCGCCTAGCGCATTAAGAACCTCTGTGGGTTCTGACCTTGCGCCAGTTGCTCCCTGGTCGATAGACATGACCTGGAGGGACGATTCAACCTGCGGAAGATTCTGGCCTTCGACCTCCTCCATCGGGACAGGATCACTTGGAGAAGGCATTGGGATATGGGCATAATCCTCGAGATCGAAATCATTCTCGGAATCATATGCTCCAGCCATGTTTCAGCGAACCTCCAGATTTAAACCAGGACGCCTTGAGAAAGGCCCCACGGTGGGTGCCAGCTGTCGACGATTCGGACTCGGAGTCCTCAGCCGAACTTATGCAAAATTTGTAATGATGAGACCTTTCAAGATGACCCTCCGGGAAGGTATGTAGAACAATGGTGAACAGGAGCACAGAGAGATTTATACAGGTTCGGGCCCTCGATGGTGAGAGTAATAGCCCTACGTCCTGTTGGGATTTCACTATAGGTGATAAGAGGTTACAAAATGGCAGAAAAACCCCTTCACAAGCGAAAGGTTTTTCTTATGTAAATGTACAGAATAAAGTCAGGAAGGCTTGTAAGAACTATCTAATTTAGGCCGTAAACTTGGCTGTTTTTAGTGGTTGAGACGCGTTGTGTCCCACTTGTAACAGAAGTCTTGTTCTTCCAAATGGATCGGATCCTCCCCGTTTGATGTATTTCGCCACCCTTTTATACTGGTCGAAAGGGTGCCATGTTGTAACTGCATCAAACAGTTGTTTGGACGGTTGGATGCGGTTTATTGAACCGCTCTTGACTTCCAAGTAGATTAAGCACGTGTTATTCGTGAAATAACTGCTTGTATTAACCTCCTGGCGGTTAGTCTTCTACGTGGAGGAATCTCGGGATACTTGGAATATTCCCACTATAGGGATAACTGGTTAGATAAATTCCAAGTATCTTGGTCGAGAACGTTCTGACCGCGGGATGTTGGCTGACCGCGCAACATCTTCGACATTCTGTTTGCGTATAACATACGAACTTCTGACCGCGCAAAGCCTATGATCTGATCGCATGAGGCTTGCGACCTGATCGCGCAAAACCTGCAACCTTAGGCAGATGCTTCTCAAAATGACTTGAGTTCACACCGCCGGGCACGTGTCTGACTCGAATCTGTCTTGAGCCAACAGTGCATTTGTTTGAACTAACTCGGGTGTCAATCCTCGTCATGTGTCACTTTCCTAACAAGTGGTATCAAAGCTTTCATCCAACGGCCCTGCTTCACGATTCCATATTTCGCAAAAATCTCAGCCGTCCACACAAAAAACCCTAGCCTTCCACATATTTCCATCTAGCCGCCAACGCCTTGTCCACTTCACGTGATCTGCTATTTTTCAGGGATTTTTCGATCTAAGTTCCTGATTTTCACTTTGTCATTATGACTGCAAAACTTAACGTTGTGAAGTTCGATGGCAAGATCAGTTTTTCTATCTGACAGGTACAGATGAAGGCAGTTCTCACACAGCTCGGTGTCCGGAAAGCTCTTCTAAAAAAATCGGACAAAGTGGATGAAAGTGAGTGGGAAGAACAGGATCAGAAGGCTTTGTCTGCTATGCAACTCAGCTTGTCTACAGATGTTCTAAGCGAAGTCATTAAAGAGGAAACTGCTACCTCCTTGTGGACGAAGTTGGAGACGTTATACATGAAGAAAAGTCTTGCCAACAAATTGCGCCTTAAAAAACGTTTGTACACTATTCGCATGGCAGAAGGTACCTCGATTCAGTCTCATCTCAGTGAATTTAATTCTATCATTGTGGACCTTGAGAGTCTAGATGTGAAAATTGAGGATGAAGATAAGGCTATTTTGTTGGTTGTCTCTTTGCCTGCTACCTTTAAACATTTTAAAGAAATTACGCTTTATGGCAATCATGATACCCTCAGTTTTGAGAACGTTAAATCAAATTTGTTGTCTAAGGAGAAATTTGATGTTGAGCCTCATTCCAGTGGAAAGGGTGAGGGTTTAATTGTTAGAGGTAGCTCTAATCAATCAGCCAGGTCAAATAGATCAACGTCAAGGTCTAAATCCAAAGGTCGTAAATCCAACACCTTTTGCCATTATTGTAAATCCAATACTCATGATATTTCTCAGTGTGATAAATTAAAAAGAAAAGAAGAGAAAAAGAAGACATATTTGGAAAAATCTGCTGAGGCTAGCATTGTTGATAGTGATAGTGGAGAAGCACTCATGGTCACTACTGATATTGAGAAACGCATGTCTTGGGTTCTTGATTCAGCTTGCACCTTTCATATTTGCTCACATAGAGAGTGGTTTTCTGATTATACTCTTGCAACTGGTGCTGTTACCATTGGTGATGAGTCTCCACTTGAAATTGTTGGAATTGGTTCCATTCAGATCAAAACTCATGATGGCACCTTTAATACCCTTACAAATGTTCGCCATGTCACTCAAATGAGGAGGAATCTTATTTCTTTGGGCACCTTAGAAGCTATGGGTTATAAGTATACCGATGACAATGGTGTTCTTAAGATTTCTCTTGGCAACCGTGTTATTTTAAATGCCAGTCGTGTGAACAACCTTTATTACTTGTAAGGTTCCACAGTTATAGGTACTGCAGCTGTTTCTATTGCATCCAACACCTCTAATACCAAGCTGTGGCATATGCGCTTGGGCCATATGAGTGAAAAAGATATGCATCTCTTGCACAAGAAAGGTCGTCTACATGATATTGGCAAACTTGAGTTATGTGAACATTGTGTTTTTGGAAAACAAAAGAGGGTTAGTTTTGCTACTTCAACTCACCAGAGTAAAGGTATTCTTGATTATGTTCATTCTGATCTTTGGGGTCGTTCTCCTCATCCTTCTATTGGAGGTTGTGAGTACTTTATTTCTTTCATTGATGATTTCTCTCGCAAAGTTTGGGTCTACTTCTTAAAGCATAAGAGTGATGCTTTTTCTACTTTCAAGTCTTGGAAAGTGAAAATTTTTGGTTGTCCTGCATATGCTCATGTCAATGATGGAAAACTAGTTCCTAGAGCTAAAAAATGCACTTTTCTTGGCTATGGTTCTGGTGTCAAAGGGTATCGTTTATGGTGTGCTGATTCTATGAAAGTGATCATTAGTCGTGATGTTACTTTTGATGAAAGTTCCTTATGTTCCACTGGAGGTGTTTCTGTTAGTGGTACCTCATCCACAGATGCATCTGAAGCTGTTATTCCTACAAGCAATCCAACTTTTGAGGTCAACGTACCTGTTCATGTTGATTCTACTGCTTGTTCTCCTACACAGTCAGTTTCTGATTCTCAACCTCCTATTTTAAATGATCATTGCATTGCACGAGATAGACCTAGACGGACTACTCAATTGCCAGCTAGATATCGTGACACTGATGATATTGCCAATTATGCTTTCATTACTGCAAATGATGCTAATGAAATATTTGAGCCTTCTTATTCAGAAGCTATCTCATGTGATAATTCCTCAAAGTGGTTAACTGCTATGAATGAAGAAATTGCGAGCCTTCACAAAAATCATACATGGGCTTTGGTAGAGCTTCCAAAAGGTCAAAAATCTTTAAAGTGCAAATGGCTTTATAAGAAGGATGGACTTTCTGGAGTTGAACCTGCAAGGTGGAAAGTCCGGTTAGTGGTGAAAGGTTTTGAACAAAGGGAAGGTATTGACTTTAATAAGGTATTTTCTCCTGTTGTTCGTCACTCATCAATTCGGGTTATGCTTGCTATTGTTGCTTTATTTGACTTAAAATTAGAGCAACTTGATGTTAAAACTGCTTTTCTTCATGGAGATTTAGAGGAGGAGATTTATATGACACAACCGGAAGGTTTTGTTGTTCCCAGTAAGGAGCATTTAGTTTGTCGTTTGAATAAATCCCTCTATGGTTTGAAACAAGCTCCAAGGCAGTGGTACAAGAGGTTTGACTCGTTCATGATTACTCATGGTTATTCTCGAAGCAATTATGATCATTGTATTTACTCTAAGCAGTTTCCAAATGGATCTTTTGTGTATCTACTGCTCTATGTTGATGATATGCTTATTGCTTCTCATGACAAGTCTTTGGTTGCTCAGTTGAAGGCTCAACTTAGTCAGGAATTTGAGATGAAAGACCTTGGACCAGCAAAGAAAATTCTTGGGATGGAAATTCAGCGTGATCGCCAAGCTGGTACTTTATTTCTATCTCAGAAAGGTTATATTGAGAAAGTTCTTGAAAGGTATAGTCTCAGTAATTGCAAGCCTGTCTCTACGCCATTTGCTTCACATTTTAAATTATCTTCAAGTCAATGTCCTACCAGTGAAGAAGACAAGGACTATATGTCTCATGTACCGTATTCCAGTGCTGTTGGCAATCTTATGTATGCTATGATCTGTACAAGGCCTGACTTGTCTCATGCTGTTAGTGTGGTTAGCAGATTTATGCATAATCCTGGTAAGGAACATTGGAATGCAGTTAAGTGAATTCTTCGTTATTTGAAAGGTACTTCTGACTATGCTTGATGTTTGAAAAGAAATTGGTGAAGACAAACAATGTTATTGGGTTTGTTGATGCTCATTATGCTGGTGATCTTGATAAGAGGAGGTCTATTTCTGGCTATGTATTCTCTTTATGTGGTTCTGCAGTGAGTTGGAAAGCTTCATTACAATCTATAGCTGCTCTTTCTACTACTAAAGCAGAGTATGTCGCAGCTACGGAAGGTGTTAAAGAAGCTCTTTGGTTGCAAGGTTTGGTTTCTGAACTTGATATTCCACAGGATGTCAATACTGTTTATTGTGATAGCCATAATGCTATTTGTTTGACCAAGAATGATATGTATCATACCAAGACCAAGCACATTGATATCAAGTACCACTTTATCCGCGATGTTGTTACTGAAGGCAAGATTGTTGTGGAAAAGATACATACTGATGATAATCCTGCAGACATACTTACAAAGCCATTATCTAATACCAAGTTTAAGCATTGTCTTGACTTGGTTGGTATTCACGGAGTTTGAAACTCTTCGGGTTTTATGAGAAATATTTCTTTCATGGATTTAGAGTCAATGGGAGATTTATTGGGATATACCTCTATCTCCTATTCCTATTCTATCTCCTATCCCCTAATCCTATTCTATCTCGTATTCTTTTTGGCCTATAAATAGGCACCCCATGTACTCTGGAAATCTGAATCATTATAGTGATTTGTTTCTCCGTGGTTTTTTTCTCTTTCACCTTGAAGGGGTTTTCCACATTAAATCATGTGTCACTTTCCTAACAACGACTGTTACAACAGCATATTTGTTCTTTATATACGGATCAGACATGTGAGCGATTACTTTACCATGCATAATATATATATATATATATAGTATCCTTAATTTGCATTGCTTTTTTATGGACATGGAAGATAGTGCTTACTTGGTTCACGTTTCTTATGTATACTCCTCTATTCTCATGTTGTGGGCCGCACGCACGCACCGTGCTTCTTGTTTTGATTTGTACATATCCTACTTTATTTTGGAGGAAACAAACACTTCATCACGTCAAACTGTATTAAAGATATAACAAGACTATTTATAAATGTAAACTGAACACATGGAAAAGCATGCAACACTTTCAACTTTCTTCGGCAAAATGTTGCCCACGGAAAGGAAATTTGTTTGCTAAATAAAATTTATGAACACAAGAAGTTCATAAAAAAATTTTATTAAAAAAAAAAAAGAAATGTTGGGTGAAAGTTAATGAAAAAACTCGCATAAAATTTTTATATTCCAAACATGAATCGCCACACCAATGTTTCTCTCTCGATATGAACGAACATGGTTGAGGTTTGGATACCGATAGATAAGAGAAAAGCACTGATGGAAAACACCCGATGAGAATAAGCAAGTCCAGTGGATCTAGAAGGCATATGGACAGGCCAACGACGAGTATACATAAGAATTCATAAAGGTATATTATTTTTTCATATAGTTTTTGAATTCATAAAGGTAAAGTATTTGGTTGTTAATAGTTAATTTGACATGAGTCCACTGGATTAATGATGAAGTAGAATGGAATAGAAAGGAGGAGAAAGTGGTACGTGGGCCGGGACAAAGATAAAAGGTGTATGAATTAAACGTAAGGATTACATAGATGGAATGAGATCAGTAATCCATGGAGGGGATGTCTGGAGAAAACCAGCCCAGCTGCTGGGCGATGTTGGTCATTCTTTGCTTTTGGCCTCTGGAGTCACCCACAGGTGTGGTGAATGGATAGACGTACGTCACCTTGGTGGCCATGCATCTGTACGCCACCACGTCTCTCTTCACCAAAAACTCCATCACGTCCCGCCCAAATCCGCCATCGTCGACCTCCACTTGCAAGTAGTGACCTGCTTGACGACAAGTTAAGGTTTGCTGGGGGTGATGGAGACGGGAGGTGGAGAGTTAGAGTTAATTACCATAAGGGGTTTCGTGGTCAACCTTCAAGGCCACATGCCTCTGTGTATTCAGGATCACATGGCGCAACGCCTGCAAAGTGTCGAGAATATATAAGACAGGGGTGCAGGAATGATGAAGGTATCTGATATATATACCTGAAGGGCAGAATGTTTGTTCTGGGAGTAATCCTGCGGGATGAGGAATGGAGAGGCGAAAGAGGAAGACCTGGGGTTGGTGGACACGCAAGCGGGGTTGGTGGATGGGCATGGCCGCATCTTTCTGTTCATGGAATCGTCATCACCAAATCATATAATCAAAGAAAAACGCCTTACGTACCCATTGTCGAGGCCAAGCTGCAGGTTCTGGGACTGGGAGTAGGGAGTACTGCTCAAGGGTGCAATGGAGAAGAAGATGAACCTTCTTTTTGATATACATGGAGGATGACACCCACAGATGAGGCTTCCTCTTCCTGTGAACCTCATTTCTCTCTGATTTCCTCCCACCCTCGTTTGCTTCTTTTAATTGCTCCGCCCGTCCATGGGCCCAACTACTCTTCCTACCACATTTCAGCCCATCAGAAAATGCTATTGAATTTTTTTTAAAATTATTTCACTACCTGTCAATCGCTTTGTTTCCTCTTAGGAGGATTGGGGCGGGGTCCCACTGCCATGTGCATGCATATGCATGCAGTGCTTGGCATGGCTGGAAAAATATGTCATGTGAAAGACAGAGAGACATGCTTGGCCTGTATTGCACAATAGTGTGCGTCCTTTGCGGCATTTCGTCGAGCATGGCTAGATCAGCTGTTCACCTCCTCCTCCTCCTCCTCCTTCTCCTCCTCCTCTCTCCTCCTGCTCGCTCCGTCTTCCCCATCAATACTGTGGTCGTGCTTGCCCTTGAGAACCGCTCCTTCGACCACATGCTTGGTTGGATGCGCCGCCTCCTCGGCCTCCCCTTCGACGGCCTCTCCGGCTCCGAGTGCAACCCCAACTCCTCCCCCTCCCCCGTCTGCGTCTCCTCCGACGCTGATTTCGTTGTCCCCGCCGACCCCGGCCACTCCTTCGAGGACGTGCTTGAGCAGGTTTTCGGCCCCGGCCCCCCCACCTCCTCCGTGCCCTCCATGTCCGGCTTCGTCCGCAGCGCCCTCTCCATTTCCACCCTTCTCTCCAGCACCGTCATGAAGGGCTTCAACCCCTCCCTCCTCCCTTCCTTCTCCACCCTCTCCCAGGAATTCGCCGTCTTCGACCGCTGGTTCTCCTCCATCCCTGGGCCCACTCAGCCCAACCGCCTCTTCCTCTACTCCGCCACCTCCCACGGCGCCGTCGCCCATGACAAGTGGAACCTCCTCCGCGGATACCCCCAGAGGACCCTCTTCGACTCTCTCCACGACGACGGCCTCGACTTCGCCGTCTACTTCAAGACCATCCCCACCACCCTCTTCTACCGCAACCTTCGAAGGATCAAGTACTTTCCCAAGTTTCACCTGTATGATAAGTTCAGGGTGCACGCCCTTAGAGGTAGGCTCCCGAGCTTCACTGTCATTGAGCCCAGGTACTTCGATTTGGCGGGGTCGCCGGCCGACGATGACCACCCGGCACACGACGTGGCGAACGGCCAGAGGCTGGTCAAGGAGGTCTATGAGACCTTACGGGCGAGCCCACACTGGAACGAGAGCTTGTTGATTGTTACATATGATGAGCATGGTGGGTTCTATGACCATGTTGCCACGCCTTACGTCGGGGTGCCCAGTCCAGATGGGATTAGCGGGCCGCCGCCCTTCTTTTTTGGGTTCGATCGGCTGGGTGTGAGAATCCCGACAATCATGGTGTCTCCATGGATCAAGAAGGGCACAGGTATAACATAATAGATGTTTGGTGCTTTCATTCATATGCTTGAAAATAAGAAAGATTAGTGAAATGCAGTGCTGAATTTGTAGCTGTCTAGTGTCTAGTATGTTGATAAATGATAACGATAGCACCTATTGAATTCTGGATTGGATATATGCACTGTGATCTTTCAATTTTTTTGACATTGCTGGATGATGGCACATTTAGAAATTGTGTAGCTCCTGACTAACATTGTTCACTCAATGACACTTGCATTTGTTGCTAACATAGTTCGGTTTCTTGTCTTTCACATATGGAGGATTTTTTTACAACAGACTGCCTAAACATTCAAATTGGGCCAATTTATCTATCTTCTCTCCTAGCCTTAGCTTTGTTGTTTACAGATCTGGAAAACTACTTTGTTATTACTGTTCTAGTACACAGGAGAGACAATACTGCTGATCTATGTGTCTTGATATCTTTACTTCTACAGCAATGCTTGGTAGTTTGTTGTGGTTCTGTCATGAACACTAACCAACTTTTGTCATGTAGTTGTAAGCCGTGCAAATGGGCCTACTGAGACCTCAGAATTCGAGCATTCTTCCATACCAGCAACTATAAAGAAGCTATTCAACCTCAGATCTGATTTCTTGACAAAGAGAGATGCATGGGCTGGGACATTTGAACATATATTCACCAAGCTCGATACACCAAGAACAGATTGCCCAGGTAATCAGCAGCTTGATCTGTTTTTTTAGTCCTGTACAGCTCCTACACAAGCAGCTTAAATTTAAGAATTTAATTGTGACAGCATAAAATGTCATAAAATAGCCAATGATTCCTTCTGAATTTCTATAGGAAATGTACTTTTACCAGGGTTTACATAACTGGTACCAAATTGATTACCGATTGGCACAGCCTGTACCTGTTACGGGACCTCTACCATCTGACAGACTAGCTAGGATAGTTTGCGGGCAGTGAGCCACTGACTCAGTGAGAAATTGGCTGGGAGCCATCTGGAAACAATTAGTTTTTACTGATTGCCAGTGGAACTAGGCAAAATCTCCAAATCATTCATTTTCTTCCCATCTTTTTTTTTTTTTCAAAGAATAACATGAAGATGTGTTTAAATGCAAGAATAATGGTAAATAGGAAAGGATAAGTGAGAATCATTCATGACCCAAGAGTAAATCGGGGTAGTGATTTCTAACTCTTTACACCCTAAACCTGGCAGTTTCAAAGAACCGTCCAGGTCTGGGTTTTCCACCTAGCTTTGTGCTACCTGTATTATCATTTCCTATATTAAGTCAATGGAGAATTACAGACTTCGGAAACTGGCAAATGCAAAGAATTACAAACTTGATGTTGTTCTTCCGCATAAACAGAAGTGCTACCTGTGGTGCTATGTCATTCACTGTGATATAGTACTTGCACGTTGCAGCCCTTGTCCTTTCAGGGATGTCTTTTGGTAGTATAGTTTGTAACATACAGTGTTTTTGCTCAAAGATGGCAAAATGGTACATGAATAAGAGCAGTGAAACTTGTGTGTTTGTACTGTATGATAGAAAAGAACTTGCTACAATCAATTAACTGTAATAGCTCAAGGGTCTGTGACATGAACAGATTGCTCAATTTGACAAATATATAGCTATAATATTTTAGGGTGCTTTCTGTTTTAAAGCTTGTGGTATGAAGAAGTGCATCTTTTATGCTTTACAGCATATTTACCAGAAGTTCCATTTCCGAGAACAAGTCCAGCAAAAGAACATAGCTGGCTCTCAGAATTCCAGAGAGAGTTGGTTGAGCTAGCAGCAATTCTGAATGGCGACTATTTCTTGAGCAGTTTTGGTCAGGAGACTCAGAAAAAGATGACTGTCAAGCAGGCTGATGCATATGTGAGACGAGCCATCACAAGTTTTCTGCAAGCGAGCAGGCAGGCAAAAAGATTAGGGGCAAATGAGTCTGCAATAGTAAGTATGAGATCATCTTTGACGAGTAAGAGTACAAGTTCAACTCCTTGAGTGAATCAATATAATGGACTTGCGTCCATATATGAAAAAGATCAGTATACATATTAATGTAACCTAACTTCACCCAATGGAAAACCACGAGAGCATTTGGACTTAAAATATAACAATTTTATATTGAAATGTAGAGTTCACAGTTGTAGAATATTTTCTTCATTTTTCTTGTAGATGAATTCATAGATAAAGAATGAATATTTGGTGGTTTGTGTTTCTGAAGAACTTCTTAGTCTTGTAGTAAAAGGTACTTGTTAGTGCTTTTGATATACATCTTTACTTGATAGGACAGTGCGCAATGTAAACTCATAGTGAGGCATAAGGTTCATTCATGCTGATGACCGTAGTTTATTGTGTACGATTGTCACTTACAAAGCTTTGTTGACAGGCAGAAATGCAAGAGACAATAATTAACTTCAGTGTAGAGTGGCATATGGGTTAGATGGATTACGGGCTATATTGGGATTTGAATGTCTCATAGGAGTTAGCAAACTTGACAAGCTGTTGAGTGTGACATGAGTATAGAGGGCTGAGTAGGGTAAAGACAATCCCATGGAAAATTCATGAAAGACACAAAGAAAACAAAAAATTGAAAGAATTATTACTGTTCAGGCTAATAATGGTGGAAAGGAGAGACAAGAAGGGCCCGGTGCTGGATTCGTCGTAGAATTATGTCTTTAGCCGCAATTGCGGTATTTGAATGTCATTTTCGAGGAATCGTGATCCTTCTGTAAAGTATAAACCTTCGGTAAAATCAAAACATGTCCTTTTCAATCATTCATTAGGGCAGTTGGCTTTGGTGCAAAGCAACCAAAACCTTGTGTTCCTGTGGCCCATTCATTCACCAGCCAATTTGCGCCTATACTACAAACAAGCGGACAACATGTCATTCTTTTGCACCGTCTCTCTTGTCTGTGCCGCGCGATGCGGACGTCCTACTTATTGGATGCCCTTATCATCTGCTCGGCTCAGATGTCATACACAACTATGTTAAACATCTTTCACCATGTCCTCAGGGTCCTTGTCATATTTCCAATTTAATGAAAATTTACATGGGACATATTTCTACTTTTCAGTTGTCATAAACCAGTTCTTGTGGTCTACATGATATCTGCTTATTCTTTACTTTACACTCAATTTTGATGGCTTTTGACTAATTGTGATGAACATGTTTAATAAACTCTAGTATAACAAACACAACAAACTAAAATCAGTTTCACCAAACATCATATGAAAATTTGTTTCCAAAACTTATCTATAAAATCAATCCTCTATATAGCCCATAAAACACGTGTGCCCCCCCCCCCCCCCCCCCCCCCCCCCCACACACACACACACACAGTTTACTCTTATCAATACTTGTCCACTATTCTTTTTCAAATCTTTCAAGGTTTTATTTATCTCTAACTTTCTTGGAACCAATGAAGCTATCAGCTCAGTAAACGAAGGAAGGAAAGAGTAACAAAATTTCTTCTGTTTTATCTCAACAGAATTATTACAAGAAATTTCTGTGGTTAGGCTGTTGAGTTTTGGCTATTGAGATGTCCTGTCTAAGGTAGATATAGAACGTAGAGTTCCTACTTTTGTGGCCCAATGCTGGACCAACCCAAATTGGACCCAACAACACAACCACCATACATCCTTCTTTTTCTCTGCCCGGTGCCCATGCCATGTCTCTAAAAACTAGTGGAGTCAGACAGGGAAATAAAGGTTAGAAAATAGTGGAAATGACTTTTAGGTGTCAATGTACTGTTTCTTGATTTGTATACCTTATGCATAACCTGCCTATGGTTAAGATCCTTTATCAATTCAAAGCTGAAGTAGAGAGCATAAAATTAAACTTCAAAAGTGCACCTTTTTACCAGATAAGAGCAATGGACCACATATACCCACAACTCTTCTGGTTGAACACTCCAACTGTGTTACTGTGATATAGGTTTTAATACATTAGTTGATGGTCCTCTTAGTGCCTCATGTATCATGTATAAACTTTTTGGATTATTCTTCATCTAACTTCTATCCCTTTGTTGAGCAAAAATTCTTTTCTGAATAACCAAATGACATAGACATAATATGGTGTGGATGTGTCAGCTTAATGTGCCTATCAAGTATCTTCAATACCATGAATTCTTCTTTGCAATTTTCATTTCACAATAAGTGGGGGTTTTTTTTTTGGTCATGCAAAAGTATAATTCCACAAATTCTTCTTTTGTTTCATCACTACTCTCCACAATGTTCTTTCTTTTTGAGACAGCATAATCTTTTTCAGAAAATAACAATTTGAAAGAGTTAATGAGCTACTAAACAGAAACCCTTAGCTTTAAAAAACTATTTTCTAAAGAATTTTCTTTTGTGATAGAGACATTATTATGTACAGATCTGAGCTTAAGAACCTCCCTAGTCAAAAGTCATGCCCTAATTTTAGCTGCCTCATAAATGACCCAGAAGGCTATAACTGTGATTTTTTTTAATGAACCCTATTTGCCGGATAAAACTTCTTTGTTTCTTCATATACTTAAGTATTTTCTTTCTTTTGACAGTGTATAGTAAACGCTTATCTAATCTGCCCCATGGAGAACTGTTGAAGTCAGTAGTGTTGCGGCCCTTATCTTGTGATGAGATATCGACGGAAATGGTATACTAATTATGTTGATGTACTTTAAAACATGTTGACTTGCACCTGCATCAGTGTTTCATTTAGTGGGTTCCAAGGCAGTTTATAACCAAAACCCACTTGACATTACTACTTTTTTTGTATTTCTTGGCAATGAGCAGTTTGGAACAAATCCTAAACCGTAAACAATACATGGAATTCCATAAGTTATGAGAGCCTTTTTTCCCCCCATTTTTTAATTATATATTGTGAAGGAACAAATATTTACATGGAAGAAGAAAGCAAATATCGTTGTTAAATTGTCAAAAAGAAATACCCCTTAACAAGGCTGGTGAGGAAATGCCATCACCGGCTTGGGTTTCAGTTTACCACCAGTTTTCCAAAGCATGTGCATGACAGGTATCCTACAGCCTCTGGCTCTCTTGGGTGGAGGAGTATATAAAGTAAGGAAACTAACTTGTTACAAGAGAGACTAGATAGAGAAAGAGTGAGCAGAAATCCTGAAACCAAAGAGGAAGAAGCATCTCAAAAATGCAAGACTGGGCACCAGTGTTCATCTCACTTGTGCTGTTCATCCTTCTTTCACCTGGCCTTCTCTTCCAGATGCCTGGGAAGTGCCGTCTTGTCGAGTTTGGCAACTTCCAGACCAGCGCCATATCCATCCTTGTCCATGCGATTATCTTCTTCGCCTTTGCAGCCATCTTCCTCATCGCCATCGGCGTGCGCATGAACATGGGGTCCTAATACTATAATGATTTCTCCATTTCTAGACTCTATATGTATACCATCCCTCTTCCTTCCTTTATCGCTTCTTTTGCCCCTTGCACATTGCAAAGTGGACTAGCTTTCTTAATTTTTTGGGTGTTTGTTTGATTTCTGTGTGTTATGTAAGTTTGAGATTTGAAAGGTGTTGGAAATTTATCAATGGTACTGTGTAATTGTAGGGTTTACATGTCAAGCATCTTCTAAACATTAATGTGTATAAATGAAGTCTTTTACATAGTTTTTTGTGCCCTCTGATTTCGACGCACGGTGGGTGTTCTCTCTGAAGCTTGAGAATTGAGATGCAGGTTCAGTGAGAGAGCAGCACTGTTACTTTTCTGCAACATGCTGGGGGTTAATCTATGTTATTTTCTCTGGTAAGCACAAACACGGGCCAATTAATTTGGTGTTGTGTCGCAGTGATGATGTAGAGTGGCTAGCAAGGAAACAAAAGGAATTAACACACAACACAACAAGCTAAGTCAATAAGTCATGTACGTTGAGCAGGCTAGTTTTTGTATCCATGTGGTTCTGCTCAGGCTCAGCCCTGACGTGAACGGCATGCAATGTAAACCACATACTCCTATAATGTATGCAGTGCTATCAGACACTATAAGACAGGATAGGTTGGTAATTAGTTTTCTAATTAGGAGGATTTCAGAGTGTTTTCGATCATTAGTTACCTGGCCAGGAGGCAACCATTTTCTTTCGTACAGCGGTTAAACTGCTCTTCTTTGGCATTGCGATCAGTAGTGTTTCATCCGTGTGTCAGCCGAGCTAGCGTAAGCAGCTCTCAATCATCAGAAAAATGTATAGAAAAGCAAAACATACATCTGAACTTTGTTAGTATTGTACAAACCCTAGAGAGTATATGTAGACATGCCTGTCAAAATCGGCTAGCCCTGCCGGCCGGGCCGTCAGCTGAAACGTACAGGATCGAGGAGGCCCGTCTAGAAATGGGTCGTACGTAAACTAATTAAATATAGCAGATATGCTCTAGTAATATGTGCGTATTGTTTTGTCCCTGATGAATGCATGCGTGCACATTGCACTACTTGTAGCTGCTTGGCAAATGACAAGGAAGAGCTTTGGATTGGAACTTATTATTAATTGACATCGTTGGTGCCGGCAAGGGCAAGGACGGCAGGCAGGCAGATTGGATCTGTATATATAGACTCCCCAAAGTAAGTGTATATCACACGGGAGTGATGGCGGCGGACTGGGGGCCGGTGCTGATCGCGGTGCTCTTCTTCGTGCTTCTCACGCCGGGGCTGCTGTGCCAGGTACCCGGCAGTAATGGCAGAGCGGTGGAGTTCCACAGCATGCGCACCAGCCACATCTCCATCTTCGTCCACACCCTCCTCTTCTTCGGCTTCTGCGCCATCTTCATGGTCGCCATCTCCATCCACCTCTACGCCGGCTAATTAACCAACGATCCATCCAGTTAGTTTTTATATACCAAACAACCGAGTTTTCAATTCTAATGCATGTCCATGTCTGCCATTATATAGTAGGTGTGGGGCATGTGTGATATGTCTGGATTTCATGCTGCTTTATTAGTGTTTTTTTTAACAATTAATCATGTCTTTTCTGTGTTCTTGATCGACTTATTTTGTTTGTTGAATGTTGAGATTAAATTAAGCAGGATTGTTTCCTTGTACCAATTATCTATCGCTACGCATGCTAAAATGGTTGGTTTTAATTTCTGAATCCTATACATTACCATCCTGCAGATACTTCAATTAATTATACATACATGCATTGGTATTGCCACAGGAGTTGTCCAACTAATTGAAAGCGAATGCTCAATACTCATGTTTCAGGCAACCAAAATTGCTAGTCTCTCAACATGGTTCGTTGGTACAGGACTCGAACACTCTTTTAATTGCTGATTAAAAAAAGGTGAATGGCATAAATTTTGATCAGATGGTTCACATACATATATCTCTCGTGACGTACGTCTCCATCCTAGCACACTGATTTTGATTAGAGATGGTTCACAAATTAAAAAAAAAGGGTGAATGGCATAAAACTTTGTTGAAGTATAATAATCTCTTTAGTTAAGAGAATATATGTAACGTTATTTCCTATATATAGTATCACAGCTAGTGTTGCTGGGATTAGGGTTTACCAAGCCCTAGCCACCATTTGTCGGAGTTCCCACCAGCGAGATCACCGTCGCCTCCTCAAGTGAAGCTGCAGTGGTCGACTGCATTGCGCCGCTGGGTCATCACCAGATCTGCCCAATCAGATTCTGAGCCCGAACCGAAGGCCGACGACATGTATGGGAACTAACCCAGCGTCTTCATCAAACCACTGCTGACCTCGCCGGAACCCTACTCCGCAATACTGCACAGTCACCGAATCTGCGCCGGATCGTTCACTGCCACAGCCCAGTCAATGTATGTGACTGCGTGCGGCAGCGGTGGAGGTTTTTGAAGATCAGAGCCGAACGCCACGACGACGAGATGGCGCTACAGCCCATAGGGTGATCGCAGACGCCTCAAGCTCGTTGGAGGAGCCGCCTGCTGACGCCTCAAGCTCGCCGGAGGAACCGCTTGCTGCCGCCGATCTCTTCCTCGCCGCCACTCGTTGTCGCCTGGTCACTCCGCTTGCATGTTAACAACCGGTCAGGTTTGGTTTGGGTGATGCGACCAGAGACCGACAATCAATAGAATTTGATTTGGGTAGTGCGACCAGAAATTACTTCTTTATTGAGGCTGCATCGAACCCGAGCCGAGCTGAGCCGAGCAGCCGAGCCGATCTAGTGCGATCCAAGCCAAGCTAGTGCAGCTGAGCCGTGTGAGGCATTCTGGCTGGAGAAGAGGTAGCAATGGCGAAGGATCCCGCTAAGACAGTTGCCGCTGCTAATCCGATGAGCCATCATGGCCCAAGCTCGACCTTTACTTCTATCAAGCTTGAGGGGCATAAAACCTATCTGTTATGGGCGCATCAGTGCAAGATGTCACTGGCAGCCAAGAGTTTGTTGAGATATGTGACAGGAGCGAAGAAACGTCCTCCACCAACGGACCCGACTTCAAATCAGTGGGAGATGGACAATGCTTGCATTGTGTCATGGTTTATGTGCTCCATGGATCCTTCAGTTGCAAGCTCCTATATCATGTATGATACGACAGAGCAGATTTGGAAAACTATGGCAAGTAGGTACTCTCAGACGAGCAACTATGCCGAGGTATTTGAGATCTACAGGAAGGCCCAAAGAATGGTTCAGGGTGAGCTCAATGATGCAGAGTACATTGATAAGCTTCTCAGTGAGTGGCAGAGATATGATTTCTATAGACCCTTTCAACCTGAGGTTGAAGCCAAACAAGAGGACTATTGTAGGGAGACAGTAAGGAAGATCATAGTTGTGTATGAGAAGAGGCTTGAGACAGATCGCCTCTACACTCTCCTATCAGGACTGAATCCTAAGTTTGATATGCTGAAGACTCAGATCTTTGCACGGCCTACATTGCCCAACCTTTAGGAGGCTTGCACCATGATCCAATTTGAGAGCGGTCAGAGAGTGAGCATGGTCTATCGTTCGGCTAATGAGACAGCTGCACATGTGAGCTTGACAGTGGAACCCCCTGTTGTGGCAGCTCCTGTTCTAGCTGCCCCCCCCCCCCCTGTCTTGCTCCTGATCAACCTTGGTGTGACTATTGTGGCCGTGCGAGGCACACTCGGGAGACCTGCTGGACTCTTCATGGCAAGTCAGAGAACGCCGACAAGGGCAAAGGCAAGAGCAAGGCAAAGAAGCACGAAAGCACTCAAGCAAATGCCTTAGTTGCAGCCTCAGAATCTAGCCTCACTATTAAGAAACTTGCCACTCTAAGGAGACTTCTCCCAGCTACTTTAGTAGGATCCTCCCAAAGCTCAACTACCGGTTTCCTTTCTCACTCCTTACAATTCTTTCATCTATCTTTGCTAAACCCGATCAATGGATCATTGACTTCGGGGCTACTAGACATATGACAGGCAAGTCAGCAGGCTTCACTACATACGTCCCTCTATCTGAGAGGGACAAGGTCTGTATTGTTGATGGTTCTCACTCTCCTATCCTTGGACGAGGGGAAGTTGTCAGCCCGTCTGGACTGTGTCTATCAGATGTGCTACATGTCCCCAACTTCTCCACAAATCTGCTCTCTATTGCTGCTATAATCAACTCACTTAACTATAAAGTAACCTTCTGGCCTACTCTGTTTATTTTAGGAGCTGAAGACGAGAAGGGTGGTTGGTCATGGTAGTCATCGAGATGGCTTGTACTACTTGGAGGAATGTTACAAGAAAGGTTTTGTGGAGAAGGAGTCAGCTCATTTGGTAGTCACTTCGGAAGAGGACATGATCACATGGCATAGGCGTTTAGGACATATTGTCTTCTGTGTTTTTGATGTTATTGCTCTAGACTTTACAGGAAATATAACAATGATATGCTTAAATGTGAAGCTTGTGATTTTGCTATGCATACAAAAAGCTCTTATCCTTCTAGTGGAAATAGAAGCTTACGTCCCTTTGAGTTAATCCATTCTGATGTTTGGGGTCCAGCCAATGTTGCATCTATTAATGGTTGCAAATGGTTTGTCACATTTATTGATTGTCATAATAGGGCCACTTGGCTGATGCTACTCCACTCAAAGGGTGATGTGAAAGAGACATTCGAGCGATTCTATAAAATGGTGGAGACTCAATATAGTGTTAGGATTAAGACCCTCAGAACTGATAATGGGACTGAGTACACAAATGCTTGCTTTCAGGACCTTCTGGCCTCCAAAGGGATACTTCATCAGAAATCGTGTGTCTGTCAACATACCAAGCCAAAATAGCGTGGTTGAGTGCAAAAATAGGCATGTCCTTGAAGTTGCTCGCTCACTTCTGTTCACAATGAATGTGCCCAAGTTCCTATGGGTGAGACAGTCCTTTGTGCCAACAACCTGATTAACAGGATGCCTCTTCAAGTACTAGACTTCAAATCCCCCTTCTAGGTCCTCCAAGGCACAAATACCTTCATTATTCAGCCTATGATTTTTGGTTGTGTGTGTTTTGTGCACCATCATGACAATGTCGGCGGAAAGCTCTCCTCTCACTTGAAGAAGTGTGTCTTCGTTGGGTATGCATTAGACAAGAAGAGCTACAAGTGCTATTGCCCCTTAAGAGAGAAAACTTTGTCTCCATGGATGTTGTGTTCTGGGAAGGTCGTCCCTTCTATGGTTCCTCTCCGCCCCCTGGTCCTCGAGAGGGGGAGTCTCAAGGCGATCCTTTCTGGTCCAGTGAATTGTCATTTACTCCTAGGGGTGGAACTTTAGCTCGCGGCTCATGAGCTACTCGAGCTCGACTCAGTTTTTGGCTCGACTCGGGCCCGGCTCGCTAACAAACGAGCCAAGTTCGAGCTGTCTTTATAGCTCGGTTCAAAAATGAGCTAAGCCCGAGCTAGACCCCTACTCGCTCGAGCCCAACTCGGTATATATACCAATATATGCATACTAATACTAACTCCTCTCCTTTGTGGCTCTGTGTCTCCTCAAGTCCTCATACTCCATCTCTCAGTCTCATCTCTGTCGCCACCTATCTCGCCTCCACTGCCTCCACCACCGCAGCTAGCTGTCGGGCACAGGGCACCCCACCTCTCCTTCGTCGCCCCCAACCACCCGCCATCACCCCGCGCCTCCTCCATCGCAAAGATGAGACTGAAAGCCGAGTTCAGAGGAATGAGGCAACGAAGTCGTCTTTATCACCAAAGTAGTTGCCGGCGTCAAGAGGAGTCTGGTGCTAGCTCAAGATTTAGGCGGCGAAATTGAGTGCGCAGATGTAGTTAATAGAAGGCAGCCGGTGGCACAATTGGCGTCAACGCAAAGCACGGTGGAAGCGCAGGCTTTGCGGTGGCAGCTCTAGGGTTTAGGTGGCAGCGGAAGCGAGGTGCATAGATTTGGCGAGATCCAGTGCGGAGGCAAGCTCAGAGCGGCGACAATGGCAGAGGAGGTAAGGTACGCAGATCCGATGAGATTCGGTGCGGAGGCGAGCTCGGAGCGACTGCAATGGCAACGGTGGGGCATGAGTGCAGATCCAAGAGCGAGGCGGCGGCGGATGGTGAAGGCGCAGCGGCGTTTCATCGCGGCTAGCTAGCGACGAGGTAGCAGGGAGTAACTAAGCTAACTCGCGAGCTGAGCCAAGTTCAAGCTGGCTGTTCAACTCGATGACCTAACCAAGCCGAGCCGGCTCGGCTCGGCTCGTCAGACTGAACGAGCTCGAGCAGAGCCAAGGCCAACTCACCCAAACTTGGCTCGTTTCCACCCCTATTTACTCCAGCGCACAGACAAGGGGAGCCTGTCAGAGATGAGGAAAGCGGTGAAGTTGGAGAAGAAGAGACACCGCAGGCTACAATGGAAAACTTAGGAGAAAGGGAGAGTTCAGGAGAAGAAGGCATTGAGACTATGAGTCAGACTCAGCCACAACTCGAAGTGTTTACTCGGCGAAGACCCAAGGCCAACACTAATGCTAAAGACTACCATGAGCCATCCCCAACTCCCGTCGAAGCTCCAGAAACTTCCTCCCTTCCTACTCCTCTTCCAGAGTCAAGTGATGATCTTTCAATTCTTAACTCGGACTCTCTTGATCAACCTATCGCACTCAGAAGACCTAGCCACTCGTGCAGGTATCTCTACAAATCTCACATGTATACCACTTCTCACCCTATCTCCAACTTTGTCTCCCTAGACTCTCTCTCTCACCTAAGCATAAGGCTTTTACTACTTCCCTAATCTCAGTTGCTATTCCAAAGTTTTGGAAAGAAACCTTATAGGATACTAGGTGGAAAGAAGCTATGATTGAGGAGATGAATGCCTTGAAGAAAAATGGTACTTAAGAGTTGATACCTCAGCATCCACACAAAAGAGTAGTGGGATACAAGTGGGTCTTCACCATCAAGCAGACTCCAGAAGGGAAGGTAGATTGATACAAGGCGAGACTTGTTGCTAAAGGCTACTCTCAAGCTTATGGAGTTGATTATGAGGAGACCTTCACACCAATAGTAAAGATGACTATTGTGAGGATACTGCTCTCTTGTGCTGTGAATTTAGACTGGGATGTTCACTAGTTGGATGTAAAGAATACATTCCTACATGGAGATCTTAAGGAAGAGGTGTACATGGAGATTCCCCCTGGGTTTGAGACTGTACATGCAAACCGATGGCAAGGTATGCCAACTGAAGAGGTCTCTGTATGGACTCAAACAGTCCCCTTGAGCATGGTTTGACAGGTTCAAACAGGCGATAATGTGGTTTGGATACACCTAGAGCAGTGCTGATCACACTATGTTCACCTGTCAAAGGAATGGTAAGCTGACAGTGTAGATTGTTTATGTGGATGATATAGTACTCACTGGAAATGATTCAAGAGAAGCTACTATCTTGAAGCAAAGATTGGCAAAGGAGTTTGAGATCAAAGATCTTGGTCGCCTCAAGTACTTTCTGGGAATCGAAGTGTCTAGGTCGGTGAAAGGGTCTTTCTCTCACAGCAAAAGTATGTGCTTGGCCTCTTGGAGGAGACAGATATGCTTGGGTGCCGTCCTGCTACTATCCCACTTGATCCCAACTTAAGCCTTGAGGCAAGCCTGGGTGAGCAGGTGGATAGGGATCAATATCAGAAGATTGTTGGAAGGCTTATTTACCTCTCTCATACCCGGCCAGATGTGGCTTATACGGTCGGGTTAGTCAGTACATGCATGATCCTAGGACCACACATATAGATGTAGTCAATCACATTTTACAGTACTTAAAGAGTAGTCCGGAGGGGGTGTGCTCCTTAAGAAGCGTGACCACCTTCGAGTTGAAGTGTATACTGATGCTGACTGGGCTAGCTCTCGAGATGATAGGAGATCTGTGTCAGGTTACTGCAACTTTGTGGGAGACAACTTGTTCACTTGGCGCAACAAGAAGCAAAGTGTGGTGGCTAGATCTAGTGTAGAGACAGAGTATCATGCTCTTGCACAAAAAGTGTGTGAGACCTTGTGGATTCACAAAACATTGGAAGAAGTGAAGCTAAGGGATAAGAACTCTCTTATGCTCTATTGTGATAACAAGGCAATAATTGATATTACTAATAACCCCGTGCAGCATGATAGAACCAAACATGTGAAGATAGACCGGCACTTCATAAGAGAGAAACTTGATCATAACGTCATTTGTCTACTCTTTGAAAGGTCTTCAGAACAACTTGTTGATATATTCACTAAGAGCTTGTATGCTCATATCTTCTCATCTCTCTTGTCCAAAATAGACAAATGTAATATCTATGCACTATCTTAAAGAGGAGTGTTGAAAATGTAATAATCTTTTTAGTTAAAAGGATATATGTAACATTGTTTTCTATATATATAAAGAAGTGGAGCTAGTGGTGTAAGACACGTAATAATCCCCAAAACCAACAAACTTTGACACAAGAATAGTACAAGTAGTACTAGTGCTTGAGTGCTTTGTCTGAAATTAAAGTGGTGAGCGCATGCATGCATGTATGGATAGCAACATCTCAACCTCTCCGCGGCCGCGCAGAAAGTGTAGTATATGATGGAACGATCACCACAGCAGTAGAAAATAAGACATTAACACAGCACCTCACTGCAAAGACAAAAATAAGATGGCGGACTGGGGGCCGGTGGTGGTTGCGGTGGTGCTGTTCGTGCTGCTGTCGCCGGGGCTGCTGATACAGATGCCGGCCAAAGGTGGCCGCGTCGTCGAGTTTGGCAACATGCAGACCAGTGGCGCATCCATCTTCGTCCACGCCATCATATTCTTCGCCATCTCCGCCATCTTCCTCATCGTCATCGGCGTCCACATCACCACCGACTGACTCATCGCATCCACCCTCTTCTCAATTACTACTCCCCTTCTAGTCAATGCAAACATACATAGCTGACGCTGTCGTCTATTTATGTCTATATATGTGTGTGTTTGTGTGTATGATGTATCAAATGAATGAACAAATGAATGTTCATGTTGCATGCATGTTGATATAAATTCTTTTTTTTTTTTTGTTCCGTATGTATGCACCATGCAATTAAGCTTTCCAAGACCAAACCAAGTTTGAGATAATAAGTCTCAGAAATAGTTATTTTGGCAACTTATTGGCTGAATATACAGAGATGTAAGCCGAAGAATCATTGATGTCATGTTATATAGACATATATTCATCATGTATCCATGAGGAAAACACCAATGGAATAAATTAGCATGGCTGAGTTGTTGTACCTGTACCACCACCCGTGTACTTACTAGCCCTGTTTCACTAAAAGACCGTCTAAACTAATTGAAAAGGAAAATGATATAAGATTATTCCTGTCCACAACTTTTTGGAATGGTATAAGGAAATTCAGACATCAAATCAGGCCATATGGTGGAGTTGTAAAAAAGAAATGTCGAGTCCTATCTATCCATCCATCCTACGCACTTGGTTTGGCTTGCTTATCCTCCACGCTTTTCTCCAAAACAAATTTCTTTTGACTTTCTTCTACCTCTACTTTCTTTTTTCTTTTTCATCGAAAGCGATGGAAACAACACATAGGTCCGGCAAGCAATGCCAACTATGCTGCAGTCTCTTATCATCTCACTTTTTTCACCCAAGACACCATCACACCCATCCTGATGCTAGTTATGGTACAGTAAGATGGCAAGAATACATTATGTTATATTTATTCTGTGCTTACATACTACTACAAATTATATTAATGAAGTTCCAATACTGAAAATTTTGATCTCTAGTAATTCTTTTCACCTAAATGTAGTTTCATAACAAAGTAATCTTTTACCCTGTGTAAACATTCATTGGTAGGTATATCGAGGAACCTCTAATAATTCTATTGCCTATTTCAGAACTGTAGTTTTGAATAGAGGTTAGTGATATATGTAGTATCATAGCAGGACAAAAGTAAGAACTCAAAGCCTGCTTGTCAAATTGATGACCACTGAATAGCTCTATGACAGTAGAGTGACATGATTCAGCCCAAAATTTTTGTTTACACAAGATAATCAGCGGGCTCTTCAGTAGACTGGCCTCAGCATATATCAAGCTTTTCAACAGATCAGCATACAGAAAATAGAAATTCAGATGCTCGAGAGTGTGAAAATTGCTGTTTGCAAAATTCTAGTTCTAATCAACAAAAAGCGATATGTGCTAGCCAGTAGATTATCTTCAGAAGTTACCTCCTATCACTATTCTGAGAAGAGGCCATCTTTTCTTCAATGTATTGTGCAAATGTGACCCTTGGTCCCTGAGTGCAATAGAACTAGTTAGCTCAAATTAATTTCAGGCGGCTGGTTAAGAAAAAATTGTGAAGGTAGAGAAAGCACTCACAGGGATTCTGCAGTGTGAATTAAGGTCAAGAAACATATGCTGTCGACGGTCTCTGGCCACCTCCTCTACCCG
The DNA here is from genome assembly GCA_019359835.1 of Pharus latifolius. NCBI lineage: Eukaryota > Viridiplantae > Streptophyta > Magnoliopsida > Poales > Poaceae > Pharus > Pharus latifolius. Next base: position 86,255,698 of record CM033325.1, read on the forward strand.
AGACGCTCGATTGCATGCTTCTCGTGTCAACTCCTGCTGTAATTTACACCAAATTGTCACTTTTAGATTTTGGTTAATCCTAAACTTGTGATGAGCTTACCGAAAGCTGTAAAAGTGTTGGCCATGCTTCAGGTAGCTAAAAACCTTTAAACACAATTTGCATTCATTGAAAGGGTCCTTTAGGAAAGGGCAAAGGAAACAGGGAAATTGAGAGGACAGGTCAAATTTCTCATATCCCAATCACCTTATAGCATCAGTACCCATTAAGCCATTCCGAGTTCATTATCCTAAGCCACAAAGACTGCTTTCTCCATACACTATAGTATGCTATCTCAAAAGGCGCGCATCAGGAATAGTTTTGTTCATAGCTTAAGCAGACGTCATACATGACCAGTACCTTCCCAAATGTATTGTGCTACTGCTACATGTATCATGTATTTGTACTAAACAGGTATGCAAGATATACTAGGTTTACCTCATGAAAATACAACACCAGTTTTTCTTTTACATTTTTATAAGCAACCAAAGAAACAATGACATTTTTATCGCTAGATAGTCTTGCATATATGCAGAAGACAGTATCCCTGATTTATGGACATATCTTGAAAAAAAAAAATTGCCAAAGTGTTAATCATATTCTAGTATACTGTATTCTGATAGGTACAGGTCCATATCCTGACATTGAATATTACGCATCGATGAAATCAACAAGTTATACAAAGATGATACCACTAAGTAAATCAAGAAGATAGCATCTCATCCTTTCCTTAAGAAAAACAAGATAGCATTTCATCATAGGAAAAGAAATAAAAGAACATGTGTTTGTGTAGATGCTTACTTGACCAGCAGACTTCTCAATTAGATACCGAAGACTGGACAACTCATTCAGTAAGTGCTCTATTATATCGTCCGACTCTTGCATCTGCTTCCTAGAGAACTCAAAAGATCGGTCAGCATGCAAACGAAATGTTGTGCAGTCCAAGCACATGCAGATGCCCTTGCATCCTCTTGTATGCCTCTTGAGTATTCCTTTCTTAGGAGAAAGGGTTTTCTTCTCCAAAGAAAGGATGCCTCTTGGCCGCAGTGTGCCCACTTTCCTAGACCCTGATTCAAAAACATGTGGAACACAACCAGCAATTTCCTCCATTGATAATTTTTTTTCAACAGCACCAGGATCGGAAGGCCTGCACACCACTTCGACCTCAAGTGGATCATTTATAGAAGCCTCAGATTTCACCATGGAATTCTGCAGCTCTGGTGCATTATGTAGCACCATTATCTTTGTAGGACTAGCAAGACAAACATCTGAATGATCTGAATGTGAGCTTTGACATTGCTGTACTTCAGCAAAGTCAGCATTGTCTTGCAGTTGTGCAGGTAGCAATTCCTCCATGACACAGCGCAGAGGCTGAGCTTCAGGAAGAACATCACTCTCGTCGGAAGATATTGGTTTTTCATCATCCCCATCTGAAGTTAATGGTTTTTCTTGTATGATTTGTTGGACTCTGGCTGTATTGTCTTCCTGAGGAGACATTCTGGAGACATCAAGCTGAAGCTGTCTGTCAGCGAGAACATTGTTCCCAGCTAAAGTTAATGGGTTTTCTTCTATGATTCTTTCAACTTCAGCATTACCCTCTTCCTGAGGGGAGACTTCTGAGACAGAAGATAAGAACACATCATGAGAAAACCATACTCTGAAAGGGGCATGATAATAGTAATGGAAAGAAAGTGTCAAGAATCAAGTTCACCGTCATCTTTACCAATCTCCATGATAAATGGCAGCAACCTTTTGTAGCTAAACGAGCTTGGATGGTGGACAAACCTCGACCTTGAGCTCCGGAGGAGCCTCTGAAACAACATAACACACACATCTCCCCACTTTTATACAGGAAATGCAATCAATCTAAAGTATGTCTTATGGACACACATAAAAGTTCAACACTGCTCTAAGAAAAATAGCTGTTATAAGGTAAACTCACCGGCTTGCTTCCTGAAATATCATCACAAACAGGATTGGTTTCTCCCTTCACATTGTCACATTGACTCTTCGTCTCTTGGTCTCCAGTCTTCACGACTACAGACCCTGCGGCACCCGGAGGATCAACATCACAGTGAATTCCATCCACATATTCATCAACTGATACAGCAACAGCTTCAGGCGCATCTGCTGAGTCCTCAGGTGGATTATGTTGCCTAAATTCTTCTATTTCTTTAGGTACATTCTTGGCAATAGAGGCTTCTGAAGCACGCACACAAGGAAAAGGACTAAGAAATGCAACTTCGAAGTCTCGAACCAGGGAAATCACAGGAGTTGATGAGATCTCACCGTCCTTGGCCATCGCCGTGAGGAAAGGCAGCAACCTCCGGTACCCAAACGAGGCCGGATCGCGCACAAGCTTTGACCGAGAGCATGGGGCGAGCATCTAATCGAGCAGAAACAAGCAAAAAAAAATCAGATTGGAAATACCAGCGAGCCCAGAAATCAGATCAAGAAACGTCCGACTCACCGGTCTCGGCTCCCGGTCGTCGACCGCAGCGGCCTCCGGCGGCGTGCTCTTGAAAGATCCTAGCGTCGTGGCAGCGCGCTCTGGGGAGGAGTAGAGGGGGGCAGAGGATGGAGGGATGACCCGGCGGAGGCGCAGATCCTTGACGGAGGCGCGGGTAACGTCGCCACCAGGTTGGACGAGGTGGAGGAGGAGCTCCGCGTGGTGGAGAGAAGTGGCGCCGCCAAGCGGCGTGGCGGGGGCTCGTCGGCTTGGCATGGCGAGTGTGCACGTATGCGCTTGGCGTTGCTCAAAGTGAGAGGGGGGGAGAACAAAAGGAGGAGGTTTTGGCGGCAAATACAAGCTAGTTTGGCGCCAACGAGAAAAAGGCAGATTTTTCATTATTATAAATCTAAGCTGATAGTACAAATGCCTAATAAGCAAAATTTAATAAAATCTGGTGTGCATCCGGACGTTATGAAATTTCTATGTGATCGCATTGTTATTTTTTCTTAGTATTAATTTAAAAGTAATTCATATTAAATTACTAAACAACACACTTTGAATGTCTTTGCTCAATATTTATATTTTTTATATAAGAATTTTATTAAAAAGTAGCTATACACAAATTTAGACAAGTCTTTTCTATACAAATAATTTTCTTTCATATTTGGATAAATAAAAAAATCTTATTCAGAGGGAAAATTTCTGACAAAATCTACATGTTCTCGAATTCAAAATCAGATATTGTAGATAATTTATATCTATTTATACCCATAGTTTTTTAATGTACAAAACATAAAAATAAATCTCCACATGACCAAAAGACATAAAAAAAAAACAAGCTTACCACACATTCTCAAAAGGTAAAAATAAAAGAAGCTCTACGAATTTATTTTTAAAATAACCCATTAAAAAATTAATTTCAAAACTAACCCAAAATTTTTAAAAATAATAAAAATAGTCTTAAGACACCACTGGACTAAAATAACGACTGGGTTTCAGTCGTTTATTGAGCTAGTAATTAAACCCGCAAGTCTGTTAAAGACTAAATTATTATTTAAATCCACATATTGTGGATTTCAGTTACTCACTATTAAGTGATTGGACCCGTAAATCCGTTAAGAGGGTGTTTTTGACTCAATAGGCTAATTATGGTGATTAGTGTCATGTCATGCTTAATTAGTCTCTTGAGATGAGAAGTGATGGGATGGTTTGTCTAATCCAGATGAATTTTGATCTGCTGAGCTTCTGGAATTTACATGCCGCATTCTGAACTGAACTGATGTCTTAATAAAATTTTATCTCGGAGGTGATGGGAAATAAATTCGGTCTGGTAAAGTGTGAAAGATTTTGGAGAAGTGATGAGTGAACTGTTAAGAGAAAATTTGGAGGAAGAAAGAAATCTGGAAAAATTTGGAGATGTTACAGCCGATAGGCTATATAACTCGAAAGTTTAGTCACAAAATGCATATATGTAATGTGTGTCGTCGAACTCAGTTAAAACCCCTTGTAAATACAGGTTATTTAGAGTATGACAAACAATTTAGTTAATTGCGCTTGAATTCATAGGATATATAACATGAAAACCAGCTATATTCATCTCTGTAAAAATCTTGAATCTTGCAAGCGTCAGCACGTGAAGGAACATGAGAATTATTCAACAACACACTAAAACATCATACGATTAATTGTTTTAAACGAAGTGAGAATAAAAATCAAAGAAGCAAATAGAAGTAAACAGCCTCTGAGCACCAAAATTCAGCTCAAAAGCATTGACAATATAATTCGAAGCAAGTAGAACTAAAAAGCGTGTGAGATGGATGGATGCTTGTGTGTGAGATGAAGACACCATAATTCGAAGCAAGGGTTGGAAAATATGAGATCTTAGATGTTGGGTGATTAGACCGTCAATGGTGAAACATTCATATATATATATGCTGCCATTAGGCTCAATGAAAATCAAAAGTGGCATCTCGTATGCCCACTAAATTAAAAGGATAACGAATAAACGTAGCAACAAGATATCATATTTATGAGTTGAAGCGGCTGCAACAAGATCAACGCCTGCCGCGACTGATCCACTCTATACAATCACATACCTATCTCATCCATCATATCTACTATTTTGTATCATTTCCATTCATAAGGCCATTCAATTCACACACCTCTCTTTGATTTGACGGCGTCATTCGGCTCTCTCTATCGTTTTCCATCATTTCGTTCGTAATGTGTAACTCCACTATTTCGCTTGTCGTCAATCTTGTTGCCAGTCTACAGGTTAGGCATTGGCCAATCCAGCCCACAATAAACTGAAAATTTTGAGACTCATAATCACCCAAAGTAATTATCTAGCGCAGTGACTGGTGAGCGATACATTGCCACACAAACCACACATAACCAGTATAATAATCTGTGACCATTCTTTTACCTGCCTCAATAATCACAAATCAATACGTAAGGTGAAAATGACACAGATATATTCTTCTAGACTTCTCCTATATATGTGTTTATGTGGCACTAAATACTGACAAAAACAAAGGGCATGAAACACAAATAATATGGAGTAATTAGCTTGCTTATTTTGAGACTTGAGTTAGCAATATTTACATTGGACCAGACAACAGGGTGCATAATAGCTTAATATTAATTAATACAACCAGCTACTATATACATACACTATGGCTTTTTTCTTTTGAGCAGCAGCCACAACCAAATGCTCTTCTTTTCTAATCCTAATCATTCCACTTAAATTGGCTGAGCATTTCTGATATAGTGGTGCTGCTGCTGCAGGTTATTCTATTCCACCGTCCCATCTTAAATACACAACTTAATACCTCGCACAACACCCTTCCTTCTAGATAAGCCTACCAAAATAGTAGTGTACTTGACTAGAATACTAAATAATACGAGTATTACACTTGAGATGGGTATGACAACTATTCAGTTGCTGATGATTCAGCCATTCTTCGTCGCATTCGAGCTCCCCAGGTTAAGTTCTCTTCTGAATCCCTCCTCATGCTCCTCCTCTTCAGTTCCGCAACTTGGTCTTCCCAAGAACTCCTCCAGCAAGACTTCTCTTCCTGTTTCCAATGGCCACACAGATAGCAAGTTAAGGAGAGGCAAGTGTTGATAATGGCAATGGATGGACTTTTGTCAACGAAGTTTTCCACACCATAAATGATGTGAAAGTTGACATCAGCTATCAATACTTTCTTAAGCATACTCCTCCTGCAATTTTCAGCCATACACGAAAAACACCACCTCTCAAATTAAATGCCTAGATAATCTTTCGCATGATATATGTGATGGCAACTTCCTAAAAAGTCTCTGCAACAATTATATTCAGTTACTATCCACACACATTTTGCTGGGTCAATTTATTTTCTTATTCATATGTATATTCTGCTGAAGGGTGAATTCCACGAGTCCTTTAAATGCTACAGAGAACTTAAATAGTCTTCCAGCACCCAATTTTGGGTCCTCAACTATGAGAATTCCGACTCCAATCAAGTCTCTGTTCATCAGTTGTTAAATACTTGTCGCTTCATCTATCAACAGACTTACGTCAGGCTGGATCCTCACGTGCCTCATGCCAAGCGGGTTCAAAAAAATTATCAGTTTACCAGTTTTTGAAACAGAGTAGCTTGCAAAGTTATTAGGGCCGCTTCGATTAGACTCAAAGGATCAATCAAACTAAAGTTACACACTAACTTCGTGGATGTTCTCATATCGGAGATATGCCAATAATCAGAGACATGATTTGGCAACTAAAAATTATCATGATTTGGTGAGCATCAATGGGAGAGTTATGCTTCAACAAATTCATTTACGGACCAGCTGAACAAATTCCCACAATATTTTTTGTTTGAAAAAGGTATATTTACAAGTTCACTTTGAATCTGCCTCTTATGCAAATCATTGAAGTCCTTTTGCTCTTAGGGAGTCCAAGACCAACAAGTTGCAAGGCTTCAAATACCAAAACAACCGAAATTATGCTTTTGTAAATCTTTACATTAAGAGTCAGAAACCATTGAAGTCGATACATGAAAGATGCTAACTTTCCTGACGCCTCCCGTCCAAAATCTAACGAATTCTAGCCTAAGAAACTTTTGGACAGCATTTCGATTCAAATCCAAGAAACTTGTCACACCAAACAGCAAAAGATCCTAACTCAGGTCCAAATAAAGTCTCAGCAAAAAAACTAGCTCTTGCATCCATCCCGACTTAAACAACCCACCACTTGAATCAAAAACTAAGAAATGACACCTAAAGTTTAAAAAAAAAGATCCCAACTTTAACCATAGCAAACAATTTGAGCTCAGAACAAGGGCATAAGATCCCACCTCGTAAAAGCCGCGACGGGAAGCAGAGGAGAAGGCGAGGCGGCAGATGCCGCGTGCGAGCGCGCGGTCGTAGCTGGCGCGGCGGCTGGGGTCGGAGAGCGTCTCGTACGCCTCCTGCACCTCAATGAACCGCCGCGTGTTCTCCGCGGCCGCGCCCGGCGGCGACACGTCCGGGTGGTACTTCCGCGCCATCCGCCGGTACGCCGCCCGGACCTCCTCGAAGCTCCCCTCTGACGAGATCCCCAGCACCTCGTAGAACGTTGGCTGCTCCGTCGCACCCACACCTCGCCCGGTGCCCGCCGCCGCATTCCGTGGAACGCTCTGCGAGCGCAGCAACGGCGGCGGACGAGAACCGGCGCCCGGGCGCAGGAACGCGACACGTCCACCGCCGGCGAGGTGGCCGCTGGAGACGGCGAAGGCGGCGGAGGTGGTGGAGGAGGAGGCGGAGGCGGTGAGGTGGGGCATGTGGTGGTGGTGAGTGCAGTTTTTGGATCTTTTTAATGGTGGGTGGATGTTTAATCAATGGAGATAAGTAGTAGACGTGTATTGGAGTCATTTTCTATGCCTTTGTTCTCTCTCTCTCTCTCTCTCTCTCTCTCTCTCTCGTTTTTTTTGGTTGGTTTGTTTTTGTGAGTTTGAGAATATACGATGCTATGTTTTGTTGAATTTTCTTTCTTCGATTTATGTTCTATTTCAAAATATTGTCGTGCGTGTATCATATTTCTAATATGAAATATAAGGTATATCACGATATATTCTAGAAAGAGCTTACCATCTATGTTCTTTCCAAACCAACACAATTATTGTTTCCGAAGACTAGTAATTGCAACATTCGTGGCGGCATCGCTGGGTCAATGTGCTCTACTAAATTAAATTCTCAATAATGCCATGTCTTTGAGCTAGTCGTAGTCATAGCAGCCCATGGCCCTGAAACATGTCGGCATGTCTCTTGCCAAATAGAAAAGTATGGGTCTTATGTTTATTATGGAACCTTATATAAAACCAGTACACTGTACATGTGTTAGCTGGCTAGAAAAGGGAGATCATTTCCTGTGATATGATTTGATATATACTGTTATCTTTTGTTTTAAACTCAAAATTAATTGCATAAAGTATCGCTCCTTTTTATCCATATTCGTAGGTCAAAAACATCCTACTTTTTTAGTTCCTGAGAAAACAAAGTGAAGAAAGGTTGCATCAAAAACTTGCAAGACTTCCAACTCAACCTCAGCGCAGAATCAAGAGAACCGAAAGACTTCCCAAGTTACCCGTGAATGTGATAGAAGTTAATACCAGATCTTCCCCAATCGGGGCCTAAGCTTGAATCCTCATATGATCCATGATCAAGGAAACCAATTATCTAACGGTTCTTCCAAATAAAAAGAACGACTATACTGTACAGAAACATCGCTTCGCAGCTGCGTAATGGGTGTCAACACGATAAAGAAACATCACAAAACTATTGCAACACACATCTTTGGATGAATCGATTCTTAGAAGGCCTAAGCTACATTAGCTAGGATCTACAGGCAGCAAGGCAAATCAAAGCTTTCTGGTGCTGGTTTTTCCGTAGCATTCTTCTTTTCCAACATTTTGTATCTATTTCTAATTCACCTTACAGCAGAAACATCAAATATGTACACCGGAGAGCCTAAATTATGTGATGATGCTAGTATTAACTCGGTACAGCGTAAGAGGAGAATAATCTGGTTGCACTGTATATTAATATTATAGAAGTGGAAGCACAAAGAAGCATGCAAGACTAGGATCTTGTACAGAAATAAGCATTTCTAGGAGTTATTCCTGAACAAAAACATAGCATGAAACCATAGTGTAGATTCATACCTCTTCTATAAGGTCAGAGTGGAAGCTTATAGAGTTAGCTGACTCCCTTCAAAATATAGTTCAACAACAATCCCCTTTGAATAACTTGCACGGGTTTTCCGTATGACAGACAGCACCAACCACATCAGGTAAGCTGCAACTAACAAAGTTTCTCTTTTGAAAATTCAGTGCTTTACTAACTAAATCAATAGAAATAAATAAAGAGAACATCAAGCACATCGATGAATGGTATTATTTCAAGGTATGCTGCTTATCTCTGAAAAAATCAAGGGGGCACCCCTGAAAAAGTGTTTGAGGTCATGAACAATTGCCTCACATCAGTCACTTACACTGGCCTCTCAGGTGAAATTCCTGTTACCCAGAAAAGAGGAAAAAAGAACAAAGGGAAAAAAAAAACAAAAAGAAAAAAACAATAATGAATGCCATGTTATACATGAATTTTAGGCACATAGAGCAGAATCAGATGAAAAATTAATAAATAAAATATACAACACAATCCCCTGCATTGGTCAAGTGGCCAAGACTTTGACAAATTATTGACCTTACGACCCCAGAAATTATCAAGCTCAAACTTCCAAAGCATTAATTGTACAAGTTACACATGCTAAGAAAATTAAAGCAAAAATCCAGTTCTTAAAGCAAGTTAACTCAATCAAGATGTTTACAGTATGTAGAGAAGAATATTTGGAACATTGCACCAGCCAAAGCATGCCTGTTGAAATGTAACATAGCCTGGAAAAAAAGGTGTACAGTCTTGTATAATGGACTTTACTTGAGTATGGACACGTGTGCACTCTGTTACATCTTCAATCAACCTCCGAGAATGAGCTCCACCTCTTCTTGGAATCACGAGCCTGCAACGACAAATATATGGTTGGTTTTCCACCTCATACTGCAGAAAATCACCTTACCAGCTCCAGTATTACATTTTGAGGTTTACTCTGAGGAACAAATCTTCATCAATTAAGTAAATGAAGAATACATTTTGATAGATCACATGCAATCTCCGGTTGGCACTTGAGCTCTCTCTCCAAAGACCTTCGTATCCTGCAAATAGAACTCCTAAATCAGAAAGAAAGATAACTAACACCAGTTTGGCCATCTGCATCGATCAACTGGTTAGGTGAATCAATATGTCATGTGAAGAGCCAACTGAACAACATTGGCAACCATCAACAACAACATATGTGGTCACTTATCACATCCTAGACTCGCTGGAGTCCACCACCGCACCATCTACTCCAGATCCATGTTGCCCATCTAGATCAGCTACAGTAGAGTATGCATTTTCCTTCGGTTGCAGCATGGGAAAAGGGCCCTCGTCTGCCGAGGGTTTGTCTATAGAAGAGACATCGCTTTCATGAACAAAGTGCTGGGGTTCCTTGATAACAAGATCTGCTTCTTCTAATGAAGCACTTTGTCGTTGCACTTCCAAGTGTCGGTCGCTGTCAGTTTTCTTATTGCCTCCATCAAAAGCCAACTCAGTGCCATGCTGGATGCCATCCGCATCTGAACCAGTTGCTGTCTGATTATGCTTCCGATTAGGGGAGTTCTCAATCCTTTCTTTTCTTTTATCTGGAGAGAGGGGATCCTTAAGGGAACTATCATCTTTCCGTGCCCTGACACCATCTTCTTCAGACTTCTTTGATTTGTGCTGCTCAGTAGCATCCCTATAGTATCTTTCCCTTGAATGCCGTGAACTTCTATGGGATCTTGAAGATGAATGACGAGAAGCTCTATCATCCCTAGAATGTCTTGATTCATCTGCTGCATATTTTCTGTCCTTGCGAGAAGATTCATCTTTGTCATACTTCTTGTTATCTGATTTTATCTTAACATTCCTGCTTGTATTATGGTTCTGGTTACAGTGATCATCAGCTTCTCTAGAGCTTCTCTTCTCGGATTTTGATCTTGGAGAATCCACAAGCCCTTTATCTCCATTCATCCTGACATCATCCTCAATAATCTCCTCATCCTTCTTTTCATCATACTCCAAGCCACTGTCATGTTTGGATTTCTTACAATGACTCTTATCACTGTTCGGCATTTCATCTTCAGGTTCTGATGAGTTCCGCTTGTGAGAAACAGCAGAAGTATCCCCTTTCTTCTGTTCCTTTGGATCCCTTGAAGACATTTCATCTTTGTCACCTCTATTACTTCTATCAGATCTTCTTTTGTCATCAAGCATCTCAGACTTTTTGCTTTCCTTCTTATCAGAATAGCGATGATTTCTCTCTTGGGATCTAGATCTAGAACGCCTACTACGACGAGAAGAATGATGGTCGCGAGTTGGGGATGATTTGCTTCCTTTATGATGCCGTGGTGACCTTGAACTAGCTCGAGCTGACCTTGTTAATTTGGACGGGCTTAAACTTTCTTCTTTATGTCGCTTGGGTGACTGAGAATCAGCCCTAGAAGACTTCTTATACCTCGGACTTATGCTTCTGCTCCTGTTTCTCCTTGAACTAGATGAGTAATGATCACGAGATCGGTCGCTCTCTCTTCTCCCAGGCCTGCTACACTTGTTCCTATCATCCCTGTATGATCTATCACTACCATACTTTGAAAGGTAAGGTCTTGATGGTGATCGTGATCGGTGCTCTCGGGAGTGTCTAACCAGGGGGGAGTATGAGCGGGACCGCCGGCTTCGACGATACTTGATAGGTGATCTTGACCGAGATTTGGACCTCCGAGGAGAGGGTGATGGTGATCTGTAAAGTGAAGAGACCAGTCAGGATTCATTTTACAAGATGCAGGGAGCATAAAAGAACAATATTCTTTTCTTGAAAACAAAGGGAAACATCTGAGATGGATATTGTAATAGGATGGAAATTCATGTCCTCAGTCCTCCATGCAACTAAACCAAAATAAGTGATGTTGCTGCAAGTTACTATATCGAGATATCTCCTACACATATTCCACTTATTTTAATGTTTGGAGTAAAAGTAAAACCATGAGATATCAGATATCTTGAACAAAGATTTGCAACAATAGTAGGACAAAGTAGTCAGAAAAATTAGTGACTGAAAAAGCTTGAGGCAACCTAAGTTTTTCCAATTCACTTCCTCTAGCAGAATTAGTGCAGTACATGAGTTGTTGTCTACTTATGTTGTTACACCCTTGTAGAAATCAAACATTACATACTTCTGATGTTCACCCCCCATGTTGCTGTTTCCCAAGATGAACACTTAAGTGAATCATGTAGCTCGAAATAACAATATACACCAACTTCACGATTCAGATAAGAAAAGTTTTGAAGCATATGCCATACAGTTTCATCCTAATATGTCAAAGATACCAAAAACTACGTTATTTGTGCCTAAAGTTGCCTCTTCAAACAAAAACCACAAGTTCCTAAAAGTACGTACCCAAGCATCATACCTCTAGTATGTAAAAAAAACATAACAACATTACATAAACATTTGAGCAATGTTCTAATATCATCTCCCTATATAGATTGAGAAAGGCAGAATTTGTTCTGAAATCTGAAAAGATTCATTTCACAAGTCACATGAACACCAAAAGCATCATACCTCTAGTATGTTAAAAAAACATAACATCAACATAACAGCATTATATAAAGATTTGAGCAATTTTCTAATATTTCTTCCTATATATGGATTGAGAAAGGCAGAATTTGTTCTGAAATCTGAAAAGATTCATTTCACAAGTCACATAAACACCAAAAGCATGACCTCCAAATCAAGTATAGTCCAACAAAATTTAAAGATTACCTTGACTTCCTTTTGGCATCTTTTTCATCGCCATTGTCCCCACCTAAGCCCTCTGCTTTCAACTTCCTACTTATCTCAGCTGCCCTGGCTGCTGCCGCTTCAGTGGCAGATTTCATAGTGGCTGCTCGAGCAGCAGCCTGTTGAGCTGCTATGGTTTGCTGCATTATTAACGCCTGCTGAAACTGCATCTGTTGCAACTGAACAGCTTGCTGCATCATCATTGGCAAATTGTTGTTCCCCAAACTAGACTTGGGGGGGAGAGATTTAGCCATCTCCACATTCAAGGGGCGACCCCCGACATCCATGTTGTTGAGCGCCAGTGCTGCAGTTGCTTCTTCTGGTTTCGAGTACTCTACATAAGCAAAGTGCTTTGAGTCTGTGATGGTACAATCAACAACTTTGCCACAGTACCCAAAGAGCTGCTTAAGATGATCTGCCGTTAGAAGTGGACTCAGGTTGCTAACTTGAACCGTTTTCTTCAACACATCACCTTTATCAGCTTTATCCGCTGAACCTGCAAAGTGGCAATGTACATATGAGTTCTTAATATTCAAAAAATCACCACATATGCAAATTGAGAATAGCGTGCTCCTACATATGTTGGGTAAAACAAAAGGCAATGGCACATCAAATAAGCAACTTATTTCAAACAAAACAGCATAACAAGAATATACAATTATGGACTTGTTGACACATTAGCAGATAAGAGCACACCAGAGATATATATTATACAAGAGTGTGCTGTACTTGCATCCGTAGAGCAAACTGATATGAACAAAAATCACTAATTAGGTTCGCCATCTTATCCTAGGTACAGAATCTGTGGTTAACCACAGCTTCAAGTGCCAAGAACGAGCAACATACCAACACCAAACATTGATAACAATAGCACAGCTGCTCAACTGATAATTCAGCAACCCCAATACATATCAACAACCTAAGCTAATAAGCTAAACAGAGATGATGCAATGTACTTTCCAACAATCAACAGAAATTTGGGTCAATTTTTAGAAGTTTCAAGGAAATCTTTGAATCATTAAGAACTATACTAATACCACAAAATCTACAACATCCAGTACTGAAACCCTAAGTACTAGCATGCTGTAGCGAACTACCACTATGAAATCGAACATATGGTGGAACAAAAAATCAAGCTAATCAATCATCCATAGCTATCTGTTCCTAGTTCAACACTATAGCTTCTAGACACATCAAATGAATCACACAATATTATGCACTTATGCAAAGTCAGAGACAATACCAGAAGCCTCCTCTGAGGCCTTGGCATCGGCCTGCATCTGCGCAGCATGCGCCTGAAGCGCCTGGGCAGCCATGATGGCCTGAGCAGCTGCCATGGCAGCTGCAGAGGGCGCCATTGGGGCCTGACTGAGGGTGCCCACAGATGTTGTAGCAGCCAAAACCGACATCAGCAGCTGCTGTGGCGGGTGGCTGGACCTACAGTCTGTCGTCTTCGTGCACTTCCCGTTCAGGTACTCCCTGCATATCTCCCCCAAGGAGGCGCCAACGCCTGGCAGCATGACACCGCCAGAGGGACCAGTAGAGGCTCCAGGGATGATGCCAAGCATGCTCGGGAAAGCGCTGGAGAGAGCGCCAGCATAGTTCGGCATATTGGGCATGGTCTGGTTCACCATGTTGGGGTATGCGGATGAGACCGCGGGGAGTGTTGTGGGGAAGGATGTGGAGGTGGTGGTGGAGGCGCTGAAGAAGACGGGGAAGGGGCTGCCCATGACGGGCGAGCTGTCGAGCTCGACGTGGACCATGTAGTTGCCGCGCTTGGGGACGACGTAGGTGACGGCATAGGAGCCGTCGCCGTTGTCCTTCACGGCGCCGTCGAGGTCGCTGCCACCGACACCTGCGGCGGGGGCCACGCGCACGCGGACGTGCGCGCCACCGCTGGGGACCCTGCGGCCATCGCGGTCTTTCCCGACGACGGTGAAGGTGGCTGGGGCTCCGGCGGAGCCTCCGGCGATGCCCGGACCGGCGGCGGTGGACTTGGAGGGGTCCACAGGGCCCGGAAGAGCATCGTGGCGGTCCTCACCGTCGTCAGAGTCGGCAGCGGTGGCAACAGCGGGTGAGGAAGGGGAGGAGGGGTCGGGTTCGTCGGGGGCGGCGAGGGACTTGAAGGTGGCGTCGAAGGCGGCCTTGGCAGCGGCGGCGGTGTCGGCCTCAGACTTGAGCTTAGCCTCCTCGGCTTGGCGCACCCAGATGGGCTTGGGCGCCGCCATAGGGTTAGGGTTCGCGGGGGTGTGGAGATCTAGGGTTTCGAGGTGGGGGGAGATGAGGCGGAGGAGATGGGTTCGGGTAAAAGATGTCGGGGAGGCGTAGCCAAACGACATTGCGGAAGGTGCGGTCACAGTTGCCGGGTGGGGCCCTTCTGGCAGTCAGTTAAATCTTAGTTAACTTAAGCCAGGTCCAATTATTGGGATAGTTAGCTTCTTCTAAGTTGCAGGTGTACTAATTAACACCAGAGCAAATACAAAATGTGAGAAACATAAACTTTATTAATTCGAAAGTTCCTTTGAGGTTTTATATTGTCTCATTGAACCTTTGAAAATACATTTAACACGAAAGATTGTACAATTCATAGTTCTTAGATTTCATAATGTTCCTTGTTAATTACATCTATAGATTAGATCTAAAGAAGACTTTCGATTAAGTCGTCGATTGTTGTCATCTCCGAGCCTATAATCTATCATTCGAGTATGCAATGTGTATGTTCATGCATGCAATTATGCAAATCTACAACCTCATCAGTCTATGACGCGATCACATAATACAGCTAGTTTTCGTCTCATTGGTGCCCCCGAGTGTTCTTTGGCCTCGTCAGTTGTGAACAAAATATATGATTTCACCTTGTCGGTGCTCGACATTAATAGTATCTGACTTCATTAGTCACAAACAAGGTGGCATTCGCTTCATGGGTACATGGCGATGGCATGTATGGATGGTAGATTGGTGGCATCAAGATGTCCATCAATGATTCTGGATTGTGCTTTTAGTATGGCGCGTGGATGGTTCAACATTGGATAACTCATGGTGGGCTTGGAATAGATTGCCTTAATAATTTTAGTATGGATCTGGAGTGATGTGCTCATGCATTTCTCATATTTGATTTTCGTGCACAATAAATCAAACTTCCCTTTACAGTTGGATAGGGACCTTTATACCCATACGAATTCGAACTTCTTGTGGAATCTTATCTGAACGACTTTTGCATAGACCCTCTACGAGATGCATAATTTATGCTACGTTGATGAGATACTTATCATTGATGATCGTCTCTATAATCTCAAGTGTCATAGATTAAATAGAAGAAGAGGGAGCTCTTAGAGATATTTCTCCTCCACTATTTCACCTAATATTAAAGAGATAATGCAAAAATTAAAATATTCAAAGGGATGAGCTAGTCTTTATTTGTTCCTTTTATTTCTTTTTTTATTTTTAACGAATTTCTTCAATATTTTAGATCCACTTATTTTATATTTTCATACTTTACCTAGTTGTACATGAAAATGTACCTTTGAACTGAGCACAGGCTAACCCAACAGGTTATTTGGGTCCAGAATAAAATATTAACTCTGTCTAGATAAAATTATATTGGCAAATTATATATAGTTGCATTTGTTATGGTGAGGAAAACACAATAAAATATTTGTTTGTCTAATTTGAGCCATTTGGTAAAAGTTGTAATCACATTTACGTTTGAGCCTCTAGGAGATGTTCGGGTGGGCTATACACCTTCAAACATACTATTGAAGCCACAATAGCATATTATTTAGGTTCATCATTTTTAGAGGATTCCAGAAGATCATGGAAGCACTCATTATGTTAAAGGACCCAAAAGTTATTGCTAATTACAATTAGGTCCTTGCATTGGTTTTGACCACAATAAATTTTATGATTTTCATGACCTTCATGCTGCAACTCATATTCCATATGTCTGTCATGTCATAAGATTTCTACAATGATATAGAACATCTTATTTTGACAAGAAAAAAAATGTTATGACCCTTTTACAGATAGGTCCTTTGCACATCGATTAATTGTGCTTCCTTTAACTTTTAATGGCTTAGGCTAGTTTGTGAGGCCATATTAGAATCATGATCAGCCATATCCAGTAGCTAGCGTAACCATGTTGTGCAGTTAAACCAACACATTAAATTGCAATCAAATCAACACACCGAATTGGAACATGCGGTCATGTCATCAGTACAATTTTATGGGGTAAATTATATACCATTGTATTTGTATTGACAAATACAACACAACTTTATATTTATTTACTTCTTTAGACTTATAATTTGTCTCACAATTACAAGGTCCCACTAACTAAAATTATAGCATGAGAGTATCTTATTCTCATTAGGCTCTTATGCCTAATGGTGAGTCGCGCTCAAGCCTTTAACTTCGGGAGCACGGGCAGCGCCTTGTTTCCACGATTTATTAGTAAGGTACATGGATGGTGCTTCTATGCACGATCTCCAAGAGATCTAGGAGCCACACCATGCCCGTTCTAAAACCTTCATTGAGAATCAACAAGCGCTTTGTCTCCATGATTTATCAGTAAGGTACAGAGATGGTGTTCCTTTGCACGATCTCCACGAGATTCAGGAGCCGCATCACGCCCGTTCTAAAACTTTCGCCGAGAATTAACAAGCGCTTCGTCTCCATGATTTATCAACAAGGTACAGGGATGGTATTTCTCTGCACGATCTCCACAAGATTAGGAGCCGCATCACACCCATTCTAAAACCGTCACCGAGAATCAATAGCGTCCCGTCTCCACGACTTAACAGCAAGGTACAGGAGCAGTGTCACACCCATTTTAAAATCCTAGCTGAAGACAAGTACGGCACGCGTTCACACACCTCAGGCCACTCTGACCGAATGCAATCAAACGCGTCATCCCTCGCGTTAAGCTGCTCACGCCCCTTCTTTAAGGGCACATTCTTGTTATTCTTCATTACAAAGCGCTGTCTTCTGCTCATCATATGCATCGCACAAGGCCATCACAGCCTTGTCACCTTCATTCACACATGCATCACGTCTGCGACCGACGAGGCCTGACAACCGCATAGCTGGGTGCTGACGAGGCCAGTTATGTGATTTTGCATATGTCCGCAACCGAGGAGGTCGGACACTTGCATAGCTAGGTGCTGATGAGGTTAGCTATGTACTTCCATTTATGTCTACGACCGAAGAGGCCAGACGGTTTTATTTGCATTTCATCTATTCCCAAAGAGTAGAGATAAAGTTTGAAGACGATGACCCTAAATGCAGCCTAATCAGAGGTATTCTACTAAGTCATACTTAATGGATATAATTAATTGGGAGCTTCACGAAGTCTCAGGAACCAGAGACCCGAACAATCTCCTGCAGTCAGTGTCTTGCCTTAGACATGATGTAGAAAACAAAGAGGAGGATATAGTTATGTGGTGTATGTAGTTGTATTTTTTGTAAACCCGATTTTGGAGTTAATAAAATACAGATTCTGCTTCCCACCAATTTTTGTTATTTTCATTTTCCTTTTCGAAATTTTCTATTTATGGAAACAATAGTATACTGGTGCAACAACGTGAATCCGTGCTCATGGTGTTCAATATCCCATGGAATATGATACAACGAGATGCAACTTATACATCATCAACAATTATGACCATAATGCAACAAACAAGTACCAGAACTTACAAATGTAGCCATTTATATAGTCTTGCGGTAACACTAGTAACATACATATAATACGAATGGTCAATTCATTCAAAGAATACCATGACACGAAAAGAAAATCTTTACACATGGACGGCACCAAACTTGCGAATATTGCAACATATCAAATTGCAAATAAGCAGCAATACACAATTATTTGCCTACCCTAATAACCTGGTAGCATTAGACCAAACTTCAACAACATTTGGCCTCATGACATCTATTGATAAATCATACATAGTACATCATTATAACAAAATATTTGTGAAAAATAATAAACTAACCGATCTCCCACTTATGCAACTACAACCTCTCTACACAAAATTTTTCGTTGTCCTATAGAGTGAGATACAATGAAAACCTAAACCTATGACTTTCGAAATAATTCATAAATAATTGTAAAAATAATTTATATAGCATTCTTGAGTTATTCTCTTCAAACTTCACCAATTTAATATTAGCACTTTTGTACAAATATTAGTCAAAATAGTATTTTTCGGTGTTCTGTCTATTTCTAAACAATCTGTATTTCAGAAGCTATAACTCCCACAAACAAAATCTGATTGAGGTGATCGACCCCAAAATATAAATATATCTAGGATATATAAATTTTCTTTGTTATAAACATTTCCAAATTAGTCCATCTAATAACTAAAAAACTCAAGTGAATCATCCAATGATGAATAAACTGAAATTTTGTATCAAGTCCCAATTATCTTGTAATTCAACATAATTAAACTAATAAATATTATAAAATAAAAATATGTGACCCTAAATAAAATATGTCACCGTGAATAAATAAGTTGGGTTTGTTGATCGAAGGATGCCAACTAGAGGGGGGTGAATAGGCGGTTTTCTAATTTTAATTTTGATTGAATAATTTAGAACCTAAATGGCAATATCAATTCACAAATAATATAGATGATGATACAAATTAAGTTTTGCAATACTAGAGAGACAAAAATAATATTTCAGTTTTTAGAAGTATGAAGCAAGTAATAGAAGTAACTGAGAGAGATCGAATTTTTCCCGAGATATCGGAAATTTGCCGATTTCCACTAATTCTCGTTGAAGCACTCTTCACTAGAGCTTTTGCTTCGATTCCACTAGAGGTAACCCTTCTCCTCTCCGGATAGGCGAGCTCCGAGCCTTTACACCCAATCGCCGGGCCTCTCCGACACACACCGTCGATGGAGAGATCGTCGGACCTTCCGGGTCATCTAGGTGAAGGCAATCACCAAGAGTAATAGGCCTAGCACTTCACTTGATCAAACACAAAGCTTGAAAAACAAGGATGCAAGTGCAAATGACTCAATTACAATCTTTTCTCAATTGTCTCTCCACAACTTTGATCAAGGATTTGCTTCAAATGCAAGAGAGTATGTGAGAGGTTTTGGCAAGCTTTAGCATAGAATTTTGGAGATGAATGAGTTGCATTTTTGTTGCCAAAGTCGAAACAATATATATAGCTTCAGAGAAAATAGCCGTTTCCAAGAACCAGGGCAAAAGTTGTATAGGCCGGACATTGTCCGGCCATTTCGGACAGTGTCCGGTCAGTGAAAAATAAATAGTGACCGTTACTCACAAACGCAGGAGTGTCAATTACCGTTTTAAAAAATTTGTGAAGGCCGGACGAAAGATATTTGTCCGGACATAAACCCCGGACAGATGGATATTGATGAGGATTGACACCCGAGTCAGTTCAAATATATGCATCGTTGGTTCAAGACAGATTCGAGCCAGACACATACCTGGTGGTGCGAACTCAAGTCATTCTGAGAAGCACCAGCCCGAGGTCGCAGGCTTTGCGCGATCAGACCGCAGCTAGTGCGCGGTCAGGAGTTCGTGTGCTATACGCGAACAGAATGTTGGAGATGTTGCGCGGTCAGCCAACATCCCTCGGTCAGAGCACTTTCGACCAAGGTATTTGGGATTCACCTGTCCCTATTCTGGGGATATCCCAAGTATCCCAAAGATTCTTCCACGTGGAGGACCAACCTGACGAGGATTGACACCCGGGTCAGTTCCAATAAATGCACTGTTGGTTCAAGATAGATTCGAGCCAGACACGTGCCCGGCAGTGCGAACTCAAGTCATTCTGAGAAGCATCAGCCCGAGGTCGCAGGCTTTGATCGATCAGGTTGCAGGTTTTGCGCCATCAGACCGCAGGCTTCGCGCGGTCAGAAGTTTGTATGCTATACACGAACAGAATGTCGGAGATGTTGCGCGGTCAGCCAACATCCCGCGGTCAGAACATTCTCGACCAAGGTACTTGGAGTTCATCTGTCCGGCTGTCCCTATAGCGGGAATATTCCAAGTATCCCGAAGATTCCTCCACGTGGAAGACCAACCGTCAGGAGGTTAATACGTGCAGTTATCCATGAATAACACGTGTTTAACCTGCGTGGAGGTTAAGAGCGGTTCTCTAAAAACCACATCCAACCATCCAAGCAACTGTTTGATGCAGTTACGACTTGGCGCCCTTTCGACCAATATAAAAAGGCGGCATGGTGTATCAAACAGAAAGGGGGGGATTGAAGGGACCAACGTCTCTAATACAAGCGAGATACAACACATCTCAACCACTCAAACAGCCAAGTCTACGACCTAGATTAGATAGTTTTTTACAAACCTCTTTAACTTCTTTATGTATCCTTACATAGGAAAAAACCTTCGCCTGTGAAGGTCTTTTCCCGCCCTTTTGTAAATCTTTCTCACATATAGTGAAATCCCAACAGGACGTAGGGCTATTACTCCCACCATCGAGGGCCCGAACCTGTATAAACCTCTATGTGCTCCTGTTCTCCATATTTCTACATACCTTCCCGGAGGGTCATCTTGAAAGGTCTAGCTATTACAAAATTTGCATAAGTTCGGCTGAGGACTCCGAGTCCGAATCGTCGACAGCTGGCGCCCACCGTGGGGCCTTTCTCAAGGCGTCCTAATTTTAATCCGGAGGTTCGCTGAAACATGGCTGGAGTATATGATTCCGAGAACGATTTTGATCTCGAGGATTATGCTCACATTCCAATGCCTTCTCCAAACGATCCTGTTCCGATGGAGGAGGTTGAAGGCCGGAATCTTCCAGAGGTGGAATCATCTCTCCAGGTCATGTCCATCGACCAGGGGGCGACTAGCGCAAGGTCAGAACCCAGAGAGGTTCTCAATGCGTTAGAGGATGAATCCGGTCCGTCATACGACCCCGCTGAGGGGAAGAATGATATCGACCTGGAAATCAGCCCGGGGAGATTCAACCCTGATAACCTTCACCGTCTCTTTGATTTCGAGTTCGACTCGGAACAAACCGAGATGTTTTCCCCATCAACAACCTCTCTCCCTAGACAGTTCGCTGCCTTGTCGGAGGAAACTCCCGACCAACAAGCCGCTAGGGAAGAACGGGATCGCAAACAAAAGGAGGATGAAGATCTCGAGCAACAAAACAATGAACTACGCAAAACTGCCCTAGAGGCTCTTCAAGATGCGCAGGCTCGTTACGATGCTGCTCTGAGTTCTTCTCGACGGTCATGTGATCGCAAACGTGACCAGACCCCTTCTTTGCCTTCGGAGCGTTTCCCGGTGGACGAAGAAACGGTAACACCTGGTGCCTCTAGGAGAAGCACCCATGGTCGACTGCGATCTATCGCGGAAGTCATGCGTAACTTTCCTCCTACGGTCACGGATGCGCAGAAACCGGCCTTTACCAGGATCTTGGCGGAAAGGCTGGATGAGGTCGCGTCTGAGGCGACCCCAACGGCCTCTTCCACTCGGTAACACGTTCCCGCGAACGAGAGTGTCCTCACTCTGGTTCTGGCCGACGAAGTTACCCACCGCCCGTACCGTCCCGACAGGACAAGTACCGGCGAACGCAGGATTCTCGTAGTATGGATCGGGTTCCTGTTCACTCTCGTTTGGGACCGCGAGTAACTTCACCGTTGCGTGAGGTCGCCCGTAACCCGGTCGAGAGTCACAAGGCAATTCACGGTCCCTACGTCGGTTGTAAAGCTTTCTCGTCGGGCCTACGTGCGGTCGTTTGGCCTGATAAGTTTCGACCAGGGGCCATTGAGAGGTTTAACGGAATTCAGAACCCATCCGAGTTCCTTCAAATCTATATCACTGCCATCCAAGCGGCAGGAGGTGATGACCGGGTCATGGCCAACTACCTGCCTACAGTCCTCGAAGGACCGGCTAGAACCTGGCTGTTTAACCAGCCCGAAGGTTCCATCTATAATTGGGAAATGCTGTGCGACGCTATCCTCAGCAATTTCCAAAACTGTTACCAAAAGCCGGGTAAATAGGATGATCTTCATCGGCTACGACAAACTTCAACCGAGACTCTTCGGCAGTTTGTCAAGAGGTTTGTCGGGGTGAGGAATACCATCCCGAACATATCTGATGGCTCCGTTATCAGGGCATCTAAACATGCCGTTCGATACCGGAGATTCACCGAAGACTTGCTTATCCACCCTCCTCGATCAGTGGCCTATCTGTTCGACATGGCCGATCGATACTCTGACGCAGCCGAAGCAGTCGAATGGAACCGGATGGTCGACAAGGGTGACCTACCACCTCAACCAGGTTTCAAAGACGCCAGGATAGAAGATTCAAGTAAGAAGCCACCGGAATCTTCATCAGGTGGGAAGTCAAAAAAGTCGAAGAGGAACTGCTCTGGACAGTACCGCGAGGTCGCAGTAGCAGAGAAGCCGCCTTCGACCAAAGGTAACAAGCCTTCATTTAAGAATAAAATTGCTTCTGGTGGTCGTAGTGCTGACCAGCCAGAAAAGTCAACTAATCCGCAGGAAGGCAAGAAGTGGTATCCACTCCACAACTCCGCAGGCCACGACCTCAAGAACTGCAGGAGTTGGTTGAAGCAATTGGATGAGTTCTACCAGGGAGTTGGGCCAATGCCAACCTTACCGCCTAAAGAGCAGGCATGCGGACTTAGAGACGCCGACGGAGACGAGGAAATGTCCTACCAGGTACCTCAAAATCATATTAATGTTATTTTCGGGGGTTCTTCTTCTTTCGTTTTCAAAAGGCAGTTTAAAGCCTTTTACCGAGAGGTTAACCAAACGGAGACATCTCTTGGTGAACCTCAATACCCCGTTGGTCAGATACACCATTGACATTCGATCGTTCTGATTGTCCCGCGGGGCTTACTCGACCATTGAGACTCCCTCTGGTCATTACCCCGATCATCAGTAACGCGAGAGTCGAAAGGGTCCTGATCAATGGAGGGAGTTCCCTTGACATTTTGTTGGTCAAGTCGCTCGACGAGATGCAAATTCCTCTTTAGAAGATCAAGCCCATAATCCATCCGTTTTATGGGATAATCCCAGGCCCCTCCATGATGCCGTTGGGACAAGTGGTCCTCCCGGTCACACTGGGAGAACCAGATAACTTCCGAACAGAATTGGTTACTTTTAACGTAATCGATTGTGATTCAGCTTATAATGCAATCTTTGGCAGGCCAACTCTTGCTAAATTCATGATGGCAACGCATTATGCTTATCAGTGCGGAAAATTGCCTAGCCCCAAAGGTGTCATCTCAGTCCGAGGCAGTCGCAACGTGGCATTCACGTGCGACCGGCTATCTTTGAAGATGGTCGATCAACTTCCCCTCCGGGACGCCCAGGTCGCCACCGTCGCCACCGACGCAATCAAGGCTGCTCCTCGACCAGATGAGAAACTCAAACTGGTTCCTTTGTACCCAGATGATCCATCCAAGACAATTCGGGTCGGATCAGGTCTGGATGACAAATAGGAACTCGAGCTCATTGCTTTCCTCCGGGCTAATGTAGATGTGTTTGCGTGGAAACCGTCCGACATGCCCGGTGTCCCAAAGGAAGTAACCGAGCACAGGTTAGCAATTCGACCTGGACGACGACCAATAAAGCAAAAGCTCAGGCGTTTTGCTGTTGACCGACAGGAAGCCATCTGAGAGGAGTTGGACAAATTCCTAAAAGCCGGGTTCATTCGCGAGGTCGATCACCCGGAATGGCTCGCCAATCCGATCATGGTCCGCAAGTCAAACGGCAAGTGGCGCATGTGCGTCGACTACACTAGCCTCAACAGTGCCTGTCTGAAGGACGACTTTCCCCTTCCCCGCATCGACCAGGTGGTCGACTCAACTTCGGGTTGCGAACTGATGAGCTTCCTGGACGCCTGCTCAGGATATCATCAAATTAGCATGGCAGAAGATGAAGAGAAAACTGCCTTCATCACCCCGTTCGGCACCTACTGCTACGTCAGAATGCCGTTCGGTCTCAAGAACGCAGGTTCCACGTACCAGCGCTTGATGCAAAAGACCTTTCTTTCCCAGATAGGGCGTAATCTCGAGGCATATGTAGACGACTTGGTTGTAAAAAGTATCATGAGATTGTCTCATTTGGACGATCTCGCTGAAACCTTCTGTAATTTAAATCGCTTTGGAATAAAATTAAACCCGGAGAAATGTTCTTTCGGGGTTTCTTCAGGAAAACTTCTTGGTTTCCTTGTGTGTTCCAGAGGCATTGAAATTAATCCTGAGAAAATCAGGGCCATTGAACAAATGAGATCGCCCTCGACCATGAAGGATGTTCAACGCCTGGCTGGTCGCATGGCGGCCTTAAGTCGCTTCATATCGCGACTAGGCGAAAGGGGATTGCCTTTCTTCAAAGCCTTGCGGAAGCATCACAATTTTACATGGTCGGATGAGGCCGAAAAAGCGTTTCAGGAGGTAAAAACATATCTATCCAGTCCGCCAGTATTGGTGTCTCCCGACAAAGGAGAACCACTGCTTCTTTATCTGGCGGCCACACCGCACGCGGTCAGCGAGGTGCTTCATGGTCCTAAGGAGCGCTACCCTGAGGTCCAGAAGATACTTTACGTGCTACTGATGGCTTCCCGTAAGCTACGACACTACTTCCAAGCTCACAAGATCATAGTACCCTCCTCCTTTCCTTTGGGGGATATTGTCCGAAATCCAGAAAAATCTGGTCGAATCGCTAAATGGGCGGTCGAACTCGGTGCTTTTGATATCCATTTCACGCCCCGCATGGCGGTTAAGTCTCAGGTTTTGGACGACTTTGTGGTCGAATGGACCAACCCTGAGCCACCCGTGCAGGTGCCAGAGGAATTGGAATGCCCCGATCACTGGACAATGTACTTTGATGGCTCCCGTAGTTTTCAGCACTCGGGGGCTGGAGTGGTCTTAGTTACGTTTCAGGGCGAACAGCTTAAGTATGTCATCCAACTACACTTTGTTGCGACCAACAACACGGCAGAGTATGAAGGTCTTCTTGCAGGGCTCCGGGCAGCAAAATTCCTCAGAGTCCGTCGATTAGTGGTGAGGGGAGACTCACAGCTGGTCGTAAACCAGGTAAACAAGGAGTACAGCACCTCCGATGAGACAATGGCTCATTACCTGAGGGAAGTGAGGAGATTGGAAAAACACTTCAGTCATTTCGAAGTCCAATACATCCCGCGAAAGGACAACATTCTCGCAGACCAATTATCCAAAATTGGGTCCTCACGCACATCCGCTCCGGCAGGAGTGTTCATTGAACACTTGGACCGTCCTTCGATCATGACTTCGGTCGAGGATGATCCGGTGATAGCCTGCGTTACCAACCTCGGTCAGGAACAAGATTGGACTCATCCATTGAGAGTCTATCTTGAACATGGGACCCTACCCGAGGACGAAACCGAAAGCGATCGGTTAATTCGGAAAGCGCGCCTGTACAAGCTCATAGATGGAGTTTTGTACAGAAAGGGTACTCAAGGAGTATTCATGCGCTGCATATCTCAGGAGGAAGGGAAATCCCTCTTGAAAGAGATACATGACGGTGTATGCGGTGCGGACGCGTCATATCGAACACTGGTCGGAAAAGCTTTTCGACAAGGATTCTACTGGCCTTCGGCACTCGATGATGCCAAGCATATGGTCAAGAGATGTCCTCAGTGTCAGTTCCACGCGAGACAGGTTCATCAACCTGCCTATGCGTTACAAACCATTCCCCTCGCATGGCCTTTTGCGGTCTGGGGGATGGATATTGTTGGTCCTATGCCACAAGCGGTCAACGGGTACAAGTTTCTGTTCGTAGTCATTGACACGTTTTAAAGTGGATTGAGGCCGAACCGGTACGAAATATTACCGCGTCAGCAGCACAAAAGTTCTTTCATAAGAACATTGTTGCTCGATTTGGTGTTCCAAACCGTCTTATCACCGACAATGGTTCTCAGTTCGCCAGTGGTCTTGTCCTAGACTACTGCGATCAGATTGGAACCAAGGTGTGCTTTGCTTCTGTGGCACATCCACAAAGCAATGGTGCTGTAGAACGGGCCAACGGGCAGATACTGCAAGGCATCAAAAAACGTGTTTTTAATCGGCTTAAGACTTGCTCGGGGGCTTGGGCAGACGAGCTCTATACCATTCTATGGGCACTACGAACTACCTCTAGTCGAGCCACCGGTGAGACGCCCTTCCATCTGGTCTATGGGGCTGAGGCTGTGTTGCCGATGGAAGTTACTATTGGGTCTGTTCGGACAGAACAATTCGAACAAGTTGATCAGTCCGAACAGCGATCACAGGATATCATCCTCTTAGAAAAAAGGCATGATCGCGCTTTGATCAAATCTGCGGCGTACTTGCAAGCTTTGCGCAAGTACCACAGCAAAAGAGTGCGACCACGTAGTCTTAACGTGGGCAACTTGGTTTTACGAAAAATCCAAGACCAGTCTAATCGCAACAAATTCTCCCCGAAGTGGAAAGGCCTTTACACTGTTGTCTCAGTGCCGCGACCAGGATCAGCACGATTAGCCATGGAGGATGATCGAATCCTGTCCAATACCTGGATCATCGATCAACTTCGCAAGTTCTACGTATAAGTACTCAATCCCTTTTCCTGTTCAATTAGCATTTTTTCATAAAACAAAAAATGTTTTGGTTTCATACGATGAATATTTCCTTTCATGCCCATGTACTGCGAATTCGACTCGGGGCTGGTCGCCGGCGGTTAGATCATTACAACGTTCTAGTCGGATTCGCTGGTCGATCTCATGACCGCTTCCAGACAAGTCACTCCTAAATAAGACGTTTCTCAACGCACACGGGCTTTCTGGCAAGCCCTCGGTCATCTGAGTGGCTGCTGCTTTGCAAACAAGGCTAGGCGTTACACTGATCATAATTGCTGGTTCGATCACATATCCCTGGTCGTTATATTCGCTTCTCTCTTGCGTTTGTAATACTAAGTCTTCAGTATCTACAATCACAGGCGGGGGCTAGGGGGATATGTTTATAATATGAAACAACATAAAACAAGAATATATTTGAAAGTATATTCATTTTCAGAAATGAGTTTCAACATACATTGCATTATACATAACAGTTTCTATACAGATGTAGGGATCACTCGATCCCGAGCTCAGTCAGGAGCTTATTTACAAGGGGTCTGATCTCCTCCATGACGGCCTCTAATTGTTCCTCACTCTCGACCTCAACCGGTCCCACCAATGGCTTCAGATCTGCATCTGGGCCATGGTGAAGTCGAAACCGGCTGAGAATAGCGGAAGCGGCTGACCGAACCCTGGTTCTGATCGCCTCTTCTCGTCGCCGTGTATCTTCAAGAAGATACTCGAGAAGTGACTCCGCCTGGGCAATGACTAGCGTAGACCAGTCATTTTGGTTGAGGTTATCTCTTGTGGTTTCGACCACATCAACCCTCAGGAGACGAGCCACCATCTTCAGCTTTTCGAAGATCGAACGGCTCAGCTCTCTGTTCGCCTTTTCGGAGGTTTGAATAGAGCCCTGTAGGATCACCTTGTCCTGGCTGAGTTGTCTTATTTGACTTGCTTGCGCTGCAGTAAGAGAAAGGGTTACTCACAGGTTATAAAGTTAAGTCTTCCTAATTAGGAATCGACTTACCAGAGAGTTGTGACCACAGCTTGTTGATCTCGATCCCTTGGTGTGAAGTCACTGAGATCGAATGAAGCTTGACCGTGGTCACTTCTTTCTTCAGAAACGCCACCTCTCTGTGATAGAACAGAAGGAGTGGTCATAACCAATTTGTATCTATACAAGTTGAAGTGTAATGATCCTTACTTGTGCAAGTTGGCTCGCTCTTTTTGTATGGCCTCAACGCTCGCTATCATAGCAAGCGACCTGGCCATCATCTAGGATAGCTCCTGCGATGCAAAAAGAAGTTAAAGGTGTCCTATGTACAATCCAGGCGCCAAAAGAGAAGTTCATCATACCTTTGTGAATTCCCGGAAGGAAACGTCTTCCGGGATGACAGGAGGACTCGTTGAAGGCCCCGTTGCGGCCACAACAGAGGCAGCCGGTGGGAGTGCCTGCTGGGCACTACCCCCAGTCGCTGTTGCTTGCCACTGGGTCTCCGTGCCTGCTTCTCCCCTCACGGCCCGGACTACTTTCTGGACCAAGGGGACGGAGCGCTCCTCACTGGAGGCTCCGGCACTAGCAGCGACTTCAACCCTCTCTGGAGCGGTTGAAGGACTGGGTGCTATTTCTTTTCGCCTGACAAAGAAAGATGAACCAAACAATCACAATTCGTGGTCATCACAACTTATTTTAATACCACTAAGATAAGGGTTCTTACTTTATCTGAAATCCCATCAGCTTTTGGGATTTCAGGGAAGGCTCTCCTCGAGAAAGGGGACATTCGTCGTTTGTCCTGGTCTTCCTCTTGGTGAACAAGGCCTTTTCCCCCTAGGTGTGTTCCTCTGTAAGAACATTTTTAAGGGAAGGTGAAGACAAAGGGTAAGAGTTCCTACCTGGGCAACCTGTCCGGTTGGCGAGGTTGCATCCTAAGGCCTGCATGGCTCCTGGACTTCTGGGGCTAGCACCTCGTCCGCAACTACCACGGGGCCTTGCTCGGTTACCTCCACTCCTGTCCGCGGGGATGAAGGATTTTCTTCCCTGGGACTCACAGGAGTCACAGGAGGAAGCTCTTCTCCCTGAATAAGCGTTAACTCAGTGAGCAAGTATACAAGGGGAATTGAAGAAAACAAGACCGTGAAAGAATCTTACCATGGTCGCCCCTTCGACCAGGGAAGTAGAGGCAATTGACCCTGAAGCCTCGAGGGCTTCAGGAGCAGGGGTGTTACCCACGACCACAGGACTTTCGGTGGCCTCGGAGTCTGCTACAGTCACTTCTGCGGTGGCAGTTGCTTCTACGGGACAAGTTGGAGCGCCACCGGATGGAGAGCCCGCAATCTTCCTCCTCCGGCGGACTAGGGGAACATCATCATCCTCCTCTTCCTCGCTCCTCTCCCCCTGTACTACGAAGAAGTGATTCCAGTCCGCACCTGGAAAAACGGAAGGAACGTGATATCTTACCACAGTTTTCCTTGCGGTAGGAGGGACATTCCGTGAAGACCCCTCTCCAAGATTTGGCTTGGCTTTCTTGGGGGCGGGATTCCTCGTCCTGGGTTTCAAGGAAACCTTCTTCACGTGCTTCATCATTGGCTTCCCCAGGGAACCGACATTCTCGCTTGGGAACGTCGCCTCGGCGAACCTCCCTAAGAGCTGTTCTCATTCCAGCGAAATTGTCAGTGCTGGACATACATAAGACCTGCAAAACAGAAGTCAAGTGAAAGATAAAACCTTTATATCATAACCGTGTATGTTTCGAATTAATAACAAACATATATAAGTTAAGGGTTTGTTTGGAAGAAAAGAATTTTTTAGGAATTCTTATAGAGTTTGAATGATTAAGAATATTTTCTATACTAGTGTTTGAACAAAGGAAAAGGGAGATTATATTTCAAATGAATGGTTCATAACCTCCATATATAGCAGAAAAATTAACTCAAACCTGTTGTGAAACAAATCTCTTTAGTGAATGTCCATAACCATATGTATCAATATTATAACACCTGTGGCATGAACTATCCCACCATACCATGAAAATAGTAAGCACTATGCTATGAACTTGGTAACCTCCTTGCCATCACTTCTTTGTAACTCTTATGGCTATTAGAATTTCTAACCTTTTCATCTCCCATGTGTGCCTAAAAAAAGTGGCTTTGCAAACATTGTATGAGATATGAAAATACAATGAGAATACATGATAAGAGAAGATAAGAATTCTTCATTCCCTCTCCATTTCTCTCTATATTATATCTATTCTTAGATAGTACATTTTTTCATAACAGATTATCAGTACGAGTGTCCCTATAGATTATCATCAAGCAATCATTTACCTTGGTAGTCTCTAAAAATTATTGTCAAGTAATCGTTTTGCTTAGTAAGAATTTCTTTTGATCAAGATGTCTTTTTCATGGTAAGACATCATTTTGGTTTCTTTGGACGAATTTTTTATGCAATGCTCATAATTTTCTATTTGTTACATATTGTTGTTTACTATGAAGAATTTCATAGAGTTTGAATTTTTTGACTTTACATATTAAGAACAAAAACTATTTGTCATAAATACTAGGTGCTTAAGTTTATTTTGATAGTTATACAATGAATGGGAAATATGCATCCAACCAAGATAAAGCTAAAGTAATGATTTTTATTTGCCATCACCTCTACAAAAGACTAAAAATTGAATATATTTCTATGAAAGATTTGTTTGTTCTTTAGAATGACATAAAGAAAATATATGATGAAAACAATTATGATTCCTCCTAAATCTCGTTATAGCTATGTGCAGCTGAGGTTGCAAGATTTTAAAATTGTATGTGAGTATAATTCAAACATGTTTAAAATTAGTTCATCAAAGTTGTGCTCCTGTAGCAACAATACCATTAAGAAATATTATGAATTGATTTACTGTCTACTAGTGATCGAACAAAATAATGAGTTTTTGATAAAAAAACTATGAGGAATATCTAAAGATTTTGCTCCATTTCCTGAAGCGAAAATAGCAACACACAACCATAATAAACAAAACAAATGTTGTGGTTGCAGCCATGACCGTGGTCATTGATTTGGTTATAGACGTGGTCAAGATAATTATAATGTTTATTTCAAAAATATAATTCACCTCCAGAAGAGGTAAGAAAAGGGAGATAAAAAGAGTGAAAATTGTAACTGTTATAGAAAACATATGCTGTTATTATGGAGGTGAAAATCACTAGTCTTGTATCTATCGTATGCCTGAAACATCTTGTAGACTCTATCAACAATCACTAAAAAACAAAGAGAAAGATAAAGACAAAATTTGCTTGTGGTAGTGGCAATAATGATGATGATTTTCTTGACATTAATCAGCTGGAAACCGGTGTCCATCTTGGTGCAACAAATTTATATGTTGCTGACTTCTTTATCCAAAAGTAAATCATTTAGATGTTTTTGATTAATTTCTTTATCTTAAAATAAATTTTATTTATTTCTATAAAATTTAGAATAAATCTTGAAAGTTGTGCTATTTGATATATCATGAATTTTATGATAATATGTTTTTTTTGAAGTGAACAGATAATCCTCTTGTTCTACTAACAATGAATGGCGAGGATATGTCTCATGAATAGTCCAGCAACACATACTATATTTAAGAATAAAAAATATTTTTATTACTTAAGGATATAGGAGGCAAATGTTAGCAGTGTATTGCGAAGTGCAAAATTGACAGCATTCCAAAAGAACTACTATACCATTACTAAGTGGGACAAAACTCTATATCAATATGGCATTATATTTCTCTAAAGTCTCAAAAAAAACTTATTGAGTTTTAAAGATGTCCGCTGAAATGAATATCACATTGAGACTATATAAAATAACTAAAAGGAATATGTAGTATATTAATATTACAAACATGTCATCAAGTAAAACACATGTGTTGAAAAATAACCTGCATTATCCTTTGGTTTGTACTATATAAAGATTAATAAATATGAATCACCTACGATTGTAAATCAGAAGTTTATTGATCATGATAACTTAATCATAAACCAAAAATTTACTAATAGAGATGGTTTGATCGTACACCAAAAGTTTACTAATTGTGATAATTTTTTTTACTTGGTATGACCGATCAAACCATCTTGAGTCAATAATGATGCTAAAAATTGTTGATAATGCATATGAAATTTATGAAAGAATTAGAAGATTCTTCAATTTAACGATCTCTCATGTGTGACTTGCTCTAAAAAAAAAAGAAAGAGACCATCACAGTTTAAAATTGGGCCTAAACCTCTTGATTTTTTAGAATGCATAAAAGGAGATATATGTAGACCTTTAGATCCATTGAGTAGACCATTTAGATATTTTATAATCCTAATCGATACATTGACTAGATGGTCATATATCTCCTTATTATGAAATCACCATTTGGAATTTACGAGATTATTGGCTCAACTAATTAAGTTGTGAGCATAATTTTTAGATTATGTTTTGATAATTTTAGTGAGTTTACTTAAAAATTTGCAATTATCAATATATGTCAATTGAAATAATTGTTAAACATCCTGTAGCATGATCATAAAAAAATGGCATAGTAAAATTAGTTACTAAAGGTCTTGAGTTAATAGCAAGACCATTATTAACGAGATTAATAGTCTTAATATATGTTTGAGATCATGATTTTTTACATATAACAGCATGGATTCGCATCAAGCGAATAAGTTGTCATATTTCTTCTCTTTAACAATTGGTTATTGTCAAAAAACCAAATATTTCCCATCTAAAACAATTTTAGATGTGAGGTATATGTTCCATTGCTCCATAAAAATATGTTAAGATGTGATGACAAAGAAAACTGGGAATATATATTGGAAATGAATTTTCATCTATAATTAAATATTTTGAGCCATCGATGGGAGATTTGTTTAGAGCTAAACAAGCTAATTGATGAATCATTTTCCTGACAACAGGAGGAGAAAATAAGTAACTGAATAATAAATAGGTTGGAAAGAATTATCATTGTATCATTTTCGATCCTCATACAAAACAATGTGAACAATAAGTTCAAGAGATAATTCATTTATAAAGTTTAGTAAATCAATTTTTAAACACATTGAAATATATTAAAAGAGTGACTAAATCAAATATTCCAACTACTAATACTCCTATAAAGTTTGATGTCCTAGAAGGACAATTGTTTATCATAAATGAGACAAAAACAAATAAAAATCATGATAGACCATCCAGTTCTGAAGATAAAAAAAAATCCTCAAAAAAGGGAGCAAAAATTCAAGATGGTCAAGTCGAGAAAATATTGATTCTAAAAAATTTCTTAAAGAGACAGTAGGCATGACTAGTAACAATATCCTTGAAAGACTCGGGTACTTGATTATTGAAAAAAAAGGAGATCTTACTAAATTATATCATGTCTGAAAATTTATAGATTCAAAATAAAATTGACGTCAATAATGTATTTGCATACAATTTAGCGCTATATAAATTATGAATGATAACAAGGATCAAGAATTTAGATACCTCGAGGAATACAAATATAGAAATGATTTGCCAAAAGAAAAAAACACAGTCAAGGAAAAATTGAATTCTCTGTTAAAAAGAGAAAATTTTGGGCTAGTAGCCTATACGCTAGATGGTGTAAAATTGGTTGGTTATGAATGGGTCTTTGCGAAAAAAACAAAAATGAGAAATGAGAAATTACGAGATATATGGTATATTTATTTTCACAAAGTTTTGTGCAAAGATCCAATATTGAGTATGATGAAACATATTCTCCCATGATAGATGCAACAATTTTTCAATATTGTATCAGTCTAGCAATAAAAAAAGTCTTGACTTATGTCTAATACTCTGATGAAAGTCCCTAAGGTATTTAAACTGCCAAAAGTAGGTTCTCGAGAATAACATTCAATCATATTGAACAAGGGCCTAGATGGATTAAAACAAAATGTGTGAATATGATATAATTGCCTTATTATATATTTGATGAAGGAAAAGTACAAGATAATTCTATGCGCCCATGCAATACTACAAGAAGATCTGGATCTAAATTTATGATAATTGAGTGCTCAATGGTTGAATGTCACTTGATGACAAGAAAATTTTTTGATCCTGAAGTACTATATTCAAGTGTTATAAGAGTGCAAATTATTTTACTTCTTATATGACTTGATATATTGTTTTTTGTTGATTTATTAGAGTGGTATAACTCTAACTCTTGTCATACAAGAAAACATTATAATAGAATGAAATATATATTTCGTTACTTTCAAGTTATAGAGGATATGTGTATATATTTTTTAACATATCAAATACATATTTAGTTATTTTTTGCAAATGTAGGGTATATATATATATCTGATACTCATAATAGTTATCACACATTGGATATGTTTCGTGATAGTGTTGCAATTTTACGGTATTCAACGAAGCTAACTATTGTTGCAACTTTATCAATTATACAAAATTTTTGCCATCTATGAAGTCAGTATAGATTTGTAAAAGAATATGATTATTTGACACAACATATTCAAAGAGTTTGTGGTTTAATTTTATACAAAGACAACACTACATTCATCACTCAAATAAGAGAATGATATATCAATATGGTAGAACAAAACATATTTAATGGAATGTTTTCTTCACTTGTGATCTTCAAAATGATGTTATCATCAATTCAATAAATTTGCTCTGGCTAGAATTTGGTGGATTTATTTATCAAGCCATTTCCTACGACAACATTCAAGAAAGATTACATCAATTGAAAAATCTTAACTGATCTAATCTTCAAGGAGGTAGACATGTATTGTACTCTTTTTCCTTAAGCATGATTGTTTTTTTGTTGGATTTTTTTTCTTGGTAAGATTTTTCATGAGGGATACATATTTACAAGTAATGGACATTCAAGGTGAGTGTTATAAAATAATTCTTTTTAATGGATGTCCATAACCATATACAACAATATTGTTACCCAATGGCATGAAAGTATATCCCACTATCCCACCATGTCATGAAAGTAGTAAACATAATTTGGTGACCTCCATGCCATCACTTCTTTGTAACTCTTATGACTATTGAAATTTATAACCTTTTCATCTCCCATGTGTGCATATAAATAGAGATTTTGCAAATATTGTGCAAGATATGAAAATAGAAGATGAGAATTCTCTCATCCCTCTCTATCTCTCTCTATACTTTGCTTTTGTACTTTATAATTAGAGTGTACATATTTTTAACAAAACCTAATTTTCTAGTTTTCTGTGTGTATTCATGCATTTTTTTTCTAATCTTGTATTATTTTTATATTTTTTGCGTTCTAAATGGATGTAAAAGGAAGTGTATATTAGTTAAGACATAATGGGCAAATATACATCAATTATATTGAGAAGACATTCGCATTCTCATTACTCGTAAACAAAATATGTTTATTAATGTATTTGTATTTAAAATACATCATAATCTATTCCACTTTATCTTCGGTGAATTCTAAAACTCATTACGATTACAGTTATGAACCAAACACTAAATGATAGGGTTCTCAATTTCCACCATAACTCGACCCGACCCAGACGAATACACTAGATCCGGGGATGCCCTGACTAGACCCAAGGCAAGAGTGAATAGATGTGAGTGGCAGGCCAACTAGCCACACCTTACCCTAGTTATATATAATCACATATTTTTATTTTGAAAATAATTTTACCTACAGAATCTTAAAACCTGGCATGATCTGATGGATATCTGTCGAAAAAAGAAATTTTGATATAGTATACCAATGAGACCTTATTCTAAGGAGTGATCTTCAACCGCCTTGCGCTAGGAGTTTAGTTTGGGTTAAATGAGTATATAATATATCTATAAAAATCGAAGCAAAGCAAAATATGAGTTTATCTCGTTTGAATGGTGAGTGGGACCACATATATATAGCCGCCTCGTCATAAACAGTTGAAAGCCTAAGATTGTTTGCAGTGTTGACATCATCTAGGAGGTGTTTAGAGTTTCCACGTCTGCTCTAGGTCATGAAACACCTCATGAGGCACTTTCTCTTTGCAACTCAAAGACCAACTACCACTTCTTAACTAGATCCTGCAAGCATCTACATCTTAAAATGCATAAACAATGACTACAACATCATAAATGGGGTTTGCAAAATCCAAAATTTTAATTCTACATTTATTTTGAATTAACACATTGAATTTATTAAATTGGCTAGAGTAAAATTAATTTATTAGTTATTATTTAATAGATTGTTTGATTGGATTAATTAATATGAGATCGGACGGCTGTTATCGTGGCACATCGCCACTCTCCGTGAACGGTGACGAGATCAGACGGTCCGCACGCAGTAGTGCTGCCCTTCTCTCTCTGTTTAACGACTTCACGATACCAATTAAGCTAGGGTTGGCTTTTCAATTCCAATCCATGGCGCTCGTGGTGATGTGCGGCCAGCCGTGCAGCGGCAAGTCGGCGGCCGCGGCCTGCCTTGTCTCCGCCCTTCGCTCCTCCGACCCCCAACTCACTCTCCGCATCATCGACGAATCCTCTCTCCACCTTGGCCGCAACGATAGCTACAGAGGTTTTTCTCTCTGTGTTCTTTCATGAATTCCCAGTTTTTTATTCATTTTTTTTTTGTCTCCGTTCTTTTGCTAGATATGATCGTGGAGAAAAACTTAAGGGGAGTTCTTAGATCAGAAGTTGATAGATCTGTGTCCCGAGACAGCATAATAATCGTGGATTCTTTGAACAATATTAAGGTGAGGACAGTGCCATGCCCTTTGTTCTATTCTGGTCAAAACTAATCCGTTTTCAGTGATCATTCATAATCTTTGTCTCTGCTACCATCATAGTTGCTATCGATGCCATCATGATTCTACTTACCATCATAAATGATAAACCCCCCCGTTGTTTGTTGCTTACCTTATTTTCGATGTGATCAAGTGGCTCCTACCTTGCAACATGCAGGGCTACCGATATGAGTTATGGTGTCTGGCGCGAGCTTCCGGAATAAGATACTGTGTGGTAGCTACTTTCTGACTCTTTTCTGTGCTGCTTTTTTTTAAAAAAATATTTCTTTGGTGATGGTTTTACTCTAAGCTTAGCGATAGTATCCTAAAGCATGACTAGTAAATGGTATCATGTGTTCTAAAGGTATTGGTTATGGTTAATTAACTCAAAAATGATGCCATACGAACCTGGGACTAGCCATTTATTAGGACCTTACACTGTTACGCCACACATCAGCTACACATAACTTGAGAGCCAAATCAAGTCCATTGGAGATATCTATGTGGAGACTTGCAAGACAATGCTTACTTGGATCAAGACTATATAATGTCCTTTCATAATTAGAATATAGGTTGAGAAAATGAAGTTACAAATAGTAGAAAAATTCATAAAAGGAAAGGGGACAATAGGAAGGCAAAGGGAAGATAATTCAAATGTGAGCTTAATGCCAGATTGGAGGTAATTTTGAAATTGTAGTCTAACAGGATAGATGTTTCGGTTTTGTCACAGCTCCAGTTCAATGTGTTTTGACTATATATTGCACCCCCTGCATTTTATGACAATAGATACCTTTTAGGACTGTGGCTGGCTGGCTGCATCAAAATTTCACGCAAAAAGTAAAGTACCATAACTGAAATGAAATCACTTGAGGTTTCCTGGGTTCCATAAAAATGAGAATTTACAAATTGCTGTATTCTACATGAAGGATCTCATAGGGAAAGAGTGCTCACTGGAAAAGAATGTCAATTTTGTTATGCTGTTGCACCATTTTTACAATAAGCACTCTAGCAGAAAGTGACTCGTTCCCAACTATTTGCTTTATGTTTCAGCTTTTCTGTGATACAGAAGTAGACCATTGTAGGGAATGGAATAACAAGCGTGAAGAGAGAGGAGAACCCTCATATGATAGTAATATGTAAGTTAGAGGATTTTCTCTTTATGGAGCTTGTTGAGCTCTCATATTTTATAGTTTTCATATTTTGCCAGAGTTTATAATGTTCCTTTTTTTTTTTATATAGCCTGTGTAGATGTTACTATCTTATTCAAGACAATTCAAATTCTTTAACCTCAAACAATAGAAATATTAGAAAATAGGTGGCATTATACTTACTTCAAAACACTGAAGTATTCCGCAGATTATGAAATCCTTTGTTAACTCCCAGTATCAGGATAAAACAATGCAAATGTTTTTCTCACTCATCTTTTTGATTTGCATATAGTCAGATACCGTTGCCCTCTAATCAGTTATTCTATTGTAACAGATTTGAAGATCTCGCTCGGAGATTTGAGATGCCAGACAGGCGTAATCGTTGGGACTCCCCTCTATTTCAATTGTTTCCATCTAGAGGTAATTGAAATAGCTATTATTTTTTGGACTACATATATGACATCTTATATATGATCTGCTTTGATCTCCACAACTAATACTTCTCTTGGTAGCTGTCATAGACGTATAGCGCCTTAGGCAATGCTTTGGTGATGACAGTTCCAGATTATGTCAGTTGAGCCTACAAATTTGTTGTTCATTTTTTATTTAGTCTAGCTGAGGCCATGGCCTAATATTTTCATGTAGTTGCTGCTGAGGCTTACAAGTTACAACATAGAAAGTTAAATATTAAGATGACATCTATCTTTCCAAATGTCAGACATGTCTTCTCTTTCTAAACCCTCTATGTATAAATTAAATTTTCAGGAGGTACCGCCTAGTTCCCCTTTTGATCTCTTCTCTTTTATATCATTTTAGGAAAACAATTATTAGTTATTAGCTAGCAATACTTATGAAACACATTTGTGATGCTTTTTTTTTTCTTTGTTTGGGCTTGCTTTTGTTTTATCTGAAGTGTAGATGTTTCAATGCCTGTTTATCTTATTGATGCTTTCAGTTACCATAGTTGCCACCAGTTTTTTGAAGTAACTGCTCTGCCCAGTTTCTGTCTATGGGCCAGTAATATACTAAAACAATGTGGCTGTGGCAGATTCTTGGCTGAAACCATCTGGTATTTGGCCTGCAACAAGCTAAGTCTGGCCAAATTCTGGTAGTGAATATCCATCTAATGTTAGAAGTGGACTCAGCTGGTTTAGGACCGGTTGCTGCTAGTAACTTGTCAGAAACAGGTGCCCTCGTGCAGATGGGTCTGTGAGTTCCAGTTTTCAAAGCTTCAGCCAGCCTTTCATTATAACTAAAGCTCTACCTTTAATTTTCCCTTGCTGTATGTTTATCCCTCATTCCATTTGAGTAATCTCTTTTGTACTGTTTTTATCAGATGAAATAGGGGAATCATCTCCTGTTATTGCTGAGGCTGTGTCATATTTGACTAAGAAAGTGGATTCCAAAACAAGAGATGTGAAAGTTCTTCAGCCTACAATAGCTACTCAGACTGTAAGAACTGATAATTGAAGAAATATGGTACAGATTGACTGCAGCTGTATGATCTTCTAAATATCTCATAAACAACCTGTGACAAAATTATTCTGTACTCTGCTAAATACCTGCATTAGTTTGCTGTAGTATATAGTATATTGCAGGTCCATACCAAAACATAACTACCTGTTACTGAACATTAACTCTCGATTTTTCTAGCATCCTTGCCTTTTCCATTTTGAGTAAACTCTATTTAATTTCTTTTTGGATGTTGTCAGTGCAGTGACGTTTCCTTCATGGTAGTACCTGTAAGATTTGAATCTTGACTTTGGCTATTTCAGGTACGAACATCAGAGGCTAATTGCCTGTATGAGATGGACAAAGCAACACAGGTAAGGGTGGTGGATAATTTGTCTTTGGAATTGCACTCTCTTTTATCTTTTTATCTATAAGCCTATAAGATGTGCTGAACTTTTCAGGAGGTGGTCAATGCAATTGTTGAAGCACAGTCTTGTGGTCTTGGGGTTGCCATAAATAAGATATCAATTGGACCTCACTTGCCAACTATATCCTTTACTGATTGAGACAAATTCTTTGTACTGGTTGATATCACTTCAATGATTTTAAACAAATAAACTTGAATCGGATTTTTCATCCCATGTTGACAGAAGGTGATGACTTTTAATAGGATTGAACTATTTTGTGTCCCTTCTTTTGATTGACGACATGCAAATCTAGTAAATTTTTAGCAACTACCAAATGCATCAACCAACAAAACAACCTTCCAATGGCACCCATACATGACATGTACATTGGAAGGTTCATATGTGCATATGTGGCTAAGTGCTTCTCCTTCAAATGTGAGATCCTTGACTAGCTGTTACATCAATCTTGAGAGATCAGTTGGCTTGCCTGAGCTTCGAAGTCTACGGCGAACATTCATCAAGCTGGCAGGACAGTACAGTTTGAGTGGACCACCCCCACCAACAGATGCAGAGAGTGCAAAGAGGATGTTTGTCGACTATTTGAACCGGGAAATTGGCGCTTCATAGCTCACAGTTACTCCCTTTCACTGTGTTTTGCTGGATTATGATAGACTATTTTGTGAGGTATATTATATCTAAAAAGAGTTTTACTTGAATTGTTACTTGGTCTGTTGCTGCCACTTCGCTGCTGTTGCTGTAGAATTTTGGAGTTTAAAATAGGCTCCAGCCCGGTGTTTGTCATTCCATTTCCTTATTTTTCTCTACGGTTTTACTAACGAGTGCACGGCACGTGACTGCCAAAATGCCTAAATCATGAGGGTTTAACTGTGACAAGTATTTTTGTAGACCTTTTCAGTTTTTTTTTTACGATTTATTCTTTTCATTATAAAATGATATTTTTATTATCATTCGGATATTTCTAGGCTCACTTTTTTTTTTCTTTTATTCATTTTTCTTTATCACCCCTCTATTGTAAAATATAAAATACATAATTTTCTAAATCTTGTAATAAAATATAAAACACATATGTAAATTTATTGATGTTTTCTGGTTATATTTATTTATTTTCTCTTTTCCCTCTTGCATTAATGATCAATCCCTCGTAATAATAATTCTTTCGCTCATTTTAAAAGCATTTATGATTAAGACTAGTTTATTTCTTTTCTTTTATCAATTCTTAAAATTAAAATCTTCTTAATTTATGTGAATGGTCAAAATATGTCCTATATTATAGGATGTGTAAGTGTACATAATATTCAGTTGTAAATGTTCGTTGTCTATATAGTTTATATACTCTTCAATGTTATGAGTAAGGTATATATACTTTTTTAGTTCAAGTGCTATACATGCATGGGTTGGGGTGAGCGAGGTGCATTCCAATGCAAGATTTTTCTAGGTCGGTGAGATCGGAAATAACAAAAATTTATATCATAGTATATTTTATATTTATTTTTCTTTTAAACCTTTTCTAATATAGTTGTTTTATAGGAAATTTTTTCTTCTGTTTTCTTTTCTTTTTGTTTGTTCACATTTTCATGGTTTTATTTTTCTTTTATATGTTTTTGAATTTTTAACATATGTTCTGTAGTTGTCAGTTTTTTGATGATGTGTGATGTATTTTGTTATAAGTATTTAATGTGCAAATGTAGGTGTATAGTTTTTTTAGTTATAGACATTATATCATGTATAAACGTATATTATTCATACATATATTTTTTATACATGTTCAACGCATATTCGTAAATTCATATAGTTTTG
Organism: Pharus latifolius; assembly: GCA_019359835.1. Taxonomy (NCBI): domain Eukaryota; kingdom Viridiplantae; phylum Streptophyta; class Magnoliopsida; order Poales; family Poaceae; genus Pharus; species Pharus latifolius. The sequence continues at coordinate 86,297,300 of CM033325.1, forward strand.
AGTTGTAAGGGCGCAATGAATATGTGTAAGTGCATACTAGTATTCTATGTGATTCTGTTGTAAGTTATGAAGCTTGTACAAATATATTTTGGGTAATAACTTGGTACTTTTGGTTGTTGGCAGTCAGCATAATAAGTTCATGTGTCTTCGAGTCCTAAAAAAATTGAATTTTCTTTTAAATAACACATTACAAAAACATAATTACAGAAATAGTAAATATTGTAAAATTTTTATAGATCTAGTGTCTGATCGTTATGCGTCTTAGCGATTAAGATATTTCTCGGTTTTAGTCGCCATGGCAACTGAAACTTGTGGGGAGATTTTGGTTGTCAGGATGTATGGTGATTAGGTTTTTTGGATTGGTTGGATTTGAAAAACAGTTTCAGTGATTAGGATGTATAGCCATTGAATGTTAGATCTGTAAAAATTTTATAATATTTATTATTTCTATAATTTTTTTTCTAATATAGTATTTAGAAAAATTCAAAAAACTATAAGACATAAAGGGAGCTTTTTTTTGACCAAACTCGACAGTAGGTAGGATATATAAAAAGGAAAATTGATTTTATGGCACTGAATTTCAGGTGCGTGATATGATGTTATTGAAATTTCGTCTTTTAATTATATATGTCACTATTTTATTGAAGTATTTTTAAAAAATTAGAAATTTTGCGTTCCAGTGTTTTTATTTATTTAAGATCATGATTAAGTCTTAACATAAAAGGTATTTTGATCATTTTCTGAGCTGATTGATCAAAAATAATATATAACATCAAGATTCAAAAAAAAAAACATAGTCAAGAGACAAAATTTAAATGACATATCGTATTTACAGCAAAGTTCAGTGGCATGGAATCAATTTTCTTTTTTTCTTTTTGGTTTTGTTTGTAATTTTTTTTATTATTTTCTTGATAATATATCTCTTCAATAGGGTTTTCTTATTGTTTCTTAAAATATATATATATAATCAATTTTCCTAAAAAATGATGAATACATATTTTGTCTAAAATTGTTTTTTATTTCTCTTACATTTATTATCATGTTTGTCTATATAATTTTATAGAGTTCTCTAAGATAACTCCCTCCGTGTCTTATAGTTTTGGAGGACATGGAGACTTGGGAACTCTTCTTTTATGGTACACACAAACACGAGGGCCACATGAGTGTCCATATATATTTTTTTAAATATGTATTTTGAGGAGAAAAATCACTATTTTTATTAAGAAATAAAAAATTGCATTTTTGGAGAATTTAGATATATCTATTAAAATTTTTGTGAGGTAAAATATGTTTAAAAAAGTGTTTATTTTTCTTAATCCAAATTATTTTAAAAAATATTAAACTTATTTTGATTTGGTGCAATATTATTGTTAGATTGCTGTCATTTCACTTGTTTGAAGCAAAAAGATGAAGAAACATGCTCGTTCATTTAATTGGGTCATGTCACCCGACTGCCACATGGGTCCCACCCACTTCTCCTCTATAGAACTTGAAGAAAGCCAAAATAGAAAAAACAAAACAGAAACCCTAATGGCGCCGCCGCCGCCACACCTTCCCCGCCGACCTTACAAGCGTCCACCCATCTCCGACCAGCAGCGCCGCCGTGAGCTCGCCCTCCAGGCCCAGTCCGCCCGCCGTGCCGACGCCCAGTCCCGCGCCCGCAGCCTCGCCTCCTCCCTCCTCTCCCCCTCCCCTCCCCCTGCCGAACCCACCTCCTCGGAAGCCTCGCCCGATGCCACTTTCGCCGATGTAGCAGCCGCATCCAAGCTCCGCAGCCTTGACGCGCGCCGCTGGTTCGCCCGCCAGGTCATGCTCCCCGAGTGGATGGTCGATGCCCCACCCCACCTCAACCGCGATTGGTCCGTCCCTCGCTCCTCCCCTTCCCTCCCCTCCCCTCCCCTTGGAATCGACTCGATACTCCTCCAAAGATGCTTTTTTTCTAATATAATTTTGCACCCTTCTGTTACTTGTTACTCTAGTTTGGGTTATTTTATGTATTAAGGGTAGCTGCTCATTTCAAACTTCAAACAAACCCTATATTACTTAAAATGCGGCCCCTTTAGTACCCCTGTTTTTGTAAATTTTCGATAATGGGTATGCTCTGAATTTAATTCTTGTATCAATGCATGCTTGTAAATGGTTTGTCTGGTGTTGTTTCAGTGATTTGGAAGGGTAGTTTTTGACAATGCTGCTACAATCTTTTTTTTTTCTTTTAGGTATGTATTTCCCAGGCCTGCAGGTAAACGGTGTTTTGTTGTGTCGTCTAATGGCATGACAATTAGCAGGGCTCGGAACGGTTCCATTCTTCATAGATTTCCATCTGCACTGCCTAATGGAGCAAAGAAAGACATTTCTGGCCCAGCGAATTCTTACTCTATTCTGGATTGCATATTTCATGAAGTAAGTTAACTGCGTTTGATTCTTTAATGTTTCTTCTAGGTGTGTTCCTAATGGTGTGGTGTTGTGCTCTTGCTGTGCAGCCTGATGAAACATACTATGTCATTGATATGATTTGCTGGCGAGGATATTCACTGTATGATTGCACCGCCGAGTTTAGGTTCTTCTGGTTAAATTCCAAGCTCATGGAAACTTCTGCTGGCGATCCTCCATCGACGTACCATCGGTATAGATTTAGTGTTGTCCCTATATATGATTGCACTCTGGAGGGTCTTCAGGCAGCATATTCAGGAAGCACACCTTATGCCAAAGATGGTCTGTTGTTTTACAACAAGTAAGTGTTTTTTGCTATCCATGTTCAACAATGCAGGAAGTTGATATTCGGTAGCTTAAGTAGTCATGTGCCACTCATTTCAAATGTGCCAAAAACATTGTTACTAATCTTTGCATTCACAATGCGTTGTTCTTCCACCTTGTGTAGTCATTTGTTCCTCAAATGTGGGAACATCAACACACATTTTTCTTAAGGAATTAGTGACTGTACTTTCTCTTAAATTTCTTAAGAAACTGCTTACTTACTCTTTTTACACTGTTATAATGACTATTGCCTACTTATCTTTGCTTTTGTTATCAGACATGCACATTATCAAGCTGGTAACACACCCCTTGCACTGGTATGGAAAGATGATGCTTGTAGCCAATATGTTCTTGATACAGATAGCAAAGGGCAAATTCCAAGTGAGCAGCATGTATGTTTCTATTCTTACGTTCAATTTATATTGTAGCTAACAAGATAACATATTTGCCAAAATGATTCTATTGTAGTATTTTACTTTGTATTGAGAAATGAAATTTCAAAGTGTTTTTAAATAGGAAATTGTTCTTCATAGTTGTACTTTATGCATTGACTAAAGTTTTTCCAAGTAGATAGCAGGTTAGCCACATTCGTACAGCACCATATCTGCAAAACCTGTTCAATTTTTGTTGTTCATTGTTTGACATGGAATTCTTTGTCGCTGTAGAAATTCTTTGAATTCTCCTTATGATAAAATTTGATGCCTGTGCTTTTCATGTACCCATTCTTTCTGCCAAACTTCTGTTCTTCACAATTTTCTCTCCATTTTCTTTCTGACATCACAAACGTGATGAGGAGGGAGGTTTACCAAATTCATTGGAATGTTGATGGTTTGATATTCTTGTAGAGTTTTGTTGAGATATCTAGTATGGAGCTAAATATTCCTTAATTCTATTGACTTTGTTTCTTCATGTGACATCAGGTTGTTTTGGAGTTGCAAGAGGATGGGAAGTTAACTACATCTGATGATCCTCCAATTGTATTTGGTTGCTTGGACAATGAGTTTATTCAGAAGGTATTGTTGTGAATTACACCTTATTTCCAACAAAATAAAAGCAATGATAACATAAAATTTGAAGTCTGTCTGCTTATGCAGTGCATAGGCATGCAGCTCCTTCCATATGACGCTCAAAACTTCTAGTTGTGCACATGATTTTGTTGATGGTTCTTCCTGATCAGAGGAATCAGTTTATCTGATACTTTCATTCAAGCATTTTCTTATCCTGTGTGCAATGCACTTAGTTTAGACACCAGAATTTTTTAATTACGGAATGCATATTTCAGTGTTTTACCTATAGTTGAATCAGTTTGCTTGCCTTGTGTTCCGATTATCCATATGTTTTCCTCATCTGAGCACTAAACTCACCATTACATGATTGTTCAGTCGAACCTGCGGTCAGGTAACCTTCTTCGCTTTGCTGTAAGAGATGAAAGTGTGAAACTTGTCGATGGAAAGGTGGAACTTGGTGAGTTGCAGTTTGTTGGAAAGCCAAATCGTGCTCGTGCTTTTGCGGATAGCCACTCCAAAGTAAGTGGTAACATGAGCATGAATCGTTTAAGCAATGTTCTATTCAATAATATGTAATTTTGTTCTCTTTCTGTTCATTCAGGTTTTATTCCAGTATGCTGCAAGGCATGTTCCTCTACGAATTGAGGATCTGGTTGGCTCCATTCAATCCAGCAGTATGGACCTTGGATGTACAGATGCTGAAATGGAAGATTGAGGTTAAGATGTTATGATTTGTAGCTTTTATTTCCTTTCTGGGGAGGATCTAGCATATGGTTTCATAACTTTAGCACTTTGTTTGAAAAATCCCCCTCTTGTTTGGTTCCTCTCTTGTTTTTCTTTTTTCGTTTTTGTCCATATGTAATGAGAGCTTCTTCAAACTGATATAGAATACACGTGTTAATTTTGACAGTTCGACTCTGGTGGTTGTGCAAAAGAATTGTAATTTATGCAACTGAAAGCTGATACCAAATGTAGGAAATGTGCACTCCCAAGTTGCTCCTATGATGCTGCAAATGAGGTCTCTCTCTCTCAACCAATCAATCCATCAAAATGGCCGCATATTGAGATAGACACTTCATGCGTATGCATTTTAATTTGAAGCTTCCATGTGTGATCCAAGTCCAAGTGTGTCTAAATCTTTTGAATGCATGTTCTCTGATTGCAAAATGTAGATCCATATTATCCCGTTCTATTGTGTTATAATATAAGTCTATCTGCAAAATTCGGATTGCATTTAATGCATTTTCTGTGATCTTGCCTCTTGATTTTACATGTGCTTAATCTTGTTGAGTGTTGAACCTATATTGTGAAATGGATGAAGTACCATTGTTTGAAAGTTGAAACTATCATGTAACCCATCTGCCTTTAATACAATCAACTGTTAACCAAGCAAATGTGTAATGTAATTTTAATATGACCATTACAATTTATATTATTTGCTTATGGAAATAACATAGTTGTGTATATGACAGGTTGAAGATGTAGGCATTCAGCAGTAGATGTCAGCAAATGATGTGATTGTTTCAAAGCCGTGATTTTCTGGGAGCGGTGCATTTCCAGGCCTGATGGATATTAGTACGTCAAGACCTGTGGAAGGTTTCAACAATTAAAAATGTAATGAGTTCAGGCAAAACAAGCATTCTGAAATGCGTGTGCACACAGGAGGCATGTCTAGTGCAAAACTCCCTTATAGTGCAATCCAGTGCAAATCCTTCAAAATTTGTCGTAAATCATCTAAAAAAATAGAGGAGATATGGATTTGAGTGTTCTACAAAACTGTAAAATTTCAAGATCTAACTCAATCTACAATATAAGAAACAAAAAAAAAAAAATTCAGCAACAACTGGCTAAAAAGAAAGAAGAAAATGGGAAAAAGATAAAAGTTATTGTTCATTGAAATTTGCCTTTTTTTTTTGTTTCTCATTCAAGATTGAGTTAGGTTTTGAAATTTTGTAGCACTGTAGAACACTCGAATCTATATCTTTTATATTTTTTTAGATGTTTCTCTTATATATATATATAAAGTACGTAGTCCACCTCATCTCTCTTGTGTTTTCTTGTATCTTTTATCAAAATTCATATATAAATACTAAGTAGTCATAAAAAGTTCGGCAAAAATATGAGTTTGTAGATGTAAAATCAATCTAATATCTCATAAAATTTACAAAGGAGAAACGAAAAAAAACAAATTCAACTGAAAAAAAAACTGAAAATTTTATTCACTAAAATTTGTTATTTTTGTTTCTTCTAATATACATTGAGTTTAGAATTAAAATTTTGTAGACTACTCAACCAATCAAATATACATATGTTATGTGTATATATATATAGCTTATTTTTCTAAAGTGCTGTTTATGGAGAGTAGTTTTGAAAAATACATGGACGTGGAAGTGAACAGTTGCAAAATGAGAAAACAGAAAAAATGAAGCATGCATCACCTGCAGCTTTTGCAGCTGTGGCTTCTTGATATACATCAGTCAAGAACAATATCTGAGACGGATAATCCACACCGAGAGATTGCCATATCTCATAGTAACTGCTAGCTTCTCTTTTGGTTCTACATTATTACATAGAGAATAATCATAACCAGAAGGAAAAGAAGATGTGGTAAAGTAGTAGAACAACCTACCCGACAGTTGTGTCAAAAAATCCAGACAAGTATTTTCTCAGGTCTCCGTAAGAAGTGTTACCAAAAATAAGCCTCTGGGCTTCTCTGCTGCCACTGGAGTAGATGTAAGTCTGCAAAATATGTAAGTTGTTGAGTGAAATAATGAGACTGAAAAAGAAAAGAAAGAGGGTGAAACCTTGATGCCCATAGCATGCCACTTGGAAAGAGCCTCAGGAACATCCTCAAAAACAACTCCTTGCAGTTGTTTGCTCTCAAACCCAGTTCTCCATATGTGACCCTGCAAATTTGCAGTTAATGACCTCAAAGAGAGAGTGGAACAGAGGACACTCTAACCCAAGCAACCTGTAATTGCTTTAGAGATGTTATTTTCCTATCTGCCTTAATCATGGCCTCAACATTAGCAACCAAAGAATGGATAACTTGATCCATGCCAGCCTCATCCGGTGGAACAGGTACAGCACCGGTAACCCCTTCACGCAAGTCTTGCTCAATCTGGCAGAAATAAAAACCCAACTGAGACTTTGATCTGCTCTGCCCAGTGCCATCCATGTAAATAGTTTACCTGAGCACGCAGCAGGTTGATATCATCTTTGGTCTCCTGAGTGTGATAAGTGGCGGCCAAATGCTTTCGCACGTTGTCACGGGCGTATGGGAAGAGGACATCGGTCACAAATGATATGGGTGTTGTGGTTCCCTCAATGTCCATTACAATGCATTGCTGCAAATTAAGATACAAATTAATTAAAAGTATTGTTAGTAAACAGATTGAAAGGAAGAAGGAAGGAAGGTCTCCAACTCTTGGTGGTAATTGGGGAACTGCAGCGCTCGCTCTTAAACGGCCATCTCCTCCATCCAATAAAGATGTTGCACTTGTGAATCGAATGCAGCTGTTGCTCTGATGACAACTAAAAGTGAACAGCCCGTAGGGTAGGCAAGCAAGCAAAGAGCAAAGGGTAAAATTTACCTTCAAGTTGAAGGCGAAGAGCTTGTTCAGGAATCGGCCGCTGCTGCTGCTGGTCCTCAAAGCCAAACCCTGCAACAGGAGCTGTGCTGTTAATGTGGGCCATGCATGGCAAGAGGAGGACACATGGAATCCCATGGTATTCGTATTCCTCTTCTTCTCACAGCGTCATGTCCATGTCTCCATGACCTTGCTGCTCTTGGAGGGGTGTGTGTGTGGCTGGCGTTATGGTATTGAATGAATAGGATATCGACGATTGCCTGATTGGCTGCCCTCCACGTTCCTCATCCCTCGCAGTCGTTTTTATTAATACTAATAATAATAATACGTCCCTCCAGACTACAACCAACGAACCAGCAATTTTTACAGACAGAATGCAATTGATGTTCCCTCAACACCAAACTAGCTCTACTTCAACTGAGCTGCTCCATTGGCATACAGACGTGCATCACAATATCATCTTCATTCTTGCTATTTATCTGATCCTTGTTACATGACTTCACCCATCATTAAACATATACAAACCAAACCAACTTTACTTGCACATATATACAGTATACTACTACACTTATACTATGTGTTTTTGAACAACATATCTGTACTCCACTCTTTCCGTTTCATATCCAAGCTACATCATCTACAGTCCTGCAAAAGAAGGTGGGAAAACAGTGAGATATGCCTATAGTTAGGAATGGAAATTTCACATTGTTTGTAAAGAAAAACAATAATTCAAATAAGAACATTGAGTATAACACCTTTTGATATGTATCACAGTTTTACTATACTTTCTTTCGCCCATGCTGAAACATTTTTTGCACTATGGTCCTGTACTCCTGGCTCCTTGACCACTCATCAATCTCGCGGGCTCGCATGACTGGCAAAGGGTGTGAAAGGTCTCTCGTTTGAGCGTTTCTGAGTCACATAAACAAGACAGAGAATGCCACATGATAAATATTAATTTTCACAAGATTAATCGATTGCTAATTATGTTATCTGAGCCGTGAAGAGGTAATAATTCTAACCGAATGTACCACCCAATGGGGTTCGAGGAAGCCTTGTCATAAGAACGAGCTTGCTCCAAGAAAGCATCGACATTTAGCTGGTCGGCAAGAGACGGACAGCCTCCGGCCAGTTTCATCAGAACAGAAATGACAACCTCTTGATGGCAAGCAATCAATAGGGTCAACATTAAAATGATGATATAGACTTGAAAAAGGAGGAAGCGTTTCGAGAACACCTAAATATTCTATGGAATCAATATTAATCTACAGGGGAAGATGAGATCAAATTGCATGGACTTCCGCTTTGTCCACTTATTTAGGACACCTTTGGCCGTAGCATGTACGAACCCAACTTTCCTGTTGGAAATTACAGTACAGCTGTACATATATGTTGAAAAATTAGATATAAGTCCTTCAGATTGAAAGGTACCTTAGGGTCTTGCAATACAAGAAGAGCTGCTCTATCACAAGTCAGCTCTGCGGCTCGTAGCCACCTGTACAGCTGTTCTTCCAGGAACCCAGCAACCATGCCAAAACCTGAGTAGAGTACATGCAGTTACCAACGGATGCATGCACAGGTAGCTCAGAAATAAGATTATGTGTTTAGAGGATCTACCAGGTACACTATATGCTCCCATTGTCAGTATGTTGGCAAATGTTAGCCACACACCATGATCACACTTAAGGTGACCCAGTTCATGAGCCAAAACAGCCTAATCAAAGCACAAACCTACATTGTGAGTAACTAATACATTCAGCTACTAGTAATCAGTAATTCGTCAGTCTTATTTGGATGCTTAAACTAGAGCAAAGTGAATACAAAAAAAAGGGAATTAATTGTCATTTTCATAGAATCAAGAAAATCCTATCCCTGTCATAGCTTTTCATTGGAAGTGGTGTAACCTGAGTGGAGGGCACAATTTACCTGCAATTCCTTTCTAGTGAGCAGCTCCACAAGGCTTGTGTGCACGACAATAAATGGCTTTTTACCATTGATTGCTAAGGTGTAAGCATTAGGAACAGGATTCTGCCGTACATATAAGTCAGGAGCTTCTGTGTTCAAGAGTTCCGCAGCCTCAATCAAGAGGCGATGAAGATCTGTAAGCTGAAAAATAGAAAAAAAAACATCATTAATGCTTCAAGATCTGTTCAAGTACAAAAACAACCGGTGATGGTAACTGAAAAATCAAGAAATCAAAAGATCAATTGCAAGGGCGATATGGCAGGAATAGTCTACTTTGGTCTTCGAATTATACATCAGTCATGTTAGAAGTTCTAGATTATAGTCTCCAAACTTGATAGGTTGACTGCTGTTCTGTAATAGTTAGGCCCTTTTTCTGTATCTCTCTTTTGCTTATAGTAAGGCTCTATATGGAAACAAGATGATCTGATGATGAGTACAATAGTAAAAGTAATATACAGTAACTCATACTAATTTGGTCGGTTTTGTAGGAATTAATCTGCACCTTTAGTTGAAGTTATCTTGATCATAGGAGCTGCAGTAAACTTGATATGGAAAGTTTGAAATTGAAACAAAAATGAGAATTGGCATAGATACCTCCCAAGTTCCTGCCACTTCATATAAAAAATTTGAGTTGATTTCACAGACCTGATTTTCAGAGACGAGCACAGATGTTGCAATGTTCTGCAGAACCATAACTTGCTCAGCGACTGGACCTGAATTAATACAACAAGTACATACACAATGTTAGCTTCTACATATAGTTAACTTAAAAGTAGTTAAGAAGTTGATGGTTATGATAAAGTAGCCTGAGTGCACCCTAAGAACAAATAGAGCAGCACGATACAAAATATATTGTTAAGTGATATATAAGGAGTGGATACATATATAGTAGTAGTAGTAGTAGTAGTAGTAGTAGTACTGAATGGACCTAGCAAAGTCTTGCCGATGTCATTAAGCCCTGGAATTGCTCTCAGCAGCAAAGTGTTCTGCACAGAGAAACAGCCACATCAGCAAGAATAGAAAGAAAAGGCAGCAACTTTTTTTCTGGAGAAAAAAAGAAAGGAAAGATGCAAGCTTGGTCATTGGGATCAGCAAACAAAGCAGGAGGAGGAGAGAAAGCAACTGGCCTGCTTGTCGAGTGGGTGGCGGAAGTCGTCGGCGTCGAGGGAGCGAGCGACGGCGGCAGGGGACGCGCGGGCCGAGGCGGAGACGGCAATCTGGCGGCGCGTGGGGCAGGTGGCTCTGGAGGGCGGGGCCCAGTGGATGAGGCGAGGGAGCGGGGAGAGGAGGAGGAGAGGAGCCATGAGAAAATGTGGGTGGCCAAAGCAACAAGACAACAAGGTGCAGTTATTATTAGTTGGTAGTTTGTGTGGCCCACAAATATTTCCTCGTAATTAAAAGCTGATCATGTTTATTCCGTAAACAGCCTCCATTTCTGACTCGCAGAAATATCAGTGACGTGTCCCATCTCACCTCACACGAAAACATAAGCAACCAAAACATGGCTTTTATTGGAACAAATATCTGCTAGTTACAATTAAACAACAATTTGCTGCTGAATGCTGATACAGATAGATATCAATTTCTGCATTTCTTTTTTTAACAAGAGCTATCCATGAACTCCACAAGCAACTCCCTGACGGTGCCTCTATCCGGCATCTTCCCAGCGGCGCCGTAGATGGGTGCCTTCCCCCCACTAATTGGCCCTGGGTTTGCTTTCACCTGAACAGGTCGTTAAGGTCATGTCACTATTGCGAAAGGCTACATCAAGAGTAACCAATTAACCATACAACTCACAATTTTCACACAATCCTGCAGGTCCTTCAGAAAATCCTCGAAAATACTCGTATGTTGAAGTGTAACGCAAATGTGTATACTGGATCGAAGATCGTCAGTTGTAGAGGGGTATACATGGAAAACAAAATCCATAGTTCAAAGTAGGATCATTTATCTGAAATCCAGCTTACCTGTTAGGTCTCTGCAAGGCATTAAGGTGCCAGCCTTTTGATGACATTATGTCATTCACCTCAAATATGTCAAGTACATCTGAGCCAAATGCCACAACAGTCATGTCTGGCTTTCCAATGACAAATAACTCGGGGATATCTTCAATTCTGCACCAAGCATCCAAGTCTTCAGACACAGTTCAAAAAACCAAAAAAAAAAAAGGCATTGTAGGGCTTCTCTCTCACCAAATATAGGATAATGAAACTCTTTTGTGCATAGAAAATCTATATACCAAAAAGGCTCAAAACAAAAAATCAATGAAACACAATTATGGGCATTGTTTACAGCACTGTTTATTGTTCAGTATTCAAGCATGATAGGCAAACATGTTTACCCTCTCTGTATTTTCTTCGAAACTTCCATTATCTGCCTTGTATTTTCCAAATAACCTGGAAAGCAAGCAATTGTTTGCATCAAAATTTCTGTTCTACTATCTAACCACCACTGCACTGATGAAGTTCTGAATGAAATTGTTACCATTCAGTCCAAGAGACATCATAGCAGCCCAAGCTCCTGCAATTAACCCACCAGGCCTGCTTCCAGCAATGGTTGGGGATACATAAAGCCCACCCGTCCACTCGGTGACTGAACAAACAAGGAAAAGTAAGAGGCCACATTAGGAACATTATTTTCCGGAACCAATATCCAAACTATGAACAGAAGACCCATATTATTCACTCAACTCAGACCATGTGACATAAGACAAAAAAATTCAGGCACATGACAGCTCTACCTCACATTAATGTACATATTCTATGCAACCGAATCCTGAATATGTAATTCAAAAGTTCATGGAAGAGGTATTGTGTAATTCAAAAGAAGAATGGAGAGCATACCAGCAACGAATTGATGCTGCATTTGGTGTGAATAGCCAAGATGTCATTGCCAATCACAACAGGGAGGGAAAAAATTGTCAGAATCAGACTGAGAAAAGCAAAGAGAAAAATTCCAAAGTTCTTTTGGCCCACAGCTGTTTAGCATGTTTGACTATATATGCGATGACATATAAATGCATGAATCATGAACATCGTACACTAGCTATGCCATAAGTGTTAAGAGTATTCCATTCCATTTTATTTGTGAGAACCCTACTTGTGAGTATATTTATGTCCTGATTGTTCATGATAAAATTAAATGGTGCCTATTAACATTATGCCAGCACTAGAACTTAAATAAAAACAATATTAGAGTACACAAATGCAGATCAGGACATAAAGGACATGATAAAACTTAAACCTAAGCGGCAACACCAACATTAATATAGTGGCATTATGAAGTGCTAGAAATATCATAAAAAACTCATGAAAATTAACTAAGATAGCATTTAGTACTTAAGATATGACTTGCAGTTGGAGAAAAACACATAAATGGAGAGGAATAAATCACCTAAAAGTCAAGTTCTGAGTGGTTGAGGCCAAGCTAACTACTAAAGTTTAAATAAAGTACTGAAGTTATACCATGGAGAAAATACAAGTGGTTGTTTCTACCTTTCTAATTTCATGATTTCTGTACAGGACAACACTGGTGCCTTTTGGGGCTAACCCATACTTATGAACATCTGTCGAAATTGATGTAACTCCTTTGACAGAAAAATCAAAAGAAGGAATAGGGTACCTGCATATTGCACAGAACAAGTAAACATAATTACAAAGAATAGTGGCGATGTAAGGGGGCCTTAATAGAATGGTATAGCACATATGATTTGTATCTGAACAATTCACGAAAAAGATGCCTCCTCCAAATATCTAGAAAGCAACTGATGGTCCCACAAAAGGGTAGCAATGGGCATTGTGATAAGCTTAAACCAATCAAGCTTCGTCATGAGCTGATTTATAAGTGATGAGGAGCATCACATCAGAGAAAGAAATTTGCTTCTTTTTTTCTTTTGTTCACTTCACATCAGATTGAATATGGTGATCAACTGACCCTTAGTCACATATTTTCTTTTCCATGGAATTTTCTGAATTAATTTTCATAGTATTTCATACTTACCGATAACCAAAATAAAAAAAATAATAATAATAGGATTTTTCATAAATGGGTGACAGTTTTTGCAAGGAATGTGGTCGGCTAATGTTCAAGCTTCATTTGACTCCTAAGCCTCAAAGTTCAAGTGAACAAGCCTTTGGCAAAGTAAAAAAATTGACTGCATTTAAAGTGGGGCTGCGCTTGACAGCATTGTTTTTGATAAACTATATGTTGTACCAAGAATGTGAATTATGATCAAAAGAAGAAGCCTGACAAATACAAGAAGATTTCACAACTCCGAAGGGCCATGGCTATTGATCAGTCTCTGATGAATGGTCATTGGACTCTTTCTATTCTTGCTTTCAGAAACATTCTAGGTGCTATGCTTTTACTGAAATTAAAGCAGTTATGAACAGGAAAATTGTCACATTACTTTAAGAAAAATATTAAATGCCATATTATGGTATGTCTTCTCGAAAGTTCACACAATCATTAAAAATAGTGATAAGAAGTCAGGAGTCAGGACACTATTAGAGAACACCAAGCAAATTTGGATAACAAGAACAAGTTGGGGATGCTGAAGAGAGTAAGTACCCAAGCTTACTAGCAAAAGGCAATACGAAGCCACCAAGACATAGATCAACATGCAAACAAACATCATAATGAGATGCCAACTCCCCAAGTTCCTGGAGAGTAAAAGCCAGTCAGTTAAATACAAGACTCTGTATGTAGTATTTGCATAGGGACAACTAATGACCAGTTTGGTTGCTTGCTTCACATGAAACATGCCAGACGCAAAATAATTGCTTTGGCTGAAGCAATAATAGAAGGTGGAATTGCTAGGAAACTACTTCGATTGAAGCAATTCCCATTTTAACCAAATTCTATCTTGCTGAAAATTGCCACGCATGAAGCAACCACCCCACTGGCTCTTGCAACAGTAGAATAAATTATATGGCTACTTTTCATATGTGAACAGAAGGTTGGTAATTGAGTTGCATACTTCAATAGGATCGATTAAACCATGTGGAAATCCTGGTGCAGATCCAACCATCTGGTCAAGGAAAATTCATCAGCAACCATTATATATGGGATAACACCTGTATAAGTAGAAATGGAAGATACAAACTGCAGTTCTCTATTAACAAGATAAAGTGATTCTATTTGCTTACAAGACAAAAGCCAACAATGGGGTCAATATTGGTGATCTTAATCTCATGAGATTGAGGATGACAAGTTTTAATCTAACAGAATAACAACAATAGAAACATAGACAAAAACTTAACCATTATGGTATTTCTGTTTATGCATCGCTTGAATCCCTTCACATCTGCAAGGAACTCTTTGTTCACGGGAACACGCCGCACTTTAATTTTGAAATATTGCGCAGCTTTGTCATATGCAGAATGTGCTGATTCAGCAATTATCCTGTACAATCAGCTTTTGTTACAAGGAAACAAGAAGATTGCAACGGATTCAAAAGTTAAAAGAGAACTTGTCATGCAAATCAAATAGAACCATTCATTATCTCACATTTCAGGCTTTGTAATTCCCTTCTTTGATTGCATATAGTCACGTGATGTTTTGACTGCTAATAGTATGCTTTCAGTTCCTCCTGATGTCATATTGCCACAAATTTGACCTCCGGATGCCTTTTCTTTGCTGCCAAGTAAGGCAGCTGTCATTGCAACTACTTCTGCTTCTAGCTGTGCAACACTCTGGAATACATCCTGATGCAGTGGATTAGTGTACGAAAACCTGAAAAATATGGTAGCTATCATAAGGGATCAGAAAAGGCAGTCCATGATTGGATAATGGAAGGCCTAAAATTAGCTAGATGACTTCACATGGCAACTCTGAACATTGAGTTATGAAGAAGCAAAATACTTCAAACACTAGCAAAGCCCAATATTAGCTTCTAACCCTAAATGTTGAAATTTGTACCAGTCTTGGCTTCAACAGAGGCTAACACAAACTTTAAGATTAAGCGTTATTTGGAATCCGAATTGCCCCCATTGATGGGTAGGGATGGCAATAAGGCGGGTAATACCCGCACCCAGCAGGTACCCGAACCTGCGGGTGCGGATATAGAGAAAAATTAATACCCATGGAGCTGGAGTGGGGAACAAATCAATACCTACAGGTATTTTAGGACCGGATAAGCGGATTCAATACCCGAACCTGCAAACTCGCCCCCGACCTGAAAATACCCTAGATCTAAGTCTCTGAGAGTGATCGCACCGTCTGATCCAAAAACCAAAACCCTAGATCTAAGTCTCCTCCCTCGCCCCTCGGTCCCTTTCCCTTCTTCCTCCTCGCCCCGCCCTGCCCCTGTCGCCCTCGCCTCCCTCATGCCCCCTTCAGCCCTCACAGCCCTCGCCACCCCCGCCGCCGCCCCCGTAAGCCCTCGCCTCTCTCATCGACCCCGTCGCCTGTAAAAATCGGGTATCGGAGCCCCTGACGGGGGCAGGGGCATGAGTGGGAGTGAGAGCGGTATTGTACTCCTGCCCCGTTGTCATCCCTACTGATGGGTCACAAAATGAACACACTATCTCAAGTCTTTTGTAAGCAAGTAAGGTAATCTATTATTGAGTAAAGTTCTTGTTTAAGATGAACCGAAATCTAAAGGAGATTTCAAGAATGGTATGTGTACAGCACGTTCTTTGAATCGACAAAGATTGTAAATGACATGGGATAATATTGCGTCTTACATAGAGTAAGCCTTGTTTATTAATGCAAAATGGCCCTCGGACTCACTTCCAGCAATATAGCTGCAAGAAAACCACTAAAGTTATTACAGAAGCAAAATTACACGGCAATTGTAATGTAATGAACTACAGTAGTTTCACGATATCAATTATGAGAAGTACATACACTGTACCGGAGCATTTTCCTCGCCAGTCTACATCACTGGCTTTTGCTGATTCAAGATCCTTTATTACTCCTTCAGAAAGTCCAACAGTTGGCACCTCGGTTCGCCAACTGTTCTTTGCTGATGTACCACCTGACTGCAACTTGTCAACAACCTAATACAAACACAATACAATAGCATCAAGGAATTGTTGTTATGTTTTGGTTATGACGCCGCAAGATGCAACACGGTTCTGCAGCACCTCCACGGGACGTACAATACACGCACTAACTCACTTGCGTTGTTACCCTCACTTCAGGCAAAAAGATTAACCCGAAGTTAGTGCTTTGGTGTTAAGTGGCCTTATATACCATTCTACCTCAGCTTACAGTAGCAAGGTAGGACTAAACCACTTGGGCTGGGAATCTCACGTTGGTATTTCTTCTTCTTATGAGCTAGCTTCCATTGAGTGGAACTCCCACCAGATCCAACTAAGATCAAGAACTCCCCTCATCTCTGCAGTTGTCTAGCCACTGACTCCACATAGGTCAAGCTTTGTAGAACAAAAATTCTAATCTTAAATGGTTTAACGTGATTCAGATAGCAAAAAGACAGCATTTTTACCGTAAAAGCCAACCAAAAAGCACTGAAATTTCACCAACACAAGTAGGCCTCAGTGCAGCGAGGAAGCAGAAGTCCTAATGTCCTATTTCTAGACCATACAAACAGGCAGTACGAACTACTACTCGATCCAAAAAAAAAAAAAAAAAAAGGGATGCTCACCTTCTTCTTCTCAGCCTCGATGTAGTTATTTACTGCCGGCACCAACCTGCACACACACAAACAGCGCATATATAGTAACACGCGGTCAAAACCACAACAGCAGCAGCAAGAAGAAGAAGAAGAAGGAAGAAACAAGGGGGGCACTGACTTGGCGGTGGACATGGCGAGGTCGAGGAGGACAGCGCGGAGGCCGCGGTCGGCGATGGCGTCAGCGGCGGCGTGGGCGGCGCGAGCGGCGAGGAGGGCGAGGACGGGGGAGGCCACGAGGACGAGCGGCTCGTAGCGGGAGAGGCGGTCGTTGGCGGCCGCGCGGAGGCGCTGCGAGAGCTCCGTGGCTGCCTCCATCGCCGAGAAGGAAAAGACGCAAAGAGGAGAGAGAGAGGAGGAAGTGGATGGAGAGAATGATTAAATTGCTATATAGAAGGAGTATTGAAGAGAGAGAGCCTGTGAGCCGGCAAAGAGGAACGAAGGACACCAGAATTGCAGGCAAGCAACAAGATTTCTTAGGAACCAAAGCAACCTACCTATTTTACATTTCCAGTCATGAAAAGCAATCAATTTCCAAGATTTTTTTCTTCGTTTTAGGGCTCGCCAGTCGCATCCATTTTGACTTTCTTTGTGAGCCTACTCAATACGGTCAACAATGGTATACAAATTATGCATTCTTTTCTCACTTTTTTCCAATTATCTAATTCTATTTTATCAAAAGTTTCAAAAATCAATCCAAAACAAATTTAGAGCTAATGCCATCCAAATCTCTTCATGATATGATATGCGGAGACTTGATACTATAATTCTTACTTGTACACCTCACCTTACGTGCATACTTTTTTTTTTAAATCAAAGCTTTGAATCAACATGGGGTTGGTTCCTACTAATTAAAGAGATTTTGAAGTGATATATCAAATTTGTTGTCTACTAGGAGTATTACTTTTGAGTCACTGAACAGGACTCATCTTTATCACTTGCTGACTCCGGCCGCAATGGAAGACAATGTCTGATTAGAGTGGATCTAGAGCTTATTCATTTATTTATAGATTTTATGTGTGGTGTTCTTGGCGTCCATGTCATCCGCTTGCTAGCTCCTAACTCCTAAGACGAACAATGGCAAGAGATGATGCAAACTTCACTTGCTATGTTTTATGCACGTGTACTTGTGTAGGTGATCACTATTCACTAATCAGTCAATCACTCTCTTACATTTCTACATAGGATTTCCATAATATTCTCCTGCTTCTTGCATTTTTTTTTTTTTTTGCTGCTAGTTACGATCAAACCTTTCTTTATACTTTTACCATCAAATTTGATGGAATTTTCATATAATTTGAAGAGAATCGTGTCTGCTCGACATGAGCACAAAGATGTTTCATGTGCACAGAACTTACCAAATTAATCAGGTAAATTTTATGTCTTACTAACACACACAACTTGAATGAAACAAAGTAAACTAAAAGCGACAAAA